>OY997596.1:37949368-39149368 GCA_963921825.1 Erodium maritimum
CATCTCCTAAAGTAACACTTTCTACTCCTCCAATCTGAACATGACAAAATGATATATTATGAATATCAAACCGAACAACGAGTAGAATGGCTCTGGTGATTTTACAAAAGCAGTTTTGATAAGTATGTGAATTTAGAATAAGCAGACTATACAAATGAAATGATACAACTTAAGAAAAGAACAAACCAGGTCCGAGAGAACAGGATTTTTAATTATATTGCCAAGCTGCTGTCCATGAGCAGTGCCGATAAGCATGACACCTCTCTCAGCTATTGAACGACAAGCAAGAGCTTCAGCTTCCGTCCCGATCTCATCCACGATGATGACCTCAGGCATATGATTCTCTACTGCTTCAATCATGACTGCGTGCTGCATAGATGGTTCAGGAACCTGCAATCTTCTTGCGCCTCCTATTGCAGAATGAGGAATATCTCCATCTCCTCCTATTTCATTGCTCGTATCAATTATCACCTGATTTGTACAGTGCAAAACACTTGATATAATACAGCGTTCAAAGAAAATAACAAATACCCACCATTTTCTCATGGAGTACAGTGTGTGTGTGTGTGTGTGTGAGAGAGAGAGAGAGAGGCAGGCATGACTCACTACTCTTTTATGTAACTCATCTGACAAGACCCGGGCTATCTCTCGCATAACAGTAGTCTTTCCAACACCAGGCCTTCAAAAAGTTGCATAAAAATACATTTCAATGAGATATATGAAAAGAAGCCACTTGGAGTTATTGAGACTGTACAGCAACATTTCGCATCCCTTTCAGAACTTTAGCAAGACAATTCTTCATAGAAAAATGACTTTTATTCCCAGTTGTCCAGATTGAGAAAATAAATTGTGTAGCATACTTGCCTTCCGACAAACAGTATGCTATTCCTACAGTGGAGCAGATCCTGAACCATGTCAATGTGTCCACTAACTGAACGGCCAACTCTGCAAGTCAAGCCAACTATATCTCCTTTCCTATTCCTAATTGCAGATATTCTATGCAAGGTGCCCTCAATGCCAGCTCTATTGTCGCCTCCAAATTCTCCAACGGCATTTTGCGCATCTTCCAACTCTTTCTTTGAAACCTAACGTGTAAAGGACTTGATAAGCAACTAATGATGTCCGGGATAGGTCAAGAATAATCAATAAAATAAGGCCCGCGGCTTGCATAAACATTGCATGACGAGTGCCAACATTAGTAACTTCAGACCAGGAACAGAAAAAAATTCTGTACCTCAGTACTTCTCAAATATTGTCCACCAAGTTCACCAAGATACCGTGCTTCTGGAAGCCGGCCCAGATCCAATATAACCTATTGACATACCAATAAACAATCATTATTCTTTCCAGAAGCAACATCAGCAGTTAAAGCCATATTATATAGTGGAACAATATACACACAAGACAAAGCATTAACACAATCAGGGTAACCAGAAGAAAAACTTGGAACATATGCTTTCATTCATCCATGGAACCTACTCTCCGGATCAACTAGAGATTGAAATAGTCATACGAGATTTTGTTAGTATTTAGAGTGCTTCAACCCTTCATTTTTATTCTTTGGTATCTATTCATGTACATTTGGCCGCAATAATATAGTTCCTGATCACTGACTAACAAGTCTGTAGCTCTAAAAACTGATATCTTTATAATTTCAGGACCCAGATAACAGTTGGCATTTGGCTCAAACCAAGTTTGAAGCAGGAGACAAATATAACAATAAGAAATGAATGGACAGGGTACAATTTAGGGTATAGAAAACACCAACATCTCTTATAAATCTGCATATGTAAGCAACTTGTAGCTATAAAATCTGGGACTGGAACTACTATTTTGAAGATTGACCAGAAAAACTCAAGGTACTAACTTTCCCCGACTTATACATTTCATGAACTTCATATCAGTACCCTTGACTTATGGTAATTACACAAACTAACATTTTCTGTTAGAAATGACCGAAAACGTTAGAAAAAAACTACTAAGTCAGCAGCAAGTTCTTGAGCGGTACAACTAGACGATAGCTAGTTCCTAGTTTTACCCGGAAGAACAACTCCCATGACCCACTAACATCACTAAACATAAAATCAAAATCCAAAACAATGATACACGGAGGCATCTGGGTTGAGAATAGAGTAACCTCTAGAAGTTGAGCTCGCCTGGGTTCATTAAGAAGATTGTCGCGCAAATCGCAAGGAAGAATCTGAGAGAGGAATTGAAAAATTAGGCAAATCGCGAGGCGTAGAAGAATGAAATTGTGGAGAAGAGAGATATAGGAAGAACCTCCAAGAATGGTTGGAGGTCGTCCTGGAAAAGCATATGGGCAGTGTCTGTATCTGTATCTGTATGTAATGATGATGGTTTACAAGAGACGGAAGGACGAGTAGTGGCAGTCCCAATCCATTTGGGTTGAAGGAGAAGATTGCATACCAAGGAATTGAATTTGGGTTTGAAGATAAGAGAAAGTGATAAGAAGCTACAGCGGTTCATAGTCTCTACTGCTCTTCGTCTTCTTCTTCGTCTCCAGTCTCTTCATTTTCAATCCATACTACTTTTCCGTGTGATGTGCACGTGATAAACTGTCCTCGTCAATTAGTTATGTTTTGAAATGTTTTTTTATTTTTATTGTTGAGTAAAAAGGCATGTATTTATTCAAACAAAAATAAAATACAATACAACGCCGATAGTCAAGAAAAAAAACCCGGTACTCGTCAGTAAAATAGCCGGAATCTTCCGTTTCAAAACAGGTGATCCGACTTACGTGAGTAAGAATAAAACTAAGTCTGCACAAACATGCAGAAGAGCTTTGGCAATTAAAGATATGCTCATTAACACGAGACCAAGGGACTAAATTAATCTCGAGGGGGAGGTTTCCTTGGGTCGCGAGGACATAGTGATTATCACCCCAACGTACATGACCCCCCATATAGGGCCAAGGAAATGTTGGAAGGTAACCTAAACCAACTTCCCAACCGACCAAGGGTCTATCATACTTCTCGACGAGGTTGTTTTCCAGCCTTCGTCGACATAGGGGGTGACATGCTGGCCATCCATTACATTATGGTCAATGTCTATTAAAACAAAATATCTCTTCTTAGAGGTAGCGCTGCTTTATTTGGTCGGATTCCTTTCTCTCTAGCAAGGGCTTTGATCGTCCTTGTCTTTCTTGAGCCTCTCTTGATTGTCTGTTGCTTTTGTGGTTCTTTCTTTGGCTTGCTTTCCGTTTGGACAAGCTTCTTCTTCTGGTCAACCCCAATAAAGATCTTGTGCTAGAGTATATGTTGGACAAGATGAAATTAGCGCGGCTCAGACTAATTCTAGGGATGCTTCCCAAGTGGCTATGGTTACCCACCGTCCTTGGGCCCTTATCCTCATAAACGGTGATGGACAGTTGTGCCTTCAGGTTAGGCAAGATTGTGGGGGTGAATGGTCAGTAGGGGTAGGAAAGGTACTACTGATCCCTTTCCGCATTCAATATCCTTAAACATTACCTTCAGTAGGGAGTGTTCAATCCTCTGATCGTTAGACAAGACTGTGAAGTGAACAACAATCTGCTCACAGGCATGATCAGATACGTTCGGCTAATCGATGGAGATAGGTCGGCGTGGTTCCAAATGCTCTTGAGAAATTGTAACAAAAACATGGCAAGATGGATTAGCAGGAGATTCTGTCGTGACAACCGGGGTCGACGGTGGCTTGGCAACCTAATCCAGACGGAAGATCCCTTCCGATTGGATTGTAGGAAGAGCTTGCAGCGAGTCCTCATATCTTGTTTCTAGTTGATCCACGCCCGGGAGGATCGCCAGACAATCCTTATTTAGGTGGCCAAGCTGGCCACACCGGTAGCAAAAGTCTGGTAACTTCTCGTATTCAAGCCGAACTTTAAATGGTTTTGCATTTGCGTCAAGTTGTAAAATAAGATGACGGCGGAGCGACCGTGTACAGTCCAGTTCCACCTGGAGCCAGAGGAACGCATCCCTGCCCCGAGGTTGGTTGGGGTGCTTCAGAGTGTTCGCCTGTCGGATTTCCACTTTCCTCCCCAAGTTTGAGACTAATAAGGCTCTCATCTGAGAGGTTCTAGTTTCTATTGGAATATCATAAGCTCTCACCTATATGTGGATGTATCGAAAGCTTAAACTTTCTGGTTGGGTACGTGGCGGCAAAGGCGTAAGGATAGCATAGTACCGTAGAAAGACCCTCCTTAGTGCGGATGACATCCATAACTACTTTCAAGGTGAAGTAGAAAACCACAAATTTGTCTGTTAGTGGCTGGACCATCAAGTCCTCCACATTCTAGGCGTTTGCAATAACACTACAGAGGAAGCGAGGTCTTACTCTTTTATCTACTAGAAGGCGGTCGACGAGAGCGAACCGGTATTGGGAGTCATCAACCCCTGGAACTGTATACGTAAAGTCCTGATAATTTAATTGTCTAATTTACGGTTTTAAAACGACGGGATTGGAAATCGGATCGAAAATTTGGAACGAGGGCGAAACAAAAACAAACAAAAAAGGAGGAAAAAAAGAGAAGAAGGCTGGAGTTGGACCAGGTCAGACCCAACCCATTTGGGTTAAGCCGGACTTGGCCCATTCTGCGCACTCGCGGCCCAAGAAGACAGGCCCGCCTCAAAACCCTAGCCTTATAAGCTCAAACGCGTCGTTTCAGCGTCTTTTGCATGCACGCAAATCGAGGACGTTCTCTCTCTCGCGTTCTTCTCCTTTCTTTCGCGTTCTCCGACCCTTGCCATCTCCCTTCTTCGAACCGATCGTCGGCGAGCTCACCTTCCTCGTCTTAGCACGTACCTTCATCCCCCTCACCATCCTGCTCCAGGAAATTCCCCACTTTCCCCGTATCTTTCCCTTCTTCGCTCTCTCCTTCCTCGATTCGCAGAGGACCGCGTCGTCGTCTTCACCAGAACCTCACTATGCCTTCAATCGGACAAATCCTCGTCGGTGAGCTTTCTCCCGACATCGTCTCACCTCCCTCGTCCCTTTTCCTCTGGTTTTTGAGCGAGATCGAGCTCGCTTGGCCGAGCTGTGCCGGAGATGGAGTTCGCCGGAGCCGGAGCTCCAGATCTACTCCCACGACATCAGTTCTGAGCGGAGGAGATCGATTCAGGCTCGGGCAACCTCCCCTCGTCGTCCTGAGCGCCTTGACGATCTTCCCCCACCTCTCCTGAGCTTCCGACCACCTTACTTGTCGTCGAGAGCCGCCGTCGTCGTTGGAGGATCGCCTAAACCCTAGCTACGCCGTCACCTTCGAACTGGACGAGTCGAGTGTCTGGACTTGGGTTTTGGACCAAATCTGGGCCAACACCAAGACTTGGGCTTCAGATCAGGTTCGGGCCTCGGGCCGGACTAGTCTGGGCTTGGACTGGTCTGGGTCGGGTCCGGACCCGGGTCTGGACCGGGTCTGGGTCGGGCTTGGGTCAGGTCCGGGTCAGGGTTCTGGACCGGGTTCGGACTCGGATCCGGGTCAGCCCAACAGTTTTAATTAATTAATTAATTAATAAATTGACTTAAAATCAATTAAATACCTGGACTTCGAACAATTTTATCGGACTTCTAAAGGATTGTTGGTCATCGAACTTTGGACTTAATTATTAAATTTGAGAACCGTTACGGGTTGGACCGGAACTGATACAGTCCCTTCGTGTTGAACCAGGCCTTTACCCCGAGCGCGGAAAAGACCGGTGTTGGTCAGGACGTCAGCAGCTAGGAGACACAGCTGCTGGTTCTTCAAGAGGTAGGGATTTCCTCAAACCCACTTTAATTCGATCGTACTAGAATGCATATAGGGAAACCTAATAACCGGTAAACAACTAGTATGCATGTAGGATGAGAACAACTAGCGTAGCCGATTGAACTGTGAACATTTACGTTTCTGTCTTGGGAAACTGTCGTGCCGGTAGAATCGGGCCATGTCGTGCCCGTAGGATTGATTGTTAATTGTTTGGATTTGTGTTGTGTTGTCTGAACCGGTTAATAAACAATAAACATGAAAACGAGTAGAATTGACTGGATAACGCATGATCAGTGATTTGAGTGCTTTTCTTTGTTTCACTTGATATTTTGTTTTGGGAATGTTGGGGGATACCGGTTAAGCCGATGGGGTAACCACGTGGAGAGTGGTATCGGTAAGTGATGGTATGTGCCTTTTGGTTGTGGTTGTTGTTGAAACATGGTTGTGACTGTGAACGTGGTTGTGACTGTTCTGTGATAATTGTATTGAGTGTGCCCGAGAGGGCGTTGTACATTCCGGTGCGCGGTCGGTAAAGTGTGAGAGAAGTACTTCCGTCAGGTGTATCGTACATTCCGGCGCGCATTCGGAAAAGTGTTGTGCTTGTGATATTGTGGTTACATGAGAAAGGTGACTTCCCTACCTTCCGACCGTGAGTCGGTAAAACGCTGTGTCCCGTGAAGAGGTGATTTCCCTAACTTCCGACTAGCACTCGGTAAAACGCTGTGTTGAGCACCGCGAAAGATGAGGTCGCGAAGAGGCGATTTCCCTGCCTTCCGTTGATCTATAAAACACAGCGTTGAGCACCGCGATGAGGTCGACCGCCTATCCCGACTTTGTGTTGGGGAAGTTGCGTACGGCTACGCCGGGCCGAGAGGGTCGCTCCCTAGACCGTGCGAGGGTTACGATTGTGCATTTGAGATTGCCTGAATTGAATGAGTATTGATGCATTGTGATTATGGGTGTTTTCCTTGGTGTGGATTGTGTGTGACTGTTAATGCCTTGCTTTGATTGTTGGTGATCGTGCCTGTGAGTGGCTTTGACTTTGTATTGTGGAAATTGAGTGTTTGTGTTTCCTTAGGGTGACTTCAAGGTTGTTGTTAGTACGGAGCTGTTGTTGGCATAGTTGGACTTTGGGTATTGAGTTTAAAAGGAGGTTTTGGCTTTTATTTGGCTTAATTGTCGTTTTGTGTTAAAACCTTTATTGTATCTTAAACTATGTAACTGCGTTTTGGTAAATCCGAGTTAAGGAGGTTTTCTTGGTCCTCCCTACTGAGCGTCAAGCTCACCCCCTGTTTTTACTGTGTCTTCTACAGGTAGTGGTTTTGACTTGGAGTAGAGGACATCGCGGAGCATGGGGCTAGCGAGGGTCCGGATTTATGTTTATTTCATATTTTCGTAGTGACGTAACGGTTATTTTGGACTTATATATTTTACCGAGCCTAGGACTCAGAAACTCTAACTCCGTTGTTTTATGCTAGTTATCTTTATCAGTTATTATTTGTCTTAAATTGCTTTTAGTTGAAATTCACTAAGTCGCGTCTCGGGTCCGGTCAACACCGGATTTGGGGCGTGACAGTATTGATCGGGACCTCGATAATCTTATCGTCGTCATAAAAAAAATCATCCTTCTAGGGGTCCCCAATGGAGACCTCCGTGAGCTTGACCTAAATCGAGTTTAAACTCGTTAGGCTTGGGTCCAGAGGCGATTATGGCCTAGGTATGGAGATGATAGCTCGGGGTGCGGGCTTGGGGGATCCCCCAATAGAGACTACCATGCATGTTGCTTGGGGAGGTCGGGTTGTAAGGGATATTGGAGGTGTTGGACAGGGTTCATATTGGCGGTGTTTTGGGGGTCGGGAGGAACGACGATTTGATAGAGGGTGTAGATCTTCGGGAGGGAGAGGTCTGGAGGGATATCGCTTTTTCTAGAACTGGGGAGTTTTGGGGAACCACTGCAGATTCGGATGGGGATGAATATAGAAGATGATATGAAGAAGCAAAAGGCGAAGGGAATTCCATGGAGCTCCGATGAAGCAAGGAAGACGAAGAAGAAGAAGAAGAAAGGGACAAGACAACCACCATCAGTATAAACCTTGGAGGCTAAAATCTTCGTTTATAACCTTCATTTTTACGCAAATGATGATTGGATTTGTTCCACTTTTGGTGACTTTGGACAAATTGAATATGCCATTGTTCTGAAACGGTCAAACAGAAAGGGTTGCTATTTCGGTTTTGTTGATTTTGTTTCACCGGAGTCCGCTCATTTGGACATTGAAGTGTTTAATGGATACAAGTACAATGGATTCAAGATTTTTGTGGCTTTCGCACGAGCCGAATTGAAACAGCTTCCATTTAAAGGGCGTGTTGCTCCAAAACATAGCACTGGTGGTAATTCTCGGAACAGGGTCTCGGATAATCAGAGATTGGCTTTGGGTTTACAGGGGAAAGAGTTGTTGGGGAAGGAGGAGGTGGTGTGCCCGGATTTGATATTGAATTTGTTCGGTGATCAGAGCTCTATAGTCTGCTCATCGGAGTTGGTATGGGCGGTGTTTTCCAAACTCGTTGGATCTTGTCGATCTTCAAATTTGAATTTTTGTTCTGATTCTAATACGTTTGGGTCGGACATTTCGGATGAGAATCAGGATCGTATTTCAACTCATGATTTATCGGAGTGTATTTGTTTACTTGATACGCAAGCTTCACATTTGTTTGAGACGGGTTCGGTTACAGTCGCAGGTGATGTAGTTCAAGATGGAGGAGAAGCCCAATTTGATGATGCAGCTCGTGTAGTTGGTGAAGCCCAAGTCGCTGATGCTTTAAACATTTGTGGTGAAGTACATTACTATTTACCTTCGGGTTTAGTAGAGGATGAGGTTGATGTAGCCGTGTTGGAGGCCTCGTACTTGGGAACTGATAAAGAGGACAGTCCGTAGAAGGACGCCCTCCTTCATCAGAGTCGGCATTCTACTTATACTGTTGTTACTCATTCGAGAGCTCGTTCTTTGACTCGGGAACGAGCCATCAAGGCAGCACCTCCTGTTTCGACCTTGTGGAAATTGTCTCATAAGGCTCGGTAGAAAGCAGCTCTTTAGTTTTTCTGTTTTATTTGTTCGGTTCAGGTTTCTCTATTTTTGGGATAAGGTTTTCCTTATAGTTCGCCTGTAGCAGAACTCCTTTTGTAAGCGTGTTATTGGTCTTTTGACCTCTTTTACCATGATTCTTCTATAATCAAGGCATTCCGACTCCGTTCTTAGATTCGGTCTTATTAATAAAATTTTCGAGCTTATAAAAAAAAGTACAAACCTCGGAGGCGTGTGTGAGACGTGACAAAGAGCACGCAGAGAGAGGGGGTCAAGACGAGAATAAATGCATCTTCTTTTATTCTTAAGAACATCCACGGTAAGACTAGATTGAATCGATGAATTCACTTGAAATGAGCTTAATGTATAGTAAAATGACAGTTTTTTTTGTTTTAGAGATTATAGTGTGAATAGATCAAATCGGTCTATTCCAGGTTTAATTCCGGAAAAAAATTGTATCACAAAGACGCTAATTTTTTATTATTATTATCGGAACCGAGAAATAGAATGTACAAAACACAAGGGAGACAAACTACAAACATGAGCAAGAAAAACCGACCACAAGACAACGAACAAGAGGCGAACTCGTTGCAGAGGCACCATTTTGGGAATTCCCGAAGTGTCGACCACCACTCATGCTTATTGAAGTGGTGGTTGACATTATGAAGGTACTACAATTCACCTCCAAGAATACCTTTGCTTCGATGGTTGCCAGACCAAGAGATTTCCAGGACTCCAAGAACTCCAACTCAGACGCCTACACCCATACATTGGCCTTCTACTAGTGGTCTTTGAGATACCTCTTAAACCAGGGATATAGATGGGTGTTCATGGCTTGCCAGTCATGGTGGAAGATTCTCTAATATTCCCGTGTGACGTCTGCATGGAATATCCACGTGAGGTAAATGCGTCTTTCTTCTTCATCTTTCCACTGAGCAGTACTTATCAATTCTGCCCAGGTGGGAAGCGACGATGAAGAAACTATAATAGAGAGATCATTGGAGGAGAAGGATTTGAAGATGAAACTTGGGAAGACAATCGGTTTGCTTTTGAGATTAAATAGGCAGATTCGGGGTGATGGTTTTTGAATAGGGTTGAATCGGTCAACTTATCCATGAAAGATTCGGTGATTTGATGGAGTGGAAGATTTGACGAATAACTAAATGGTAGGGTCGTCTTTTGCAAAAAAATTAAATAAAGTGAAACTATAAAAATGAAATTGTATCAATCTAGTCACGTTGATTGTCGAGTACAAAATCAAACAACCTGAATTCGAAGTCGAGTACAATGATTAACAAACAAACGTACAAGAAATAGATGAACATAAAAGAACATTCATCATTTATCAAAAAAAAATATATGAACATTAGACAATAATTTTTGAATGTTTAAAGAATAATATTCGAGAATTGTTAAAGAATATTAATTTATAAAAAAGATTAAATTTATATAAGTATATAACGTCATTTTTGAAGTGAAGATAATGGCATTTTCGTAATTCTGAAACTCATGTTGAGATTAGGGTTTTAATGGGGAAGGTAGTTTCGTCATATAAAAAAACTAACAAATCTTGTAAAATATAATCTTACGTTGAAAATTTGGGAAACTTATGTGTGTCTTATGAAGCGTTTATACATTTGTGTAATCTTTTGAAAAATGCGTATAGTTGTATGCGATTTTTTGAAATTAGCCCTGAAAAATAATGTGCTATGATTGTCAACAAAGGCTTTCTCCCTTCTTCTTTTTCGGCCACGACTTCTTATTAGTATCGATTTTATAATTTAATTATAACTTTAAATTATCAAAATATATTAAAAGAATCTAATCAAACTAACCTATTTCGATTCGACTACTCAAACTAGTCAATTTTATCACATACAATATTTTTTATACCAAATATACAAAAATGACATATTGTTTAAAAGAAATCAAAGCCGGAAAAATGTTTATTTATTTTATTAATAAGGTATTTTTGTAAGGTGATACGCTTTGGATGGACATGCCTCATGTGTGTTTCCTCTCCTCTTAGGTTTTCATGCTCTACGTAAGGATGACCATTGTCGATTTCGTGGTGGTCGTTCTCGTCCTAGGCGTAACGAAAAAGGTTGGGGTTGGACAGACGACGAGTGGACGAATCATGATCTGCTTTCCCACTGGACTGATTTCTATGATTCCTCTTTAACAACGTGCTCGAGAGACTTGATAGACATGAGTGATAATTGGACGATCCCGACGATAGAGAAGATCTTATTGGAGAAACCACTGGTCTAACCTTCGCGATTGGATGGACGCTAGGAGAGGCTGGGATAGAAGAGGATCAGAACTATGGTGCTGTTGGTGAACCTATGCTCATGACCATGGATAGGTCCGAGGGCATGGCTCGAGATTAGTCCACCGACGGGAGCACTGGATTGGACATCATGGTATATAGAGAAGCAGTGAAATCGACTTGGGTGGAAACAACGTTGTTGATGTTTCTGCTATCGAAGTAGAGAAGAGTTTTGTATGCTAGGCAGTGGTGCACGAGGTGGAGGGGATGAGTTAGGTGGCTGGCGACGCAGAATTACATGACCTTTACGATTGTAAGTGGTTGATGGGAACAGAAACGCAGAAAGTGCAAAAGTCCTTGCGGCTACAAAGATAATTAGATTAAACTAAAAACCCTTTTGTTTTATTTACTAATTTGATTATCTAGTTTTCATAAATATGTTAGTCTTAGTGCCCATAGTTTAATAGTAAACATCCAAATGTATATATTATCGTTGACAATAAAATTAAAGCGGCTTTATATTACTTATGTGTTGAAGTAATATATCGATGTGTGTCTGATCCATGCCCACCGTGCGAATAGAACCATAGATCGAGATAGATCACACTTGATGGGTCCCTAGCCGACAAAGCTTCACTAGAAGTGACTAGTTTGAAATATTTCTCTTTATGCCTTACATTCCGTCAGTCATTGGAATGAGATTCCGGAGTCTGATCATATATATCATGTGGGACATGATATTGGACGATCCGACATGAATATGTGCCATAGATCTAATCATGAACATATTCATTGTCGTAGCTTGTCATGTATCCTTAGACTAAAGAGTCTTTGTGATTACTATGTAGTAAATAATTGAGTTTGACATGAGCCCAACGTTTCATGTGACAGAGTTTCCATAACGGCCAACATTGTCTTGGGGATGGACTACATGAGTGACACGAAAGACGGCTAAAAGATTTATCCATCACACTACGGTATGAGAAAGACATCGATTCTCGACCGCTTGATCGAGAGTGACTAAAAGAATAGCATGTCATGCACATGATACTGGGTATCATATATTCAACCATCTCACATATCAAGGAATAGTGATTGAGAATAATAAGGATGACGACTCTATGCCTTATCTCAATCAGGATATCGGTGATAAAAGGATAGTGACATAGATGACAGAAAGTTAGAATCGATAGGGTCGATTCCGTATGCGGTGTTAGAAATACTAAAGTCTCGTTAGTTGCCACTTGTGTAGGATCAACGTAAAAACTTGTGTAGGATCAAGTAAAATGGGATTTTACGTTGATCTACCAACATGTATAAACCTAAGGGTCACATCGGAGGATGAAACTCATTAACACATTTATAGAGAATGGTCAAAAGGGAAGTTGTCTCGGGACATGACCAAAAACTAGGTTTTGGGTCATGTGCCCGTAAGTATTTAGGACATTATGGATCGAGACAAGATTTGGAGTCTTGGGATTGATCACGTCAGATAATGTTGGACATATCCGGGGTGGGAATCATGGAGGCGATTAGCGCGTCATGGGACCTTGTTTGGAACGGCCACAGACCATCATCTGTGAGGCCCATGGGCGACCCATGCCATCAAGGGCCCATGGAACTAATTAATTAAGTCTTGATTAATTAGTACTAAGTAAGCAAGACTAGATTAAAGTGTTGGTGATTCACCACCAACTCCCATCTAATCTACACCATGCTTGTCCTCTTTACATCGTGCTTATCACCATCCTTGTCCGATTTACTGTTATTCTATTATGTTGATGGGAGAAGATGACTTAAGAGTCATCCTTTCAACAAAATAAACACACAAAAGAGAGAAAAACACCGACACTTCCTGTCTCCCCTTGTGATTTCGGTTTTGACATGTTCTCTCCATATTGTTGTGTCCTTGAGTCCTTAAACTCAAGAACTAAGTGGTTTTGATTCCTCGGAGGATATGTAGGCGTCTTAGAGACTCAAGCCAAATCATTCTTTACCCGATGTTCTTGTTTTGGTAAGAAATTGTGCTGATTTTTGTTTTGTGATTCTAATCTTTGGTAGTTGTTTCATGGCTTACATGGTCTTTTGGTTTCAATTGTTGTTCCGCTGCGAATTAGTTCATCTCATACCCTACCTGAGACCCAACAAAATAAACTCAAGACAAAATTTACAAAATTAACACTTATATTTGAGATGTGTCCGTGTCCAAGTAAATGGTTCTATTTGAGCTCTATCTGAATCAGAGTAATGGTTATGAAAAAAACTTTGAGAACTAACTATCATCGACTTGTATCTTTCAAAAACTGACTGTGGACTTATTAGTCGATTAATTTAACACTTTTGACTTATGGTAATTATGCAAACTAACATTTTCCGTTAGAAATGACAGAAAACGTTAGGAAAAACTCTAAGAATTAACTGTCATATGATATGACTATTGAACTCAAAAACTAACTGTAGACTTGTTAATTTTTTGTGTTTCTCCTAATGTTTTCTGTCAATTCTAACGGAAAATATTAGTTTGCGTAATTACTCCAAGTCTACAATGTCAAATTGATCGTCGAATAAGTCAACAGTCAGTTTTTAAACGGTACAAATTAATGATAATGATAGTTAGTTTTCGATGTTAACTTAGAGCATGTACAACAGAAAGGACCTTGGTCAGGGAGTGGGAGTGCAGACCTTGTGCTGACTGGACAAAAGTCAGGGAGTGGGAGTGCAGAAAAGTGAGTGTTTTGCAACAGAAAGGACCTTGAGGTCCTGGGAGTGCAGAACAGTGCTGACTGGATTATTAATTTGTTATTTTCCTGTTTTATTTAATTCGTTATCAGAAACCGTTTAATTTAGTCATAATTTAAACAATTTTGGAAATAAATAATTAAAGACAATCAATAATTAATAAATTCAACACGAATAGAAATGAACTTCTAATTTTATTCAATCCATTTTAATACAACCCAAAACAAAATACAAGTTCAAGAAGCATCCTCTGTTGGGTCGACATCTGGTGGTGGGGGTTGGCTTCGAAGATCATCAATTTGGGCTTCAAGGCTAGTGATGAGTCTTCGCACTTGGGTCTTGCAAAACTTATGGTCTGCCAACGCCTCTTCGTCGTAGGAAGATGTATCCTTCTCCACCAGGGCCTTGTAGTTGGCGATGTTTGATTCCCACTGTTGGGTTAATGACTGCATGAGGCGATGCCTTTCTACATGTTGTTCGCGACGTGAACGTTCAGCATCCACCCGTGATTTTTCCAGCTCGACGAAGGCAGACATTTGGGCCGTGAGGACGACCCCCTTCTTTGCGGCCTTCGCTGCCTTCTTCCCTTGCGGTCGGGGAGGGGGACTTGGGTCGGCCTCGGGGGATGGGGGTGTGTCGCTGAGAGGGACCTGAGTCCCCTCGTAGTTCTCGCTTCCTCCCCATTCTGGTGGTTGGGACTCACCACTGAGAGGTGTGCCCTCCTCCCCTGTGCTTGCGGGTGGGGTTGAGCTGTAAGCCCCAGCCTCATCCAACCGCTGTCGTTGTTGGCGTACTTGACGGCGGACAGTTCCCATTGTGCCCTCCTCGGCACTGAACTTCTCATTGCCATCGAGCCTCCAGACCCAATGATCCAGGTCGAACTTTAGCGGGTGGTCTTTAACCACTTTCCCATCTTTCTCCCACATTTCCTTCGCACGTCTCAAGTGCTCTTCGTCGTTTGCGCCGCTCGGCTTCTCGTCCCTGGACCTCTTCATATAGCCGAGCATCCTCCTTGTTTGGCCGGAACCTCTGAGCCAACGTTTCTTGATGGCTTCTCAGCGGCGAGGTGGGTAACGGTTCTGGGAGTTGTATTTCCTCTGCACTGAGCACCAGAATGTGTTGCCGGTTTGCGAGTTGCCCTTGACGGCGTCTCTTGTTGTGCTCAACCAGCAAGTTATGAGGTGGTTGTCCTCCTCCTTGCTGAATGTCCGGCCATCCGCCTCTGGTTCTTCGGGTTGGGCTCGGGGTTGGGCTCGGGCAGGGGCAGGGGCTCGGGCAGGGGCAGGGGCTCGGCCTCGTCGTTGGGAAGAGGATGGTTGGGGGGTTTCTACGTCGGGTAGTGGATGACCCTCGTAGTTGTAGAATTGGGGTCTCATGCCCCATTGTGATTGTGATTCTGGTGGGGGCATGCTCCATTGTGATGGCACTTAGAACCCTTGTGGGGGCATGCTCCATTGTGATGGCACTTGGAACCCTGGCGCCATTTGGTATTGTGGGGTACGGGTTTGCCCTAACAAAAATATTTATACATTAAATTAAGTGCTCAAAAATTTAATACAAAAAAAATTATACATTAAATTAAGTGCTCAAAAATA
Source organism: Erodium maritimum (assembly GCA_963921825.1). Lineage (NCBI taxonomy): Eukaryota > Viridiplantae > Streptophyta > Magnoliopsida > Geraniales > Geraniaceae > Erodium > Erodium maritimum. The sequence goes on from OY997596.1 coordinate 37,964,792, forward strand.
AAATAATAAAATAAGTGCAAATAATTAATCAAAAAAATGAATACAATGCATTAATACAATAAAATAAGTTTGCACTAACCTGAACTCCCCGAGTTCGAGCTTGGGGAGTTGGAGCGAGGGCCCGTCAGAATGTCTCCGAAACCTCGTGCCAGTTCTTCCTCGGTGAATTCTCGTTCGTCACCAAATGAGTGTGCACGAGACCCAGCGTCGCCCGACATTTTTCGCGAGAATAATTGAAACGAGAGAGGAGAATTTGGGAAGGAGAGAGTGAAGTTGGATAGTTGAAGTAGGAAGTGGTGTGAAAAATATGAGAGGAAAGGGGTATTTATAGGGTTTTATTTGTTGATTTTTGAATTTAAAAAAAACTAGCCGTTTGAGGTGCAACGGTCGGGACACGTGGCAGCCCCACACGCTGCCAGCGAGAGAGACGGCGCGCAGGCGCGTCCAACGCGCCCGGCCAACGAGTGGGGAGCGGGGGCGTGTGCAGCGGGAGCGGGAGCGCGTGGAGGGGGAGCGGGGCCGTGATTTTCGCCGATTACAGCGGAACGGCCAGCGCGCCTGGCCAGCGAACGGAGCGGCGCGGGGAGCGGGGCCGTTCCGTTGTTCTTGCTCTTAGGTATGGGTTTCACGTGAAGTTGAATTGGGCCTAAAGACCATTCTATGAGCTGACTGGCGGGTGAGTCCATCAAACCTAACAATCCACCTTCAACGATCTATCTAACTGTTCTCTGTCTGTTTTTTTTTCTTTCATTTGGTCTTCTTCTCTTCTCCTCTACTGAATTTGAATAACCGATTCATCGTCTTCTTCCTCCCCTCGATCTTAAGCTGAAGCTTTTCTCTTCTTCCTATTCCAATTCCCTTATCCTCTGTCAATTTGAGTAATGGAGTCATCGTCTTCCGCTCCATCTATGCAATTCTACGACTTTCTCGACAGAATGCGAAACCCTGCTTCCATTGATCTCGTCCGATCCATCAAGAGGTTTCTCTCTCCCTCCATCAATTCTTATTCATATCGATTTTTATACGACTTTACGTGATTCATATTTCTCTTGCATTGTTTTCAATTTCATTCCTCTATTTTTCTTCGCTGTTTCGTTTTTCTGGGATTTAATATGAATTTTCCCCGTTTCTTTTTTGTAACTGAATCTTATGTGTTCCTAGCCATGTTGATTGTCCATCCACCTTATCTTTTTGCAAATAGTTGGGCTAGGAGAAGGAAATTGCTTGTAAAATTTACCAACTTGGGGATATGAATCAATCATGTGCAGCAATGCTTTTCTCAAAATTAATTAAGTCTAGATTCTTTGTGTGTAGAATCTCTCTCTCTCTGATTGAGAGATCATAGTCAACTGTAGAGTATCATTTGTAGCAATATTTATCAAAAAAATATCCCCAAGGCTCCAAATGTAGGGTTCTTTACTTCAGTACTCCAGTTCAAACCGTAATTGTTGAAATCATATCATCATACACAACTTCACTTAAACTTCCTTACTATTACTGAAAAATACCCTTTTAGAACTCTAAAATATATATCTATTTGCTGCACCTACTTTGTATATATATATGTTGGTCTTCATTCACTAACACATAAGTCCACCTTGACAGTCGAAGCCTCTGGGTGTTTGGAGTGAATAACCGTTTTCTTAACTGAGTATTTATGTGCAGTTTCCCCATTTCATTGCACGTTAGATTTCAGAATTCTTATTCCAAGATGAATGTTCTTTTTCAGTTTCATCGTGTCATTTTCCTTTTATCCGGCAAACCCAGAAAATGATAGCAAAAAGCTACAAGATTTCCTCTTGACAATGGAGGATACCATCAAGGATCATCCACTGTGGGCAGGTGCCACTGATGAAGAAATTGACCGTGCAATGGAGGTAATCTTCATGTTGAGGTGTACTTTCAAAGTTTTTAGTTGATGGGAGTGTATGGTAAATTTGAATTTCCAGATTCCAGTGAGAACTGCAATTACCTTACCAAAAAGACTATAAACAACGATTATGAACACGATGAAGCTAATTGTTCCAATGTCTATTTTTTCCCCATCTCTCTTAGGATTTACTTTGTTTGTAGTTTGAATATAAAATTAGGGATGTGTAATTTTCTATTTTAATATGTGAAATATGATGTGCCTGGTCTCATGCCAAACGAATGCTACTTTTGATATAGTTCAGTTAGAACTTAGAACTGTACATAATGCCATCTGTATTGATATATTACAGGGTCTGGAGAAATATGTTATGACAAAATTGTTCTCTCGGACATTTGCTTCTTCTCTGGAGGATGCCAAACTAGACCGGGAAATCTCTGAGAAAATATACTTATTGCAAACCTTTTTGAGGCCTGAGCATTTGGATATACCTGCAGTTCTTCATAATGAAGGTTCATGGCTGGTATACTTCTCGGCCCTGTTTAGTTGTAGAAAGTTTTGTATAATTGGTGTTTTTTTCTATATCTTTATGACTTGAGTTCTCTTTTGTGCTTTTATTTATGATATTATGGTTATAGTATGCTTGGTATGTATATAGTTCTGAACAGTATATTCATTGTAATAAGCTTCTTCTTTTACAGCAAGAGTAATACTGAGCATCTTATGTGTGTTTTCACAAGTTGGTTGTAGTTTAATGATCTGCCAGTCTATGTGTATTGTATTTGTGCTTTGTTTTAGTGTTGTTGTGGGTTTCTTATGCAGCATCTAGTCCTCATGGCTCCAATAGAACAGGTAGTCATTTTTAAGACGATGACGAGTCCTACCCCTGTGTATGAACAACGCACCATAGTTGTTTCCTTTCATATCCTCTCCAACCTTGTATAGATATGTATAGGGCAATGAGAAAAGTAATTTGCATGGAAAAGACTTCATTGTTGATCAATTCTATTTTGTGCATTTATTTGCTGTATATTTAGCATCACCTACTTCTCATTATTATACTCAATGCTGTGACAGTAGCCATAAGTTTTTTGTTTGTTCCTCAGCTTGCAGAGAAGGAATTGCAGAAAATAAATGCTTTCAAAGCTCCACGGGAGAAGTTGATGTGTATTATGAATTGTTGCAAGGTTATAAACAATTTACTGCTCAATGCATCAATGTCCGAAAAGCATACGTTAGGTGGAGCTGATGACTTTCTACCTGTTCTAATATATGTAACGATCAAGGCAAGCTCTCATTGGTAATAAGCCTTTCTGCCTACTTTCCAATTTATAAACTTGAATTGCAGTTCCTATGGTCTGACTTCTTTTTTCTCCTTTTCTTGACATTTTTTTAAATAATTTATCTGTTAATTGTTGTTCATATACTGATTGAATATCTGATATAAATCACGAATTAGCTCAAGTTTACTCTTGTTATGAATGCGACTAGAAAGCTGTGGACCTGTTGTTGAGATGTTACATATAATGTCAAAAATACACCTTGTTAATATTGGTTGTTGCAGTTTGAGTATAAAATGAACTTTAATGTTAACTCCAATCTTCTCTGGCAAATGTAACAATATAGATGAATTAATAAATGGTAAAAGTTAGTGATTAAAACATTGATGGGATAATTGTCAAAACATGCACTTATGTTTCGTCCACAAACGAAATAGTGCACAATGTTTTGTCCACGTCGTCTGGCTACCCTTATGAATCATCCATGCACTTCTGTTAGAAAAGTGTAACAGCAGAACCTGAATTGACAATTTTTCCCTTTTGGTTTGAAATTCAAAAATAAGAATTTCGTCCAAAAAAATGAGTGGCTGAGGATTGTTAGGGCAATTTCGTCCAAAAAAAAATTCAGACACAAGCACATGATAGCACGTGAGGCTACAGATTTGAATATTCTGTTAATTTTACTGACAGAAGTTCGTGGACGATTCATAAGGGTAGCCAGACGACGTGGACGAAACATTGTGCACTATTTCGTTTGTGGACGAAACATAAGTGCATGTTTTGACAATTAACTAAGATGGTTTAGTTTTGGATCTTCTCATTTATTTCCTTGTTGAACTTCATTTGATGAACTGGGAGCTTGAAGATATGAATGCTTTTTTTTTTCTTTTCTATTTTGAAGGATGCGCTTCTTTTGTTAATGTACACTGCATGAAGTTATTAGTCTTCAGAAGTTTCAGTTGCAATTTACTGCTTGAAGTAACTTGTGATTGAATGAAGTTGTAGTATCTGGAGGTTGCTCATTATGAATCCTTCAAGTTACTATCTCCTTGTCTGAAGACTTTGGGTGCCCGAAACTTCCTCTTACCAATTACTAATTTGTGAGCTCACAATTGACAGGCCAATCCTCCACAGTTGCACTCAAACCTCAAATTCATTCAATTGTATCGGAGACAGGAGAAACTTGTTTCTGAAGCGGCTTACTATTTTACAAATCTAGTCTCGGCCAAGACATTTATCGTCGACCTAAATGCCAAATCACTTACAATAGATGAATTCAAATTTGAAGAAAGCATGCAGGCAGCAAGGCATGTGCATGGAACCACACAGATAGAAGCACTAGAATTGTCAAGGCAGACAGAAGCTGGGTCTTCAACACGAGGTCATATTCAAACAAATTTAGGAAGTAAGCTTCAATTTCCATTGACTGTTTAATACTTAGCACTCACTTCATATAATATTCTTTGGTATATACTATATCAACATCATCTATTAGTTATCAGAAAGGAAATACTATTTTTTTTTTCTTTTTCATTTTGGTCAGGTGGAGCAAGATATCCTTACATGGATTTAGAAGCGGGTGAACTGACAGTAGGAGATGTGGATAGACTGTTGCATCTGTACAAGGATGTAGTCACTAAGTATACAAGCATGTGTCGGGCTTTTCAACGCCTTTCCGCATCCACATCAGCAAAGCAAGGCTCTAAGGAACCACCCTTCAACCCCAGTTCAGAGGCTGACTCAACGCAGCACACTCGGTCAGAAGAATGAAGAACATGTAAGTGCTACCCTCTCATGCAGTGGAGCATAATGTTTTCATTTCAAGTTCCATGCAGTGGAAAGAATGAAGACAGTTTTCTCTCTGTAAGTGCTACTACGTTATTCTTGAAGTTAGCTTCATGTATCATGCAATTCAGCACTAGACACCATGACCATGACAGGACAAAAATATAATCCTTGATTCTAAATTTTGGATTCATATCTACATTAGAAATACAACATATATTCAAAAAAAAACAGGAGAAACATTTAGTATCTCCTTGTGGTACCTAGAATTGACGCTGCCAGTACATTTGCATCCAGATTGTATACTGGCAGATACCACATGTATCATAGGCCTCTCCCCGAAATCATAATCCAGCTATGCGTCCCCCTCTCCATTTGGAAATGGGTATTTAGATAAGCACTTACATTGATCCAATCAAAGTGAATGAATCTGCAATGTTCAGACTAGTTAAAGGCGTGTTGGAAATATTTTGTAAGTTGAGGTCAGACAATGACGATGACTTTGTTAATTGTTGCAAATTTGTGAGTGTGATTTATGAGATGTGGAAGTCAAGTACATGAGACATGATCTTCTGGTAAGCCTGTGGAACCAAACTCATATCCCCATTCACCAATGACCCTTTGTAATTGCATAAAGTAGCCGTTACTCCATAAAGAAGACCTTCCTGTTACGAAGGAGGGAGCGATGCGTGACGGAACACGACCTTTCCCAAAAGTTGACCTATTGGAGTGAAGAAGATGAGTAGTATCCTGAGTTGATGATATTCCCGTTCTTCAATTCATTCACATATATAAATGCCGTCTAAATGAGACAAGAAAATGGCTATTAGAGCATGTACAGCGCATCAGCTCAACAAAGGTTAAAACACTTGGCTCAAACATCTGTGGGTCTATATTGAAAAAAATATATTAATCAATTTTAAAATCTAGATCGACTGACTCAATAGTTAGTTGTTATAGGATGCGTTGAGCAGGGGGGAGGTGTATGAGTATCGACACAAAAGGGAGAGGATAGAAAAAAAGGTATATTACAAATACCTACTCCAAACTTGTAGCGTTTAACTGATACTTACTTTAAAGTTTTTTTTAACTGATACATACTCAGATGTTTAGTTATATAACAAATAGTCCAAGCTATCAGGTAAAATGACGAAAATACCCTCAACTACACTTCAATAATTATTTAAAAAAATTATTTAAAAAATCACTTTTTGTTATATTACATACTTACTTATTAAATCACTTCAGTTTTATTTAAAAAATCACTTCAGTTTCATTTTAAAAAAATTATTTAAAAAATCTTGAGGGCATTTTCGTCACTTTAACTGACGGCTTGGGCTATTTGTTATATAACTAAACATTTGAGTAGATATCAGTTAAAAAAAAACTTTAGGGTATATATCAGTTAAACGCTACAAGTTTGGGTAGGTATTTGTAATTGACCCTAGAAAAAATTTGTAAATATTTGATCGGTTTAATTTGCTTAGAGCATCTGCAGTCGTTGAACTTGTAGGTGGCTAAAAAGAGGAGGCTGATGTATTAAAATATTAATAAATCTACTTCTCTTATCTTTTTCAGTTAGGTTAAAAGAATTTTATTTACAGCCCATGTTTTTATAACATACTGATAGAATGAAATATTAATAAACATAAAAAGGGATGTCAAATTTTTATTATAAAATGAAAACTACAATACACGATTTATTATAATCGAAGCGGAAACTAAACATAAGTTCACGATTCCCGGGGACCTTCCTACAAAGAGAGTTCGTTACAATATAGTAGTCACTTGAGATGGTCTTTGACGAGGTTCCACCATTCAAACTTGGTGAATGTTTGATTATGTCGCTCTGGCTTCAAGATTCAGCTCTTCACCATTTCCAATCATCATCCCCATTGTAAAATTCAACTGAGAATTATTCTGAACAGTATCTCCGGCTTCAAGATTCAGCTCTTTAGAGCATGTACAACAGAAAGGCTATGAGTGAGGCCCTGGGTCTGAGGCCCTTGTGCTGATTGGACAAAAGTGAGGCTCTGGGCTGCAGAATAGTGGGTGTTTTGCAATGGAGAGGCCCTGATGAGGGCTTGGGGCTGAGGCCCTGTGCTGACTGGATTATTAATTGATATTTTGTTGTTTTATTTAATTCTTTATCAGAAATCGTTTAAATTATTTATAATTAAAAAAAAATGGAAAAAAATTATTAATGACAATTAAAAAATTGAACACGAATAAAAAGTACGTTGAACTTTTATTGATCCCCTTGTAATACAACCCACAAAAAACCAGCTCCAAGAGCACAAACGACTACTTGTCGTCATGGAAACCAGCTCCATATAGACCCCATAAGTGCTCCATAAGATCATTTTGTAGTTGATGGTGGGTCTCATGATTTGTGACACTTTGTTGACAAGCAACTCGTTGCTGGTATTCCAATGGTCCTCCGTGGTGCCATCGTTCCGGTGGTGTCCAATTCGGCATTTCTGGAGGTTGCTGGTACAACAACTCCTCATCCCCATACTCGTACCAGTCGCGCTCATCCTCTACAATCATGTTGTGTAGAATGATGCAAGTGTGCATGATATCAGCCAAAAGGCGTGGGCTCCAACGGGAAATGATGTGCCACCTTCCTTGAAGTACTCCAAAAGCCCTTTCAATATCTTTTTGAGCACCTTCTTGGCATTTAGCAAACAACTTCTCTTTGGGCTCGAAGGGATGTCGAATAGTCTTCACGAACCGTGCCCATGTTGGGTAAATGTCGTCCACCAAGTAATAAGGTCGCTCGTACCGATGGCCGTTGATCTCGTACTCCACAGCTAGCTCACGACCATAGTAAGCATCTTGGAATAAGTGGTTGTGGTTGAGGACGTTGATGTCGTTGTTCGAGCCAGCCATCCCGAAAAACGCATGCCAAATCCATAAATCACGGGACGCTACAGCTTCAAGCATAATCGTCTTGTCCCCGTGGTGACTTCCCCGTCCATGGGCTCCCTGGTCTTCGGTTGGGCAGTTCTTCCACGTCCAATGCATGCAGTCAAGACTCCCCGCCATTCCGGGAAACCCTCGGCTGTACCCTTCTCGGAGTAAGCGTTGCATGTCAGCCGGTGTGGGTGTACGCTCATACTCGGCTCTGAATACCTCAATGACGGCCTTGCAAAACTTACGTAAACATTCAAGTATGGCGCTTACTCCAATGTGCAGAGTTTCGTCCAATGAATCGGCCGAGGACCCATACGCAAGCATCCATATCGCGGCGGTGCACTTCTGTTCCGTTGATAAGCCCGGCCGTGAGGCCGCGTCGGGCCTCTGAACGAAGTACCTATCGTGAGCCTTGACCGTGTCCATAATCCGTTGAAAAAGTGGTCTGCACATACGGAACCGACGCCTAAACATATCAGGGTCACATACGGGTTGCTCGACAAAATAGTTCCTCATCAATTGGTTGTGGGCTTCAGAACGACCTCTGTTAATCTCTTGTCGCATTGGTTCCCCACGGATGGCCCTCTCGATCCTTGGCATTTCTCTCTGCATGCTCCTCTCAATCCTCTGCCGGAGTCGTCGCCAATTGGCCGCATTCGGGCTGCCATATCCTCATATGTCGGCAGTTGGGCTGTCATCTCCTCATACGTCGGCATTTGGGCAGCCAGCTCCTCGTATGTCAGAACCTCAACGTCGGACATAACCTCATCGTCGGACATTTTGGAAATTATAGAGTAGAAAGTGAGAATGAAATAGTGAAATTGGAGAATGGGTGTGAAAAAAATGAGATTGGGGTTGGGGTATTTATAGGGTTTAAATTTAATTAAAAAAAATTATAGCCGTTGCCGACCGTTTGACAACGGTCGGCTTGCCACGTGTCGGCTGGCGATAGGAGGGACGCCAGGCAGGGCCGCGGAGCGGGGAGCGCGAGCCCGGACCGTGATCGAGGGGCGAGGGGCGAGGAGCGAACCGAGGGCCGTGTGTTTCAGGGCCGCGGACCGCGTTTTTTCCAGCCCACAGCGGAACGGACCGAGGGATGCGGACCGTGCGCACGGATCGAGGGCGAGGGCCGACCCGTTCTACATGCTCTTAGTCTACACAATTATCCCTTGTCCTTGCAATGATATATCTTCTTCCTTCCTTCAATTTTCCTTTTCAATGACAACTTGTACCTTTCCCAGATCCTTAACTCTCTCAGGTGCAACAGGATGAATGAAAGTTTCTTGAAAAGTAATAATGATAGCTTTAATGCAATAAACTTTCCAACTGTTCCTCCACAAAAACATTCTCTTTACTTTAATGCGAATCTGTACCAATTAGCGAGGGTCTAATAGGAGAATCGTCTAATTGATGGACATGGAGTTATCACTCCTTTTAGAATTTATAATTGAAGTGCTCCTTAGAGCGCGCACAACGGGTCGGTCCTCGCCCCCGATCCGCGCGCGCGGTCCGCAGACCTCGGTCCGTCCTGTTGTGGGCCTCATTTCTTGCGGTTCTCGGCCCTGAAACACGCGGCCCTGGGTTTGGGCCTCGCTCATCGCCCCTTGATCGCGGGCCGAGCTCGCGCTCCCCGCTCCTCGGTCGCGCTGGCCCTCTCCTGTGCCGACATGTGGCCTTCCCAGCCGACCGTTTGACAACGGTCGGTAATGGTTATTTTTTTTTAATTAAAAAGCAGCAAATTTTAAAACCCTATAAATACCCAAACCCAACCTCATTTTTTACGCATCATTCTCTACTTTCACTCTCCTACTTCACTCTCCCATTCCCACATTCTCCTCTCTCATTTCAATTATTCTCGTGACAAATGTCGGGCGACGCAGGGTCCCGTGCACACTCAGCTGGTGACGAAGTCGGATTCAGCGCCGACGAATCGGCACAAAATTTGCAAGACATTCTAGCGGACCCTCGGGACAACTCCGCTTTCTCGCCATACTCGCAACCGGGGTCGAGCTCAGGTAAGTACAAATAATTATTTATGTAATGTAATTTTTTTTAAATAATTTAATGTATTTATTGTATTTGTTTAATTAATGTATTTATTGTAATTTTTAATTCATTTATTGAACTTTTGTAATTATTTTATTGTATTTGTTTAATTAATGTACTTATTGTAATTTTTTTAATTCATTTATTGTATTAATTTATTGAGTAGGGCAATTCTGTCCCCAACAATTCCAAATGGCGTCAGGGTTCCAGATGCCACAATTTGGAATGAACCCACATATGCCACCGTTTGGAATGAACCCACAAGGAGAAGGGTTCTAGATGCCACCCCAATTCTACAACTACCCCGGGCACCCACTACCCGACGTAGTCGTCCCCCAACCATCATCTGTCGGACCTTCCCAACGACGACCCCGACCCCGAGCACCACATTCGGGTACGCGGGTATTCACCAAGGAAGAAAACAACCACCTCATAGACTGCTGGTTGAGTACTACAAAAGACGCCATCAAGGATAACTCTCAAGCCGAAAACACATTCTGGTGCACTATTGAGAGGAAGTACAATGTCAAGGTAAGTCTCTGCGATCGCCCCTAGCCAGCTCTCAAGAAACGTTGGGGCAGAGTCTCCAACCAGACAAGGAGGTTCCTCGAGTATTTAAAGTCCTCCAAGGACGAGTATGCGAGCGGCTTTAACGACGAGAATCACATGAGACGTGCGAAGGAGATGTGAGCGGCTGTACCGAAGGACCAAAGACCTCGTGACCACCCAATAAAGTTCGACCTGGATCATTGGGTGAAGAAGCTCGAGGGCAATACGAAGTTCGCTGCCGAGGAAGGCACAATGTGTTATGTCCGCCTAAAACAAGCACGCCAACAACGACAACGGTTGGATGAGTCTGGGGCTTATACCTCAACCCCACCCACAAGCACAGGGGACAATTACACACCTCTTAGCGGTGAGTCCCAACAACCAGAATGGGGAGCTTCCGACCACTACGAGGGGAATGAGGTCCCTCTCAGCGACACACCCCCATCCCCTGAGGCCGCCCCAAGTCCCCCTCGCCGAACCCGACCGCAAGGAAAGAAGGCAGTGAAGGCCTCAAACAAGGCGAGCGTCCTCACGACCCAAATGTCTGCCTTCGCCGAGATGGAACGTTCACGGCTAGAGGCTAAACGTACACGTGTCGAACGCCATGCAGAAAGGACCCGCATGATACACACATTAACCCAACAGTGGGAAGCAAAATTCACCACCTACAGGTCCATGTTGGACAAGGATACATCCTCCTTCACCGAAGAGGATATGGCAGAGTATAAGTGGTGCAAGGCCCGACTGCGAGAAGTCATGGCAACCCTTCAAGGTGAAATTAATGATCTTCGCCGACAACAACCACCACCGGATGTCGACCCAACAGGGGATGATTCTTGAACATGTATTTTTTAGGGTTGTATTAAAATGGGTTGAATAAAATTAAAAGTTAATTTTTATTCGTGTTAAATTTATTTATTATTTTGTTATTGTCATTTATTATTTATTTCCAAAATTGTTTAAATTATAAACGGTTTCTGATAAAGAATTAAATAAAACTGGAAAATATCAATTAATAATCCAGTCAGCATCCAGTCAGCACAAGGCCTCAGCAGGGCCTCTCCATTGCAAAACACCCACTATTCTGCAGTTCTAGGGCCTCGTTTTTGTCCAGTCAGCACAAGGGCCTCAGACCCAGGGCCTCACTCAGAACCTTTCTATTGTACATGCTCTTAGACTGTCCTTCTCTGAAGAACTTTGTTGTACAGATGGAGGAATAATGACCGATATCTAGTGTTGTTTTGTATTCATTACTAATATCTTTATCTCCTCATTCCCAAGCTTAATCTTTGTTTCGAGTCTAATATCACTTAACATCCACCTTGGATTCCTGTAATAATAATGTCATCGCTTATCAAAAAAAAAACATCTCTAAGTAAATCAATACTAAGGCATGCTGAGTTAAGATCTTCATCAATCAAATCCCTAACTTTAATTGTAGTCTCCGAGTTGAGATCTTTTTCCCGCTCCATAAATCTCTAACTCCTTGAAAGATAGCCGGAATGTTGCTTTTCCGACGAGTTACTATTCTTGAGAGAAAACTATTCTTAAATGCAGTTCGAGTAAATGCTGATCTATAACCAACTACTATTCATAAACTTAACTTTTTTTGTCTGGAAATCAAACAAAATATATGTAACTCAATATTCAAAAAATTTAATAAAGACACTAAAAAAGAGTCGTGTGGAAATATTCCACGTATTATGTACTTCATTCCATTACAGAAGCCACTGATTTTCATGTTCTTGTTAGAAAGTTGGCATGATTTATGGGTGGATTACACATGAGAAATGGTGTACAACTTTGTCTGTATATAGAAAACCTTCACATGTATCTCCACGGCTAACTGGTGTATGGATGCTGAAGACGGAAAATAAACATCAGGATCCCTAAAATAAGGCTTTGGGTTTGCATTTTCGGAGGTTTCAAGTTGATAAAACGACGTCGTTGTCCTCCATCTCCCACCACTTGATTCCATATATATATACACGTAACAAAAACAAGGTGTTGGTGGGTATTGAAATGGGGAAGACGAAGAAGATGTGTAGTGGAGGACCCTTGTGGGTGGTTGTGATGTTGCAAGTGTGCTTAGGACATGGGGTGGTGACACAGCAAGTTCCGGCCATGTTTATTTTCGGAGATTCTTTGGTTGATGTTGGCAACAACAACTACCTTAGCTCCATTGCCAAGTCCAACTACTATCCTTACGGTTGCGACACTTCCGCTGGCCCCACCGGACGTTTCACTAATGCCAAAACCGGTGCTGATATTATCGGTATACATCAATCATCTTCTCTCTTTTTCATCCAATTTATAGTCCTTACTCTTAACACATCCATGTGTCCTATGTTGGAGTTTTACAATTAATTCTCATCTGGATAAACCAAATTATTTCAGAGAGAATGAAGCACTCAGTATATCTAAGCTTATTCTTTTTTGGTGTTTGACTAAGCAGGAGACTTGCTAGGTATCCGACCTTACCCACCGGCCTTTATGGATCCGTCTGCTGTCGGAGCTCGAATTCTCAAGGGAGTCAACTATGCTTCTGCAGCTGCTGGCATCCTTGAAGAAACCGGCCAACACTATGTACGATAAATATCAGATTGAGTTTTTAGTTGAATTTTATTAATCTTGTTAATGTGTGATTCATGTAGGGTGACCGATACCCATTGAACCAACAAGTGCTAAACTTGGAGACAACATTGACCCAACTAAGATCAATGTTGGGCCCGAGAAACATGAGCCAATACCTGTCCAAATCCATAGTCGTGATGATCTTCGGGAGCAACGACTACATAAACAACTACTTCCTCCCGTCCATCTACTCCTCCAGCTACAACTACAACCCACAGCAGTACGCCAATCTCCTCCTCAACCGCTACGCCCGTCAGATCATAGCCCTCCACAGCGTCGGCCTCCGGAAGTTCTTCCTCGCCGGGGTGGGGCCCCTCGGCTGCATCCCTTTCCGCCGGGCCTACGTCCCCGCCCCTCCGGGCCGGTGCGTGGACTCCGAGAACCGGGCCGTGGGCCCATTCAACGAAGGGCTGAGATCGCTGGTGACCCAGCTGAACAATAACCACCCCGATGCCACGTTTGTGTACGGGAACACTTACGGGGCGGTGGGGGACATGTTGAACAACCCGGGGAGGTACGGGTTCCGGGTCATTGATAGAGGGTGTTGCGGGGTTAATAACATGGGGAGCAAGATTACGTGTCTGCCCTTCTCGGTCCCGTGTCCGAACCGAGCTCACTTTCTGTTTTGGGACGCTTTCCATCCCACTCAGGCTGCTAGTAATGTTCTTGCCAGGAGGGCATTTTCGGGACCGCCTACTGATTGTTATCCTATCAACATCCAGCAATTGGCTCGTATCTGATTCGTCTGTTTATCGATATTTATTTACCAATGTTTTATGATGTATAAGTGAATAATGCAACACTAGATTAAAAGAATTATCAATAGTGTGTTAGCTTAATTTTTGAGCAAATAAACTATAATTTTTTTTTCGATGGTTCCAGATGAACACGCTAAAAAAGATAATGATGATTAGGGATGGCAACGGGGCGATGTTGGGGTGGGGACCCCATACCCCATATCTCGTCCCCGCCACTCGCCCTGTCCATGCTCGTCTCCGCGTTGACCCCGTCCCATGGGGACCTTACGGGGATGGGGCGGGGAACGGGGATTTTATTACCTGTCCCATTCTCACCCCGCGGGGGATTTTATTCCTTGCCCTGTTCCCGCCCCATTCTCATCACCCGAAAAAATGCGCATTTAAAATGACAATTCTCAACACATAATTTTAAACAACATGCATAGTCAATCCATAATTTTAAACAACATGCATAGTCAATCCATAAAAATGATATCCATGTCTCATAATAGTTTACACATAATAGAAAGTGTCTTAACAAAATATCTTATAGTATAAAACTTAGAGTTCCCAACTTGACTTCATAATAGTACAAATAGAATCATCGCGTTGAAATTTTTAATTGAACGATTTAGGAAAAAAAAAACAATGTACGAGCAAGTATGGTGGTAGAATGTTCCTTATCTTACCTAATTAGATTCTTGATGCCACGGAGAATGTGAGCGATATCTCTGGATCATTATGTATAATCGTGTAAATTTTTTCACAATCTCACTTATCAGAAACCCTAGAGGTATTTTACTCATATGTGCATATATAAAATTAGGGAAAATCATACTCAATCATTCATGTTCCTCATATAGATGACTTCATCTCTACTTGTTACCTTTGTTGTTATCTAGTTCAAGACGATGTTTGATTGTATCAAACCATGAAATAATTATATAGTAATAACGATCGGGACATGCACACATTTAGACTGGCTTTCAAATCGTAAAGACTAATTACTTCATAAAGAAGGAATATGCCCGCAAAGTGTACTTGAACTCATTATAGTGAATATGTTACACACGAGGGTACCATAGCCTCCCGAAACGTAGGACTGTTGAGTGACCAAATTAGGTCACAAACTTTGTTTGTTATATTTGTTCGTTGTTTTGTTTCTTAGACCTTCCACAATAGGAATAGACTGAATTAGTCTATTCCCGGTTTAATTGATCCAATTCTAGGGAAAAAGACGAAATTAGACCTTCAATAGACTCTGATGTGTGGTCTAATCTTTTTGGTGTCACAGTGACAATTAGACCCTGATTAGACCACGTATAGATGACGTATTGCGTTTTGCGTGTTTTTATTCAAATGTTGACGAGAACAATGTAAAAAAAGTTGGCCGACTATAATTGTTCGACTTGCAAGTAAATTTTACAAATATAAAAAATTCTTTGACTAAAAAAACTCTATTAATTACTCTCCCGCTTGCCTAATTTAGTCGTTATTTGTTGGTACAAATCATGTGGATTGTCATACATGTTGCTGTAATTCTCTTGTAGAATGTTGTTAGCGTTGTTCGATAAAATGATAAACCTCCGTAACATCCTGAAACATAAATAATGTAGATTAATATTCAAAGGTCCGAGTAAAAAGATCACATTACGATATTATCAAAAAAAACACTAAACAGTATACCAGACCAACCTTGAAATCCTCTTCGCCATGCCCTGGAGAAAAAGTCGATGAGTTGCCAAATCCTTAGGCTTCATGCATGAGTTATTCTTCTCCTAGAGTAAGCGGAATTCCCGCATGAGGGACTCATGGGCCAAAACCTACATCGACCGCTCCTTCTCGATGGCCCTTAAGCTCTCGGACAAAGCGGCGTGGGTAGCACTTTCGGCCTTCTCTTTTCCCTTCCATTTTCTAGCCTTTACGACATTCTGACCCAAAGGGCGACGTCGACGGACTGGTCCTGGCCGTGCACCATCGGCATCTTCAGCATCAGCAGCTAGCATGTCCATCTAAGACATGGGGATGCTAAGGTCGGGAGTTCTGGGTGTGCGCCGATCCTCGGTCCCGATGAAATCACTGTTTTTCATTGAGAATTCGTTCTCGAAACGATGTTGCCATCATAGCTTGTGTCGCACGAGCTGCCACCAGTGCTTCAAAGAGAAGATGTGGCCGTATCACTCCAGGTATTCCTTCTCCGCATTCTCCGTGACCTGGTCATCGGATATACCTCATTGGTAAATGTGCTTGAATTTTGACCAACAACCTTGGAACATCTTAACCTTTCGGTTAGTTACGCTTTAATGATGCTTGCATTTCTTCGTCGAACGATCTGGTCGATGTGTTTGAACCGTCGCTTGGACGAACTCACGATGGATGACGTCCCAGAATGTACCCACCGTCTAATTAGCCCACGCTCCAAGTGCTCGGAGTTGTTCAACCATGCAAAAACCAAAGTCGTCTCCGCCACCTGAGTCCATTTCCGGTACATACGACTGGGAGCAGGTTGTTCTTAAAAAATGAAGTGTCACTATTAAACTTCCACAACAGTCTGTGTATTACATCTTCTCCAATTTATCATAATTCAACTGGTTCACTGACCCCCAGACCCAATTTTCCCTCGTGACACTCCCACAAGGTCCATATCTGCCCCTAAACGTTAGCCTTCACATTACTCTCATAACTCATATCTCCATCGTAAATGTTAAACTCATTCCCATAAACTCCAAGCATATTAACACCTCCTTTTAATAAACGTGACAACTCTCCCAGCCAATAATTTTCATAATCATTTTTCACCTCTACACAACATGACTCCATTCTCAGCATACAAAAGCTTCATCACCATAAGCACACTATTTTGGGCATCCACCTCAACAATTTGCATCTTAATTACCAACTCAGAATTTAGTGTGCATGTGGGAATTTCGGTTGGCCAAGTAATCATTCCAAGATTAAATTTATATGGAACTAACAACTGTAATTCAATTGGTAATGATCATACCCTTTTTTATAGTCCATGGTGTTCAATATTAGCAATTTATCGAACACCTTGTGTGCATCAGAAACCATGTACTGTTCGCCCTTCAATTTCATATGATTTTGTTGTTGGTCTCCTTGGTTCTCAGTTTCAGCCAGCTGCTCCAAGATATATTCTTCAATGAGTTGTTGCTGATTTTCCCAAGCTTCTTGCTCAGCCAACATTCTCTCATGGAGCCGATTCTTAATTACAAGCTCCTCTTTCAATTGTTGTTGCACAAAATGTTCTCCTCTAGTTTGGATCATCTCAAGCTCATATTTATTATATCATACCATATTTTCGTCATTTTTCTTTGTCGGACCACAACTTCAACAACTTGTTCCTGATACTTCTCCGCCTCTTATTGCTCCCTCAGCCCATACTCATACTGACGCCATGTCCCAATTCGTTCCCAGAGCTTCTACATCTCTATTTGGATGAGAGTTTTCTCCTACTCCCACCCCACCTTGAACATATCATATAACATCGCTTTTTTGTCCTTCCAAAGTGTAAACAAGTAACTAAGATTTTCATTGCACCTTTTGATTTTCTATTCCAAGCTTTCGATCCGAGGAATCGAGTTCATCTCCTTCACAAGTTGCTGGCCGAAGGCTCTGATATCACTGTCACGAATGAGACCCAGATATCCACAACTGACAGCCATTGCTAATGCAAATGAGTAGCTTAATTGATGATGGAATCTCAAACACACAACAACATAGCTCTTATTGAGCCCTTTTGGTAATTACTATAGCTATTGAATGCAATAGACTACAACTACATCTACTGTTATGGTATGCTAAGGAAATCCTCATATATTCATTCATGCCATGTCTCTTGTCGAAACCTTCCTTATATGCGAAAAGGTTGGAGAAGAAGCATAGTAATGAAAAAATGTTGTCGTTTAACCCAACTCGTCACTTATCCCAAACGCCCAAACTATGTCGTATATCTTTCTTCTCCAAGTCATGACCTCATCATGATATAGTGTTCATATATATTGTTTTATGTAATTTTAAACTAAAATTTGTTTTGAAATGTTTTTTTTACAAGTAAAGAATTTGTATTATAAATTTAAACGGATGAAAGACAGATACAACCACCAATCATCAAAACAAAAGTTCTAAAAATAAAGAGAGAACAAAATTAATTTGTAATAATGTAAATATAAAACTAACTCATTGAACCGAACCGCTTCGTTGAGACGTTCAGAGATGGATACTATGGTAGCGTCGTTGGACACCGATACAACTACTCTGACCTGGAAGCAAGGGCTGAGTGGACCCATTTTGGGGTTGAAAATGTGGTGGACTAGATACTCCTCTAGGATGACAGCGTGCGTCGTCGTCCCTGAAATGATAAAAGTAGGGCTCCTAAACGCGGAGTTGCTGGCCCCCGAGAAGGTAGAGGGGTATCTTGTCGGATCTTGATGGAACCTACTCGGTGATACTGACCGACCCCACATTGGACCACTTCAACCTCGTTTTGTGAGGCGAGGGTGCTTGTAGCCTCCCGTCAATGTACTTGTCGCCTCCCCTGTTTTCGAGGAACCTTCAGATTCCTCATCTCCCTCCTCCCGCATCAGTTTCTTCCTACCCGCGGAAACTGAGGTATCGGCCTAGCCTTCCCCAGTTAGTTCCCGGAACAGGTTTCATGTGCTTTGGTCGCGCTAGAGCCGACCTAGGGTCTATTGGTGATCTCAACGAGGGGCCTCTGACTCCCCCTTCCACTAGACATGCTATAAACAAATGACCCGCACAACTACAACCGAAACAATGGTTGGGAAGACGTTCATACAAAACATGGAGCATCGTACGTACTTGAGACTCCGTGAGTCTAAACCAAAGATGGCTCTGGAGGGGGTCCCGAATGTCCACTCGAACCCGTATCCTCATGAAGTTTCCCTAGCACATCCCGTCAGCATCATCGTCCACTGACTGACATACCCCTAAGGCGCTACCTAGTTTGAAGCCGACCCCCCTGTTCCATGCTCCCAGTGGGAGGTTCGAGATCCTCGTCCAGACCTAGAAGTGTGTGAATAGCATATCCCCAGACCTCATATGTGTCCGAAGATCCGCAAACAAAACCAGGGAATTCCAAAATTCCCTTGGCTCCCCGACTAGGACCTTCGCCCATTCTCTAGCATTCCTGAAAAAGAAGGCGACTACTCCTTCCTCCAACGACCTTGCCTCCACGTTCCAGATCTCCCACTTGTCTTCCAGCCACTCCACTAGCGTCTTCCAAAAGAACGCTCTCGTGGTCAGCACCTTTGCAACTAAAGCGTACGAGAAATTCGTACCCCTGCCACAGACTTCCGATAGAGAGACCACCACCTCCTTGATACATAGGCTACCCATCTGGGATCCTAGATCCCTCATTCTAGTCTGGTTGTGGGTCCCCCACTCATGTTGTTAGTTCTCGGGCTCTAGGTAGGTCTGGTACGATCCTGAGAGGCCCTTGGGTGGGTTTAAATCCGATTTGGGTCCCTCCACGGTATAGGGTCGGGTCTGGCTCACCCGTCCATACAAGAGGCCGACCCAGATTAGCTCCTCTCTACGGCCCAAAGTGACTACAACCCAGGCCCAGCTCGACCCCTCTCAGCCCGCTCCTTCTCCTCGGCCTAAGGTGTAACCGGTCCAGGCCCGTTCATGTGGCTCGTACCTCCTACTCCCTAAAGTCGTGGCTCGGAACCCTAACAGGTTCCTTGCCCGACTGTCTCTTCTAAGTGGTGGTCGTCGCGCCGCGAGCCTGCTCATCTCCGACCGAGGTCCTCTCTAGAAAAACCGGTAATCACCCGTTGTACTCCATCACCAGGTCAGTGTTGGTATCCTCCTCCGGCTTCGTGGTCTCCTCCGGCCCCGTCTCCTCCGGTGCCGCCCTCCAATGAGGCCCTTCTTGGCTTGTCAAGCCTCTCAAAAACGTCGGAGAAGGAGTACCCGATGGTACTCTATCCCGACCAATCCCAGACGCCACCTGCGCCGCTCTCCTTGACCGTGGTCGAGTCCGCACCGCCGGTGTTCGTCGTACAATCGCGTACGCCTTCTCGATGAGAAGACCCTGAGACCTCCAGCCACCAGACACTTTGCTAGTCTTCTGGTGATCGTTCTCCGCCGCCTTATATGCTGAGAACACCATCTCTGATCCTCCTTGATCCCTATTTTTACCGTTTGCCGATGAAAACACGGGAGGAGATCGAGATCCTTTACGAGACATTAGTAACACCGGAGGTGAGACTCTCGTCATCCTTGGTCCTTTCTCGCTGCTCGATGTATGATTGTTGTCGTTGTTGGAGTTGTTCATCTTTATTGTCGTGCGTTAGGGTTTTTATATACGATAAAGCAAACCCCCTCGTACGTATGACTTTTACTTGGGTAAGGGGCCTTACCGACAAGTGCGAAGTTGCAATCTCGGGGAGTTTTAAAAGGGCCCCGGATACTTTGCAAGATACCATCGACACGGGAATTTGTCCTATTCCTTTTTCATTTTTAAAATGTTTGTCATTTTAAGAGTAAAATATAAAAATGATTTCACCCCTGCCAACATTCAACGATGACATTGATATGTATGTATTGAAGTCTGAAGTGAAGGGGTTTGTGTAGAAGGAAGCAGACGAGGGGAAACATGTGAGTATAGTCGAACAGCAACAGACGCTCGTTCAATCTCCACGATTCCGCTCCCAGTTTCTAGGGTTCTTCGTTTTTTGGTTTCCATTTTCGTCAGCTCTAGGGTTCCAGGTTTGTCTCATCTCCCGGAGCCCCTTAGATCTAGGGTTTGGAGATTTTCTTTTTCCTTTCTCGCAGCCATAGCCGTTGCTTCATATTTTCCTTCTTTCTCTTTCGGTATCTATACGCATGACATAGACATCACGGGCTTTGTTTGCGGTAGATCGTGTCTTCTTTTGTTGCATTGGTCAAGAACCGTGTAGCTCTACATAGTAGCTCGTTCAATTGACAAAGGTTTCATGTTTATTGCTTTGAGATTCACCCATCATGTATGTGCAATTTAGGAACCATCCGTCCCTATTTTTGTTCCTAATTCCCATTCCCTCACATTGCCCTACTTTCATTCCCATTTTACTTGGTGGGATGAAAAATGGGTAATGTGAGGGTATGTGAATGAAAGTAGGAGTCCATGATGCCAATCCCCATTCAAAATTTAAGCCAAACCAATCCTAAATGCCATGGGTTTTGTTTTGCAATCAGATTTTTATAAATAAATTGCAGTAATAGAGTGGCTTAGTTAGGGGTGGATGTAGATGCAGTTGTGGAACTGTGGGCAAGTACTTTTATTATGCCTATCTGTTAACAAATGTTGGCTAAACTACAACACCAAACGTGCTGGATTTATAGAACACAAAGCAAAGACGCGGATAGAGTAATTTCAGTAGTTTCTAGTGCAATCTTGGTATATTAGGAGTTACTGGTTTGGGGTATATATTAAAAGTTTGAATTTGTTGAGGAGAGATGATTCTCATTAAACTCATTAAAATAGTATTTGCGAACTGCGGTAGCGAAATTTGCGATGGATAGGCTGCCTATTGCATTCTTTTATTTATCTGTTGCAGAACAACAAACTTCTAAGACCTATATACAAAAATATACTCATTAGTTTCTTGTTTAGAGTGTCCATATTTGTGGTCTCAATTTCTTGTAGGTATATAGAATTGGCGTTATACATTTATATTATTATGTACTTACTTTTTTTTATATGTAGATCACAATTCCTCCCTGTTGGTGCTCTTATTGGCCAGTCACGACAGATGCAGCTGAAGCTTTGGAGTGCAAATTTCCCCCACTTACAGCAGCTACCTAAGTAATCCTTTCTTATAGAAGTTCTAGTAAACCGATGGAAGGCGGGAGTCCATTCCGTCTTCTGCAAGACTATGCTTCTGACGACAGCTCTGAAAAGGATATTAAAAATCTTAGTTCGGGAACAGAATCGCAATCAAGAACAATTGAGAAGGTGTTCAGTGAACCTTCTGATGGGAGCTTGTCAAATAAAGCTGTTGGGTTAGATCCTACGAGGAGGGATGAGGAATCTGGAACAACATTTATCACTAGTGGGGGAACCAACAGACGCATTCATAATAATAATGAAGATGACACACTGATTAGTCCTGCCGAGACTTTCCAGAAAAAAGATGACTTGAGAGGTGGTGGTGTTGATGATATTTCTGAGAATGATAAGGTTCAGAAAGGAAATGAAGAGGAAAATGCAAGTTCTGCACGGGTTCCATATAAGGTAGATGAGTTTGGGAGATATCTTAGGCAAGGTGCTAGTGATAGTGACTCAGATGATTCACGCTATGGGAAGCGTAGGAAAAGAGGCAGAAGCTATAGCCGGAGCCGATCACCTGCAGATAGGAGGAGGAGTCCATGGAAAAGGAGAAGGGAGAAGAGAAGCCATTCTCGCAGGTTTGCCTGTACGCTTTGTGTCTGAATGTGTTGGTTTCTGTAGTTTGTAGCATATACATTGTTAGTACAGCTAATTGTTACTCTTTTGCTCTCTTGCATGTAATTATGTATTAGACAACTCTGCATCTTGCAATCTGTGCAAAATTATGATAATCTTTGTTGCTTCAGCTGGTCCCCCAGGAGCCGTAGGAGCATGAGGAGGAGGAACAAAAGTAGGAGCAGGAGCAGGAGCAGGTCTCCCACTTTTAGGCAGTTTAGTGGTGCTAATAAGAGGTGGGGAAAGGGTCAGAGTCAAGTCTGCTTTGACTTCCTTCGAGGCAAATGCAACCGTGGAACATCCTGTCGATACCTACATAATGATTCTGACAACAGTGACAGATCACGTCAGCTTGGGAACAAACAAAATCTACAAGTCTCTCCTCCTGGTTCAAAGATACAAAAAGTCTCAGTTCAGGACAATGAAAAAGTTGATAGGCAGGAGAAGGAACACCATCATGATATGCAAAATGATGGGAACTTTCTCCACACAAAAGAAGATTGCTCCAGGGATACTCTGCATTCCTGTCAAAAAGCTCAATCCCCTAATTCCACTGCGAGTGGGGTTGCTGCTGAAGTGAGAATGATTCAAGAAGAGCCAGAGGAGCTGAACTCTCAAGAGGCAGTGGAGTCTCATCAGCCAGACAGCTTTCCTTCTCAGTCTGTAAGTGATGTTGATGCTCCAAAGTCACTTGATGACACTTACTTAGATGTGCCTGCTCTGGATTCTGCAATTAAGCCTCCTGTCACTGAACCTTCTTCCATCGCGGTTTGTTCTAGTCAGCCATACTTGAGCTCAACTTCTATGAGCCAGCATCATTTATCTGGACAATCTTTGACGTGTAAGGAATCTTCTCCTCTCAGATCTGCTGCAGAGATCCAGCATCATCATTCCCATTTGCAGCTTCCACCTCCCCCTCCACTCGTACAAGGTGGAAATACTCCCCATATGCCACTAACTTCATCGATGCCATTACAGTATCCTTCCCAATCACACCTCCTCCCTCCCCCTCCCCCTCAACTTTCACAAGCTGGAAATATTTCTCACATGAGACATACTTCATTTATCCCATCACAATCTGCACCCAGGGAATGTTTTCGCCCTTATATGTTCCCTTACCAACAGTCTAACTTCACTGTGCCACCTACTTCCTCTTGGAACTCCTTGCCATTGCCGCCACCACCACCACCACCACGGCCTCCTCATGATGCAATTGTGAGTTCAGGAATTGCAACATCTGGTGCTGCTTCACAACCTCAGCAATCTAATTTGCCTCCAAGGAATGACTCCGACCCTTTCTTGAGGAGCCACCCAACTCAATTGCCTATTCGTTCTTTGGTTAATGAGTTTCAGCATCAAGCGTATCCTCCAATGCAGGAGCATTATCATGCTCTCTCACGTGCAGGGGATTTCAGATTGAGCACTCTCCCTGCAGTCAACCCACTTAGCCATGCACAACGCCCAGTTCAGTATTCAAGTGTTAACAACTCATTTCCCATGGGTATGCACCTTCAACCTAGAACTGATTTGAGGGAATTACCTGCTACTAAGGTCCAACCCCTTACTGGTGATAATTTGCCTCCCAGTGAACTCTTAGAGTCATCTTCACAGGTTCTTCCTTATTCTCAGCAGCAACAACTGCATCCTTCAACTGATAGTTTCTTGGTTCTTCCCAACAAGATAAGTTCATCTAGATACCCACCGATTCCTCCAGATGTGAACAAACCATCCCACCTGCCTGATTTTGGAGGGTCAAGGATTCCAACTTACTACAATCCGTATGCTTCTACTTTTGAGCAACCATTGAGCTCTAAATTAAGCTCTAATGATTTCAGACAGGAAAATTCGTCTGGTTTGAGCAATCCTTCGCTCAATCAGCAAGGCCTTGACAGTTTTCAATCAACAAAGACTAGTTCCTTGCCTACTTCTGCAAGGGCTACTGGTCATGTTTTTCCTATTGAAGGTAAGGACCAGTATGACCCATTATTTGACTGCATCGAACCATCTTCAAGCTCATACAAGAAATCAGATCATTTTCAGACTACCGATGACTCCAACACTTTGAGGCTCAGTGGTTCAAACATGCCCTTGGGTGTGGGAGGAAACAACAAAAAGGAAGTTGGAACTGTCGATATAACTATGTTAGTTGATAATGATGAATGTGGTGAAACAGGTGATGCAGAAGTAGGCGTGGTTGAGAATGAGAGCCCAAGTGATCCGATTGATTCAACTGACATGAATGCCGGTGAGGTTGAGATTGATCAAGTAAAGTCCTCTGGGAAAAGCAAGAAGAGCAAGGATTCAAGATCAATGAGGGTTTTTAAGGTTGCTCTTGCCGATTTTGTGAAGGAGATTTTAAAGCCATCATGGCGACAGGGTAATATGAGCAAGGAAGCTTTTAAAACAATTGTGAAGAAAACTGTTGAGAAGGTTTCGAAGGCTATGAAGAAGCACCAGATACCCAAGTCGAAGCCGAAGATTGATCAATATATTGACTCGTCACAGCGTAAACTGACAAAACTTGTCATGGTAAACCCTCGTTCCATTGTTCTCTTTCCTATGATGAACCTCAAATAGTTTAGAGACTTAACTTGACTTTTACCAAGACACTTAGACAGATTTAAACTTTTGCTAGGAAAGTAGAATGCATGGTTGTTATTGGGATAAAACTGCAAATGATGGAGGATGGTTTTTGGTTTTTAAACTCTATCACAGGTGTCCTTAATGTTTTTACTTCGATAGGAACCTCAACCTGACTATCATATGTAAACTAACAAACTTATTGGACAGTGGGTTTATATTTTTGGTATGTGTTTGGCTAAATGTATCTAGATAAGACTGAGGGAGCTCTACCATTTTTATAACTCGAGGAAAAAGGTAGGTTTTGAATTTGAAGTGTAAATCAGTTTGAAATCATAAAAATGGTTCCATACGATAAATATTTGCTGAAAATGGTGGTTGCTGACTTTCATCTTAAATGCTACTATTATTATCTCATGTCTTCACATACTGAGTGTTTTAACTTGTTCTGCAGGGCTATGTAGACAAGTATGTCAAAGGTTAAAGATCGAAAGCGGCAGCAACCTGATGGAAGATGTTGAAAATATCTGTATCATTTTTTGTTGGCATACAGTGTCTTCTATTTCAATGTGCTTGGACTGTAGAGCTCATAACTATTGGAGCAGAGCTGCAAGCATGGCTAAGCGAATGTGTTATGTGTTTTGTGTAAAGTTTATTTCTAGCACAAAAGAAATTAAGGTCCACGACAGAAGCTTAACGTAGGAGATGATTACATCACAGTGCTAGCTCAGCTCCAGAACATGTATGTACTGATTTAATTGAGCTTCTGTGACCTGGAGTTGCTTTTAAGTATATGTTTCAGTTTTGCAAATTGTCACAGGGTATAAATTATTGCTGCATAGATAGTTATCAACTGGCCACGATTTTCTGGTAGATCCAGTTGATGGGTTGAATTTGGTGAAGTTTGCTTTACACTATGTTTTGACATGATTATTGTACAATTTATAACAGTAGCAGTTGAATAGTTATGTTATTTTCTTTTGAGGTAGTGGTAAAATGATCACTTGCTGTGCCAGCTATTTGCAATTGTAAGTGCTTCCGTTTATGGTTGCTTGGACTATTACTTACTGCCATTATTATTGCAATTTGTACATTTTAACAGTTCCACCTGGTAATTTGCATGTTATTGCTGGTTGGTTGTCATTTTAGATTACTAACTGCAGCATAAAAGTCTATCGAACTCTATGGGTTAAACTGTGGCTTATGTGTACGTGTCTGTCTTTTTTTATGGCCAAGTCTAGATAATTTCAGTGATGAATGAACACTTGAGTGCACTATGTTTATATGGCAATAGATGATTATGCATGTAGATGAAAAGTGTTCCATATATAAAAATTACAATTTGTCTTTAGTGAAAGTTAAACATAAAAAAATAAATAAACCGGTATCACGTGAAATCAAATTTTGTAGGGATATGAATTAAGGCATACAATCCATTCTAAATGGATGCTTATAATGTAAAATGTAAATAGATTTTAACTATAAGATTAGAAAAATAGAAGGCTAAATTTTTATGCTTTGCATTATTGATGGTATTTTTGTAAATTGTATGAATTAAAATTTTATTTTAGACATTTAATGAATATCTAAGGGTATTTGGGTATTTTAATTTTTACCCACTATCCTAACCTAATCTATTGTCCGAGCAGGTTCTAGCCGCCGCCCTGCTACAGCGATGGAAGGCAGCAGATTACGCCGTCGATCTGAGCCCTCCGGCGACACGACCTCGCGCATAGAGATGGAAGCCCGTCGCTGCCGTGAAACGCATCGGCTTCAAGGGTATGAACACCCCTATTCTCCGTTCGTGTTGGTTCGGTTTTACCATTTTATTTTGGATGGTTGATTTTGTATATCTGATTTTAGGCTTATTACATGAATTTTTTGTTATATACTAGATTTGTTGTTTGTTTGATCAAGATTTTGGTTCTTATTTTGAATAGTTTAAATTTTTAAGAATTGAAACGATAGGTTTTGGAAACTAGAACTATGGTTTTGGGAAATTTGTTATTTTGAAACAATTGGGTTACGTAACATCATGTATATTATTTTGGAGATTATTACTGAAGAGCCTTATTTTTTGTAAGTGTTAAGTGTTAGGAGGGTAGACCTCGTAATTTACCAAACTTATTTTCTTTTCATTTTGATTTTCTTTTTGTATCCATATAATATAAGATTACCCTTATACTCTTTCAACACTAAGAAAACAAAGCTTTGTTTTTTCTTTATCCACGTGGCTTTATTTTTCCCTCCCAAATAATCAAAATTTCGTTTATTTTACAAAAATTTGAGCCTCTGGGATTCGAACCCAAGCAAATGCTAGGTAATCTAGCTACTTACCACTAAGGTATGTGATATTTTGTTATTATATGAATACCCAATAATATTTATTAATTGTATTTCAGTAGAACTGAAAACAAAAATATATACACTTTTTGAATGTAATGGGATTCGAATCAAGGTGTAGCCCAAACTAGATGAGACTCTTACCATTGGGCTACGATGCAATTTGCTATTATGTGAATACCAAATAATATTTATTTATCGGTTTTCATTAAACTGAATGACAAAAAGAAATAAACTTTTTGGATGTAGTGAGATTCGAACTCAAGAGTATCAATAATTTAATTACTTACCACTAGGCTATGTGGTATTTTGTTGTTACATTGATACACAATAATATTTATTTTGTTGGTTTTCAGTGGAACTGAAAACAAAAATATATACATTTTTTGAATGTAATGGGATTCGAACCTAGGTTAAGCCCAAATTAGATGAACCCTTACCAATGAGCTAAGTGAACTTTTAGTAAGAATGTCCAAAATATGCTTATGTTGTATATATTGTGGAATATAGACTTGTCCGTTCTAGAAGTTTATTCCCTGATCCTCATACTGCCATGGGAATTATTTTCCACACCCTCAAACTGCTCTAAAAATTCCTACCAGATCTACAACTAGTACTCGACCTGAAATAAATTTACATCTCCTGCTTATGGATCTGGAAATTATGTATCGGAAAAGAAATCAGATCTGGGCATTCTTATACGGATCTATAAATTTTTTGTTAGACCGGAAAAATATTTCCCAGATCTATTTTGAGCATCCACAAACACATTAGAATTAAGTATATTGTTTAACCCAAGTGAACATAAACATAAGTTATATAACATTGATACCATAGATCGGTAACTATATGAGTTACACATCATTAGAACCTTCATTGGACCCAAAATCATATTCGTCACCTCCTCTTACATGGACCTCCAACACATCGTCACCACCTTCATGGACCTCGTCTTTGTCAACCGACGAGGAGGATGTCATCCTCGCCGATTGAAGTCAAACTTGAATGTATCTAAGTCAACCATCTAAAAAGTTTGTTTTTGTTGATTTTGTAAAGTTTGGAAGGATATTCAAACTTGAGTAGGATTGGTTAATTCAAACTTTTTGTATTTGAAATATGAATGAATGTCAATTTCAATGTTCAATACCTTTTACTCTTGTTTTTGAGAAACAACAATTTTGTTCTACTTGTGTCTTTTATCTGCTAATCTGGAAAATTTATACCAGGACGAGCAGAATATTCATAGATCTTCGATTTATTTTACAGTTGGGATAATTATTCTGGGCCTTAATGTCCAGATTTAAGTGCCGGTCTGAAACATTCATTCCAGATCCGGGAGACGGACAATAACTAACTATAATTTTAAGAACACAAAATCACGAAATTGATGTTCAAATGTAGTTCGAAATAAGTAATTCAATAGCTCGACGAATCAACAAATTGATATTCCGAGTGATTTTAAGTGGAGATTGTTGGTCCCATTTATAATTGCAGCTTCATCAATTAATTAACGACGTGAACTTTTTTGTCGGGAAGACTAAAATGGAGGTGAGTGATGATGAGTGATGAGCGTAATTGTGTCGTAGTTAATTTGATCATTTCCCCCTATATTTTTACCTATTGTGTATCTCGTTTTTATATTTTTAGCGTTTAATAATAACTGTGCATAACCTCGTTCTTGGTCGATAATTTTCAAGTGTTCCAAATATATTGATGATTAGTCTTGTTTTGTAGGCCGTAAAACAATAAAATTATTGGCGAAAGAACGAAACAAATCGGAGTAGATATGAGCGAAATAGTGAAAATAACATTAAAAATGAAGGAGCGAACCAGAGCATGCCACATGGCGCGTTGACCTGATCTGCACCAGCTCTTTCTTTTCAGTTCCTTTTTATTTTTCAAAAAAAATAATAATCAAAAGGGTAAGGTTGGAAATAAGAAACTTTCATTAAAGAGTAGGCTAGTTTGGTGAGAGATAAAAATTGAAGACTACATAAGTGACACTTACAAAAAATAAGGCCATTTTGGTAAAGAACCCTATTATTTTGTACCATCATGTATATTATTCTATAACACCATGTATATTATTCAGTAATTTTGGAATAGTTGAATTTCTTGAGTGTTGATATTGTTTGCACATGTTTGCACAGGTGGGTTTGAATATTGTGTTGGAACTTGATGTCGTGGACAAGAGAAACAAGAATTTGCAGCGGAAATGAACATGAATCAAGTGATATTAACACTACCAAATATGAAGAACAAAGCTGAAAATTCAGCAAGGTTAAAAGAGCATCACCTTGTAGTTTTGGTGGAAAAAATGGAAGAATAACACCAACTACGGGTCAGCGTGAGTCCCTTGGACGCCTACGTATCCGAGATGGAATCAAAGCCAACGTAGTTCTTGAGTTTGATGACTCAAGAACATGAACAAAACAACCTTGAAGCTTGAAGGGGGGTTCGGCCAAGGTAGAGGAAGAAGAAGAAGTCTCTCTCTCTCTAATTCTCTACACTTGCATGTTGTGTTCTCCAACCTCTCTTAGTTAAGTGGAATCACTTAACTCCTAACATTAGACAAGTGTCCAAGTCTAGATGCAAGATGGAGCTAATAAACTACCTATTTTATTAGTTTAGTGGAAATTGGGCTCCACCCAATTTTGGTCAACAAGACTAATTGTCATCTAATGACTTAAGTCTTTGTTGGGCCTAGCCTATGTGGGCCGGCCACGGGCCTCTCCAAGAGAGCCCATGCTGAGTCCAATATGCTAGCCGGTCCACTATGGCGATCCCCGCCACAATTCCCTTCAACTTAGGTTCGTCATGTTCTTAACGAGTATCAAACTATCGGTGTGACCCATAGGTCTATGCATGTCGATAAGATCAACGTAAAATCCCATTTTACTTGATCTTACTAATGTGGCGACTAACGAGACTCAGTATTACCGGACCCTGCATAACGAATCGCCCCCTGTCGATTCTGACCTTTTCACCGTCCTTGTCATTATCCCTTATCACCGATATCCTGATTGAGATAAGGCATAGAGCCGTCATCCTTATTATCCTCAATCATGTTCCTTGATATGTGAGATGACTGACCTTATGATACCCAGTATCATGTGCATGGCCATGCTTTCCTGTCAGTCACTCTCGATCAAGCGGCCGTGAACCAGATATCTTTCCCATACCGCAGTATGAGGGATAAATCCCTTAGCCGTCTATCATGTCACTCATGCAGTCATTCCCCAAGCCAATCATAGCCGTTATTGAAGCCTAGTTACGGTGCAACGTTGGGCTTTTCAGGTCAAACTTGGTTGTTTACTACATAGCAATCATATTGACTCCTCGGCCTAAGGAAACCTGACAAGCAACGACTCTGTCACGCCCCAATTTCAGTAAACCGGACTCGGGACGCGAACGTTTTGAAACAATAAAACATTTGAAACATTTTACATAAAACACTTTAAAACCACCAATTAGTTCAACAAAAGAATATTTACAACTCAAAATACGTCCCAACAAGTGGACAAAGCATGGTATCCGTCGCTAGAATCAAAATAAACCCAAAATCCCGCTCCTAGCTCTTCAAGCTTCGGAAGCTCACCTAGTCCAACCTGCGACCGGTACCTGTAGGAAAAGCAGCTAGGGGTGAGCGTTCGCTCACCACCACGGATAACAGACTGACTACGACATACTTAGCAGACAATGCAGGTAACACCAACAACCAACTCAACACCGGGGACTACTATCCCCAAACTCCAGTAACCCGACTGACACACACACACTGTTACCTTCCTCAACTGACTCAACACTCGAACACGTAAAGTAGACCCGACACAACGATTGACGACCTCCTCCAAAGACACGACAGACAACCACACAACACCCAAGATCACAAAGGATCGCACACCAAACAAGATCACAAAGGATCGCACACCAAACCAGATCACAAAGGATGGCATTCCTGTCAGTTGCTCAGTGCCGGTTGCTAACCGGCTGGGCTCGAGCCTGCCCCACGCGCTTTGCCGATCCCTGTCAGGCTCCAGGCGGTCGACCTGTTGGCGATAAACCGAGCTACTTTTCCGAAAGCTAGTCGGAAGGGGAGTTGCCCTCTCATCGCCTAAAAACACTCACAACCTACCGAGACTCGAACTCGGGTCAGGCTAACCAAAGAACGCTCGCAACTTACCGAGACTCGAACTCGTAAGCCTGCCAAAATTTCCACACCACTTCCCGACACAAAGTCGGGTCACGAACCTCGGGCAAACACAATCACAATCACAAGCAAAGTTCAACAAACAACAACAACACAGGTTCAACACTCCATAGGCACTCATGGCCACCCAAGACACCAACAGTAAAACATGGACTCAACCACCCCACGGGCACCGAAAACACACCAACAGTAAAACACGGGCTCAACAACCCCACGGGCACTCACGGCCACCCAAGACACACCAACAGTAACTCACAAGATCAACAACCCCACGGGCACTCACGGCCACCCAAAACACACCAACAGTAACTCACGGGCTCAACAACCCCACGGGCACTCACGGCCACCCAAAACACACCAACAGTAACTCACGGGCTCAACGACCCCACAGGTACTCACGGACACCCAAAACACACCAACAGTAACACGGGCTCTCATGGCCACCCAAGACACGATTTACACAAACAACCTCCGGGCATAACCAATGCCTCCAACAGTTATAATATCAATAGTTTCACAATCAACCTCCGGGCATGGTCATATGCCTCCAGTACTCCTAATATCGATAAGTTCGCAATCAACCTCCGGGCATGGTCATATGCCTCCAGTAATTCTAACATCGATAAGTTCTCTACTCCTACGACACTACTAAGTGTCACATGCAATTCTAATGTTCGATACGTTCCTGAATCATACGACACTACCCGGTGTCGCCTACCTTTCTAATATTCGATAAACCTACTTAACCCACGAGACCCTAGTGTCACATGCATTTCTACTGTTAACTTTCCCTAGTCAGGGCCGAGATCCGGCTACTTTTCCCTACCTCGTATGCTTTCTCCAAAAGCGCACAATTAGGCTCCGGCATGATCTCGGTCACTCGCCTAGCTTTCCCTTTCCTCGGTCTGCAGCACGATCTAACAAGAACACAATTTTAAACTCTTTTAAGCTTGCAGGCATAAACTGAATTTTAATAAAACCGACGCCCAAAAGTAACTCCGACAATGTCGAACACTCCCAAACTCCCCAATTACTCCACATTGTCGATATTGGACCCGGAAGAGCCCGATTCGCCCAACATGGCGAATCTGCCCGGGTTTTGGAAACGTCCTTCCGGGGCTCCAAAATTTCCCTTTTCGTTTCCATCAATCATAATTAAATTCACGTGTTCCAATGCACTTGGCGGAATCATTTTCTAATGTCCAAGCGTTCTAATTCCGTCATTAAAGTTTCTAATCACCCGGAAAACTCAGTGACACCCTAAAATACACTAATTACCTTGAACGTGCCCCTAATGATTTATGGCATTCAGCTCTGTGCATAACACCAAAAGGATAAATACTTTAATAAGAACCAAAATGATTCCTTTTAGTGTAAGGAAACTACATAATCTAATTTAAAGCTGTAGCAACAAAATGTAGACGCTGCCCCACAGAGTAAGTGCTTTACTAGTGCCATTTCTCTTAGACAAGTTAAGTCGCTCGAGCAAGGTGACAGTTACATCCTCAAATTATTTTCCAGAAACTACCCATTTCATAGCAAACAAGGCTAAACGGATGGCTTAACCCAGGAAGTTCAATTTCTAATTCTTCCCTACAACGACAAACAAAACTCTAAGTTTTCCCCCAATTTCACAGTAATAGTGAGCAGCGACGATAATGGAGAAAAATGCTAACCAGAGCAGATCCAGTCGCTGACGCGAGGGAGCCATTTGGAGTCGGGTCAGGTTTGGATGTCGACAAGAAGACGGGGCTGCTTACACCTGTTGCAGAAGGATCTGAACGCGTAGTTGCGGTTCTGACAGCCGCTGCACTCTCAATCGCCTTCTCTTCCTTCCCCCATTTCATCCCCGTTTCAGGTGTTCGAGATCAAAATAAGCTACACCTGACTTCAAGTTTAATTCACAAAGAGCACTGCTAAGGCATGTACAAGACTCGTAGCGTCTTCAAGGTTCATATAGAGAAAGAGGAGAGAGGGTCACAGTTTGCGAAGAAGACAGCACCGTGTCTTGATATTTATGCTCAACCCCATTTAATTAAATTGATAAAAATCCTAATTTAACCCCGTTCACCCGAATTTGACTTTTTTTGTAAAAGTATTCATTTGAAAGGAAAATGACGTAACTAAGTCAACCGAAACGACGGCTAAGCTTTTTGGATCCAAAACGAACCTCGAACGGACCAAAACGTCGCTCGGTTGACTTTTCCAGCAAAAAGTCAACCTTTCCCAAATTGGCCAGAAAGTTGCCCTGAGTCCCCCAGAACTCACTTTGGTCGATATCGGGGTCAACTTAAGTCCGGTATAACCCTCGGAGTCAAATTTAGGTTCATTTAAGTGTCTGTCCGAAAATTTTAAATTTTCCTGTTTTTCGCAGATTTGACTGGCGTTGACCGGGAGTGGTTATTACAGACTCTGAATATATTCATGACTTAATCTATGGAACATATTTAGGTCGGGTCGTCCAACATCATGTCCCACATGATGTTTGTGATCAGACTCCGGAACCCTTTCCTATGGCCAATAGAACGTAAGCCATCAAGAGTCATATTTCATACTAGTCGCTTCCAGCGAAGACTATTGACTAGGGACCTCATCGAGTGTAATCCATCATGATCTATGGTTCTATTCGCATTGTGGGCATAGATTGGAAATACACACGACATATTACTCCAACACATAAGTAATATAATAAGTCGCTTTATTATATTGCCAACGATGATATTTACAATTGGACATTTACGATCGGACTACGGGCACTGAGGCTAACAATCTCCCACTTGCCCTAGCTCCAATCTAAATTCCAATCTAATCCCATTGACCTTACATGCCTTTCGTGCTTGGGTAACGAGAGCGCTTTGGTCAACGGGTCGGCTATGTTATCATCCGTTGCAATATACGTGATCTTCACATCACCTCTGTTCAGAATCTCTCTGATCAGGTGATATCGCCGCAGTACATGTTTGGATTTGTTATGCGATCTGGGCTCTTTAGCTTGAGCAATGGCCCCTGTGTTGTCGCAAAATAGGTTCACCGGGTTGGATGAGTTTTTAATTACACCGAACCCTGCCGTGAACTTCCTAATCCATACAGCCTCCTTGGCTGCCTCTACAGCCGCTATGTACTCGGCCTCTGTCGTGGAGTCAACATACCCATTAACGACTAGTTCAGACTCATCTTTTCCCCCGTACATTAGGAACGCGTCCTTAGTCCTTCTCAAATATTTGAGGATCGCTTTGACCGCTACCTAGTGTTCCTCGTCATGGTTAGATTGATGTCTGCTGGTACAGCTTAAGGCAAACGAGACATCCGGTCTCGTGCATATCATGGCATACATGATCGTACCTATCGGCGACGCGTAAGGGATCCGACTCATCCTTTTCAGCTCATCAGATGTCTTAGAACACTGAGTCTTGCTGAGGTGAACACCATGACGTGCAGGCATGAGTCCTTTCTTGGAATCTAGCATTGAGAACTTACTCAATACTTTGTTCACATAAGTGCTCTGACTTAATTCCAAGACCCTCTTGGTGCGATCTCCATATATCTTAATCCCTAAGATATAAGCAGCCTCGCCTAAGTCCTTCATCGCGAAACACGTCCCTAGCCAAGCTTTTGTCTCATTTAAAGTAGGGACGTCGTTTTCGATAAGTAGTATGTCATCGACAAACAACACCAGAAAGGTAATCTTACTCCCCCTTGCCTTCTTGTAAACGCAAGGCTCATCTTCGTTCTTGACAAAGCCGAATCCAATTACAGCTTCATCAAAACGAAGATTCCAACTCCGAGAAGCTTGTTTCAATCCATAAATGGATTTCAACAACTTATAAATCTTTCCCTTATTCTTCGGATCGACAAAACCTTTGGGTTGAGACATATAAACGTCCTCCGATAAACTTACGTTCAAGAAAGCGGTATTGACATCCATTTTCATATCTCGTAATCATGATACGCAGCTATGGCAAGAAGAATGCGGATAGATTTGGCCATAGCTACTGGGGAGAAGGTTTCCTCATAGTTAATCCCCTGGATTTGCCTATAACTTTTCGCCACTAGTGGAGCTTTATAGGTCTGAGAGTTGCCATCCATGTCCATCTTCACCTTGAAGATTCATTTGCATCCGATGGCCCTCACACCATCGATGGGATCAACCAGTTCCCAGACTTGGTTATCCGACATGGATTGCATTTCCTCCCTCATGGCTCCCAGCCATAACTCGGAGTTGGGCCCGTCCACGGCTTCCTGAAACATGACTGGATCATCGTGATCCACCAAAAGTTCACCGTCACCCCCAAACACAAAGAAACCATATCTCGGAGGTGGACGACTAACCCTTGGACCCTCAGGAATCGTTGCAGAAACTGGTCTTTGCTCTACGACCACTTCAGGCTCCTCTACTGGGTTGTCCAGTGGCTCTGAGGCACATATACCATCTTGAACCTCTTCGAGATGTATGGCCCTCCCACTAACGTCTTTGGAAATGAACTCCCTTTCCATAAAGACCCCACCCAAAGCGACGAACACCTAAGGTCACCTGGGATGAGAAGTGCTTTGCCAAAACACCATGGCTCATCTTACCTCACCCAATCCCTAGTCGCTTATAATGCGAAGAACGAACCATACATTCAAAGAGCCAGATCCTTGATAGCCCGTCCTTCATCCGACGGACCCCACCCTTTGTTACAATGCGTACCATGACGTCCCTGT
Organism: Erodium maritimum; assembly: GCA_963921825.1. NCBI lineage: Eukaryota > Viridiplantae > Streptophyta > Magnoliopsida > Geraniales > Geraniaceae > Erodium > Erodium maritimum. The sequence continues at coordinate 38,000,916 of OY997596.1, forward strand.
TATAGGCCCTCTACGTCAGTAGTCGTCCCGTCATCCCGTACTTCAAGCAAACCAAGGAGGTGTGATTTATTTGTGTGAGAGGCACGTTAATGATAAAATCTTTATCCAGGAGGATAGAACAAGTCGTCAAGGTGTTCTGAACATCTTCGAGGGACGACATCACTTGGTACAAGTATTACGATGCAGACGGTTGAGACGTGCCTTAGTAACCCAGAGGTAGAGAGCGAGCAGCAAGGCCCTGTTAGATACCATCTAACGAGGAGGAAAAGGTTGGGTTCCCCGTCATCGAGGATGGCTTCTCCACTGTTGGGATAAGAGATGGCGACTGGGTCCGTTTCTAAATTAGCAATTTCCAATGACACCTACGACGACCTTTGGTGGGGTTCCGTGGAGGAGTTAGTCTTACATGGAAGCCCGTCAAAGGGGCTCCCCCACCTAAGAGAATAAATTCGTGGTGCCGATTGTCGGAGCGAATGGTCCATCGGAAGTAGACACGACCATAGTGGCCATGCAGGGCGTATGAGGGGTGGCTGACGCAGGTTTTAACGTCTAAGGTACCCTCTTTGGCGGGGTGACTTTGTGTGAGGGTCGTTGTGAAGGTGTTCGAGCAGGAGCAATCAAAAAATAATGGCGGATGAGTAAATGGTAGCATAAATTTGGAAGGCGGTAGGAGATTACATGACGATGACGGTGAAGTCGTTGATGAGGAGATAACCCCTAGGGGTTTCTTTAGGTTTTCTCCCTCATGCAGTCTTAATGAACTCCATGGTAAGGCAATGAAACAATACCAACGGTGAGCAGGAAACATGCACCACCATGAATTGGTGGTTGGCAGCGATAATAAGAGGTTGGGGAAGGTAGTCGCTGGTGACACCATTATGACACAAAGAAAAAACAAAAGACGTTATACGGTTTTTCTTCAATCATAATTGCAGCCTTCTTGTAACGGTAAAACAATGTTATCTTTTTGTATAAATCCGTTTTAAAATAAAGATTTTAACTTAATTTTTTAAAATTTAAATATAATAAATAAAAGCATTTTTAAAAATTTTTCTACTCTTTTAGTATTACTTTTTTAACATACAAAGAGGAAAAACAACAAAAGAAATTATAATAATAAATTTTTATTTATTTTTCTCATTATTTTATATAAGATTATCATTGAGAAACAAATTTACAAAAGGACAAGAGGACAAATCTAATAAAAATCACTCTTATCCTAAAAACTATGAGAATCCATCCTAACCACATTTTTAAGATCCAACATTTACCATGATGCCACATCATTACCCCAATCATCCTCAAAATACACGCCACTTTCATCATTTCTCACACATGCAGGGACATAATTGTAATAGCATGATATCATATGGGCAAGTGCCCATTTTTTTCTTAACTAATTCACTAATTTAATCATTCTCGATTCATTTGAACTCTGATTAGCTTCAAACTTACGCCAATATTTTTCTTTTTTTAAGGGTTATCTATCAAGTATCATATTGAATATATTTTGAAGAACGAAAATAAAAGGTTATATTGGGTGATAAAAATAATATTGAGTGTTGATAAATCTTCACTAATAAATGTTCTATATCAGAATGATCAAATTAGTGCTAAACATTGATTAAAAAAACATGTACTGAAGTGATAAAAAACAAGTGATGAAGTGATAAAGATCATATTTAATTTTGATAATAAGGGTCATAAACCAGAGTTTAGTGTTAATAAAAAAACATGTGCTGGGGTGATACAACACATGTAATTTAGTGATAAACCTAATGTTTAGTGTTGATAAAACTAGTGTTTATATAAAAAACATGTGATGAGGTGATAAAAATCATGTTCAGTTTTGGAAAATGAGGTGATAAAACTAGTGTTCAGTGTTGATAAATCTAGTGTAAAGTGTTGATAAAACCAATGTAAAATCAGTCATGAAATAATTTTTTTTCTGTGCTTCAAAATATATTCTTCATTGATTTTGATAGAAATCCCTTATAAAAACAAAAATATTGGTGCAAGTTTGAAGCCAATCGGAGTTCAAACAAAGAATGAATTATTAAATTAGTGAATTGGTAAAAAAAGATAATATGATAGTTTTACTAAAACGCCTCTGCCATTTACCAAAAAGTATTGTGTTTTTTGTAATCAATAAGTCAACAATTCAATTGCATCTCATACAAATTTCATAAATAAATTGGGCATTGATAATCGTAAATGTATAACTTGGATGGATTCTCACAATTTTAGATTAAGGATGAGTTCTTAATTGATTTCTTCTCATAACAAAACTTTCTGCCGTTTGGGTCTCTGTTAGGGTTTGAGAACTCTCAAACCTAGCCATCCCTTATGATGCCACCATTGTGTTCTAGGGCGCCTATAGGAGTTCGAGCATCTATTGCTCTTGTCTTGGAAGCTCTAGTCGGATCTCGTGCACCAATGACTGCGTCGCAATCCGATCTTGTAGTCGTTGTCGTGCAACATGTCATCGATGGAAAAGCTCTCTCGATGTCTGCTAGGGTTTAAGTCGCGCAACCTTTAGTCTCCGCGCCGTTGGTTCCTTCTCGCCACCAACGACGTGCTTCGGAGTTCTGTTCCCCTTCCTGTTACCCCGAAGGTTGCCACCTATTTATCTTCGATATCAGTCAACCTCCCCGCCTCAGATCCCCTCCCTTAAGCAACAACTACTGCCTCTAAAGCTGTCATCAGTGTATCCACCTCCTTGGCCTCCACCGATGCCTCCTCCTCGATCTCTGATCTTTTGGTGGTTCTAACATATTTTATCCAGCTTTTTTCTATTTTGCAAGGTTTATGTATATGGAGCTGCAATTTAGGGATTTTACCTAAGGATTCAGAGTCTCTTATCGGGAAGAATCCCTGAATCACGTATGTCCCCCCGTTGTTACTAATGAGGTCAAGTTTGGTTCCAAGGACCTACTCCGGGAGGAGTCTCTGGGAGGAGCCGCCACTCCCATCCAGATTGTTAGGTTCAAGTTCGGTGGCTCAGTTGACAAAACGAGTTCTTAAAGAGCAGAGACCAAACATCGTTTAAGTCCCACCTTGAGCCGTTCCTGGCAGATGGCACACTTTAGTTTTAGTTTATGTTATAGTTTTGGGTTTATTTTCTGTTTTAGTTATTTTTCCGGTTTTAGTTACTCTTCCTATAATAATATGATTGCTATGACCGATTTCTATTGGATCGGTTCGCTTATGAGGATTATTGAATCACTGCCTTATTTTAAAGTACCGGTCGCCGTAACCATTCTCTCCGATAATTAATGAAAGTTATTTCTTAATTTTTTTTAAATTGATAACTTCTAAAAAACAATATTATGATATTTTATTTACCGTTGTTCAAAAATAAAACAAGAAGCTTTGAAAAGACGAATACAGAATAGCCGATATACTTTTGGTTTTATTGTTGGTGCAATTACCACTCATTTTAACTTATAAGTCTCCCTTCTTCTCTCCCCACTTCGCCAGCACTTTGTACGCTAACTGTTCTTCTCTGTGCTCTCTCTCGCGGACACTCCCTCCACAGATCTCTCATCGCTTACTTCCCAAATCGTCTCTGAATCAGGTACTCTTTTCTCTCTCTCATGATTTGTTGCTCCTTTTCATGCTGCTTCTACTCAGTTTCGGTTCCACACGGCGGAGAATCTCAGTGATCTGCTATTTTACTCCAAGTTCAGTGCCATTTCTTCTAATTTCCGCCTATTCAAGTTTGTTTATTGGAGAATCTGATGCGTTCTTCGAATCCTTTTGATTTAGGGTTTTTTCGGGGTAAAAAGTTATTTTTTTACTAGTCCTGAACATCACTGGTTTCTTGGTGTGGTTCAGCTGATTGAAAACGAATATCACAATTTTGCTTGGAATAAATTTGTGCGATACCTTTGGTTTCTGATTTCTGGTTTACGATTATCAGTATCGGTTGATCTATACTAATGTCATGTAAATTTTATGTTATTTTGTTTACTTGGAACAATGTTTTGAACTGCACTCTTTGGTTTCTTCCTTTTGATACGATCCTGTTCTCGTGCTGGTTGGTTTGACTTCACAAGATTGTCGGTTGTGGTGTCTTTTGTTTTTCTGATTTTCTTTTAAATTGCATATTTGTTTGTCATCAACTAGAACTTTGTTGGTACTTCTGTCTTTTGTGTAAACACATGACCTTGGAGATCAAATTGGGCATTGATAGGTTTCTCTTACCTTTTTTAAGGACATTTTTGAGGAAATCGGAAATCCTAATATGAAGTTGCCTTATTTCAGAAATAAGTTTGACCCTACTCTACATTATTTTCTGATGATGCTTTTCTCTCTTTCATTTTGCCTGTACTTGGCTTTTAAAGTTGATTTTGCCTTTTCCTTTCTCAAGTACTTTTTTTTTGATAACTCAAATAGTTTACTGGTGATACCCTAAACCTTTATTATTTATTTTTAGTTGTTGTCTTGTTTCCCGTGGATGAATAGTAGTTTTCCCTCAATGAATGTTTTTCCTTTATCAATAACGATAAATACATTGATTATTATGAGTTTTGATTACAGATGGCAATGTCAGAAGCAAGCCCTGCTCCCAGTGCTAAAGTTGTGGGAAATGCCTTTGTGCAGCAGTATTACCATATTCTTCATCAATCCCCAGAATTGGTTCATAGATTTTATCAGGATTCGAGTTTGCTTAGTCGACCAGATAGCGATGGGGTTATGACAACAGTAACGACCATGCAAGTAAGACCATTACACGAAGAAATTGTTTGAACAGTTATATTTTCACGCTTCACCCATGTTAGAAAATCATGTTTTGACTGATCCATCATTCCACCGGGGCTCTCACTTTGTTACTTTGTGTGAATCTCACGTTATTTAGCAGGTGATAATTTATTGTATACTTGTATGTTAAGTTGACTCCCTTTGGTTGGATGAATAAGGTGATTGGATTAGTATGTGCATATCTTAAGGCATCATGTACCCTTTAAATCACCGGTGAATCAGAATAAATACTTAATGAAACTGATCGATGTGTTAGCCATGAGATGTTTGTTGTATATTGTCAAGCAAAGTCTGGGTGCTTCTGCTCACTATATGACTGAAAGTTGTTGTGGGTGCTAAGTAAAGTCCAGACTGCAGTACTCTTTTCTCAAAAGATGTTATTTGTGTGCACTTGTTGTGCCTCAAACTCTATCTCCTATTTCTCTTTCCTCATATCCCATCTATTTTATTCATCCCTTCTGTTTCCAACTTTTATTTCCCTTTGTATTGTTGAAAACTAGTTTACCAATTCTGGCATGTGTTTGGTGTATTGACTTTACTTGTTTTCTTATAGTTCATGGTCTTTGTTGGTTCAATCTTGGATGAGATGCTCCAGTACCATTGTAGAATGAATGGGAGAACAAAACATTTGTGTAACGTTTCATGTGATTGTTGCAAGGTTCACTCTCTGTAATACTAGGTTAAACATGAAATTACATTTCAAATCCTATGAGATTGAACCCTAACTTTTTTGTCTTTGTCTACTATGTCAGGATCGAGTCGTGAACAAACCTATACTATGTCATATATATCCTAAGGAGTTGATTAGTGAGGAAATGCTAGTATGCCAGTTGGTAGAGTTGTAGAAGTTGTTGGGCCCGTTAAAACACTTGGCCTTTCCTGCTTGTGTGGTAGATAGAATACAAGCTCAGTTCCACCATTGTTCACTCATTCTGAACCTTGTATGTGTTCTCTGGAGAGAGATAAGGCCTTGACATAGTGAGTAGAAGCTAGGCGCTAGTTTGGGATAATTCAATTCTCAATAGAACTCGTTCATCTTAACCAACTCTCCACGATTTTGATCTTGGCAAATTGGAATCAAAGCCATCGATCCCGTGAACAATATGGTGTATTACTCACTAGAGGTGGAATATAAAGCAGTCGAATCTAAAATGGAATGGGAAGCTTCAGCAAGTGATCCCAATTTTGATGATTTTGATTAGAGCCAGCATCTAGCGACATTCATGGCTTTCTTCGTGTCAGCGATGACATTTCAGTGACAGTCACGACGACTACTACCTTCTTGGGAACCGTCTTACGATTCCGATGACTCAGTACTTTTTATTCTGGAGATAGCATATCGATCCATGAGGACTTCACCCCATGCTATAGATCGATCTCGATTCCAAAATCATGAATCGGGTAGAAGCTCATCGGTCACCGGTGTCAATTGTCTTATAAGCTACAGACCCAACATCGGCATTAGATTCCGACAAGCGAACGCAGTGACATCCGACAAACGCTTAGAGAAGTGCATGCCAAGATCCAAAGCTTGTTGAAGGACATGGAGTAACAAAGAGAGTTGGATAAGCAATTTTAGGTGAATTGGCATGTGCGAGCACAAGGAAAAATTGATGCTGCGAAGAAGAGGCAACACAAATTGAAACAAGAAATGGAGTTTAGGTGTAGAGATCTTATCTTGTGGGATATTCGTTGTGTTTGTCGGTTCTCCTCCGAACAATGGGTATTCTCATTTCTTGACGACGTTGATGTCTTGTTCCAAGAGAAAGCTGTGCGGAAGGAATTCGGGATTGATTAGTCGGTCAAAATGGAATGCCAAGGGCGATACACCAAGGACCTTGACGACAAGGATTTGAATACCTAACAATTCTTGGATGATGCTGATACAACGCTCGTAGGCATGCCAAGACATAAAATAGAGGCTATTAAAGTTAGATGGAAAAGTACATGTGGCGAAGGTAGATTGAAGTGGTGGACTCTTAAATAAAGTCCATCCGCTGAATAGCTTTTGAACGAAATTGGGGATTCGGGCAAATGTGGTAATGGATGTTAGGAATGTTTCATTCCAATCATTAGCAAGTCAAAAAGTCATTTGTAGCGGAGCAAGACCATCGAATAAATCAATATTTGATAAAGTTTTGTAGCTAGCGGTAAAGAATTGTGGATAGAAAGGCTAGGGAAGGATACCCTATAGTGAGTATAATGTGTTAAACGTGTGCAGGCTGCTAACGAGTTCGAGCAAATGCTAATGAAGGAATATGAATATTTAATGAATGTGCCTTCATCCTGGATATAGTACATGTATTTTCATATGTGGCTCCATTTTCTTCTTTGGTGTGCGGTCTTTCAAGGAGGACTTTGTGAGCTTTATGTCATGTGGTGGTCCAAAAGAAGTAATTACGTGATCCAACTTTGTCCTGTCTTGGTGTTTGGAAAATGGCTGACGTGAACTGGCACTTTCGTGGGCTATAAATACTTGGAGACATGCAACTATCATGGATACGACACTACTCCAAGCTCTGCTAAAAAACGTGCAGAGGGGGGTAGATGATTCTTGTCCTGAAATTAGGCAGCGACTAGAATCTTTGCCAGAAAACACAACATGTGAAGACATGTCTCATTGTTGAGCTTAGTTTTTGGGGAAAACATATCTCATTTGCGAGCTCAAGTCCCAAGAAAGAAGGAACATCGATTCAGAGACTTGTGGACAAGTCTGCGTCGAGGCAGAGACAATGTCAGGATTGAGTTATGAATAATCCCATACAATGTCGTACAAATAGTAAGGAGTAGATTAGTGAGGAACTTCTACAAGGCCAGCTTGCAGAGTTGTTAGAAGTTGTTGGGTTCGTTAGAACTCGTGGCCTTTCTTGCTTGCTGAACGTTCAGTACCGCCGATGTTGCTCAATCTAAACCTTGTGTGTGTTCTCTAGAGAGAGACAGGGTCTTGGCTTAGAGAGTAGAAGCCAGAGGTTAGCTTGTAATCATTCAATTCCCAATAAAACTCGTTCCATCTTCATCAATTCTCTATCCTCCACGATTTGATCTTCACATATTAACCATAGCTAGTGATTTGTGTTCCATTTCTTGATTGATTGACCTAATAATGGTAGGGCTTTCACGAATGTTTAAATTGTTTTAATCTTCTCATATGCAATTGGTTATATTTAGGTGATAAATTTATAATATTAAAGAACACTAGTCTAATGAATATATTTTTATTTCTGCATCTTGTAACAGGCAATTAATGAAAAGATCCTTTCACTCAAATATGAAGATTACACAGCAGAGATAAGAACTGCAGATGCTCAGGACTCTCATGAGAAAGGGGTTATTGTTCTTATAACTGGATGTTTAACTGGGAAGGACAATGTGAGGAAGAAGTTTGCTCAAAATTTCTTTCTAGCTCCACAAGACAAAGGTTATTTTGTCTTAAATGATGTCTTCAGGTATGTTGAGGAGGATGAATCATCACAGATCAGTTCCATTCCAATTAATGGTGTCGATGAAAATGCTTCAGTAGCTGCCCAAACTCCGGAGCCAGGTTTCAATAATTCATTTTCCTTGATACATAATGTTTAAACTAACTTAAGACTCGAAATTTGGACTCACTTTCTTTTTTCTTTGCAGAGGCCATTCCTGTAGTTGCTCCTACAGCTTCCATTGAGGAGGAGGGATCAATTGATGGGGCTGAAGTTTGTGACCCTTCAGATAATGAAGGATCAGTGATTGAAGATGAGGTTGTTGAACCCCCCACTCAGTCCAGTCTAAATGAAGATCTCACTGGTGACAGCTCAGTTCCAGCAGCCCAAGAGGATACTCCTAAACAATCGTATGCTTCAATTGTAAGTTTATGGTTCTCTATTTTGCTACTTTGGACCGTTTGGCATCTCTCTGAATAAATATTAAGTTAACCTGTTCCTTATATTACAGTTGAAGGTTATGAAAAGTACCCCTGGTCCAGTCTATGTTCCTACTGGTGCTGCAAGGGCTCCTGCAAATATTGCTGACCAACAATCAATTGGTTCTGCAAAGCCCACTTCTGCACCTGAGGCAGCTGCTCTAACCAGCGACAACGCTCCGGAAAGTAGTAATGTTACTGATGAAGGTAGTAATTCATTTATGAATACAACTCGACTTTCAAGCAGTCTTGTATAGGAGATTAGTATGCACTCTCCTTTTCTATGCAAGCCGAGTTCTTTTGTTTGGTCCTGTCAATGCCATTAGAAATGTTGTTATCATTGTCTAAGGAGGGTGCTATTTATCTAATTTTCTCTTTCAAGATCTACAATTTCATTTATTTAAACTACTTACAGCTGAAGGTCACTCGATATATGTACGGAACTTGCCTTACAATGCCACGGTTCTTCAGCTTGAAGAGGTTTTTAAACCATTTGGGCCTATAAAACGTGGTGGCATTCAAGTTAGAAGTAATAAGGTCTGGTTGAGATCTATTTTTTATGTTTCCCAATTGCTCATGTTTCATAATAATGCTTATGAGTATCATTTTCTGGTATTCTGCAGCAGGGTTTTACTTTTGGCTTTGTTGAATTTGAAGCATTGAGTTCCATGCAAAATGCACTTGAGGTATGCTTTCATACCTTTTAATCTCATCTATTTCTGTTTACCATAGTTTCCAGTCCATTCTCCCATTTTGTCATTACTGGTACTGTTACTTTTTCTTCTTATTTTAATACTTTTTTGAGCCTCACTTTCAAAAGGCTCGCACCGGGCCTTGCATCATGGTTTTTGGAGTGTGTGCGATTGATAACTATGCTACATGCTCTATTGGAGTTCTATTACTTCCCTTATGCCGTATCATTCATTTGCTAGTGTTTAATATAATTGGCTGTCCTTTTGGAGCTTTAGCCATGCCATATCTTGTGAACATGGACATCATTATCTTTGTGAACAAAGCCATGCCATATCTTTGGAGCTTTAGCCCTGTCATTGGTTTTCAAAATTTGTTTTTTGTTTTTATTTATTTAATAAAATCAGTTTTATTGTTAGAAAATCAGTTTTATTATTAAAAAATCAGTTTATTTTTAAAATTTCAGTTTTTATCATTAAAAGTCAGTTTATTATTAAAAAATCAGCTTATATTTAAAATCAGTTTTTATTTTTAAAATTCAGTTTCATTATTAAAAAATCAATTTTATTATTAAAAATCATTTTTTAGTTTAAAATATCAGTTTTATTATTAAAAAAAATCAGATTTTTAATTCTTTTTTTCATCAAATGCTGTTGTTTTTATTTCATTAATTCCTTAATTTCACTTCAATAAAAATCAACATTTTCTTTTTTGTTGGTGATGTTTTGATGAATTTCGGTCTGCAGTTTATGAGTTGTATGTGTACTAGTTCATAAACCACTACAATTCACGATTGAGTCTGGGAGAGATGAGAGAAGGACCAACAATTTACAAAAATTCATCTGCAGATTTATCCCGGAGAGGATGTGAGGTTGGATTTGGAAGACCGTGACCTAATACCCATCCAACCCAGTTCGTTAAATTTTCTGACCAAACCTAAAACCCTAACCAATAAGAGTTGCGGTAGAAGAAAGAGGACGGGTCCTTGCCTGCCCAATTTGTTGCGGAAGTAGATATAACGCTTGAACCCTCACAAGCCATTCTCCACCAGCGACGTGTTACGACCCTGTGAGATCGAACGCGTTATGGCACCTTTGTAGGACTGAAGATCCAATCCAAGGTTTCGCTGGAGCGAAGCCTCGTTCTTGTTTCTCCCTATTGTGTGTGAATCACAGGCTCAGATTATAGAAGGACCCTGATACCTCTTAGAGAACAAAGTAGTAAACTAAATTCTCAATCCTTTATTCATGAATCTCTCTAGTATATATAACCAGAGAGCTTTCCTAAACAACCCAAATTCCTAATTCAACAATAATTCCAAATTACCCAAAGTTCCCAAATCCTAATATAACTGAAATTAAGAAAGCAATTAAAAAAAGGAAATAGAATCAGCAGCCAACTCTGCAGAGATGCGCGCGCGACTTCTCTTCCCCCTTGCTGCGCGCGACTTCCCTTCCCCTTGTGGTGTATTTAGCCCATTCCGTTACGGTCCGTAAGGCCCATAACATCACTCCCCCCCTGCGCAAGGCGCTTGTCCTCAAGCGCATAGGGTGAATCCATTATCTGGGCAGCCCTGTCCTCGACCTCGTCCTCGATCATCTCCAACCAAAAAAGCTTCGCACACTTGTGACCCGGGAAGTAAGCTTCATCACAGTTGAAGCAAAGGCCTTTAGCGATTCGCTCTTGCTTCTCGGCCTGAGAAATCTGCTTGAAAAATGGCCGAGGAGAATTATCCATGGCTGGTCGTCTGCTCGGAGCTATAACTGATGGAGGTTTAGCCTCCTCACAAGCGCGTTCTTCGTAGAGCTTGGCTAGCCCCATGGCATGACTCAGATCGCGTGGCTGCTGAATTTCCACATCGATTGCCAGAGATCCGTGCAAGCCACTCAGAAATAGAGAAATTTCCTGATCCTGCTGCAAACCCGGCACCTGGGCCACCAGTCGCTCGTACTGGGTTGCGTAGTCTGCAACTGAGCCGGTTTGTTTTAGCTTTGCAAGTTCACCCAACCGGTTGCCCTTAAACATCGAGCCGAACCTGGTGTGGCAATACATCTTAAACGCCGGCCAATTCAGGTTAGGAAAGTCCACCTGGAGTTTCATGTACCATAATTGGGCGTCATCCTCCAGATGGAATGATGCCAGCAGAATTTTCTCCTCCTGCATCGTGCGTTGGTGGAGAAAGTAACTCTCGCACTTATTCAGCCATGCAGTCGGATCAGCACGTCCATCGAATCGTGGGAATTCGAGACGCGCAAAACGAGGCGCGAGGGCGCCTCCATCTCCTCCCATCCCTGCGACGGGTGTCGCAGGTGCGACCCGGTCCCTCTGTCGGGCAGCAGGGGCCGAGCTCTCTTCGGGCTGCTTCGAAGGTATGGACAAGGACGGGACCCGCAGAGCCAGCTCATCGATCTTCTGTCCCTGCAGAGCCAGCTCATCGATCTTCTGTGTCTGTGCTGCGACTTGAGTTTGGGTTGCAGCAAACGCTGCAATCAAGTCATCCAGTTTCTGCTCCATGGATTTCTGCGCCATAATGCTCGGCTCTGATACCAATCTGTTACGACCCTGTGAGATCGAACGCGTTATGGCACCTTTGTAGGACTGAAGATCCAATCCAAGGTTTCGCTGGAGCAAAGCCTTGTTCTTGTTTGTCCCTATAGTGTGTGAATCACAGGCCCAGATTATAGAGGGACCCTGATACCTCTTAGAGAATAAAGTAGTAAACTAAATTCTCAATCCTTTATTCATGAATCTCTCTAGTATATATAACCAGAGAGCTTTCCTAAACAACCCAAATTCCTAATTCAACAATAATTCCAAATTACCCAAAGTTCCCAAATCCTAATATAACTGAAATTAAGAAAGCAATTAAAAAAAGGAAACAGAATCAGCCAGCCGACTCTGCAGAGATGCGCGCGCGACTTCTCTTCCCCCTTGCTGCACGCGACTTTCCTTCCCCTTGTGGTGTGTTTAGCCCATTCTGTTACGGTCCGTAAGGCCCATAACACGACGATGAAGAGATCGATTCTGACGAGGGTAATGACGGCTATGAGTACGAGTATGAGGAAGACGCTGCTGGGAGGAGACCATGGCTGGGTTAGAGCCACCCTTTGCTGGTGTTGCTGACCCACCCTTGGCCACCCTTGGCCAATGACGTTCACGGCTGGATCGGAGCCTCCCTTGTCGGCGACGCTGCTCACGGTTGAGAGGAGACCATAGCTGGGTTGGACCATACGGAGGTTGTAGAGAGAGAAGGGGAGAGTAAGATGAGAGAAGAGGATAAGAGATCTAAAACAAATAAAAATGGAAAAGGGATATGAGGGTAATATTGGCATTTTATTAAAAGACAAGGTCATGTGCTTCGCACATGACTATTTTCCGTCATAAAATGGACGGAAAACACTAAAATGATATTTTTTTGATAGTGAGGGTACCTTTTCCCTAAATATAATACTTTGTTTGTGTCTAGTTAGGGGCACTAAACTAATCTTTTCCCTAAATATAATACTTTGTTTGTGTGACATCAGGAGGGTTGACCAGCCAAATCATTAACAGCGGAAACATCTTTTTAGTGCACAATGTATCCCATGTTTACTATTTTTAGATCATGTGGCTAGTTTGAACTCTAACCACTTGAGCAGGACAAAATAAAACACTAACTGTAGCTGTTAAAACAGTTTGGTGTACACCATTGTGCCAGCCATCAGTCATGTCAGCTGTGGAAACCTCTTGTACCTTTTGAAAAGGTCTGTTGCACCAGCGACCTCACCAAATCCTGTTTCTGAAAATGCTGTGTGGACTCATTTAAAGAAAAATGCACTCCTAATTTGCTCATTTCTCTGCATTTTGTTCCTTGGTAGTTTCCTCCGTTTTCCAGACTTTGAACCTCTTTTCCATCCCAATCCTGATCGAATCACCAATCTCCTGCAACTCCTCTGATGCCACTAATTTTTTCGTATACAAACATGAAGAGGTGAAATGTCTTCATTAATTCTCACTCTAAGAAAGGACTCCGATCAAAACTTGTTTTCATTTGCAGGAAAGTGACCTTGTAAACCCGCAATCATATGCCCTATGAATATGGTTCTCATAACACCTGTAGTGTTGTCAAACAGCTTAAAATTTGCATCTGAAATTGTTTGGGAAAACAAAGGAACCTCAAACCAGAACCCATAAGAATATACTGTTACATCGTAAAAACACAAGTCTATATTAGCTGGAAAAAGTCGGTGAAGCTGAACAAGCCAGGGAGGCAGAAGAGCGCCCTGGATTCAGGAACATTATACGCTCACATTGAACTTATATATCCATGCTCAGATGCAGGAGATACTAGGCGCCACTGTGACATAACAAATGCTGGAGGCAAAAAAGTTTTTGTTTGTGCCCTTCTTTCAAGGGTTTAGGCTTGTTTCACGATCTCATTTAGTCCGTCTAACATTTGATTTGTTTGAAAGTTAAAAGGTTCTCCACTTGGGAAGTCATTTGTGTCTAGATAATTAGAACTGCAGCAATCTGAAGTTATATTTGACTTGTCTTTCTAGAAATTCTGTGATCTGAATTGGCTGGTTTGTAAATGTTTCAATGTATGAAGGCTAGTGCTTAATTTTGTTGGCCATTGAATGAGAAATAGATTGTTGACATTCAAGGAGGATGTAACTAGATAGTATCACTTCATCTCAAACGATGCATACAGTACTGTACCCACAAGATAATTAACTTAAAGTGATAGTTCTCGATTAAATTTACCCCTTAGCTAAAACAATCTAGTAAATAAAATATTAGCAGACATACAATGCGCGTTGAAGGAAGATTGATTGTAAATTTCTGTGGCAAAACTTAAACTGAGTGGCATTTGGGTGCAGTTGAACTTTAAGTTTGAAACTACAGGTGGTTACTTGACTGGTTTGATGTATTAAGGCTAGTGCTTGATTAGTTTGGAAATTGAATGATAAAAAGGCTGCTGACATTTATTGGAAGATGTTGGTAGAAGGTAACAACAAAACTCAAGCCGCAACCTTGCAGCTTGCAAATAATAGGACACTCACGCCAAAATACCTCAAGAAGTGAAATAATGACATGATTGATTCATTTCCTTGACACAGATCCATAAGCATCTGTGCTTGAAGCCTGGACTAGGCAGTGGGCTAATTTTTTTAAGGTGAATGCATTGTTGGTTGGTTGATTGCCAGAGAAAGAGGTATCAGGACAATTATGGAATGCATAATACTTCTTTTGTTACAAAGAAGTGTCCTGCTTCCAAACAATTGATGTTTCATAATAAGTGTCCACTTTCTTTTTAGGGAAATGAATTATTAGGGATTACACCAATAGTATCCTTGTAAAACTTAGGTATCACTGCATGAGTGTGTTAGCAAGGTACAGGGGTGTGGTGGTAAAGTGGGGTCTTAACTCCACTGTTTAGCCTGTACAAAAAATTCAATCATGGCACTTTCTTTGGAGTGAAGGGAATACTAACTATATGCATTCAGTTGGTTGACATTACACGCAAGTTCTTATTGTTCCTTTTTACTAGAAAAGAGCAGTGTGTTCATAAGATAAGGATGGTTATTGCACTTAGGGTTTGGTTTTTTAGCCTTGTTTCAATGAAGAGCAAATATCTTTAAATTTATGCTCTTAATTGCTTATTATTATGACTAACATTTTGAACAAGGTACGCCTCTTCTTCTTTTTCTTTATTTCCCTTTTTTTCTGTAGCTGTTAATTCAGCATATAGACAAATGCACATCTATATAACAGAACAAAAAAATTCTTTTTACCAGTACTTTGTAATTTCAAACTTAGTTTTTTACAAGTCCCAGGGAAATGGGAATCAATATAACAACTTCTCAGGCCAAATATGTAGGGTTGTGACTGAAACAGTATATTCACGTTCAGTCCTTTGAGGGAATAGACTTGGGCTCAAAAAGTTTTGCTTTCCATGAAATTTCGTAGAAGAAAGGCTAAGGTCTACTTTTTGTTTCTTAATGATTTGTACTTTGCTCAAATAAATGCCATGGTTGGATGCTATAGCATTTACATGATATTAAACCACACCATTGATGGGTAACTCTGCTTCCTAATAAGTCGTATAGTATAGTCTTGTTCCTTTGTAATTTATGCATAGAATGAATGGCATTGATTGTGAGTTTAACTGTGTTGGTGTAAACTAAATTTCAGGCTTCACCTGTCACGATTGGGGATCATCAAGCTGTAGTTGAGGAAAAGAGAACTACAACTCGAGGTAAACTGTTTTATTTTATTTTGTCATAATAACAACATATTCAAGTGTTGTGGAAAGAAATTCAAATAGTCTTTTATTTGCAGTGGTGAGCAGTGGGAGAGGGAAGTTTTCTGCGGGAAGAGGTGGGTTCCGAAATGATAACTTCAGGGGTCGTGGGAACTTTGGTGGTGGTGGTAGGGGTTATGGCAGGAGTGAATTCAGAAACCAGGGTGAGTATTCATATTCAGGGAGATCTAGGAGTTCAACTGGACGTACTGGAGAAGGTTATCAGCAGCGAGTTAATCAGAATGGAACAGGGAGGGGTGGTGGTCGTCAAGGTGGGGGACAACGTGCTTCTGTCCCTGCTTGAACATTCGCCAAGGCATCGCAACGGATGATTTTTTGACATTACATAACTAGAGTTTCAGGTTTCTGATGTTTAAAATTTCTACTTTTTTTGTGAGAAAGCTATTCTTTTTCCTTCCCTCCACTCGTTGGGATTTTCATAAAAAGAGCTTACCTAACATGGTGTTATGTATCTGGTTGAGCGTATGAAGGAGGCATTATCAGATTTACTCATGTTTATGGCAATTATACTTTGCCTGTGCTTATCCATATGTTGTGGTGTTACATGCAGTGTCCTAAAATCTTAACTGTGTTGATTCTACTAAATGATAAAATTCTCAGCTAGAATGTGTTAGTAATTGGTAGTAAGTGATTGTCCTAATCAATGTATCTCCCTCTGCAGAATCTCCAAATCCTGATGGGTAAGACAAAGATGTCTGAATGTTCTTAATTAGCCATGTAATGATGAGGAAGGCTTGGGGAGTTTGTGATTCAGACCTTAACACCTGAGATCACGGGGTTCGACGTCTTAGAGATGGAGCCATGTGTTGAGATCACGGGCGTTTTGGTTCCCATATGAAGACAGAACCTCCTTCTTTCTCAAGTAGGAGTAATCGGGAATGGGAGAGGAGTTGGTCGTAGGGGACAGGGATGAGTATTGCAGACATTGAGAATTTGACTCCCGTGAAGGAGTAAGGTTTTACCAGGGAGGCTTGCTTGAAAAAATAAGGATGCAAAGCCATCCCATGTGTTGAATAATATTGAAAAAGAGACTGAAACAGGGAGACGTGAGATGGCTGATCCCAAGGTAATACCAAAAGGTTAGTGATCTTAGACTAATTGAGCCGTTTTTCCATATTAGACCCGTAATTAAATCGAGAATACACCCTAAACAGACTCTGATTAGACCCGAGAGCGTAGTCTAGTCTATTTTGTTCACAGTGGCAAATAGGCCGTGAATGGCCTCTGAATAGACGACGGGTATTGTTTCACGTTATTTTATTAATATGTTGACGGGTTTCAATGTTTAAATACAGTCGGCGGAATACAAATGTTAGACTTTAATGTGAATTGCAATTACATAAAATTATTTCACTAAAAAAGCTCCGTTACATCCTCTTACGCTTCCCTAATTTAGTTGTTATTTGGTGGTACAAATCTGGTGCAATGTTAGTCGTGTTGGTGTAAAGTTCTGGTGGAATGTTGTTAGCATTGTGCGATAGAATGATAAATCTCATCAACATCCTGAAACATAAATAACGTACATTAATATTTGAATGCCAATTGCAGAAAGTATATTTCAGTATGTACAACAAAAAACTGGACAACTTCTCAAACCAACCCTGACATCTTGGAGGTATCTTTATCTTGGAGTAAGCGGAACTCCCGCATAAGGGACTCCATTATGCCCTGTTGCTGGACAGTCCGCTCGTGCTCGATGGCCTGCAAGCTAGTGGCCAATGCTTGGTGGTCTTGAAGTTGTCCTGTCTCCCGACCCTTCCCCTTCTTAGCCTTCGCGGCAGTTTGACCCATAGGCCGGCGACCGCGGACTGGTCCTGGCCGTCTTGCATCGACATCTTCAGCAACGACAACTAGCATGTCCATTTGAGACATTGGGTCGCTGAGGCCGGGAGTTCTTGGTGTACACCGACCATCAGTCCGAATGAAATCACCGGTTGTAGGCGAGAACTCGTTCTCGAAACGATGCTGCCAACATGGCTTCTCTCGCACAAGCTGCCACTAATGCTTCCAAGCAAAGATGTGGTTGTATCTCTCCATGTAGTCCCGCTCTACATCCTCAATGACCTGTTCATCGGATCTACCTGATTGGTAAATGTGCATGAACCTCGAACAACAACCTTGGAACATCTTCACATTCCGGTTAGTTACGCTCTATTGTTGCTCGCATCTTCGCCGATCGATCGTCTCCATATTGGTGCCTCGTCGCTTGGACGAACTCATGGTAGATGGACTCCCAAAATGAGTCTGACGACTTGGTCAGCCCCAATGATTGAGTTCTCGGAGTTGTTGAGCCAGGCTTTAACCAACGCACACTCCTCCGGTCGTGTCCATTTTCGGTAATGGCGAGCATGACCCGGCTTCTAGGAATCCATGTCCACTAGAGGGGGTCGTGGTACGATAACCTAGTACGTTGCTCCAGTTGGTCGTGGATGGTGTGCAGTAGGGACTGCTGTCCCGGTGTACCCCATGCGCGCCGAAGAATGCACCGAACCCGCTCCCGTATCTCAAGTCCTTGGGCCCTCGTACGCCATTCCATTAAGGAATGAGGATGATGAACCCGACGTGTCTGGGTTACGACTCGTCTCTAGGGTGGTCGACAATGTCCGTTGGTCCGGAAGCGATGGGACGTATTCCTCCTCGTCCTCATCATACTACTGCAAATCGGGTACGAAGTCCGACTCCAGGTGACTGCCTCGATGGTATTCCTCATGGACTTCGTCGAGACTGTGACATGGTGGAGAAACGTCGTCTTTCAAGTGGAAATCGGGGGGCACCGCATGTTCTTTGAGTCGGCCATTGCAGTAACATTAACGAAGGCAATTGGGTTAAACGGGGACGAGGAAGAAACAGCGAGAAGTGGGAAAAAGAGTGCCAGAATTGAAGGATTATGTAAATTAGAATATCGCACAAATGGTGGAACTGAGGTGAGGTTGTAGAGGATTCGTGAAGAAGAAGATTCAGGGTTGGATATTTAATAGCCGAAATTAAATTCGGCCTTTCTACTCGTTGCCAATTTGGTCTAACGCTTATTCGTTGGGTCCGATTTGCTTGGGCCTGAATCCGTCAATTTGACGGTCTCCCGAGTCTTTGGATCCCTCGACGTCGATTCAGAGATTTCGAAGATCCGACCACGATCAGACTTCACAGACTCGACTCGACGTCAAAAAACTATGCGCCGTACGAATCGACAGTGCAATTACACCCGATTTCGACACTATTATGGATAGCCTTAGGTGTTGTTGACGATAGAGGTTTAATTGAGTCTGGACTGAAGCCACGGGTTAAGAATAGTGAACAAAGACCAACGAATTCGGTCAATATCTATAGAGACAAAATAGGAGATTCAGGGGTGGGTACTTTGGTGCCGGAACAAGGAAGTGTTGAAGAGAAGCTATCTAGGAAAAGAAAAGGTGATTTTGTTAATATACCGACGATGTCTTGAAGTGATATTTCTGCTATGGAGGAGGACTTAACAACTGTATTGGCGAGGGTTGTTAAGCAACCATGTCAGGCGAAAAGATAGTGTTAGCGTGGAACTGCCAAAGGATTGAGAACCCTTGAACGAGACCTTTTCATTACTGAGTACATTACTCAAAAGAAGCCCGATATTGTATTTTGAGTGAGACTAAGGTGGACAGAGGTATAATAGAAGGAATAAGGGTAAGTACAGGAATGAAGGGAGCTCTTATAGTAGCAAGTAATGGTGCTAGTGGAGGAGTGGCGATGAATCGGAGAGATAAGGAGGGGGTTCGATTCAAATGTTTAACAAAAATTACAT
Organism: Erodium maritimum; assembly: GCA_963921825.1. NCBI lineage: Eukaryota > Viridiplantae > Streptophyta > Magnoliopsida > Geraniales > Geraniaceae > Erodium > Erodium maritimum. The sequence continues at coordinate 38,020,350 of OY997596.1, forward strand.
TGACCTTATATACTTGTCGAGGACAAGGATGGAGGTCCGGGTCATGAGTTTATATGGTGAACCTCGGAGGGAGATGAGGGGTGAAACGTGGAAGTTGATGAGATCTTTGGTAACGTAGAACGAGGGACCTTGGTTGATGATTGGGGATTTTAGCAATGTATTGGGAAATGAAGACATTAGGGAGAGTAAAACCTTACCCTCATGTGTTCATTATAGGTTTTACTAATGCTTTGGAGTTCTGTGGGTTGATGGATGTGGCAATAGAGGGCTATCAGTATACTTAGGAGAATAGGCAACATAGACATGATGGATGGAAGAAAAACTTGATAAAGCAATAGTCAATGGTGTTTGGGCAGTTAGGATGTCGAATACCAGACTGGTACACAGTGGTTTGTTGCCGTCAGATCACGCTCCCATTTTGTGTTATGGGCAGCGGAACAAGTTCCAGCGAGTTAGGGGAAATTTTAGATTTGAATAGGGATGGATTCGAGACGAGGGATGTGATAAAGTGGTGATATATTCTTAGGAGAGAGGACAGGAAAATTCTTTGAGTGACCGATCCAATTTATTCGCCCAGGACCTTCAAAAGTGGGCTAATATGAACTACATGGATATGGAGAACAAATTCATAGCTTCCATAATGAATTGAACGGGCTAGTGGGGACGTGGGACCTAAATTCGGGAAAAAGAATTCAGCAGCTATGAAGTCAAGATAATGAGCCGCGTAAAATGAAGCACATAGCCAGGAAACAGAGAGAGAAACAATTTTGGTTAGCGGAGGGGGATGCTAACACGTGTTATTTTCATGCTAAGGATCCCTCGAGGAGACTGAAAACAAAATTAGTAGACTCAAGAGATAGTCCGGGGAATAGACGAAGTGGGGAACAGGGTTGGAAGAAGTAGTTAGGATTATTTTGCTAAGCTTTTTAGGGTGGGGAAGGGAAGTATGGACATGTTTTCGGACCTCATACCGTGTTCAACTTCCCAGGCTGATAATGATATATTGTTGAGGCCGGTCAGGGATGAGGAAATAAAGCAAGCAATTTTCAGCATGAAGGCTTTAAAAGCCCCGAGACATGATGACTTTAATTCGGGATTTTATAAATATTGTTGGCACAAACTCAGACCGGATGTAGGGAAATGGTGAAGGGAGCTTTCTGAGACGGTGTGCTAACGGAGAAATTAAATGATACCAATGTGGTTTTGATTTCGAAGGTGGCAAAGTCTGAATTAACAAGTGAATTTTTCCCTACTTCTCTTTGTAATGTATTGTATAAGGTGGTTACAAAAGTCATAAATAATTGTATGAAAGGTATGTTGAGGAAGGTTATTTCTGTATCTCATAACACTTTTATCCTTGGGAGGCTAATTATAATATTATTCTTTCGAAGGAGATGTTGTATTTTCTTTAAAGAAGAACTCAGGGTACTCATGGTCTAATAACTATGAAAATAGACATGAGTAAAGCGTACAACCGTGTTAAGTGGCCTTATTTGAAGAGGGTTTTGTTGAGAGTGGGATTTGCAGAAAAATGGGTGGCATTAATTATGATGTGTGTCACCTCGGCTAGACTATGGATGGCGGCCGAGGGTCGTAGGATCACACTCATCCGAACATAAAGGGGCATAAGGCAGGGTGATCCCATATCGCCTTATCTGTTATCATTTGGGCAGAGGGACTATCTAGATTGATTGAGACTATCTAGATTGATTGATTAAGGGGAGAAATATGATATGATAGTGTCAAATTTCCCCCAATAGCTTGATTTGCTCGCCAAGTGGTAGGAGCTCCCCTCCTTCCTTAGGCTTGAATCTCTCTAAGGTTCGCTGTCTAGAAATATAATTTTGGGGTGTAGCTCTCTGTCTGTCTTTCTATTTCCGTCTGTCTTTGTCTCTCTCTCACACACATATCTGCATACACGTTACTACTAAGGCTCAACTGGTCTCGCCCCCCGTGGATCTAGTTTTTCTATTACAGGTCTGTACTCCCTCTTCATATAAGGCCAGCCCGACGGTATTGTTCCCCCACCGGTTGTGGTGGGTTTTCCTCGGGGTTGTCTTCCTAGGGCCACCGTCCGCAATTGATGGAGGCTTTCGTAAGCCAGATCTCCTTCTCAGATAGCCTGTGGAGTCTTCCACTTCGGACGTTCCCCCATGTTCTAGATGTTTCTCGTGGCTCTTACCTCGCCAGCATCGCCCGTCCTTCGATAAGCGAGTCTGGGAATGGGACAATGCGATAGTGTTTATTTCTTGTGCATGTGGTTTGGTTTGGTCCTCTTTGCGGGATTTTTATCGACAAGGCTCGATCGCTTCTCTAACGGATCTCCAGTAGACGTGGTCGCTGCCTCTAGTAGCGTGTTTAAAAGGCTTTCCTTTTTGAACTATCCCATTCGACCTTCGGTAAGCAAGACCGACCTTATAACAATCTTATCCAAACAATTTTTAGTGTTACATGTTTGTTTTTCAAGTACAAATTTATGGCGTATTCAATCTGCCACGTCTAGGTGTTAGATACAAACCACTTGTCATTATTCAAGGCCTATTGGAGATTTTGACTGTCATCTAGAAACTTTAGCCTATAATAAGAAGTTTGGATGTATGTTTGGGCACTCTGTCGCCTTTTTGTTTGTTTGGTCTTTTTCGAACTGGGGATATCAAACCCGAGAGTTGAAAACACTCATCGCACTAATATTCTTTGAAAGTCCTAAAAACGATCGATAGACGTCATGTTCATGATTTTTTTAAGCATAAAGTGGAATTCATTAATAAAGAACTCAAATGAGTAACATACTGTGAAGATAATTCAGAGAATCGAAAAGTGAGAGACATAGTCTTGAACAACATGTCTAGACGTCCTATAACAAAATACCCAACTAATCCAGGCGACGATTGATGATGTAGATCCTCGTGATGTTAGGCCCACGACCGTAGAGTACTTCACACAATTCTTAACTCAAACTGAAAATGCTCGTGGTGTTTGAGAAATAAACATGTCTCTCGGCGGAGACTTTTTCGAGGCAACTAGGGGAATACTGGGAATCTACAGAGATCATTAGGAAAAAGAGGAGGATCACGATCCAGCGGATGACGTTGGATGCTAAGTTTTCACCCTCTTCTGCCGACAGGATCAACTGTTGATTTCATTCTCCCTGACTCCGAACGGGGGTGTTACGGTCCCAATCTAGCGGATAAGGAAGGAGTTTTATCGCACAGAGTCCCTGACTGATCGGGTGCACGATAATCATGCGCCGAATCCAGGGTTGGGCTTTCGATGAACATAGGTGATCAGCGGGCGGTTGAGGAGATATGAGACCTCAATAGATCCATAGAAGAGAGGTAGTAAGCAGGAAAACGGTAAAGGAGGCGTAGGAGGTGGAGGCGGCGACTTTAGTGGCAGAGGAGGAGGTCGCGGTGGCGAATCTTGTGGCAACCGTGGAGGTGGTGGTGCTAGATCGTGAGAGATAGTGGGGGAGGGAAACAACGCTAGTAGCAGGTAAGCGGCGCGGCGGTGGTGGTAGTGACGTTGGATGCGACAACAGGGAGGAGACACACACACATGGCGAGAGACTCATATAGACGGCGAGACGGGACGAAGCCTAAGAGAAACGATAGTGGTGCTGGTAAGGCCAAACACCGACCGGATTACGACGCAACCAACGTGAAGTATGATAAACCAGAGCTTCCAGAGAGAACTTTATCTCACTCCCAACCCTATAGTTCCTCGTTGTGTGGTCATGCCCATGATTTTTTGTGCATAAGGTCTAATTTTTCTAATACAACCTTGTAGTACTAGAAAAAAAATGTGTAACAAGTAATTCGTTGTTTTGAAAGTCCCGTTAGCAGCCACCCCTTGCTAGCAGTTTCATCTGATTCTCAAGGAAGTCGCCAGCTCACATCCCCTCTACCTCCATGCTTTTTCTTCATTCTGCCTCCAGCTCTGTACGTTAATCTACAGCGGCCAAATCTGCCATTTTCGACTTGAGTTGTGCTTTCGTCGGTTATTGATCGGAGCTCTTCAGCCTCTACCTCGCTCCGCTATAAGTAGACGGTCCCTGTCTCTTCCCAACTTATAGATTTGTCCGCCCCACCATGTCATTCTCTAACACCAGATATGTTGCGTCCAACTACCAACGAGCTTCTCCATTCGTCGGTGTCATGCCTCGCGTCTCCCTTTGCTCCCCCTCTGTCGAATCGAAGCATTCTACCGCCTCCCACCAATTCAGCCTATGCGCGATAAGCATTTCCCTCTTTCGTTGGTGTTGCTTCCCCCATGCTCCACCGACTAATGGCGAGGCCCCATGGGCCCGACTTCTTCGACCTCAAATCAGGGATCTACACGACAGTCAGATCGATGAGATATGCCGTCCGGATTTTTCGGCTACTGTGGTGGGTTTGAGCTCGATCCTCCGTCCTCATCTTCCGACGACGACAACCCGAGCTCCTTCGTCCAAGCCTCTTTGCCACGCTCATCCTCCTCCTACAAGACGGTTAGATCTACATCCACCTTCCGCCGAAACACCGTAGTTTGAGCCATTCAACCTGGCTCCAGCTATTCGTGTTTATCTGTCCAGATCCGCGCACCAGCCTTAAACGGATCAGATCTGCACCCGCCGACGTCTTACTCATCGCTTCGATCCCATCCCTAAACCTCAGAGTCTGCTCCCGAGTAGTTTATGCTTGTCATTGCTGGTTTTTGTATATCCCCTCTTTCGGAATCTTATATCTTCGATTGGTGTGGTTGTTGCCTTTGGTTTTGTGTCCGACCGAGACTCTTTATCGGTGGATCTCTCTGTCAAGTCGATAAGAAAATCGACCTGATAGTTGTCTTTTATCTAGGCGTTATGTCGCCATTTTCAAGAGTTATTCATCTCACTAACCGTTTTTTGGATTCTCAAGAACGACCTATTGAATGTAACGTTTGTGTTGTTTAGTATATACTGTTTGGTTTGTAAGGTTTATTATGCATTTAATGAGTCTTTATGTAAAAAAATGGGAAAATTAAACATAACCTACTTTATTAATGCATTTTTTTTCACATCACCCCTAACTATTTTTTTTTTGACATTTAACACCTTTAATTTTTTTTCACTTTAGTCCGACGCTGTTAACTTTCCATCTAATGGATATCAAATGTCTAAAATACCTCTCACTTACCATTAAATTTTCAAAATCATACCATTAGTTCGACAAAAACTAAACGTTACGAAGTATCCAAACTAACCTTTAATATATTTCAAATTTACAAAATCTACCATCAATTTTTATTAAAACTTATCATTCAATATTGCTTTATTCTTTTAATTTATTTAACTAATATTTTTTATTCTTTATTAGACATTTTATATTCTTTTCCTTTATTTCATTATTTCATTAATTCATTAAAAATCATTATTTTTCTTTTCTTATTTCTATATTTATTATATTAATTAATTTTTAATAATTCTTATTTTTCTTATTTTTGAATCGCTTAAGCATTCTCATAGTAGATCACAAACTTCTACATAGATCCATATCAGAACCAACCATGAGAATTAGTTGAATTAAGCATAGCATAAGAGCATGTACAATGGAAATACCCTTAGTGAGTCTTAAGTCCTGAGTCCCGTTTGCTGATTGGATAAAATAGTGGGACTTGAGACTCAGAATAATGGGTGTTTTGCAATAAGAGGCTCACTGTGAGGCACATTGTTTTAGTGGATGCTGAGTGGATGTTGAGTTGTTAATTAATTGATATTTTTCTGTTTTATTTAAATCTTTATCAGAAACCGTTTAAATTATATAAAATATAAAAAAAATGTGAAAAAATTAATTAATGACAATAAAAAAATAAGAAATAAATTTAACACGAATAAAAATGAACTTGAACTTTTATTCATCCCCTTTTAATACAACCCAAAAACAATACATGCTCAAGAATCATTGTGGTGGGTCGACATCCGACGGTGCTTGTTCTTGTCGAAGAGCTTCAAGTTCACCTTCCAGGGTATTCAACACTCTTCGAAGTCGGGCCTTGCACGACCTATGCTCTTCCTTATTGTCTTCGGTGAATTCGGAGGTATCCGTTTGCACCATGGACCTGTACAAGGCGAAGTTTGCTTCCCACTTTTCGGTTAACTTGTGTATCATGCGAGTCCTTTCTGCCTTTCCTTCCTGCCTTGTACGTTCCATCCCCGCATAGGCATTCATTTGGGCCGTGAGGATGGTCGCATTTTTGATTCATTCGCTGCCTTCTTTCTTTGCGGTCGCGTTCGACGAGTTGGTTGAGGGGGACTTGCATCAGCCTCATGGGAGGGGGGTGTTTCGCTGAGAGGGACCTCACTCCCCTCGTTGTGATCGGAAGCTCCCCATTCTGGTTGTTGAGACTCGCCACCAAGAGGTGTGTAATCGTCCCCCGTGCTTGTGGGTGGGTTGAGCTATAAGCCCCAGCCTCATCCAAGCGTTGTCGTCGTTGTTGGCAGACATTACCCATGGTGCCTTCCTCGGCAGTGAACTTTTATTACAAAAGTATTCCAAAAAATGATATGAACACAAATAAATTTGTTTAATGAATTAAACAACAACAATCACTTACGAAAATGAATTAAAAAAAATACAATAAATGAAACACTTAACGGTAGTTTGCAATTACCTGAGCTCGAACCCGATTGCATGTATGCCGTGAAAGCGGAGTTCTCACGAGGGTCCGTTAGAATTCGTGGAAATTCTGTGCTAGTTCGTCGGGGGTGAATCCTACTTCGTCACCAACTGATTGTGCACGGGACCCTTCGTCGCCCGACATTTTTCAAGAGAATATTGGAAATGAGATAGTAGAATGTGGGAATGGGAGAGTGAAATTGGAGAATGGGTGAGTGATGAGTGAAAAAATGAGGTTGGGGTATTTATAAGGTTTAAATTGTAGTAGATTTAATTAAAATAAAAGTTACTGTTTCCGATCGTTTGAAAACGGTCGGATTTTTTTCTGACGCAGGGACACGTGGCACCACGGGATTGGACTCGAGCCGGGTAAGTGACGTGGCTCGGCCCGTGATTGCGGGACGAGGGACACGGGCTGCGACCCGGCGCGCGTTTTTGCGGGACGCGGGCCGCGTAAAAGCCGTCCCACAATGGGACGGCCCGCGTCCCGCGTCCCGCAAAAACGCGAGCCGAGCCTCAGGGCCGGCCCATTGTTCCTGCTCTAAGAGACATGTTCAAAGAATCATGGCACATCATCAGCTGCTCATGAAGAATAATTTTGGAATCAATTCCAGAAGCGAAAAATATTCTCACGAAATCAAAAGACGAGGTTTTTCAACCTTCTATGTTCAATACCCTAATACATAAGTATAAGAAAAATGAAAAAATAGAAAACACAAATGCATAACTCGAATAAAAATCAAAATCCTGATTTTGCACCGTCAAAGGACAGATCTGAAGCATATAATGAAGGAGAACGAAAATGCAAAAAAAAAAAACAGAAATATATTTGCGAGTCGAAGGGCACGGGCGAACCTTGTTCTCTCTTGTGTGAACCTACATCGATCCACATGCCTAATAGCATGTGTGGGGATACTGGTGTGTGAATCATGTGGTGAATAAGATGATTTGTGGATGCGAACCCTTGAAATTGAGGTGGTTCCACATTGACGGGATCATGTATGACGACGTAGACGACACTCGGGTGCCACTATTGCCACCGACGTGTTATTGGTGGTACTCACTATTACCGGGGTAGCCGTAATAGTTGATTGCGGGATTGTAAGCCGAGGAGTTGAAAGTCGTTGGCCGGAATTGAACGAGGGTGGACGGTTATTGCATTGTACCTAGGTTCAAATGATTAATTAACATACATAATAAAAAAAATTATTTAATGAAATGAGTTGCATTTAACGACATTTATAACTAAAAAAATTAATTAACGAAATTAAATGTATTTAACAACATTTTCAATGAGAAAAAATTTAAAGATGAGAAGTTCAAAGTACTGATATTTCAATGTTGTTGCACATGTAGGGTGAAAGACTCAGCATTCCAAGGACCGGTAGAGTTGAAATCTATGTTCAACATTTGTTGGTAGCTCCCTCCTAGGGGTGTGTTGACAATGACATTGATTTCATCCGACGTGTACTCTTGTTGCTCCGGTGATTACGACGATTGAGTCGAAGCATCAGACATTTTTGATCAGATTTGTAGAAAGGAAGTGGATAATTTGAAAGTGAAAGTTGAAAGACTATTGAGAGAAGTGACGTGTATTGGATGAATGGGAGAAGAGTTATTTATAGGTGGGGAAAAGTTTTTTTTAATTGAATTTAATTAAAAAAGAAAAAAATAACCGTTGTTGAATTCTCCGATTTTTTTTACCGATGTGCGATATTAGTAAGCGTCACCACGCACCCACAAACCAAAAAAATGGTGTGTGGTTGTAACGATTCCAAAAATTGAACCCAAAAATATGAAAGAACAACTGAACTAAACCTTAAATTAAAGGGATCATTGTGAATTACAGATAAGAGCGTGAGCTTGCTCCAAGCTCACCTCACCTTGCTCCAAGGTCTGCCTTTTCTCTACAATACTCGTTAAAACCCTAAAAGAACATACTACCCAATACAAATACCTCAGACAATAATCCTGGTCCCATCTCTACCCCGTGACCTTGTCCCCTTTGTGATCCTCAGACCTGGCGTTCCAATCGCAGTTCTGCCGTACCTTCACGAGTGATGCAGGTTGAAGACGACTTGTTTCATTACGGGAGACGTCGTCGTTGGCTGCCTTCATTTGTTTCTCTCCAACTGGGCCGCCACGCCCATGCCCAACTTCTTTAATTTTCAGCCCGACAACACTTTGGATCCTGACAATGCCTTCTTCTTCAATAAGACTTGACCTCAAGTCTTCTTTAAACATACCATCCTCGGTATCGTTCCAGAACAACACCTCCAACACGACAAATTGTAAGTCCTCAAGCCAATACTTCCAACCTCAAATTCAGAAGCAAACTTCCACTTCAAAACCTCCAGGCAACACAACACCCACTGCCAAAAATGTCATTAACTTCCTTTCCATGTCTTATGAAATCAGCAACACGAAACTCTGTAGCAAAGACCACTTTAATAACAACCTCATCGGACAATTTGGCAATTCTCTCGACCAATTTCTCTGAACCATAAACATAATATGTCTCCCACAACTCCTTCAACTGTCCCACCCTATTCAGTTCATCCTTTCCTCTTAGGTGTTAATTTCAAACTTTGACATGGACATAGCATACTAATCACACTCTCTATTACTGAAGCTAAAGATGATGATTGATTGGAATTTCCATTCCATAATCATCTTTGCAATTTTGAAAATTCCAGGAACTCTAGACCCATTCCCTCCTTTTGCAATTCTCTCCCTTCTTTCACCGATTGAGCTTCTATTCCCATCACCAAACTTCTTTAAACAATTATCATGCAACATTACAAAATTATCCTCCTAGAATCTTTCATTTTCATCAATCATGAGGTACAAGCGATTACCTCCATTAGGGAAGGTATAATGTTGCAGGAGAAGAGGCCAGATTTCAGTATACACTACATAGCATGGCTGTTTGTGGATATTACAAATCCATTATGTAAAATCAGTGGCATTGGACATCATTGCTGAAAAGAAAACCATTTTGATAGTTGATGGAAAAAATATTATATTCTCTTCCTAAACAACACCCCTTTCACGGTCCTTCAAGTAATGGGTTTTATCGAAGGTAACCCAAGCAAGTTCTTCTAGAACCTCAGATCCACTATAAAGCATCCCCTTAAGAATTTTTTTAGTCATGACCAAACGACAAGCATTAGGTGCTAGAATAACATCACCTGTCATTAACCCAATATCTTTGGATTCATGACTTAGCTCTCTCTACTTCTGGTTACTCCAAGCTTTCAAAGGAAATGTAAATATAACCCTCTGATTCTCTCTAAACCCAATTTCAATAGCATACTCGTCAACAACAGTTTTATATGTTAGCGTATGTGCTGACCTGTTTCCTTCCAAGTAAGCCACTGACATTTGTTGGAACGAGTCAATAGTAAATGGATAGTTGTTTGCCATCTTCAATTGTTCCTTCCAAGCCAAATCTTCATCTAAATCGTTTGTACCCCCACTATCGCCAACCTTTCCACCATTCTGGGTTGATACCTCCTTGTACTTTGGTCGCTCAAGCTTTAATCTTGTTAGTAAAAGCCACCATCTAGCTACACTTTCCTTCCCTTCCTCGCGTATCGGAAACAGGGAACAACTGCTAATTGTAAGAACACTACCAACGCTCAATTCTTTAAGCTGATCCCTCATGAGCTCCAGTTTGATGTTCGATCATCCCTATAGAAGAGGCCAACTTCTGATCGCATGCTCCACTTTAGCTCTTAGTACATTCTGAATTTTAAGGAAACGAAGGATCTCCTCTAAATTTTCTTGAATGCTTGCTAATAGAATCCACAGATATCTTGACAATATTTTCCCAACATCTTTGCCTACAACACATTCCTTTGTAAAAGCCAAGACTCTTTTCTTGATAACCTCTATGTTACTGTTTAAGCCTCCATGCCTTGTTTTAGAGATTTCAAAAATGGATAAGGTTTGGTGCAGATCATTGTCTATTGAAATTGACAAATGCCTCATCATGTCACACCCCAATTTTCCGATAAGTCCATCATTGTCATTTTTGGAGAATAACTCATCCTTTATGTGCCCAACCTCAACTTTCCTTTTCTCCTCCAATTCAAATTTCCAAGGAATTAACTTCTTTCCACGATCCTATTTTTTTTTCTGACATCCCATGCTTCCATTTTGACAACAAGTGTCTCCGTCTATCCTTGGCAAAACCAGCTTCCACATTGCTATTTTTGGCAAAACCAGCTTCCACATTGCTTCCATTAAGTGCATTGTGCACAGAGAACGCAACCCCATCGTAAACACTAACAACAGAGAAGCCATCCAAAATCATCACCTGCTCAAGAGTGAATGTTTCTTGACTCCAACCCAACACCAGGCCCTTAGCATCATCATGTCTCCTCTCAACAACCCCACAAAACAGTTCATCAACTAGATTATAAACCCAACCTTTAACAATTTTCTTCACGATCTCATACCACAATAATTCAAAATAATTCACAACAACCCCAATACTCGTCAGCCATTCAATAACTCCATTAATTTGCTTAACTAGCTCGAAAGGATATAACTCGAATTGAATAAGAAATACCTCAAACATGTGTGCACTAACATTCCCAGCATCCATAATAAGTATTTGGTATCTATCTTCCTTTGCTTCTTCTTTTACCAGGAACATCCTCTCTGCTATTTTAGGATCACTCTCATGCTCAATCTTGACTTTCATGTTTGCCTTTTCTTCCTTGAATAAGCCTATAAGTCCTTCCAAAAACCTTCCATGACCGTTGTTGTAAGGGTCAGCTACAAACAAATCTCGGAGTGATAATAAAACTCGATCCTTTTCTATTGATTCCTTCATTTCTTGTTGGAGCAGCTTCTTCTTTTCTGCTTCAGGTTTAACTTTTGCTTGTATTTCAGCCAACAATTTGCTTCAATTTCCACCTCCATTTTTGCTCGGAGTTCGGCTTCCCTCTTTACTTCGAGTTCAGCCTCCCTCCTTGCTTTGAGTTCAGCCACCATTTGTGATTGTCGCTGCTCATCGATAAGATCCACCATGACATTCAACTCAGCTCTAGATCTCCTCTGATTTCATACTCTCTTTGTCGCCACTCATCGATAAGATCCACCATGACATTCAACTCAGCTCTGAAATGTCTCCTGCCACCATGGAATCTTTCTAAGCTCCTCCTCCTTCATTCCCAGATGGGCAATCAAATCCTCCTGTATTTGGTCACACCTTTCGATCTCTCTCTCTATCCAAGCAATATGTGAAATTAACTCTGATGTACCCATAGTCCCTGAATCTTCGACTCTGATACCGGTTTAACGATTCTAAAAATTGAACCCAAAAATATGAAAGAACAACTGAACTAAACCCCAAATTGAACGGATAATTGTGAATTACAGATAAGAGCGTGAGCTTACTCCAAACTCATCTGAACTTGCCCTAAGGTCTGCCTCTTCTCTACAATACTCGTTAAAACCCTAAAACAACATACTACCCAATACAAATACCTCATACGATACTCCTGGTCCCCTCTCTACCCCGTGACCTTGTCCCCTCTACGCTCCTCAGACCTGGCGTTCCAATCACAGCTCTGCCGTACCTTCACGAGTGCTGCAAGTTGAAGACGACTTGCTTCATTACGGGAGACGACGTCGTTGGCTACCTTCATTTGTTTCTCTCCAACTGGGCCGCCACGCCCATGCCCAACTTCTTTAATTTTCGGCCTGACAACACTTTGGATCTGGTTCAGACTTCGACTTGCAAATCGCGAGAACGTGGTTTACGACTCACGAGTTCTCGTAAATCGTAAGTCGTGATTCGTGATTCGTGTCGAGGGTTCGCTCGACATAGACCCTGTAAGTGGCTGCCTGCCCCTACTGACCATCAATTCCTATCCCTCCAAACCGTGAAACCCTAACAAGCCCAAATCTCCAACTATCAACGTCGATGGCGAACGCAGCGATCTCGATCGACAAGCTCAAATCCTTTTTGAATTCTCAGATTCACGATGAAGAAAAGTGGGCGCACAACATGGTATTCCCTTACCTCTCCTTTCGTTTCGTGTAACTGTCATGGTTTTTTCTAAGTCGATTTCGTGTTGCGATTTCTTTTTGTGTCTCCGATTCTTGTAATGCTTGTTGAATACAACTGACCTGAATTATCGAAGAGAAAAAATATAGATGAGAGATCATTTGAATGCAATTTGAGAGGAAAAAAATATATTTTTTCAATTTATTTGTTTTTACTTTCAGATCATACATTGGTGTTTTTTTTCCTCTATTACTTCTTTTTGCTCTCAGTCATGCAAGGAAAGTATATCCTCTTTTTACTAACAATCAGAATTGGAAAATTATAAAAGCTTTTATCCTTCATGTTTCTTGTATGATTTTTTTTTGTTAAACTATGGATTGTGTATTATTTTTCTATTTGATTTGTTGTTATAATATATTTAATACTGGAAGGTAGGTAAATTGGGACTTGGTTAATTACGCCTGGGGCATGTTGCATTTCCAGATTTTATAAAAATTGCAGAGGCAGGTACAAAAGAATGGATTTGTTTTCCGCTCTGATTGATTATACTTGCACATTGCATATCGGGCCATTAGCTAATAGAGCATGGTTGCTATGTGGTTGGGTGGGGGTGTGGGCCACATCTTTTTGTATTCATGAGAGAAAGATTTACCTTCATCCCAATGCATATTGAGTGAAGGTTATTCATCTCATCAATTTAATGGAAGGTTCTAAAATTCGGGATCAGCCAAAACTCGTTTTGTATTACACACACACATACATATTTATATCTATAGAGAGAGAGATGTACATATATAGAATGCATGGCACATATATTAACGGCAAATAACAATAGTTTAGTAAAATAAAATAGTTCCTAATAACTTAATGAGTTAAGACAGAAGCTCGAACCGCATTTCAGACAAAAATAACATAAGAAACAAGTTCAAACAACAATAAGCATGTATAACAAGATTTCTTTATAAAAACTTGTGGGGAACTATGCACGTTTTGCAAATCCTATTGGTTAACTATTTTCCGCCAGGGTTAATGTTTTGCGCAAAAAATCAAATGTAACCATGCAAAAGTGTATATATAAGGGTTCCAAATTGCAAAACACGTATGCACGAGGGTTACAAATTACATACCAAACAAAATTTGAATTCATGGGGCTGTCACATAACTACTTTATGTTAAAGAGAGCGGATTTGCAGATGGAAAATAGATCACAAGTAGGATTTGCAAAACGTGCATATGTTACCGCAAGTTTTTGCAATTATCCCAAAAATCTAACACAATTGACCGAGTTTTACCAAACTTCAAGTTTGACCAAGTTTTGGTCCGATTTCCACTTATTGAATTCGGTGGTTAAGTTCCACCGAGTTCTCCCCGGCTTTTGCTGAGTCTTAGAATACTGATTTGTTGTATCAAGGGGTTGTAAATTATAATGGCGACCTCACTTTTGATGCCATTATTCCCTCCTAGTGTTTGCTCATGCATCAGTTTATCATAGTATATGTTTTGTTTGTTGAAGACCCTAGAACTGTCTAAGTAGTAAAAATAGTGGTAACTTGATTCAAAGGAAAAGGGAGTCGGATCCCACTCACGATGTTCTAGTCCTGTAAATGCGCCGAGATACAGGTTCTTTGTGGTTTGCGTCAAAATAAAAGCTTAGAATTTCCTTTGGTACATCCAACATGTAAGATCTGATTCTAATTGCAATATTATGTGATTCCTGTGACATTGTTTGAAGATATGAGAGTATGCTCTGGTTAGGTAAGGATAGGAGTGTAACTGCATTTAAAATTCACGAGCCTTATCAGGATGTTGCTTTAATTGAGAGGCACAGTCATTTCTGCTATAGAATCATGTATCTAGAATAAAGATTGTTTTCGATACACTGATGTATATTGTAAAACCAACTTATCGTACTTATATCCTAGTCTTACATTTGTGTCATGCTGGACATACTAAATTTGCTTTGATAAAACAATGTAGAAGGTGTCTAAAGATGTTGCATCTTGTTATTTGTGTCTCAGAAATTGCTGAGGGCTGCTGGACTTTTTGGAGGATCGATTCTTCTGATGCGAAGTTATGGTGAATTGATGACAGTATAAACATCTTTGCACGATGTAGCAATTTGCAGCTTTGCTCTCCTCTATATCGGCTGCTTTATTTTCCGAAACATGAAGTTACTTACGTGAAATCAATTATCAGGATAGTGTGAATATACAAGGTTGTGACCTATCCGTTAGTATAGTGAACCTTGGTACTCTGCTATGTGCTTCAACTGCAGGCTGATAAAACAATTCGTTATATTTCTTTCTTGGAATGCATGGAAAACATATTGAAAACGAATAGGTCTCTAATAAAAGTAATTACTGCGTTAATTGTAATGGAAAACATTTGGTCCAGTTGGGTCGGATGACACATGTTTCATTAATCCTGTCCTTCAAAAAATGAATAGCAGATTCACTTGTTTGATGCCTAGACCAATTTCAGTCCACGTTGATTTATGATTGTCTATTTACACATGTTATTGATAATGTGACTCAAAATGCTCTCATCAGATGCTCTCGAGGGCATATGGCTCTCATAGCAAACCTTGATGGTCGTCTTCCTCTCTCCGTCTTGCAAACAAATCCAAAATTGTTCGAGTCCAACTGGATATTTGTTCGTGAACATCTCAAGCATGAATCATGCACGATCTTGAGCTAGGTTGTGTCAATTTTTAAGTAACATGAAAAACTGTGTCTTAGTTTATAACTTCACGACCCGGCCATCTTCAAAAGACAGGAAAAAAAAACTCAAAAAAGTACACTAACAAAAAAAAGCATAGTTAGGATAAAAGGAGAATACCTTTTGGTACTCCAAAGCATTGGTAATGTACTTAATATTTAAAAATGATCAATGTAGTATACATAATTTTGGTCATAGATCATTTAGATATGTATGAATTGATTATAAATTATTCACATGTCTTATGAATCGGGTATATATTAATTACATGATTTAAAGAATTGGACAATAAGAAAAATATGTTCAAAACTCGACCAAAATTTATCCAGTACCTAAAGGTAATTTCTCCTTACAATGTGGATTAGAAGGGTAAATAAGACCTTACCATATTTTGGTTCATAAAATCCCCTCGTACTTAAACCTTATTTGTGTCCTCTAATAAACAACAAGATTAATGGAAAGGGAAACCCCTCGATACATAGTCCGTTGCCGGATTTAGATGTATCCGGTCACTCAAAGCAAGTAGAGGTGCAACTAAAACTAAATTATGACTCAACTTGACAAAAAGTAAATGCAATAAAATAAATAAAAAACCAAAAATCCTAATTCCAACAAAAGTTTAAGCTTAACCTCAAATGTTTAACATGTATATACTCACTCATGAGTTCAAGCACAAAGGATCATCTTTCCGAGTACCTTTATGTTCGTAAAAAAGATATTCAATAATACCTGGTTTTTTCCTCACTCTCTTGAGTGAGAGAGAGTCTGAGATTAATTGGTCAGAAAAAGTGAGGGTTCAATTTTCATTTTATTCAAATTTTGGTCACGAGTGTAAAGCTTTTTTAGACGCTCGACCAACCTTATGCTCTTTCCCGTGACAATGTTTTTTTTTTCATATTAATTTTTTTAACGAAAACAAGTTTTATTGATTAGAAACGAGACATGAAACTACAAGAATAGTGGGGGCAGTTCTTCCTTAGACAGTTTATAACAAATCTTCAAAAAGAGGCTGAGGCATAGACGAGCTTTTGAAATGAGAGCAATACATAAATGAACTAAAACAGTAATGAACCCAAAAGAGAAAACTATAACTAAAACGAAAATAAAAACCCAAACCATCTTTGACTCGACTTGAGCTCGACCACTATGCAGATGGTCAGATGAATGCGCCTGGTCTGTGGTTGCCAATTCTCCGAGACATCCCACATCCATAAGGCCTTAGAGGTCTAGGTGGGGCTGTTTCCCAGCCCTCGCACTTTCAAGCTCTGTTTGATCCTCCCTAGCCATCTTCTGTGTCGGGGTCTTATTCGGTTCAATGCTTTCAGGATGCCCCGATCTACACCTTCCTCGAGAACATGTTGGCAGACATCCTGGCCTATGGTTAGGCAAGACGGCGGATGTCACCAAACCTTTATCTGTCTCCCAAAGATGAGGTGAATCCAGCTAAGTGAGGTTGTCCCAACTGATTCAGGCGACCTAGGCAAGACGGTGGACCCCATGTCTACCCTTGGAGTCTGAAGCGGCCGGAAACCTGGAGGGACCTTAAGGGACGAACTCGGGATTGGAGCGGACCACTCCCTTGGTACGGGGTCCCCAACCAATGGGGTGTCATCCGCGGAAAGGGATATACAATTCCAAGGTATCCCTAGAAGAGAGAGATCACAGTTGGTAGCCGCGTGACCTAGCCTCGCATAGTTGAAGCAAAACATCGAGAGGCGTTCTTCTTTTATTGTAACCCGAGTTGGTTGAGGTAGTTCCTCAAACCTCAGCACCATCGATCGATATAGGGGTTGGTCGATCGGATCGCAAAACCGCACATATACCTTTCATCCCAGCTAAAACCCACTTATCCGCCTGCATAGTGACACAACTGCCCAAAGTATCTCCTGCCCATGTATCGATAATGGCCATGGAGATAGTTTGAGCGAGTCCCCAAACCTGAACCCAAAGTTGAATCCTCTTCAGTCATGCAGTAGGGAGGCCCTTTGGTGGAATTTCTATCATGATAGGTGGGTAATGCTGGAAGCAACAAGGCTCCCCTCAACGGACATTATCCAATGCCTCACGAAAGGAGAAGTAGAATGTGTGTACTCTTGGGTATAGATCCTTGACAACCAGCACTTTCGTCGATAATCCCCATCCCCTAAGAATAATTCGCAGCATCAATTCTCTCGTCGGCGACCAAGGAGAGAGGAACATCCTTTCCATCCCTAAACACATGCATACCAGAGAGGGCGGGAGGGACACATGGACTCGAACGACAACATCCTCGTCTAGAAGTGGAGAACACAACTCCAAATACGCTCCTTTATCGTCCAGAGATAGGAACGTGATACTACCATCCATAATGCATGACTCAACTTATAGAAAATGTCCCTCATACTGTTACGGTCTTGGGTTTGGGATCTAGTAACCCTTCTTTGCATCCACTGAACTTATAGTAAACTAAGTTAACTAAGTAAACTAATTAACTACCAAATACTCTCCATGATTTATTTCTTCTGCCATAGGCTATATATACATACATACACAACTTATGCCATATGCAAAGACCCTTATTGAAAGATCAAATGAAGAGTTGCTATATAAATGATAGTAAATGCTGCCATTTACTATCTTGTAATAGTTATCCCTTATCAAAGGTCCTAACATTTCCCTCCCCTTGAAAACGGCGTTCGCCCTCGAATGCCTCGTCTCCGTTATCCACGCCTTCCTCGACCTCAAGCCAAAATAATCTCTTACACCGATGACCCGCTATAAAAGGTTCATCACAATAGAAACAAAACCCTTTAGCCTGCCTTTCAGCCATCTCAACCCTTGAAATTTTTTTAATACTTGGAGCTTCCGAGCTACTGCCCCCATCTCTCTGGAAAGATGGAAGTTCATTTTTCATATGCCTTCTCTCCAACAACCTTGCAAGACACATGGAAACGGTCAAATCAACAGGTTGATGCACCTCGACGTCAACTGCCAATTCTCCCTTGAGTCCACTAATAAAAATTGATGTTTCTTGTTCGAAGGTGAGGTGCATTACTTAGGTGGCCAGCTTCTCGAATTCCCTTTGATAAGCTTCAACGAAGCTTGTTTGGCTCAATTTTGAGAGCTCTCCCAGCTTGTTGGTTCGAGAGGGTGTCCCGAAGCGTAGATGACACTAATACTTAAAAACCTGACAGGATAAAAAAGGACGATCTCTTTGTAATTTAAGAAACCAAAGTTGAGCATCACCTTCTAAGTGGAAGGAATCCAATGGTACTTTTTTAGCATCCGTTGTTCGCTGGTGCCCAAAATAATGTTCACAGCGACTGACCCAAACCAACGGGTCCTCATTTCCACTGTATTTTGGAAAGTCCAGCTTGGTATACCGGGGTAAGTTTCTTGTACCCTGGTCCCCTGGGTTTCGCTGCTCTACACCTTTATCAACGAGTCTTTGCTGGTTGTTCTGGTGGCTCGCTTCGCTGGTCTCGACTCGTCTGGGCAACAACGAGTTGGTTATCTGTTGAAGCTGATTCATCATGTTTTGTTGGCTTGTTTCAGCAGCTAGCTTGTCAGCCTCATATTTCATCACGAACTCTTTGAATTTTTCACGAAGACTCCTATGATCTTCCATCACAACTGGCTCTGATACCAATTTGTTACGGCCCTGGGTTTGGGATCCAGTAACCCTTCTTTGCATCCACTGAACTTATAGTAAACTAATTAGCTACCAAATACTCTCCATGGTTTATTTCTTCTGTCATAGGCTATATATATATATACATACACAACCTATGGAATATGAAAAGACCCTTATTGAAAGCTAAAATGAAGAGTTGCTACATAAATGATAGTAAATGCTGTCATTTACTATCTTGTAACAGTTAGCCCTTATCAAAGGTCCTAACATTTCCCTCCCCTTGAATACGACGTTCGACCTCGAATGCCCGGAATGCATCGTCTCCAGGGTCCTCAGCCTCAAGCCAAAATAATTTGTTACACCGGTGGCCCTTTATGTAAGGTTCATCACAATCACTCACAATGGTTTTCGGCATGCCGTGGAGCTTAACAATATTGAAGAAGACTCTTGCAACAGAGATGACTGGCATATACACCCTGTTATGGAAAAGAATCAGCCCTTCCTTCATAGCCCAAGAATCTGGCAAGACTCATGTTTTACTGTTCTTACTAAGAGCTTGGAGTTCTTTTGAGCTTTCCATCTCTTGGTGAATCTGATCATAGATGGCAACTTGTGGTGCTGAAATCGCGCAAAGGCTCTCCACATCCTCATCACAGCGGGACAAAGCATCAGCTACAAGATTTTCTTTTTCAGGCTTGTATTTCATCACGAACTCTTCGAATTGTTCACGAAGACTCCTATGATCTTCCATCACAACCGGCTCTGATACCAATTTGTTACGACCCTGGGTTTGGGATCTAGTAACCCTTCTTTGCATCCACTGAACTTATAGTAAACTAAGTTAACTGAGTAAACTAATTAGCTACCAAATACGCTCCATGGTTTATTTCTTCTGTCATAGGCTATATATATACATACACAACCTATGGAATATGCAAAGACCCTTATTGAAAGCTAAAATGAAGAGTTGCTACATAAATGAT
This sequence comes from Erodium maritimum, assembly GCA_963921825.1. Classification (NCBI taxonomy): domain Eukaryota; kingdom Viridiplantae; phylum Streptophyta; class Magnoliopsida; order Geraniales; family Geraniaceae; genus Erodium; species Erodium maritimum. The sequence continues at coordinate 38,040,318 of OY997596.1, forward strand.
AGTAAATGCTGCCATTTACTATCTTGTAACAGTTAGCCCTTATCAAAGGTCCTAACATACAAATAGAAAGCTCGAATAAAGTCCCTCCCTCGCATTTAACGTGTTCAATCTTGAAAGTATGAGTCTCAGTTTACTTGGTTTCACTCTTCTGATAAGCTTTCGCGTATTTACAGATTCTTTGTTTATACGGAATTGATGTCTCTTTTTATTCCTTTGACTCAGGCGGCTTTGCCAAGATCCTTGTCTGATCATCGACCCTTATTGCTGAAGGTTGATGAGGCTGTTTGGGGAGCCTGTCCAAAAAAGTTTGTGAATGCTTGGGTGGAGCATCCTAATTTCTTATTTTTTTTTCGGTCTTATCAGCTATCTTATAATGATCATGTTTCAGCTAGTTACAACTTGTTCATTAAGTTGAGATCACCCATTTGGATCTTCAATCCTGGAACATAGAGGTTTTTGGGAACACCGAGGAGAAGGTGAAGAGTTTAGTGGCTAAAATTAAAGTTCTGGACAAGATTCAGGAAGAGCGACCTTTATCCGGCTCTGAAGTGAGCCATCGCTCTTGGTTACGGGCAGTGTTAATTTTAGAGCAGAAAATTCTGGACATGATTTGGCGTCAAAAGGCTAGGATGTCTTGGTTTCGTTGTGGTGATAAGTGCACTCGGTATTTCCACAAAACTGCAAATTTCGAAGCTCAACGGAATCGTTTATCTAAGACTCAGATTGGCGAGCATGACTTCGGTTCCGTCAGAAATTTTGGAAGGTGCAACTTCTCATTTGAGAAGTGGTTTTGTAACCCGTTGCCTAACTGTGGGTCCCTGGCTCCCTTGCCCTTCCAGGTATTATCGTTTGATCAGAAAGTTTATTTTGAAAGGCCTTTTACATTTGCTGAAATTGAGAGTGCTATTGATGCCTACAGGAGTGAGAAGTCACCAGGTCCAGATGGTTTTTCACCGCAATATAATACAGGTAATCATACAATATGTAACTGATATACATACTGACCAGTTTATCATATTAGTACCCAAAGTTCACACTACAATGTAATACATATTATTTCAATTTAATACCCAATATAATGTTGCGATTTAATACCCTATTAAATAGTATTAAACCAAAATGAGCTTACTTGTATTTCAATGAATTTCAAACTGACAGATGTAGTCATATAAATTGTAACTCATATACATACAAATGAAATTCTCATATCAGAACCCAAAAGTACAAAATACATATATTCAAACTCATATGATCAATCACACAACATACAAAGTGTGCGCATACAACCTAACTAGTAAATGCAGACAAGCTAAAATTCATGTATACATCCTAACCGTATCAGTTACTACCCATGTGTTTATACGATACTTACCACCGAATAACAAATATGGACGACGTTTTTATTCCCGCTCTTATTTGGATTCTGCACCTTCTTATGCATTGATTCATAACAATATAACACAATGATAAATCAATAACAAGTACATGACCATGATATACAACATTGAATATTAACTGTATGACTGTAAAAATAATCAGAAACCTTTTTCAAAGCAAGTTAACGCAGGCTGGTATTTCTAACTCATATGTCCTGTTAATCCAAGCTCATTCGACTACTACGTATATGTATGTTGTTTCTTAAGTATCCTTATGTTTGTAGAGTTTCAGTATATCCAAAATTTGTCTGAAATACTGACTGAATTACGTGTAAACAAAATAGTATGTATATATTAGTTTTATAGTATCCTAATGCTTATAGAATTTCAATGTTTCCTTAACTTGATTAACCGAATATTTGTACTTCAAATAATGATCAGAGTTTGATCGTTTCTTAAACTCAATGTTTCAGGAAAAAAAACAATCATATGATATCCAAATTTCCATAATATACATGATTGTGTGTTGTTAATTCATATAAATTAGCTCCATGCGATTGTATATCATTATACAAAGTCGGATATACCCTCAAACACAGCAAAAAAAATAGGGTAAACTTCATCCCACTACCCTAAAAAAACTTAAATTCCAACCCACTACCCTAACGAAACTTTGTTGCACCTCACTATCCTAACGAAACTTTTAGTGTCAATTTAATACCTCCCGTTAACTTTCCATCCATTTTGGATGGAAAATGGTCATGTGTTTGGCACATGACCCTACTTTTCTTTAAAATACCCAAAATACCCCCTTTATCTCTTCAAAACTCAAATACCCTTGATTTTTTTCTTTACCTTTCCTCTTATTTTGTTATTCAGATCTACAATTTCAGATCCATTTCATTTTATCTTTCTAAACCTAACCCAACCCTCTCTCTCTTTCCAAAACTCCCATTTATCTCTTTCCATTTCATTCAGATCTACAACCGGTTGAAGAAGACCATGGCCAGATTTGAGTTCGCCGAGGTCGATTTCGTCCTCTACCTACGCAAGGGCCAACGGGAATGGGTTGTCGAAGGCCGGAGCTCCTTCCCGCCGTCAACTCCTCGCCGTAGAAGAAGACCATGGCCAGATTTGAGCTCTGGGTAGGACTCGGTGATGGCGGAATCGATAAGGGAGGCACGCCTCTCCCATTGCTTGTCCAGATCTGAGTTTGAAAAAAAAGAGTTTTCGAAATTTGGGTGCGGCTGTTTGTTTTAGTTATCGTTTTTGTATTTTTTTTTTTTCCTTCTTTTATTCTTGTTGTTGTGTTTGAATCTGAAAGGAGTGTAGAGAGATTGGGGTTGTTGAATGAGATCCCTCATGCAACACCTCCGTATCATCACGTTGATTCAAATCATCATGCATATGGTGTTCATGATTTCCTGGGATTAAAAATGGAGGAGAAGAACAAGTTTGTGTTCATGGCAGATCTGGAAAAATAAAAAATAAAAATGAAAAACTAAAATGAGAATAAAAATGAATTACTAAAAAATAAGAGTAATGAAAAAATAAGAAGAATTACAGAAATTAAAACTGATTTTTTCAAAAACAAAAATTAAAACTGATTTTTGATAATAAAACTGAATTTTTAAAAACAAAAACTGATTTTTGATAATAAAATTGATTTAAAAAAAATAAAATATGATTTTTAAAAATAAAATCTGTTTTTTAAAACTTAAAAACTGATTTTTTTTTTAAATAAATAGTGATTTTTTAAAATAAAATTTGTTTTTTAAATAAAAGATTTATTTTTTAAAATAAAATATAATTTTTGTAAACTAATAAACTGATTTTTAAAAAATAAAAAACTGATTTATATAAAATAAATAAATAAAAAGAATTTTTGAAAACCAATGGCATACTGTTGAAAATTTGAGTGTTAGTGAGGGCTATTTTGGACTTTTTACCATTTTTCATCCAAAAATGGATGTCAAGTTGACGGCGGGTATGAAAGTGCAACTAAAAGTTTCGTTAGGGTAGTGAGATGAAACTAAGTTTCGTTAGGGTAGTGGGTTGGATTTTAAGTTTTTTTAGGGTAGTGGGATGAAGTTTACCCAAAAATATATTAAGTGGATTGGACGCGTTCTATTCCAATCGACAATCCAATCTCATCCATCAAAACTACGACCATTCGATATATAATTTAAATGCAAATATTAACCTAAATCCAAGAATGAGTAATTAAATAAATGTTTTATTTATATCAAATATAATTATCCTTATTTATTTAATTCATTATGGGTTTTGCTATATTGTGTGTGACCCTTTAGGTTCACATAACGTTACTAGTAAACCCAAAACTTTCATTTCGTTCACATAACTCCTAGCAAAGTCCATAAACATTTAAGTCATATGAAGTTTGATATTTTCTTGTTAGAATCTATTACCATGTGTATTCATGTCTTTCTTTTTTTCGTTTTGTGATATTATGACATAATACAAGGCGTAGAAGCATCAACCTTGCTTTTGTCCGGTCATTCATTTATTGATCTCGAGTTTAGATTGTAACTGACACCTCGGTTCACTCGCATGACTATGTTTGTTTTTACAATCCTTACTAATCAAGGGGGGCGATGATATCTAATTCATGTTATAACATGAGTGACACATTCCAATGCCAATCATCCATACTCTTCATATGCATGTGTCCACATTTGAGCACAAGTTCTTATAACTGTCTTGTTAGGGGTTTTCTTATGTCAAGTCATGAATCCACACATACAGGAGATATGGTGATTACAAGGTCATAAGACTAAGATATATTTAAGTAGAAGAGAGATATTCATGTCTCTAGTCTATGGAGTATTCTCAAAGTGTGTCATACAATGTTAATATTATTTCAACATTGTGATGTTGACTCATATCTCTACATACATGATGAGTAAAATGTAATTCTCTAATCAACTATCATACTAATTATAATTATCATATTAGACTAGAGACGAATGGATAACTCACTTATTTGTTCTTAAGAACTATCGGTTGCACTCCGATACCTTAGGAAGGGTAGTATATTCAAGTCGTTTGCATTACATCATATGATAATGAAAATTTTACAGTTTTATTAATCACAAACGACTATATATTACAGATTGTGGTTTGTCTTAGGGCACAAAACCCAACACAATGGGCTAGGACTTGGTTGAAAGGCACAATATAGAATGGACGAACGTTGAGGGCGTCAGACTTTTCTGGTTTTGCAAACCGTCTTCACGCAATAGAGAAGATTGAAAATGTTCCATGTGTTCCGACCTAAATAAGCACTTGTCCGATGAAATTGCAGCGTGGGCCAAGACGTCTACTTTCCCGACAAACTAAATACGTCCGTTAAGTACGATGACCCGGTCGACCAAAAATCCATCCTTTAATTTTTTCCCTCGCTGTGTTGAGATTAGAAAGTAAAGAACATTCAATACGAGTATAGAAGTATAAACATATATAATCACATCATAATTTCACATTAAGAGTTTAAATGCAATGTGTTGTAATGTATCAAAACAATATTATTCATTTGAAAATTATGATTCATTTGACGTTAGTAGGCACTCAATCAAGGTGGTCAACCCCTCAGTAAAAAATTGGTTAATAGTCTTGGTCAGCATTGTCTTTGGACTGGGCGACGATTTTCCTTTCGTCTGTGTTCACTTAGTTGACAAATTAATATTTCGTCCGTCAAGGAGGATCCCTCACCAACAATTTTTTTCGTCAACCAAATTACCTACATGACCGACAATTGAAAAATTCGTCGGCCAGTATGATCCCTTGCTCAACGAAAAAAATATTCTTTTAATTCACAATTTAAGTTTATTGAATATAACTTTTTTTAAAAAAGACCTACAACCGGGTCTGAGTATATACTTCAAATGCATTGGTATCCTTAGAAATGACTAATTAATTTCTGTGATTGATAATAAAACACTCAGAATTATGATGTCAAGTCACCATCAGATTGCAAGTATTCACATTATTTTTGTGAATCGTGTTGTATACTTGCTTAGAATTAGGGACATTATGAATTTAAACACTACGAGTAGGATTGATATAACATACTACAATGGGAAGTGAAACATACAGAAAATATTCCCTATCTCAAGATAAAACTGATCTCACATCCTAATATAACATGATCACATAAAATAGACAGGAGATGTATATATGTTATTCCTACCTGAGACATGATTCAATTTATCTGATAGAAAGATTAGTCACTTACATAAAGGACACCAAGATAACCATTTCTTCTGCATTGTTTTCGGGTTATGGTGCTTCTGCATCTCCTCCTTCTTTGTTTTCGGGTTTTGCTGCTTCTGCATCTCATCCTTCTTAGGCATTTGTGTCTCTGATTTCGGTGACACTGGCTGTGACTTCAGCTTCCCTGCACTCTGACCTCCTTCTTTCGTCAACCTTCATTCACACAACGTTTATCATCACTTATAAGATGACCACTTTTGTCTTTCTTCAAATATATTAGACATATGACTTACACTGAATCAAATGCAAAAGATTCGACACTATCTGAATGTTGAAGGCTTTTAGCACAAGGTTGCTGCGATGATAACCGTAACTCTTCCTTACTTCTTCTTCGTTCCTCATTTTCCATTATAACCTCCTTCATGGTTTGAGCAGCTGCAGCTTCGGTTGGACTCACACTTACATTACAACTCTTCCTTGCAGGTTCTGGGGATTTGTTTTCACCCAGGTCTCCGGATTTACCCAACAAGAATACCGAGTCAGTGTTGAAACTCGCATCTCCCATGTGGATGCTGAACAAGGACTCAGCAGAAGCTGCGCTCCAATCCATTTGGGTAGACTTACTCGTCTCAAAAACGGAATCTGGGATCCTGTATGTAGATTCTGCACGCTGCTCCATCACTTGCTGATCGGGAGGAGACTGCACTGCTGGCAACACCGACCCATCATCAACTTCAATCGGGCTGTCTGTGCCCACCTTAAACGACTCATTGCCATTCAATTCGAAAGTATCTTCAAAATTATCAGACGACGAACTTGATGTAAATGATTGCGAGTAGACTAAGGCCTTTTCAGATTGATAGACTTCGTCAGCGCTAGCATGTGCCTTCAACTCACTCCCATGTCCAGATTCCATAACTAATTAGTGAGTGCACAATAATGCCCCTTCCTTAAACCATAGCAACACAAAAGTTTCCTCAACAAAGAAGAAAACTTCATCTCAGTTTTCAAGAGATGAACAGAAAGGAAATGTAAATCAGGTTCATCTTAAATGTTATTGCAGACAAAACATATACATACACAAGCAAATAATTGAATTGGGTACAATGCTATTAATAAACCCTAGAACTTTTGCATTTAATTCAATTCTATTAGGTTTATTTAAAATATGAAACAACCAAACAGATTACTTATAAAGAGAAGGTTATCCCCAAATCAACAAGCATGAAGAGTAAGCTCTCCAACACATAATCTGATTATTGAGTGAATCCGAAGACAAAGAGAGAAAATAAATAAAACCCAGAAGAAATATTTGGGATAAAAATGAACAACATACATGGAAATCAAGGGGCTGCATAAGAATGAAGAAGAATCAGCATTAGTGTTGTCCCTCTTTTGGTCCCGGTGATGTAGGGAGAGGAACAAGAAAACCCAGAAATCAAATTTGCAGGAACAGAAAGAAAAGAGAGAGAAAGGACAGAGAAGAATCAAATACGGGTGAAAGAGAGTTTCATGGCATTCCATGAATTCAGGCATTTGTTTCTCTCTCAAAAATCAAAATACAGATGGACTCTTAACGGCTGTACTCATAATATTATAGGTATTATTACAACTTCAATATCAATTTAGGGGAAAACTGAAAAAATGATCCTCATGTATCTCAAAAATGCCACCTTTTTTCTTGTGCCGCATGTATAAAGGAATAGTGCGTTAGACTCTCAAACGTTATAAGAAGAAGGGAAAATTTTATTACATACCCTGCCAAACATTTAATTTCAGTATGATACCCTGACATAAATTTTTTACACTTTCATACCTAAACCAAACATTTAATTTCATTTTAGTACCCAACCGTTAACTTTCTGTTAGTTTGGATGGAAAATGTTAAAAAGACCATAATACCCCTAACTATTACTCAAATTTTCAAACTCATGCCATTAGTTCAGAATTTGAAAATAAGTGAAATGACAATAATACCCTTCATTGTTAAGGTATTAAAATGAAAATTTCAATATTTTTAAAATAAAATCAATTTTTTTTGTAAATTCAGTTTTTATTTATACAATTTATTTTTATTTTCAAAAATTCTGTTTTTAATTTAAAAAAATACATAAATATCAGTTTTTTTTTTATAAAAAATTAATATAAAATTCGGTTTTTTTTTTTAATTCTCATTTTTTATTTATGAAAATTATATTTATTTTTAAAAATTCAGTTTTTTATTTTATAAAATCAATAAAAAAAAATCATTTTTTCAAAATCAGGTTATAAAAAAATTCCCAAAATTTATGCCCGCATAAAGCTCCTCCTCCGCCGCCCGTGAATCGCAGCCGGCCACTTTCCTCGGTGACCAGCTCTGTCCCCTCCTCTTCTCCAACCCCCTCTCTCTCCTCGCACCTTCCTCCAAGCTGTTTTGGAGATTTTGAGTCGGAGATTTCGATCCAGCGGGGGGAGGCGGCCAGTGGAGGAGAAGTGCAACGGAGGGGCGTCGGCGGCGAGTTGTATGTTTTGGAGGGGCGTCGGCGGCGAGAAGGGCAGCGGAGGGGCGTCGGCGGCGGGTTGTATGTTTTGGAGATTTGCTGAAATTTGTAGGTTTGAATTTTGTGCAGAAATTTTACGAGGGGTTTGAGATGGAATTGGGGATTTGCTGGGTTTGATGGTTTGCTGGGTTTGGTTTGTTGGGTTTGATGGTTTCCTGTATTTTTAGTTCTCAGATCCGTTCAAATTGGTTATCTTTAGCGTACAGATGTATTCAATTTGTACTAGATCTTGTTTTGATTTATGTTTGAATTTTGTTTTTGTTTCTGTGAAATTGTTCAGAACAAAAATATGGTTGTTGTATTGTTATGAACAAAAATATCTCGGGTTCTTTGTATGGAAGCCATGACACCTTCAGATCCAATTGTGTAAAGCTTTCTCTCTGGTCATGTGCACATAATAAATTGATGGGTTTTGATTCTGGGTAGAAAAAAATGAAGAGAGAGACGAGGATGAGGAGGAGAGAGAAGGGGTCAATCTAAGTACAAAAATCAAAAAACAAAATATAATTAAATATAAAAAAATATTTTTATGTATTTTTAAAAATAAAAAACTGAATTTTATATTAATTCTTTTTTAAAAAACTGATATTTATGTATTTTTTTAAATTAAAAACAGAATTTTTGAAAATAAAAATAAATTGTATAAATAAAAACTGAATTTACAAAAAAAAATTGATTTTATTTTAAAAATATTGAAATTTTCATTTTAATACCTTAACAATGAAGGGTATTATTGTCATTTCACTTATTTTCAAATTCTGAACCAATGACATGAGTTTGAAAATTTGAGTAATAGTTAAAGGTATTATGGTCTTTTTAACATTTTCCATCCAAACTAACAGAAAGTTAACGGTTGGGTACTAAAGTGAAATTAAATGTTTGGTTTAGGTATGAAAGTGTAAAAATTTTATGCCAGGGTATTATACTAAAATTAAATGTTTGGCAGGGTATTATACTGGAATTTTCCCTAAGAAGAATTTCAGTTTCTCTATTTTTTTAGGGATAATTGTCCAAAACTACTTTTAAAGTTTTGTCCACAAACGAGTTGATGTACAAAGTTTTGTCCACGCTGTGTTTCTACTCTGAAGTTTTGTCACCGACTTTTTTAGTTTTGACGTAATAGGGATGTTCAGAATGATGGTCTGGGCAATACTTCTCGGATTGAATAGAAGCGTGGACAAAACTTCACTGCACCCACAAAGCGTGGACAAAACTTAAATGCACCCACAAAAGCGTGGGCAAAACTTCAATGCATCCACAAAAGTGTGGACAAAACTTCAGGATAGCCACACAGCGTGGACAAAACTGTGCGCATCAACTCATTTGTGGACGAAGCTTTAGGGTAGTTGTGGACAATTATCCTTTTTTTACTTGGTTTAAAAAGAAAAGAAACTAAGCATGTAAGTTTTGTTGGGCTAATAAGATCCGAGATACTCTCTGCCACCAGAGTTGTCGCCACCTCGTCATCTCCAACTAGAGCCACCACCGTCACTTCCTCTTCTGTCATCAAAGTCGTCGCTGTCTCCACCTCCTCGTCGCCTATATTGCATGCCTGTTTACTACCTCTTTGGTGTGGATCGGTTGAGATCACATATCTTCTCAGTCGCTCACCAATCATCCAAGGTCATCGGTTGCCCGACCTAAGTCCCGGGGCTAAGACTGTGGTACTCCCGATCATTAGGGTAATTCGTGTAGAGGCGCTCCATACTCATCTGTTGGATCGAGACCCTAACACCCCCGCTTGGAGTCAGGTAGAGTGGAATCAGCAGCCGCTCTTGCCAACAACATCTGATGAAAACTCGCTGCCCCAACCCCATCCGCTGGATCAGGACTCTGATGAGCATAAATTTGTCCTACTTAATTTTTCCATTTCCCTCCTTATTTACCGTCTTTGTCTCATATTTTGTTATTTTAGTATATTTAATAATTGTTTTTAAGCTCTTTATCGTCGATATTTTTGGTACTTCATAATATGTTCAATATTGATCTCGTAGGCCTCTGGAAAAAAAGTATTGGCGAAAGAATGACCTCAATCGCAATTCAAATGGAGCGGATACGAGCAAAATAGTAAAATCATTAAAATGGAGGAGCCCACCAGTTGGTGCTCCTCGTCTAGTTCTCGTGTGGCACAGTCAACGATAACGTCCATGCTCGCGAAATTCTTGTCTTTCATCTTGCAGACCAAACTGGTTGACTCAATCAACTTTTGACCATATCGTGCGGACGAAATCTGGCCGCAGATCTCACGAGCGCACCGCCTGGCAGTTGCAACTACCCGCACCTGATCCTAACGTCTAGCTCGCGTTTTTCTCCAGCTTGTCCAACGCGATTTCGAGGAGGGAGGCCATTTTTGTCAAAATAGAATTTCCAAAGGAGCGCCGAAATTTAACTCACCGGATCTCCCTCGTCATGCGTCCTTCGACGAAGGCATGACCATCGACACGAAGCTCCTACTCCCATCTACACATTTCAACCATTTGTTTTGACATTTTGGGGGCTTACAAGAGCATAAATCAAGCTCCAAGTAGGCTAAAAACCCATTTTGGGTTTATGATTTTTTTTTGGAAATGTGAAGCGATTTTGAGCGAGTTTTTAACGATCTAAGTTAGGAATCATCATTCCTATTACGGGTTTCACATTATTTCATCTTTTTCTTTGCTCAATGTCGATTTGAATACTTTATTTTTATCAACAAAGATGAATCTATTGAGGATCAAGCCTGAAAATCAGCACTCCCTCTAAAACAAAGAACAACAATACAACAACAAATATCAGCAAAATTGTAACAAAGTAAGCCAAGCACAAGGCACACTGGGCATAAAAGAAAACCACCTACTACACTTACCCCAAACACATGTAGAAAACAAACTAGTAAGCAAACTGAAACACCCACACATCAGACACCCCCCCCCCCCCCCCCCCAACCCTACAACATATCAAAACAATTTCCTTTTCCTTCTTGAGCACATCCACGGTTAAGAAGTCCAGGTAGAGAACAACTTTGAAGCTGAAACTCTGAATTTTTGCAAAACTGACTTGAGGTGCTTCAATTTCATTTTTCAACAGCAAGGCATTTCTTGACAACCAAATAAACCATAGAGTTATGAGAAAAATGGAGAACCGTTTTTTTTCTCCTGACTTGGAAGTTAGCCCGAACCAAGATGAAACTAGAGAGGAGACCACACCAGGATTGACCCAAGAAATGTTCCACCAGTTTAACACCATGCCCTAGATGAGCTAAATATACCACAGTTGAGTAGAAGAAGATGGTTTGAGTCTTCAAACGCATGCTTGTAGAATGCGCAAACGATTTCGTCCAGAGATAGAGAAACCCATACATTTGATGGTCTGAACATTTGAAGGGTAACGCATCATGGAAAGTTAACCAAAAGAATACAAAGATCTTAGGAGGGATAAAAGGAGTCCAAAAATTGAGCTCATTTGAATTTTGGGGAACCTTGGGGCTTAAGAAACCCATACATTCTCTTTACTAGAAAATCCTTTTGGATCGAAGGACCAATAAATTTGATCATCCATCCCAACCTGCAAGGAGAACTGACAAAGGCAGAGTTGAAACTCTTTGGCTTGTCTCCGGTTTTAGCTCTATGGCTAGTGAGTAGTCACTTTTAGTCATGGATGTAGTTGTAAATACGTGTTATTTCAGTTAATACAAGATATAATTTTATTTGTGGTGTTAGATGATGATTTTACGATATTGAGTTCGATACCCATTTGTGTTTGTTATCCAATTTAATTGATTTTGGTTGATTTATGTCGTAGATCGATTCCTAGGTTAATTAAATTGGGGAAATGGTTTGTATTATTATTTGCATACTAAAACTAAAAGTTTGGGTACGAACTTAATTAAGAGGATCTTCAATCTCTTGAACGAATACCAAGTGCTAGATTCATATTTTTGTAGCATTCGTTACTTAATATGTTCAATGCTTATTTTGGATGCTTGATTTTATCGTTGTATTCTATATGAGATTGATTATTTTCGGATGATTTCTATTTATTTCATGTGTGTTTTAAGCTAAACCGATGATTTCGGGCGTGGATTACCCTTGAGTGATTTATTGCTTTAGGTGTGGACTGCCCCTTGAATTGTTAGTTGTAGCTATCTAGAATAGGTGTATGATTTATTTGTGCAATTTGAGAATATTTGAGACCAGGAAAAACATCATTGTTTTACTTGATAAGTTATCTAGTTTGAGTGATACCAAGTCCCTTATTAGTGGACTTATGTAGATCATACTCTAACCAAGACGTTCACGTTAAATTTGGAATGGTCGGTTAGAGAAGTTGATCTAGGTTTAATTAGATAATTTACATTTCCTAGATATTTGTCCCCTTCATAAGAATTAATGGTTGTAAGGATTTCCAATTCAGTGAAAGGTCTCTCCAATTTATCAGCTTGAAATGAGGTCAAGCACGTGAAAGGCAAGGAGGAGAGGCAGATTGAGGATTTAGTGTCCTTGTGAAATCTCTCGGCAAAGTGAAGAGCTGCAAGTTCTTTAATTTCACCTGGGTTATCAAAAGCTCTACCTTGATAAAAGATTTGTGTGCTCTTGTTCCTTGAATATCTGTAATTAGCTCCAACATGATAGAAATGAGTGCATTTGTACCCTTTCCTTAACTATTTAACTTTGGCCCTTTGTCTCCAGATCTTATTCAGTAATTTGAGCTTCTGAATCCATACGGAAGAAGTGTGTGCTCTGTCACTTCTTTCCTCTAATGTGAGAGATCTAGAATCCACAATTATATCGAAAGAGTCCACCTTGACTTAGAGAGTATCAATCTGTTATTCTACCCAACCAAATACATTGGTTCTCCAGGTTTTCAAAGAGGATTTCAGTGATCTCAATTTAAACCACAAGAGGATCCCCATTGACCATAGTTCTTTGCCAATGATCTAAACAATCAGTTAGGCATCTTGGATGTGCAAGCCAAGCATTAATAAACCTAAAAGGTTTGGGGCCCCAATCTTAGTTTGATTCGGCCTGAAGAACGGGCTTGTGATCAGAGATGCCCCTAGGGAGACATGTCTGTGACAAATTGGATGATGACAAGAGTAGATAGAGAGAGATTAGGAATCTATCCAGTATAAAGGCCAAGGAACCACAACCAAACTAGGTATATTTTCCCCCTCTCAAAGGTAAATCCAAGGCTCCCACATCAGCCACAACGGCCATAAAATTCAAAGATCTGCAGCTGGAAGGTTTGGGATTTATTCTCTCAAAAGGGCACAAGATCTCATTAAAATCACCCCAAAGATAAAAGATTGATCCAAATCTAGGACTTCATCTTCCACAAAATTCCACAACTCTACTCTATTGATTGGGCAACAAGAAGCATAAACATTAATAATACATAAGAGGGAGAGGTTAGGAAGATACAAATCAAACCAAATTAGTGCTTGATCTGACTTTTCAACCCTTTGTACTTGAAAGCAAGAAGAGTGCCAAGCTGAAAGAATACCACCAGAACTCCACTCAACCGTATAAAATCAAAGCTACAACCATCATCGAACCCCTAAGATATGAGAGTAGGGGAGGATATAACAGATTGCTTAGTTTCCTAAATTAATAAGAAATCTAGACGTTGCTTGCACCCCACGTCTCTAATAGCTCTTCCCTTTTAAGTAGAGTTTGACACTCTCACACTCTAAGAGAGGATTCTCATTCACCTTAGATAGAGGAAGGAGAAGGAAGAGAGTTGTGCTCTTCCAAATAAGGCTCTAAGTCCTCATCCAAATCCACATAGTCTTTCTCATAATCAAAATCAAAAAGTACCCTCTGGTTCATCACAACATCTAAGTTTTCGAATTGTTCTATGACTAGAGCATTTGAAACATAAGCCTTTATCCCTATAGCTTTGAAATAGCTCCAAGACATTTCTCCTTTAGTAGCACGTTGAATATATTTTTTCTTTCGAATTGGAGGGTTGGCAGCAACAGTGTTGTGGGATTTCGAATTTACAACTCTACCAGTCTTTGACCTGGTTGCATATGCATAAGTGACCTTCCGTCTCAATGAAGAGTCAGTCCGAGTTTGGTTTTGTTTGGAAAGTATTGGTCTTGAGTTATCTGAGACCATAGAAGTTAAAAGTAAGTTTCCCCCCAAAATATCTTATGTAGGATGGAGCACTTGTGGACCCACCGAAGGCTCTTACAACAGAGTAATAGTATTGCCATTTATGGAAGCAACTTCCAACATGCCCTTCTTGGCAGATAACAGGTTGTCTAGCCCTAAATGAGAAGTATTAGTTACTTCATCTTGGGTGTTGGGAATATCCTTCTGTGTTGCCTAAGCCATTACCAAAGCTTCAACGGAATTTGAAGGAATGTTTAGTGATGTATCAGTTAATTCGTCATAAATGTTCAGACCACCCTTTGGACACTAATTCGAAACAACCATATTCAGATCTTGAGTATCATTTACTTCTTTGCTCCCAATCAGAGGGTCAAGAAGATTTAGTTCCTCGCAGTCTTTGAACATAGGAGAGTTCCTTTAGTAGAATCCTTAAAATGGAAACTTTTTGAGTCAGAAGAATGAGAAGAAGAAATATTGTTGTTTTGTCCTCTACAATAAGTGTGCTCAGTAATAGGAAGAAAGGAGCTTTCTAAAGTAGACAACTGAATAGTATAACGCTTGTCTCCTAATAAAAGTTGTGTCTCTGTTAAGCGAGTAAAAGGCTTCAAGGAATGCATCAAAACAAATATTGCTTGAAGGTCCTCTTTTTGGGAAGTCTTTGGGTGGACAAAGATCGTATCTCCCAAAGAAGCAAGGCAAGCGTGGAAGGTTTCTTGACACCAGACTTGAAAAGGTAAGCCTTAGATTGCTATCCCATAATAATAGCCACCTTGAAGGCTAAGATTTTTTTGAAGAGGAAGAAAGGAAAGCCATTGTTGAAGCCATGCCCCTTGATCTTTTTCCAATTTTCTTTCAAAAGCTTCATCTTCACAAAAAAGAAAGGCCAATCGGTTTCTCAAAGGAGTTAGCTTGACATCATATACCCCATCAAGTGATATCTGCCTTCTAATAGCCTCCACACTGAGAATATTATGCAAGATGAAAAGATTGCTTTTAGAGAACTCCTAAAACTGTGAAGTAACAATAGAACCTCAGACCCCCTCTCACAGATTACAAAACGAGTTGATCAGTTGCAACTTTGTCTCCCCCAATTGTTTTCCAAGAATGATTGAGGAAGGTAAGATTTTTAAAACCTGGATGTGGATTTCTCCAAGCTGTAATAACGAAAAGATTATGAATTCCCACCTTGTACCCATTGAAATGTGAAATAGTTCTATTCACTGCATCTATATTATTGAAAGAGATAAAACCAAACCACTTGCCATTGTAGTTAGGAGCTTTGGACACTCCGGAGGAGATGATCTCACTGTCAGAAAAAAGCTTTTGTAACCAAATATTAATGGACTGAAGAGGAATATTAGAGATTAAAACCGACTTCCCTTGACTGAAGTTGTGTTTGTTCTAAACCGAAGTGGAAAAGAGGTGATCTTCTTCAATCTGCCTTTTGTCAATGGTAGATAATTTTTCTTCTATTGACCGTCAAAGCTTGGAGGAGGATAACCTAATGAAGAAGAGGTTTCACGCCCATATGCATATGCAACCCCATTAGCTTTCACTTGTACGGAGGAGATAACCATAAATTTATGGGCTTTCACTGGCCACCTGGTTGTTCCAATAAGTATTGTTGATCTCCAATTGGTTGGTCTTCCTCGAAGGAGTTTCTAAAATCTTTAATACGCAGGAAGTGTTCTTCCAACTCAGGGCTCTGTTCTGTACCAAGTATCTCTAGATGCTGAGAAAGATGTACATCAGTGGTCAAATGTCGACCACCAACCGACGCCCGGGCAGGTTCGAAGCTTATTGTTGAAGGAGAGTTACTGTAGAAGATAAATGTGTTGACTCCCTTCCAATCTTGTCCGGATTTTTTCTCCACAAGACTGTCACAGAGTTCGTAGAAATGCGGCTAGTTTAGGCTATTTACTAGTTCTTTTTCTCTATGGAGGGGAAGGGTTTGGGATTGTTTTGGTAATATTTTGGTTCTACTCTGTTTAGGGGTAGTGGGATATGGTTTTACTCTCATAAATTCTACACTTAGGGGGTTTGGTTTTATTGGTGATCTTCGGTGTATGTGTACTCTTTGTTAGCATTTTTAGGTCTTGGACAGTTACTTGGTTCATAAGTTTCATTGTTTATATGACTCTCATTTTAATGGGGCTCTTGTTTGTTTGGGGGAATTTTGTTCCCCTTCTTCTTGATTCTATCTTATAATCCTAATGTACTATTAATATATTTACCTTCTCAAAAATGAAACAAAAAAAGAAATCATCCATAACCCCTCATTTGTGACCACAAAACTAGTAACAAATTTACTTTTTACAAAATCTGAATTTGTGTATCCTATCGGCTTAAGATGATCAAATCTTTTAACGTAAATTTCACCAACATAGGTGTTCATGATTTTCACATATGTATGTTTAACTATCCATGATTTTTTACTTATCTACACCCAACTACTTTTTTTTCTAAGAGATACCCTAATTTTTCAAAAAAATCACTTTACTACCTTCCTATTAGTTTTTTTTTGAGGGAAAAGAGGTCATGTACCATGCAAATAGCCATATTTTCTAAAAAAATAACATAAGGGACAGATGAAAGAGAATAAAAATGGGGGAGAAATAATAATATGTATAAGGATGTCATTTCTAAAAAAATCATGGTCATGTGCATGACACATGACCTCTTTTCCCTCTGAAAACTAACGGAAAGGTAGTAAAGTGATTTTTTTTAAAGTTGGGGTATTTTCCAGACGAAAAAAACAATTCGGTGTAATTAGGTGAATATCATAGATAGTTATATGTAGTGAGGTGAAATTTTCCCTACCTTTTATAACTGAACTAATGGTTCCTCTTTTTCTCATAAATATCTTAATACTTTTTTACATCTTTCCAATGGTCTATATCAAGACTACTTTGACATCTACCCAACATCCTAGTATAAAAATAAGGAAAACATCATTTCCTAACCCAATTAGAAAGGTAATTCGCACATTTTAACCGTGTTCCACCTTTTGTGACAGATCCTAACACAAATTTGGTATTTTGTTACAAATCCTAGCCTTATTTTTCATAATTATTTTACACGTGATTGGTACTTTTTGTAAAAGTGTACCACCTTTGTGTTAGGATTTGTCACAAAAGGTGGAGCACGGTTAGGATGTGAAAATTACCTTTTCGAGTGGGTTAGGAATCGACGTTATCCCTAAAAAATAATGGTAGAGCGTATATAAAGCTACCATTGGCCGGTGGATAAGGAATGTTTTCACTTTTTTGCTCCAACATGACATTAGATTGAATTTATCTCTATTCATAAATTGAGCAATTGATGCACGATGTTTTGTAAGACAATCCCAACAATTCTTATGATCTATCACAAAAAAAAATTCAATTCCAGTCACTCATATTTTCAATTCAAATTTTGTAAAATAAAATATATTGGTTTCATGAGATAAATCAAGATCATTAGCAAGAAGCTATATAAAATTGACGTATAGATTCACAATATAAGCTCATTTCTATTGACAGCTAGATATATACATTGATCAATAATGTTTTCCATGAAGGGTTGTCATAGTATCCATGAACTTTAAATACCATTACTAGGTAAATAGTGTAACGACATTTTCTTGTTGTGGACAAAGGTGAAAGTGGTAAGTCCATACTATGGCGACCTTTATGTTCAAGTCCTGTCAGAAAATGACATTTAATTTCCAAAAAAATGACGAAATTTGTTAAAGGTGACGCTGACATTTACAGAAAAGGCCATGTATTTTTTTTTTAAAAATAACTAAAGTCATTGGTAAGACTTTAAAATGAAAAAAAAGAGATCACTGGTAGGAGTTGCATACAAAGGTGGTCACAGTACGTACGTGTAAAAAAATGTCATTTTACAGTATGGAAATGTGGATTACCCTATATATAGATCTATTAAGTTTGCACACACCATGCATTTATTGTTTTTATTAAAAAAAACCTTCAGATTGCTTCATCCGGCCAGTCCAAATTGTCGTTTCGCACTTTCGGGGAAAAGGAGGAAGAGATCAGTGGATTTCAGATGTTGAGGAGAGACAATTGTGTTGGGTTGTAAGGACCATCGAAACTCTATTTGGAAGCGACCCTCGGGGCGATCAACTTCAAGCAGATCGGAACAGTCGTACATGGAGGTTCTTTGTCGTGGGTCAAGCTGCAGGTTCCGTTCACAACTGCGTAGGCTTCTTCTCACGTTTCTAACTTGCATAGTTTTGATGTCCTGTTTGGTCCCAAAGAAGAACTTAATCTTTTCCCGGGTTAGCTGTGTTATCATGTTTTCACCTTTTTTGTTTTGTTCTAAGAAGAAGCAACAGCGAAAAAATGTAGTCGTCATCCCCAATGGGATTCCCGCCATCGGGTTTTGAAGACACCTTAAGGATGATTGATGGAAGGAGGCTGCCAAAGGCACGTGTGGAAGTTAAGGACCCGTCCATGGATCACCAGAATTCTGGTACAAAAATGTTTGTGTAACCTTCCGTTTCCTATTTTTGAAACATGGTTGTTTTGAGTTATTTGCAAAGGAATAGACGGTTTATAAAGCGAGCGTGGTGCGTCGGCCAAATCGGGTTGGTCATTATTTTGGGTTTGATCTTATCCGATCAACGGACACAGATGTAGTAACGCCAAGTTTAAATAGCAGCTTGGGACAAGGTTTTAAAAAATTTATAGCCAAAGCTTGGGTGAAAGGGAATCCAATTCTCTAGAAGAAAAAGAGTCCATACACGAAAGACGGAGTTATGTCACAATTGACGACTTTTAATTGCAGAGGTTTGGTTACTAAGGAGAGAAAAGTGCATGTATTCAATGGTTGCCTAGGTATTGCTCATGCTGATTTAGATTTAGAGGTGATTAATGCATCTATGAAGAGGGAAGTCGTAGATGTCGACTTGCGTTGTTTTGGAGACAGAGACTACTTTATTACGTACTTAGATCCATCTTTTGATTCTGCTATGAGGGAGAAAAATTGGAGTTGGTTCGGGAAGTGGTTTACGACTGTGAAACCTATGTGGTAGTTTCTTCTACAAGGGGGATAGTTTAAGTGAGTCGTGATCGAGGGGATTCCTTTTCATGGTTGGAACACCGAGAACGTGACAACTAGAGGAAGTGTTTTTGGTTTGGTTCTGATGTTCCATTGTTCAGCCCCGGGAATTGCTCACGGTAGAACTTTTTTGTTCCAGCACAGAGCAAGGGATTTTGGGCATGTTGAGCTGGATTTCAGTTTAGAAAACGTAATGTTTGTTTTTCTAGTCAAAGTTATTGATGTCGAGTTAGTGACTGAGAAGCAACAAATTCTTGGAAATTCTAGCTTTGTGCCGGACGCTTCACTCAACGGTGATAGCGGTAGTGGCCGGTTAGGAATTGCATCGGAGAACCAACCGTATCTATCTCTTTTTGGTGCATGTGAGTAGTTGCAGCTGATCTGTTATCTATTTCACGGGAGCGTGGTGACTCAATTGATCTCATTTGCCCCGAATCGGTTGGTGATTTTGTTGGGGTACTCAGAATTTATTTACGTTATCAACCTTTGTGAGTTCTTTATCTCCCCTACATATGTAGCTCCCAAGTCAAAGGTAGTGGTAGAAAGGTACGACTCATGTCCTTCTCAATTTCCCTCCCTTGTTACTCGTGTGGAAAAGAGCTTGGATTTTAAGGTAGTAGGAAAAGGCAAGAAACATAGGCGTCTCAAAGGAGCCAAGAAGAACGTCCCACTGGCTATGACTTATCAAGTAGCACCACGTTCTACGGAGATGGTTGATGGTGTTGCCTCGATTGCGTTGTTGAGCTTTGTGGATCAATCGTTGTTGGACTCTTGCTTGAACATGGGTTTCAAATTAATGTTTAAGGTTTTGAAGTTTGATACTAATGGTGATTTGCGTTCTGAGGATGAAAGACCTCTAAAAGCTTTGGTTTGACTTTGTTGCGCTGGTTTCGGGTTTTTGGCGGTGGGGTTGTTTTGGTTTTGTGGAGGGGTGAAGGTGACATTCTTTGGTGTGTGGTTTCCAAGTGTTTTTTTAAGGGTTAGTGGGTTCCTTTATTGCGTTTGTTGCCTTGGTTTTTTTTATGCTCGTTGTGTTTTGTGACCCATTTAGTGTTAGGTGGCATTACAGTCTCTAATTCTTGTGGTTTATGTGTAGTCTCGAGGTTAACCCCTACTGGTATATCACCTTTCCTTTTCTTTCCTTCTCGGAGAGAATTTGATAAATAAATTTTTTCTTATCCAAAAAAATCTATAACCTTTCACAATATTGGAGTAATTGAGAAATATTAATTTCTTAACCCTTATTTGAACCTTATCGTCTTGAACTTCATAACATCTTGGACAACCAAGAAATTTCGAGTTAAAATAATCTATGAAACACCAATTGTATTTACATAGGAATCTTAGACTCAACAATTGTCCAAGAACAAGATCCTTTCGAGAGATGGTGGTAGGAACTTTAAAAACACCTGGGTTAATTACCTTTAGTATCCCTTATGTATTGGTAACACTCCTTTAGTACATTGATGTATTGGTAATGCTCTACACAACATTTTGGTCAAGTTAGCGACATTTTGATGATCTGTGACAAATTTATAAGGGATATTAAATATTCTATTATCAATACATAAGGGGTATTAAATGATCTATAACCAATTCATAAAGGGTACTAAATGTGTGTTACCAAAACGTAAGGATGTTATTGAACGTTATAAAACTTTGGGGTGGTAAAGTTATGTTACCAATTCAAAATGGGTATAAAAGGTAATTAACCCAAAACATCTCAATAGATAAGAGTTGTAAAACGTGCCCCCAAAATTCACCCTCCCTCTCCGGTACTATAATCTCTTACCTCACCATCCCTAAAATATTATCCTTTCACCATCAATGACAACACGAGAATCGCACATAGTGATGGTTGCAATACGATCTCGTCTCAAATCGGTAGTAGTACTACCTCCGTTTTCAACCCTAGTCAAACCACGACTTCTACTAGTGGTGAGCGCCAAATCTCCGGCAATAATCACAGCCTTAACGTCCTTATCAGAGATGGGTTTATCTACTCATTGTTACACATTGGACCTGACTCCCTCGACCATCGAAGTAGTGTGTTTGGTTCCTTGTTCAACAGAGCGAACTCACTCGGCCATCATTCTGCAAATACTGATGTGTACAACGATTAATAAGAGATTAGTGGCTACGGTTTGTGAAGGCGATAGATTTCCGGGGAGGGTAAAGGATCGGGCGGATTTATTCAAAAACTTTAGAGAGATTATCATCTAAGGGAAGAAGATCTGGTTCTCTAGTCACGGATCCCTGGTCAAGAAATTTAATGAAGCGAGCATCAGCGATAATGACAAGAGAACGACTTCTGGAGATAGGTAAGAAAATTATTGGTGTGGACCAGAAAAAATAGTAGTTGTAGTTCTAAGTTTCCCAAGTACTATAAGTGAAGCAGGCTAGCAAGCAACATGTAAGCAAAACAGTAATAAAATAGAACAAACAAACCTTTTTAATAAATCATAGAAGATCAAGTTGTGGCATGGCAATCAGGTCCACTTTTAAGAAATTTTGTCTGGGGCATCCGAGATAACGAACAAGTCGGTATGCTCCCAAGTTTAACACATCTTCTATCCAAACTCGTGCCCACTCACGATACTGAATGTGGAACTTATAGAGACAGTACACAAGACTAGGTTGAGAAATAAGAGGAGCAATAAATCGAAATTCTTAATAACTTAGAATCTAAGAAAAAAATATATAAGGAGAAAGAGACAAAATTAGAGGTGTAGGAATTGAAAGAAAGATAGAGTTGTGTTAAGAAAATGTGCTAGCAACTCGAAGTTTTGATGGAGGGTTATAAGCCTATAATCTCCCCCTTTAATCCACCATGAAAGATTATAATCTGTAAGAACCACTCCCGGTCAACGCAAGTCAAATCTGCGAAAAACAGGAAAACTTAAAATTTTTGGACAGACACTTAATTGAACCTAAAATTGACCCCGAGGGTCATACCAGACTTAATTTGACCCCGTTATCGACCAAAGTGAGTTCCGGGGGACGCAGGGCAACTTTCTGACCAATTTGGGAAATGTTGACTTTTCGCTGGGAAAGTCAACCGAGCGACGTTTTGGTCCATTCGAGGTCCGTTTTGGATCCAAAAATCTTAGCCGTCGTCTCATCGGTCTTAGTTAAGCCGTTTCCTTGTAGCCCGTGAAGTTTCGTAATTTCTTGGAAAAAGTGCCCGTTCGGGGTCCGAGACGTCCGAATTTCGCGAATCTGAATGGAAAAATATCTAGAAGATATTTTCCAAAAGGTGTGGGACCCACTTGCCACATGTCAATTATGTGGTGGTGTTAGGTTTCTTGAACAAAACAAAAGATGAGACATGGACGGTAGTTTTGTAATTAAAGGATAGTTTTGATTTTTTTTAAAACAAAATAAAGATAAATGGTTGGAGGAGTGTTCGGCCATTCTCAAAAAAAGGAAGAAGTGGAGAGAGGAAAGAAGAGAGAAGAAAGGGAGAAAAAGAGAAGAATGGTTGTGGTTTTGTGACTTTTCCCGTCGATCAAACCGGTGGATCGTCTCAACGATCAAGGAATCAAGTTCACACCGTCACTCTCTACGGTGAGCACCTAACCGATTTTCATTTTGGAAGGTTTGAATTTTAGGGTTTGAGTTTAAATGGTTTGATTAAGGTTGGGTTGAGGTTTGGGGTTCGTTAGGAACGTTTTGGGGCGAAGAGAAATGTTTTCCGTTGTGGCCGTGTGGGGCCCACGTTTTCAGGCCTCGGGTTTTTCGTGTTCGGGTGGTTTAGGACGATCCCCAAGTCGTTAATCCACACCCGGAACGAATTTTGGAATTAAATTGTGAAAGTTGTAAATGACGGGTTTAGAAACTTTAAACGCGAATTAAATTACTCGGAAGTTGGAATTTGATTCCTTCGAGTGCCTAGGAACCCTTGAATTATTCTAAGACCGTAGAAATGAAAACGGGAATATTCGGAGCCCCGGAAGGGCGTTTTCAAAACCCGGGCAGATTCGCCATGTCGGGCGAATCGGGCTTTTCCGGGTCCATTATCGACAATGTCGAGTAATTGGGGAGTTTGGGAGTGATCGAAATTGTCGGGGTTACTTTTGGGCGTCAAGTTTATTAAAATTCAGTTTATGCATGCAAGCTTAAAAGTGTTTAAAATTGTGTTCTTATTAGATCGTGCCACCGACAGAGGAAAGGGAAAGCTAGGCGAGTGATCGAGATCACGCCGAATCTTGTTTGTGAGCTTTTGGAGAAAGCATACGAGGTAGGGAAAAGTAGCCGAATCTCGGCCCTGACTAGGGAAAGTTAACAGTAGAAATGCATGTGACACTTGGGTGTCGTGGGTTAAGTACATTTATCGAATATTAGAAAGGCAGGCGACACCGGGTGGTGTCGTATGATACGGGAACGTATCGAACAATAGAAATGCATGTGACACTTAGCAGTGTCGTAGGAGCAGTGAACTTATCGATATTAGAATTACTAGAGGCATCTGATTATGCCCGGAGATTGATTTTTTAGTTTGTGTCTTGGGTGGCCATGAGAGCCCGTACTTTACCGTTTGTGTCTTGGGTGGCCATGAGAGCCCGTACTTTACTGTTTGTGTCTTGGGTGGCCATGAGTGCCCGTGGGGTTGTTGAACCTGTGGTTTACAGTTGGTGTGTTTTGGGTGGCCGTGAGTGCCCGTGGGGTTGTTGAGCCCGTGTCTTTACAAGTTGGTGTGTTTTGGGTGGCCGTGAGTGCCTGTGGGGTTGTTGAGCCCGTGTCTTTATTATTGGTGTGTCTTGGGTGGCCATGAGTGCATGTGAAGTGTTAGACCGGTGTTGTTACTGTTTGTTGAACTTTGTTTGTGATTGTGATTGTGGTTACCTGAGGTTGGGGGCCCGCTTCATAATAACGGGGGTCCTGTGATCACACGCGTCTGCATGTTCAGACGGGGTAGGGGGCCCGCCCGTGAGGAAAGGGGTCCTGGCCGCGCGTGCGTGGGTGGTGACAGGTCGACAGCCTGATCCGACTTTGTGTCGGGAAAAGTGCAACAGGTCGACCGCCTGGCCTGACAGGGATCGGCAAAGGGGCGACAGGTCGACCGCCTGGCCTGTAAAACCCGCTTCGCTTCAAAAGGGTTTTAAATTGCAATCCGAAAAAGAGGGCCGGCCCAAACGCGCGCCCCTTATAAGCTGAAACCCTAGGGTTTCAGCGTCAAAGAGACACGCAGCCGAACCCCTCCCATCCTCTCTTCTCTCCCGATCCGTTTCCTCTCTCCCCTCTCTGGTTCATCTCGAGCTCGCCGACCAGTTTTCGTCCGCCACCTCCCTCACCACCCTCGTCCCCATCCTCATCACCCTCCCCGACCAGCCTCTTCTCCGTCTCCGTCCAAAAACCGTCCGTCCACCACCGGTTCCGGCCGACCTCACGCCACCGCCCAGAGCCGAGTTCTCCGGCCCTCTTCCGGTCTCCGACGTCCCCGTTCTGAGCCCTAACTCGCCACCGAGCTCCACCTTCCCTTCAACCGAACGTGACCCGAGCTCCCGCAGTCGCCAGCGAGCTCGTCAGATCTGGAACGGGACCGAGTCGTCCGGACCCGAGGCGAACTCCCCGTCGTACACCGCCGTACACCGCCGCTCCCACCGCCGCTCTCCACCGTCTCCCCTGCCATCGTTTCGGTACGGTGAGTTCTCGGTCCGTGGAACCTCGGCCGATAACGGCGTCGCCGGTGGTCGGCCGGACCCAATCCGATCTCGTCCTTCTTTTGTTTTCCCTTTCCCGAGTTCGTTCAGATCTGGTCGGGGATGGAACGGAACTCCCGAAATGGAAAGGAACAGAACAAAGCATGATTTCAGGCTTGTTTAAAGGATTATTGTAAATGGTGTAAATCTGAAATGTAAAGAAATGTAAAGAAGAACAACGAAGTTAAGGTGTTTGTTATTATGTTTAGAAACAAATTAAAATCTGTTTAACTGTGTAAAAGGGTTTAGTTTGAGTTTAGAATGAAAATCAGTTTTGGAATAAAAGTTCGATCTTCGTTTTTTGGACGTAAAACTGTTATTGTTAAAACTAAATCTGATTAAATTAAACGGGTTTTAAAACGAAAGTCCTTCGTTAAAATGAAACTTGAGTGAAGTTAAATCGAAAAGGGAAACGAAATCAAATCGGCTTTAGAAGGGTTTTGGACCAAAATCTCGAGTTTGGAAACGAGCAGAAGGAAATCGTTTTGTTTTAAAATCAAAGTCGGAATTAAGTAAAGCAATGAATTTCAAAGACGTCTTTAAGTTAAAAATGGTTTTAACTGGGTTTAGGTCAAATCTGAGTTCGGTGCGCGAGTGCTCGAACCCGATCCGTCGTAATCCTACTTTTATCCCGCTCGAGTGTAAAAGACAACTGTCGGATTTAAACTGGACAAATTGTAACCTTTAACTTAACGGCGGAACCGTTATTAATTTGGGGCTTCGTGTTAAATTTGGAGTCCGGCTTCGATCGAAAGGGAGCCCCGGAAGGCAATTTACAAAACCCGGGCAGATTCGCCATGTCGGGCGAATCGGGCCTTTGCGGGTCCTTTATCGACAATGTCGAGTAGTTGGGAAGTTTAGGAGTGATCGACATTGTCGGGGTTACGTTTGGGCGTTAAGTTCATTAATTTTCGGTTTATTCCTACTAGTTTAAAAGTGCGTTGAATTTGTGTTCTTTTAGATCGTGCTGCGGACCGAGGCAAAGGGAGGCTCGGTGAGTGACTGGGATCATCTCGGGTTTTAGTGGAACGCTTTTGGAGTTGTTTACGAGGTAGGGAAAAGTAGCCGGATCTCGGCCTGACTAGGGAAAGTTAACTGTAGAATTGCATGTGACACCGGGGTGTCGTGGGTTATCTAGGTTATCGAATATTAGAAAAGCATGATACGGGAACGTAGCGAATATTGGGAATGCATGTGACACTTAGTAGTGACGTAGGAACAGAGAACTTAGCGATAATAGAACTACTGGAGGCATATGACCATGCCCGGAGGTTGATTGCTAACTTATCGAGATTAGGAGTACTGGAGGCATATGACCATGCCCGGAGGTTGTTGTGAGTTATTTTATTGTTGAGTTGGGTGGCCTTGAGAGCCCGTGTTATTTTATTGTTGAGTTGGGTGGCCTTGAGAGCCCGCGTTATTTTATTGTAGAGTTGGGTGGCCTTGAGAGCTCGTGTTATTTATTATTGAGTTGGGTGGCCTTGAGAGCCCGTGTTATTTTATTGTAGAGTTGGGTGGCCTTGAGAGCCCGTGTTATTTATTGTCGAGTTTGGGTGGCCTTGAGAGCCCGTGTTGTTGTTGCCGAGTCTTGGGTGGCCATGAGAGCCCGTGTTGTCGTTTCGGTGTTTTGGGTGGCCGTGAGTGCCTGTGGGGTTGTGAACCCGTACTTTACCGTTGCTGTCTTGGGTGGCCATGAGGGCCCGTAGGGTTGTTGAACCTGTGTTTGGTTGTTGGTGTCTTGTTGGCCTTGAGTGCCTGTGTAGTTGTCACCGGTGTCGTTACTGTCTGTTTGAACTTGTTTGTGATTGTGTTTGGTTACATGATACTGGTGGAGGTTGTGTGGTGTAGCTAGCCTCCCGACTGGGATCGGGAGAAGCGGAGGGGTTGTGGGCTAGCTCCCCGACTGGGATCGGGGGAAGGACGCGCGGGTGTGGCTAACCACCCGACTGGGATCGGGTGAATCGGAGAGGTTGTGGGTTAGCCTCCCGATTGGGATCGGGAGAAGTTGCGCGACAGGTCGACCGCCTGACCACGTCTGTGATCGGTAAAGGGCGAGAGACAGAGATTGGTTACTGAGCAGCTGGTTTGCGATCCTTTGTGATCTTGTTTGGTATTGTGTGGTTGTCAGTCGTGTCTTGGAGGAGGTCGTCGATCGTAGTGTGGGGTCTACATCACGTGTCCGAGTGTTGAGTCAGTTGAGGAAAGTACTGGTCGTGTGTGTGTCTTTTGAGTCGTTGTTGGTGTCACCGGCTTTGTCTGCTAAGTATGTCGTAGTCAGTCTGTTATCTGTGGTGGTGAGCGAACGCTCACCCCTAGCTGCTTTTCCTACAGGTACCGTTCGCAGGCTGGACTAGGTGAGCTTCTGAAGCTTGAAGAGCTAGAAGCGGGTTTCTGGGTTTAATTGAGTCTAGAGACGGATACCTTACTTTTCGTCCACTTGTTGGGACGCGTTTTAAGTTGTAAATATTATTTTGTGGAACTAAATTGGCTTTTTAAAGTGATTTAATGAAAACAGGCTTCAAGTTTTGTAATTTTTTAAACGTTCACGTCCCTAGTTCGGTTCGCCGAAATTGGGGCGTGACATGGCCTGACAGGGATCGGTAAAGGGCGTGAGGGGGTTACTGAGTTGCTGGAGTGCGATCCTTTGCGATCTTGTTTGGTGTGCGATCCTTTGTGATCTTGGGTGTTGCGTGGTTGTCTTTCGTGTTTTTGGAGGAAGTCGTAATCGTTGTGTCGGGTCTACATCACGTGTCCGAGTGTTGAGCCTGTTGAGGAAAGTAACAGTTTGTGTGTCAGTCGGGTTACTTGAGTTTGGGGATGGTAGTCCCCAGTGTCTGGGTTGTTGTTGGTGTTACCGGCATTGTCTGCTAAGTATGCCATAGTCAGTCTGTTATCCGAGGTGGTGAGCGAACGCTCACCCCTAGCTGCTTTTCCTACAGATACTGGTCGCGGGATGGACTAGGTGAGCTCTCGAAGCTTGAAGAGCTAGGAGCGGAGTCCGGGTTTTCTTTTGAGTCTAGCGACGTACTCTTTGTATTTTGTCCGCTTGTTGAGACGTACTTTTGAGCGGTAAATGATTATTTTGTTTAAGCAAATGGTGGTTTTAAAGTGTTTTGTTTAAAAGGTTTAAAAATGTTTTTATTGTTTTACCGTTCGCGTTCCGGATTCGGTTCTGCTGAATTTGGTGCGTGACATAATCTTTCAAATTAAATGACTTGTAACTTCCAACAAAATCGATTTGTATTTTCAAATAAACCTTTTTATTTTTTCAATATTCCCCGTTTTAAAGACATAGTAAAGAAAAGGGACAAAAAAAATTCATGGGTACAGAAAGAACAAGATATTTAAGTATCAATATTTATCGATTTGAATTGACACATATTGACGTATAGTAACAATTTAATTAGAACAAATAAAACAAATCTTGAACTTATTCAGTTTCGACTCATACGTCCTTGAAATTCACATGTTAGGTCGAAGTAACCCATACGTTGGTCTAGTAGTCTCATATTAGGCCGAAGTAACCTATATGTCGATCAAGTAGTCTCATATATAGGCGTAAGTAACATATACGCTAGTCAAGTAGTCTTTCCAACCAACATCCACGTCATGCCCATATTGAGCATCCGACGTTGCATGTCCAGTTTGTTTGATTTTTTTGTCAGAAATTACAGAGATTCATAAAATGGTGGTGTCGTGAGTTTTGGTTATTTTGAATTTTGTAGAACAAAGGATTAAAATGGACAGCGATGTACAAAGGAAAACATGAGATATGGCACTTAATTTCTCTCGGACCAAAAATTAAGTAGAGAAATAGGTGAATGCTATAGAGAATAGATGAAATGAGATCTGAATCTCAAGTTTAATAGATGAAATAGCTAAATAATAAAACCTAAAAATGGACAATCAAGATGAGTGAGAAAGGAGAAAAAAGTCAAAGGGTATTCTTGTCCTTTTAAATAATACAGTTATGTGCATTGCACATGTCATATTTTTTCTGTGAAAAAGTTAGCGTCGTTGATTATTTTGAGTAAACTTTGAATTTAAGGTATCGTTTTGTGGTTTTTGAAAGTTAAGTGAAACTTTTTGATATCAGCGTATAGTCAAGTGTAACTTTGTAATATTATCCCTTGCTTAAATACAGAGCATTCACTATCAGTCCTTCATTAGTTCTTCCTCGTCATTGTTTGGCATGATTGCCATCTTTATTTTTTTAGTAAAGGGCATGTATTCATTCATACAAGTAATATGATGCAATACCAAAGGAAATAACAAGATTCCCCCATTTGGAGACAAACAGGTGATCCAGCATTCGTGGCTAAGAAAGAGATTTCTACACGAGATGGTAGAGAAGAACTGATATTTGTAGATGTGCACCGTAACACGAGGTCAAGGGGCTAAATTTCATGAAAGGAGGTTGCCTTGGGTCGCGTGGACAATATGGGTATCACCCTACGGAACATGACCCTCCCAAATTGAGCCATGAGAAAGTTGGGAGATAAAGAGGTTCAATCTCACAACAAAACAAGGGCCTATCATAACTCCCGACGAGGCAGTTTACCAGCCTCGTCGATATGGTCGAGGCATGAACCTGTTGAGCCTCCATTACATTCTGGTCGATGTTCATTAGAATAAAAGGCCGCTTCTTGGAGCTAGTTGCAACAGCAGTTGGTCGGGTAAGGGCCTTGAGATTCCTTGGAACTCTTTTTGTTGGCTGTTTCTTCTGTGATTCCTTCTTCACCTTATTTATTCACGGGGGAGGGGGGGGCAATTTCTGGCGTTGCTCGAATCCAACTAAAATCTCGTGCTAGAGAATGTGCTGAATGGGGTGCATTTAGGGTGGCATCACCTGATTTTTAGCCGACATCCCCATGGACTACGTTTCCCCAACCAAGGTCTATGGTCCCCCTCCCATCATCAGGTTCATGTCCTCCCAATCGATGTTGGACAAGGGTGCCTTCAGGTTAGGCAGAACTGTAGTCTTGACAGTCTACGAGAACGGAGGATATACTATCGATCCCTTCCCGCATTCCGCATCCTTCAACATTACCATTGGTGCGGGGTTCCCAATACCATGATCGGTAGGCAGAGCTGCAGTCTCGGTTACGTCGAGTTTTGGTGCAAGTTTTCGCCCCTCTGGGACGCTGGTAGCAACCGGCCGGGGTGGCTCCTGGTGTTCCTAAGACCCTGTCACAATATCTGGAGAAAATAGATTAGCATGAAGTGTATTCACATTAGTAGGGGGTTGTGGTGACATGATATTTCAATCCGTGCGGAAGATCCCTTCCGATTGGAGTGCAGGTAGAGCTCGAAGAGAGTCCCCATATCGCCTAGCAAGTTGGTCCACACCCGGGAGGACGCCAACACAGTCTATATTCAAGTGGCTAAGGCGACCACACCGGAAACACAAGTCCGGTAGTTTATCATACTCAATTCGTACTTTCAGCGGCATCCGTTTACATCTAAGTGCAAGATCAAATGACGGCGAAGGGGTCGTGTAGCATCCAGTTTCACCCGGAGCCAAAGGAAAGTATCCCATCCCCAAGGTTACTTAGGCCTCTCGGGGGGTTTGCCCTTCAGATTTCCACCTCGTATTCTAGATTTGAGACAATAAAGGCCCTCATTTGGGAGGTTCTACCTTTAACCAGTATGTCGAACGCTCGGACTGATAACCGGAAGAAGCGGAAACAGAGATTTTGCGGTTGAATTCGTGGGGGCAAGGGCATAAGGAGAAGTATTGTGCCGTAGAAGGACCACGACTCCCTAGCTCGGATGTCGTCCATCGCCTCCTTAGAGGGAAAGTAGAAGGCGACAATCATTTTGGTTAGTGGATTGACCATCAGATCCTCCATGTTCCATGCATTTGCAATAATGGTACAGAGAGAGCGGGACCTTACACGTTTGTCTACGAGGAGTCAGTCGTCCACCGTGAAACGATATCGGGAGTCGTCGAGAGAGGGGACCGTGTTTGCTGGAACTTCCAACACTGCATCATCGTCTTCGTAGAAGTCGTTTGTCGCGGAGGTCCCGAGAGACACGTTCGTGAGTTTTTCTTGGACCACATCTAGACTCGTTGGGGAAGAGTCCGGATGTGGTTGAGGTCCGGTTGGTGACCCGATGGACCGGCGGTGAGGGTTTGGGTATCCTCCCAAGAGAGAAGGCTTGCATGTTGTTTTTGACCAATGTTCTAAAAATTGCACCTGGGCGCCGCCTAGGCAAGCGCTTAGGCGCCAAATTTGACTTCGCCGACCCGACTTGGGGTAGTCAAGCGGACCAAGTCGGAGCACCCGGTTTCTAAGAATTAAACGGGTCAGGCGACCGATTAATCGCGGGTCAGCACCTTATCAACACGGGTCGGCGCGCCTGGTCAATGCGGGTCGACGGGTTATGACTGGTCAAGGAGCCATATTAAAAAAATACTTACTCGGCCTGAGCCTTAAAGGCCCAAAAACCCTAAAAAGCCCAAATAGACTAGAAGCCCAACACGTGGTTGTTGGCTAACTTTGTAAAGCTTGTTGCTTGGTTCCACTTTTATAAGGGAAAAGTAAAAAACGTTTGCACTTTCTACCGATGAGGGACTGTGTATTTGCAATTGATTTCTAATAAATAAAAAACAAATCCACGTGTGAAGTGGTTCGTGAAATGGTGTTTATGCATGATCCTTTTTATGAGAACATAAATATAATGTAATATTTATTATATATCCATGTGAGTGGTGTTTATACATGATCATTTTTATGAGAACATAAATATAATGTAATATGTATTATATAGGTTTTAAAATATTTGTTATTATTTTTAATATAATAAAATTTATAGTTTAGATTTATATATAGTACTATATCTATTAAAAAATTAGAAAATATATAAAAATACAAATCCGATTAATCCCCGTCTAGTCCCCGATTAATCCTCAAAGGCCTTAACCGTCTGACTAGCGCCTAACGACTTTTAGAACCATGACTGGCGATTTCGCACTGTAAAGGGGTTGCGATGGCCTGAGGTGCATGTGGCAGTGTTATCGAAATACGGAGGAGCGGTGCTTCTAAGGATAGTTCATAAATCCGGTCGGCGAGGATCGTGGGGGTGTCGATGTTGGGTGGGCTATGGGATTTGGGGGGAGTATGGCTGGGCGACCTTGAGATGGGTCTGAGGAGGAAGGCAAAGGGACTGAATCGAAGAGAAAGGAAGCTGGGGAGGAAGAAGAAGCAACAGAGGACTGATAGAGTAAGGGAGAGCTTTGATAAAATAAGGAAGAAAAAGGTAGACATCGTTATCACCGCAGAATTCAGACAGAGAAAAGCGTAGATGAGATGTGAAAGGAAGAGAGCACACTCAAGACACATGATTGTCATCTTAGTATTTCTTATACTAATAGCATAGCCCTGAAATGATGGCAATTACCACTATGGTTCGTGAACACTCGGATATCAGAAACCTGATTTACACTTGGCAAGAATACTCGGACAACTCAAACTTAAGGAATGCGAACTAGATTAGTAAATATAGAGTATTCCTGCACAATTTAATTATTTTGTTCATTAATACAACCTATTGCTCTAGAACCTGTTACAGTTTGCTACATCAACAAACTCAGGGCTCCATACCCGGTCTCCAACAAGGCCGAGAGATACAGAATTTTGAGTCTAAATGGCAAATAGGAGGCAACCATTGTTTCTAGGCGTTTCACTCAAAGTCTCGCCCAGCTTGTGCAGAACAATACAAATAAGTTATATTAATTCATCATCCAGTATATCGTTTTCCTCGCATGTTTCGGTCGTGAAAGAAATTCAGCAAATTAACTTGTATAGACCTAACAGACAGAGATCTGATTGTAGACATAATTCTAATACTTGCACCTTCTTCGCCGACATTGTCATCTTTTGTCAAATGTAAGAACTTGCAGTTAAATATCCTTGCTACTCCTACGTTAGTACCATAAATGACAACCCATCACAATACTGGCAACACCTAGTTTTTGTTCTACATGTAAAAAATGTAACTGTCGATAGGTCTTAACTTACAAAAACTACGACGGATGTACTTCCACAATCACACTAAGGGATGCGGGCATCAAGAAAAGTGATATATCCGGATCCTCAATCGATTGTGTAAGTATGCTCTGAACTGTAAGAATTACCAGGAATCAAGAAAGGGATTAGTCCACACTGCCCTGATTGACCATGAATCGTTAATCAATCATGATATTTATGGATAAATAGATCTAATCGTACTCAATATTTGAATCTTGACTTGTTATTAAAATTTACAAATCTCTTTAATTGGGTGCAGGGATGCATTACTTTATGTCAATTACTTGCTAATGATGTTTTAAGACATCATTGCCAACGTAAATGGGATCCTTCACAGTATAACTCAGATGAGCGAGACACCCAAGTTCTCTTGACAAAAAGACCACATGTCATAAAATTTCCAACAAATTTGAGATAGATCTCGAATTTTGGATTGTTGGTGATCCTAACTAATTAAGGAGTTGTGATTTGACATGTTCCCATTGGTTGTGACACTTCATTCGTGTTCAAATTCATTATCGACCGGTTGAGAATCAATCAGTTAAATGGCAAAACTCTATATAAACCCTAGGTTGGATCCAATTGCACTGTAATACATCATTTTGATTAAGATCTAGATTAGAATCAGCATAGAGAGAGAGGTGGATTAGATCTAGGTTTGATTAAGAACCAAAGAAGCAGGATCTACAAGAGACCTACCATATCACTAGTAAAGTTCATCTATTGCCTATACTTGCTAGAAATTTCATTTCTTATCGTTTGATCTTCATTTCAAGCTTTGAACATGAACTACAAAGTAGGAAGAACCACTACAAGTTCTTAGCATAGTGATCAGCAACTAAAAATTAGATAACAACTAGCCTTTCCATGCTTGCATTCGAATAGTGAAATTAAATTAGTTGTGTAAGTTAAATCAAAGAACAAATTTCTGAAAGGCGAGTGACAAAGCAACAGCGAAAACATAATGTTAGGCCCCGGCAATATTTTCAGTGAAGAACTGGACGGCAATTAAAGTTGAGGTGGATTAAGAAATTACTACAGTTTGATGGAGAAATGCAACTTCAAATAATACATCATGGTTTAACAGAATATATTCTGAGGCCCAGTTTGATAGCCTGGCTTATATATATTCCTAGAACATCAAAAGATTGAATGAAAACTGCACAACATAAATTTCAAGTAGAAATCGAGTCAAGAAATAGAAGAGCACACCTAGCATAATAGAAACCGGGAGGGCAGGCAAAGCTTTCTGATATAGAGCCAGTAGCATCAAAGTAACACCCAGACCAGCTATAATAGCTAGATAACAAGCATAAACCGTCATGAAGTCGTACATAGCAGCTCTACCAACTAATACGCTGTAGAAAATGAAGTCACCCAACCCGAGCTTGATTGCACCCGATGCCCCTAACCCAATACCCTCAAGCACCAGACTGTCCTGCCCATGATTTATCAGAGGTGCAGAAAGCTCGGTATCTCCTTCCACAACCCTCCCCTCCTCAGCTATAGCCAAGCGTCTCCCATTATCCGCTGCACCGGGAATGGAGCTCGCAACGCTCCCCCTCTCATTAGAAGTGGGATCAGAAGTGGAGTCTATGCCTGCATTTTGACTGCTTCTATCCCTCCATTGCCTCCTCTGACTGGGATCGTGATAATTGACCGGCCGAGCCTCATAAACCAAGGCCGGAATATCTTCATCCCTAGATATTGCCAGCTCTACGAGGAGCCTCAACGGCCCAACAGGCAACAAAACAGCAGCAAGGTCATACAAGGCCATGGCAACCAAAAGAGACCAAGTAGTCCACTCAGGTAAAAGAGTGAACCAATAAGCAACCAGCATCCCAATAACAACCAGGTACCCTTGAGTCACAAGAATTGCTATTTTTGACATGAACACAGCAAATACTCCGACCACAGCAAAATTATACAAAACCAACAAAAATGTGATGCAATCGATCGGCACACTGAAACCCTCAATCAGAAAAAGGGCAACTTGACCGCCCATGAAGCCCAAGACGATGAAAGCGGAGAAACCCATGTAGAGTTTCAGAAACCTAGTACATCTGAGGTAAAAGAGGAGAACCAGAACAAATGTCACAAGAGTGACCACGGCCACAAACACCAGGGAGTTCAAAAGGGCACCTTCTAATTTGTCCCACCATGAGTCTGAGCTGCTCTCGGTGTATGCGACGGTGGCTACGGTGGCGACCTGTGCTGAAGACGAAGCACCTGAATTGAGAACCACCACCAAAATCACAACCATGAACATGCATATTGAGACGGGTGCTATGATTCTGATAATCTCTTCACCCAGTGACTCGAGAACGCTTCTGGCTCTCGGATTCTGGGCCATCTGATGATTTCGATTCTATGTTTTTTTTTTTTTTTTTTATCGAATTGGAACAGCAGACATGATATTTTGGGACTTTTTCTGCAGGTTTGGCTTTCGCGGATGTTTTGACCGATTCGGTGTAAGCCGAACAAAACCTGTCCACGCAAGGGAGAATCGTACAACGTTGGATCTGTATACTTTCTCATCACCGTCCGATTGGTCTAACATTTTACTCCACTTCCTTCCTGAAAATATATGCTTGATTCGTTTGTTCTAGGCAAAGTCTGATTCGAAAAATATATGAATCGGCATTGACGTTGCAGATTATGTATAATGTTGGGATCTTATTTTGAATCTTATTGTTATGTTAGAATCTATGCGTTAGGAATCGACGACTGAAACCGAAGATTTTCATAATGTTTGGATTTTGTCGGGATCTTCAAAGATTCTTGTTTGTTTTTCTTATCAGTAATATTTTTATAAAATACCTCACCTTTGAAGTGAAGACGAGGCAAAGGGAGAATACTTCAAACGAGTTTACAAACAAAGGCATACCCAAAATAGAGGATCCTAGAGACAACCAAACTCAACAATTACAATAATCCCGATCAAAAGGGATAAACATGTCTAAAACCTAGATTTTATAACCGTGAAGCAAACTGAAAACATACCCAACAAGGGGTGAAAACAAAATTACCTGAAAAGGTCTAACAAACCGAAATATCAACCAAGAAGCTCAAAGGTAACAACAAAACATAAGGTACTCAACAATGGGCAATCAATGCACAAAAAGTTCTCTAACCTAGATGTTACTACTATGAAGCTCCAAAATGTCTAAAACCTAGATTTTATAACCGTGAAGCAAACTAAAAACATACCCAAC
The DNA here is from genome assembly GCA_963921825.1 of Erodium maritimum. Classification (NCBI taxonomy): domain Eukaryota; kingdom Viridiplantae; phylum Streptophyta; class Magnoliopsida; order Geraniales; family Geraniaceae; genus Erodium; species Erodium maritimum. The sequence goes on from OY997596.1 coordinate 38,076,576, forward strand.
AAGGAGTGAAAACAAAGTTACCTAAAAAGGTCTAACAAACCCAAATATCAACCAAGAAGCTCGAAGGTAACAACAAAGCACAAGGTACTCAACAAGGGGAAATAAATGCACAAAAAGTTCTCTAACCTAGACGTTACTACTATGAAGCTCCAAAACCTCTAACCCCCCCCCCCCCCCCCCCCCCACAATCTAACCAGTGTAAGTAAATAACATCTTATCTCATCGAGAGCACCAACTCGAAGAATTGAATGGTCATCGACATGCCGACGACCAACACCAGATAACGGTGGAGATAGGTCGAAGGTCCAAAAACCCCTGATAATAAAACCCCTAGAAAATGAATCAGTGAGTCTTCAAACAAAGGTACCAAGGCCTATAACCACTCGTCGAAGGCCAATAGCTAAATAAGAGCCCTAATCACCCAAGTGATGTGAACATAGAAGAACAAAAAGGATTCCGATCCTAGGGACAAAACAGTGCATTCACAACAACTAATCAGACAAGGAAAAGTAAAGAGAACCTTACCCTGCCTGGCCAGCATCAAGAGACCACCAGTAGCCAAATATCTCGACACAAAGAACACCATGACAGATCGACAACCCCTAGCTCATACCTCTTTCACAAAAACCCGGACCAACCCGAGCAAAACCTTCGAACTCCTGATCCAAGCAAGCTCCATGTGCAGCTTCGAGCTTCATTGAAGAAGAAACTGCAACTCTGGAAGCCGGCGAAAAAGAATTCAGAGAAGAAATTACCAAATCTGGACCTCAGCTCTGGGAAAAGCAGAGAGGCCATAGGGACGGCCAGACACAGGCGTGTAGAGCGAGATTGAGGGTCAGAGAAGACGTGGCCACTAGAGGAACACCACTACCCCAACGGAGGAGGACCACCGAAGATGAAGCACGAAGACGACCGAACGACGATGAAAGCTTCGTGACTATCTGTGCCCCGGAAGAGTAAGAAACCTCCCACTCCAGATCTGTAAATTATCGTCGGAGAACGGAAGATCCTCGTAGCATCGAAGCTTGAGAGGTAGAGGACCATACGGAAAACAAGTAAAGGGCGAAGAAAGTCGAGAAAGTAAGAGGGGAGAGAGGTGGAGAACCCACCATCGACGATAACCCTGGCGAGTGGTCGGAGCCATCACCGGTGGAGAAAACGAGGGAGGCGGTGGCTACTGAGCTAGGGTTGGAAGAGGGCTGGTCTTGGAGATAAAAAGGGTGCTTTTCCCCTAGATGTTATTTTTCTTGGGGATTATTGTCTATTGACTAGATCATTCATAAACGGATTTGCACAAACATAACTTCAATTATATAATGATAGTTAATATTTATATCGATTAAACAATCAATTGATTGAAAGTTATACGTGCAACATTAGTTCATAATCAGCTGATAATACATTCCCGATTACACACTAATTATGATATGACAACATGTCGAATAGTTACTAAGAATACCAACATACATTATGAAAATTTGGTATTCCAATAGGCCGTTATATCCTTTATCTTCAACAAAAATGGGAAGATGTTCCATTGGCCACCATTTGCAGGCTTGTTCATTCAAACGAGATCCAACTGGACCGTCGTCCAAATCTAGAAACCCTAATCAAAGAGGTGTCGACGGGTGATCATCGAAAAGAGGTGGGTTGTTTTCATTGGGTTGGTGTGCGTTCTCGTTGTTCGATTGGAACTTTAATTCGGCTTCATTTGAGTGGGCAAGAGATTATCCCCTATTACTTGCAAGACTAGACATCGGAGGAGGCTCCGAAGTCCATAATAGTACTCAAGCGGCGAAGTCCAGAGGCCTGAAGAAAAACTTGACGTGTTGCTTGAAGTGTCGTTGTTGGAACTCATTATATAAGTCGGTGTGGCAATAACTGGAAACGAAAAAACCACCACAAGGGCTTATTTTGAGATAATTCAATTTGTTTCTATGATGGACGAGAAAACTCGTTCACAAGTTCCGAATATTTGAGTTGGACAAGGAAAATCGTTAAAAAGTTTCAGATCTCTGAGTTGGACAAGACAACTCGGTTAAAAACTTTTAATCTCTAAGTTGAACAAGACAAATTGGTCGAATATTTCGCCTCTGAGTTGGACAAGACAACTCGGTCAAAGTGTTCAAACCTCTAAGTTAGAGAAGACAACTCATTCAAAATTTTGTGAATCTTTAAGTTGGATAAGACATGTCAGTCAAAAGTGCACACAGAGAATACATTCAGACAAGCACACTTCATTGCACAAAGGTGTCTATCCATTACACAAATAGGACATTCAAACAATCAGCAAATAGTGAAAATTGTAGTCATCCCAAGAAACCAGAAAACATACAATCGAAAAGTATTTCGAGTCTCTGAGTTGGACAAGACAACTCGGTCATAATGTTCAAACCTCTGAGTTGGAGAAGACAACTCATTCAAAATTTTGCGAATCTTTAAGTTGGATATGGCATGTCAGTAAAAAGTGCACACAGAGAATACATCCAGGCAAGCACACTTCATTGCACAAAGGTGTCTATCCATTACACAAATAGGACATTCAAATAACCAGCAAATAGTGAAAATTTTAGTCGTCCCAAGAAACCAAAAAACATACAATCGAAAAGTATACAACCAAAGAAAACAAACCAAAAACATAAAAACAAATAAGACAACCTCAAACCATTCTTCAAAGGTTTATCATATGACTATTAATGTACTTGTACTACTCTCATAGCACTTCCATGACCTTGGTTCAATGAAGAATCTCTACCTCGGTCATTGTCAATGTGTATTGTGCTTCCACCTGGTAGTATCGAGTGAAGAGGTTGTTTCATTACTTTTGAAACCTGATCATTTTATCATCCTTCTCTGCCTTTGCTTGGTCCATGACAGCCATTGCATTTGCTTCATCACTTATATATTTCTCTTTCCTTTTCATGGACTTCTGGTCTAATGGATGCACTTGTTGTGGGGGAACAGGACGATCGGCTGATCCTATGTTCAGGGTCAACACTTCCGAGACCGACTCCTATTGGGACTCGTAGGCGGGAGGTGTATCTTTTCCGGTTGATGAAGGGGTGTCTGATAGCAATAAAACCAAGCCATATTCAACCATTGACGCTTGTCCCCATTTGTTCCTTCCTCCGAGGTGAATTTTGGTTCATCATGCAGCATTTCTTACCAATGGTAGCACTCAAACTTAGCAAGACTTTCCTCTTTTGTGTACGATGTCATGGCAATACGGACAATGTCATTTTGGATGTGATTGGTTGTTCAATTCTTCCGAGCTTGGAAAAAATGATTGTTGAATTTCCTTACATGAGGTATAGTCTTGTTCTAGTGATTTTTGCATTGCAACTACATCTTCACCAGGAAAATATTGCCCTCATTATACTACTTGAAAAGTTGAGTCTAAAAGGTTTCTCCTGTCAGGTTGTTACCCTTGAGCACGTCTTTTGATGTGAGTAACTGACGGAATGGGTCGTGCAGCCCTCTCAAGATGGCATATCAATCACCGAGAATAATAAATTGATTCGATATCCCAATAATGGCGCCATCTTGACAAGACGGCTTATGTTCGTTGTCTCGCCCCTTGCCAACTGTTTAAGTATAGGTAACGTGTCATCCTAGTGATACTTCCAATATCGGGGGCATAGCAAAAGAGTGATCAGACGGTCAAATCCTTGATATGACTTCCTTTGTTTTCATAGGCTCGATCGCAATGACTTGTACATCAAGCAAGTTATACTTTGCTAAAAGTGGTCATGCTAACACACAGACTCAATATATAACATATGCATGAATACTTGTAAGCTTAATATAGTTTCAAGGTAAAAAAAATTGGACGATTCCTAGAGAAGCGTTAGGTAAATAAGTTCGTAGGGCTCATCTAGACTAAAGTTGTCACTACCATAATCTAGTTAACTTTCCTATTTACATATGCATATATTTTACAACTATAGTTCACGTGTAGAGGAAAGAATTTTTTATTTTCCTTAGCTGCAAAGGTGCTGTCTACGAGGGCTTTTTTCTGGAAAACCCTAACGGAGTGTATGAAAGATAAATGAGAAATCTGGAATGTGGAAGCCAGGCCCTTGGAGGAAGGTGTGGTTGTATTTTTCTAGAGAACAGGAAAAGGTACTAACAAGGGAGCCTTGGGACTTCCGGAACTCCTTGGTACTATTTGCAAACCTTAGGTCACATATGAGGCCTGGAGATATGCTATTTACGTATATCTCGGTATGGGCAAAGATCTTGAATCTGCCAGTGGGGGCATGGAATAGAGGGGCCAATTTCAGGCTGGAAAGTGCCCTGGGGGGTTGTCAGGTAGTGGATGATGACGCTGATGGGATGTGCTGGGGAGATTTCATGAGGATCCGAGTTCGAGTCGTCATTCAGGTTCCCCTCTAGTGCCAGTTATGGTTTAGACTCATGGAGTCTCAAGGTCATTTGTTTATATCGTCGTAGTGGAGAAAGGCATTAGAGTCCCCTCATTGAGATCACCAGCAGACCTTCGGTCGGCTCTGGCATGATCAAGACATGGTAAACTTGTCCCTATAACAAACTTGGATTACCTAAGAGGTTCTTTGGGACATCAAACCCGTCTTTTTGCCCTAGAAGCACCGAGGAGGCAAGGGAGAACCAGTAACCGGGAGCCAATAGAGAGGAAACACGACGACAACCAAGGGAGGATATAGACCCTCGGGGAGCTAGGCCGGTCATTCCAGAGGTCAACCTGGCATTTCGGGTCAGCACTTCAATATCTGCTGAAAGGAAGAGACCGTTAAGGGAGGAGCGAGAGGCGGAATCTGAAGGCTCCTCTAAAGTAGGAGAGGCGACAAGTATATCGATGGGGGCTATAAGCACCATCGCCTCACAGAATGAGGTTGAGGTGGTCCAGTGGGGGGTCGGTCGGTATCACCGCCCCACTTGTTTTTAAGGTGGAGAAGGTTCCATCAAGATCCGGCAAGATACCCCTCTATCTTCTCGGGGGTCAGCAATTTCGCGTTTAGGAACCCTACAATTATATCACTATAGGGATGACGACGCACGCTGGCATCCTAGGGCAATATCCAGTCCACCGCAGTACCCCTCCGTAAATGAGTCCGCTCAACCCTAGCTTCCAGGTCAGCTTAGTTGTATTGGTGTCCCACAACGCTATCGTTGTACCCCCTTTTGAACGTACCAGCGAAACGGTTCGATTCAATGAGTCAGATTTCTTTTTATTCCAATTTATTTTTGTTGGCAGTTCTTTAACACTACTTTTATTTTGATGTTTGATGGTGTATCCATTTTTCATCTGTTTTAATTTATAATATCAATCGTTTATCTGTCAAACAAAAAATATGCTACATAATATCATGCCAAAAATTATAGAACTATATACATAATACCATGCTAAAAGTTACCGAAATAAAATACATTAAAAATGACAGACTACTATCCACAACGCTAGTGTGCCTGCGAAATGGAAGCCGGAAGTGATGGCGGCTGCACCCCGACGGCGTTCCTCGGCCGTGCCTGCTCCGGAGTCGGTGTCGAGAAGGTAATCCGTGCTCTCTTCCTCTTTGTTCGATTTTCCGATTCTGTGATTTGCAATCTGGGTGTTTGGGAATGATCGCTGTTGGAGTCGGCCGGGCCAGGGTCTGCCGCTCGTCGTGACCCCTACCCGTCAACCTTGTGTGTACTCATCTCCGGTGGGGCAACCAGTCGGTTTCGAATAGGCAGCTTTTGTAAAATTAGAAATGGTGGCTATCATTTAGGGTTTAAGGCATCTTACTTATTTCTAGCTTCATAGCAAGCTCTTCATTTTGCTTTCAGCAAACAGAGCTATGGTGTGCTTAAGACTAACAAAGCCAGTACAGCATTATGATTGCTCAGGTCGTACAGGTTCAACATTTAATTGTATTGGCTCTGCCAAGCCAATACAAATAAACATGAGAGAATTTCATTGGGGCTATGATTTTGCTAGTTCTTTGATGTGATTGTATTTAGAAACCCTTACCGGATTGTGTTTTTCTCCACAGGACAAACCATGTGAGATATGTGGGAGTGAAAAGAATAAAGAATTGTTGATCTGCTGCTCTCAGTGCAATAGAACACGCGAGCACATGTATGATTTTCTCTCTCGTCATAAGTTCATTTCTTCTATATTTTTGGTGATATTCACTACTCATTTATTCCTGAAAGAAAGACATATCTAGGTCTGATATATGTCATATGCTATCTTGATTGCAATATCTTTCATTCAATGTTAGCTGTAGACTCTAGCCTCATTCTTTTTTTTTCTTCCGTATAAAATCTTATTTTTTCTTGTTACTTCTATTTGACGCATGTTTCAATTAACAAGTTGTTTTTGTACGCATTAACAATAATAAGAATTCTGTGACCCTACTAACATTCTCATTTTTAGCTATTGCATGAGAGTGCTGCTGCTGGAGGAGGTTCCTGATGTATGGTTTTGTGGTCAATGCCTGTCCAGTAACGAAGGATCTACACTTGAAGGTGGTTTGAAGAAAGATTCTTCAAGGCCTCCATGTTTCAAGAGTAAAAAAAGTAATGGAACTGGCAAAATGAAGTTCATTTCTCCTGAAGAAGCTATCAAGTTATCGTCAGGAGCCATGAAACCTGTGCCCCCCAGAAGTAGTATTATGACAACAAATGATATGGCATCCAAGTTCAGCACTCCTTTGCCCAGCAAGGTTGCCAAGCCAAAGTTTTCCCCACGAAAGGTAAAAGCAAGTCCTAGTTCGTATTCATCAGGATGTCTGAAGACCCCTCAAAAGGGACGTGAGCAAATCAGGCCTGTAACTAACAAACAACAATCTCATATTTTAAATGAGTTAGAAGGTAATATATTTCTCTCTTCTGCTGTCTAAAAGGTTATATCGACTAAGCAATGTGAAGGCAGAGCATGAATACCATAAGGTTTATAGTTTATACTACTAACTGCTTACGAAACTGAAAATAGGTTCCGCCTTAAACGTTAGAAATGTGAGAATTTTGGACTGGGCAAGTGAATGTGAAACTTGAGTCACATATTATATCATTATGTTGAAAAAAATATAGGGATGTCCATCCAGTCCAACCGGACTGAAATTGAAATCTTTGGATTTTTAGGACTGGAACCTGACAGGACCTGGATTCTTGGGACCAAACTGGTTATACGCAAATTTTCATGTCATGTCTTTTACTTTACAATTTGACAATTAAATTATTAATTACTTAATTCTAATGTTAATTAACTAAATAAATTTTCCCTAATTGTCTAAATAAATAACTAAAATTGATTAACTTTACCCCAATGTATCTTACAGTTAGATATTTATTTTAAATACTTCAAAAACAAAAACTTCAGTCTTAAAACCTGGAATCTAAAAACAAAAACTGCAGTCTTAAAACCTGGAATCTAAAATTTCATGGACTGAAGGTCAGACTGGTAGGTACCTGATCCAGATTGAAATGAGAGCGCACCTTAATTATGATACACTTGTACTTTTTGGAGAGACCTTGTTAGTTAGCAGTCATATGGAAAAATATATAAAATTATCAGATACTCACCCATCAATTAAATGCAGAATTTGTATGTTATTACCACATTTTTAATAAATGTTGTTTTTTGTAGCTGAACTATATATTGTTCAGTTTTATTACTTAAATTTTTTTTATCAACATTTGGGATGTAGTGTATAGAAATTTGGAAAACATAGTTGGAGTGAATGTATGCACAATATTGGTTAAAATGAAGGATGTATAAGATATGATTTATCAGCTAGTACTATTGATTTGGTTTCAGTCAGATGTCTTGATTACTCCACTATAGATATATTCTAATCACTTAAACAATTGTTTTGGCATGTCTCAGAACCCAAGGCTATTGCAACCACTGTAAATGACTATATATGCAATGAGGGGGCATTATGTGGTAAAGAAACTGGCACGTATAATACCAACGTAGAGAAGGCCTCGTATGGAGGTTCGTGTTCGAGTTCATCTTTAACCTTAATATATTCTCGTCCTGTTGTCAATTCAGACAATGGTGTGTATCTGGCTCTAGATACTTCTATTTTAGATTAATATTATCATACCTTTCGCCCCAGATTGTGAACAAAATTTGAATAAAAACAATTTCTAAATGCTTTTGGTATTATATCTTTGTGCATGTGTATGTGGAGCAGGATTTCAATATCCTTTATGATTTATGTTTTAATTCGTCTTGCCATCCCTTAATTCACACATGTAAACTTAGGGATATGACTCTGGATGGCCTGGTCTGACTTCAGTCATCTGTAATATCATGTTTGTACAATGACTCACATGGAGATGAAAAATACCTCTATGTGATGGTGAAAGTTGCCCGTTTGTTGAGCCCGTCAGTAAAAAGAAGCTTGCATGTGAGGGAGAGACCTTTTAGTTGAGGACCCAAGTCCTCCCTTATATGTAGCCCAGTAATAAAAACTTAACATAAACTTTGTATTACATGTTTCCTGATCAACCGAATTTGTATTCTTTTTCGCAAATATGATGGTTGCAATTCATGCTATCTTTATTTTATGAGTGAGGTATCCTGTTTGCAGTTCCTAACCCATATATATATATGTGCTGATAGATGTTCATCAAACAATTCCTGAGTTCAAGAATCCTAACATTGAAGATATAGCTCCACTGAGTTTAAGTGCTTACCGTTATCTTGTCTATTGCCCTGCTCAAGATGTTACATGGAAGTGAGTAACCTTTCTGATTTTAGTCATACATAAACTATGATTTGACATTTACCTTTGCTGGAATGATTATCAAGGGAATCAAGTTTGTGGTTTCAATTTCTTCATTCTTGTCATGATTGGTAATCTAGATAAAAGTATATGTTTTGACTAGTTACTGATTAAGTAGTAAGTGGTTATCTCACTTATAGTTTAATTGTTCGAGTTAGTTATATGTATTTTGAAAATATGTTAAACCTTTAATTACAAAACATGTAGGAGATGATAGTTTATGAGTTGGACTGGGTCTATAGCTTGAAACTTGGCATGTGGTTCGAGTTGTTAACAAATATTATATTCTGAGTACAGTAAATTGATTCCCCCAACCCTCTATTTCCTTTTTTTAGAGGGGGTTTCAAGATTGATGGTGAATTTTATGATGGATTTTGGGGTAAACCTCCAATTAGAGTCCGGCGCAAAGCATATGATTTTTCAAAGACGATGTATCCAGTCCTTGAAGTTAAGCTTGTTCGTCGAGGCCCTCTATGGACAAATCTGTTTCATGGTGGTGATCCTGATTTTTGTGATATTGGACTGTATTTCCTCCCTGGTAATTTGGAGAGGTTTGTCTTCACACCTATTGTTTGGGTCTTGGTATGTTTTTCCTTATTCTAGCTTTTATTTAATGGGCACAGCTTATGGCATTTATTTCCTATGAACTTGTAGATCCAAAAATAACCTAGCTCGCCTATTCGAACTCATGGAGATTCATGATGTAGCAATGGAAACCTGTATCAATGGTGTGGAGTTGCTTATATTCACATGTTCAAAGCTACATGTGAACTCAGAGAGTGAGTTATCTTGCTTGTGTAACATTCTTCTCTACTTATGTTTGGCTTCCACTTCCCATAAATAATAAGACACGTGGAGATTCAGGATTTGATTCACCTTTAAAAAAAATTCACCTCTGTATAGATACTGTTTATCATACTCATGCCTTCTGGCATCTTACTGTTTTTATTTTTTTGAACGGGCATCTTAATGTCTGATGCAACTGTCAGCTCTTAGCACGCATGAATTACGAATAATGTCTTTCTATGAGTTCAGTATAACATTGAGCACAAGCAGAGTAAGTTTACTAAATTTTTGCAGAGTCAAATGGGACATTCGTTTTGGGATGGAGGGAGCATCTCATGTCTAACTGTCTAAGTAGGCTCTATTGTAAAAAACTTAGTTTGGTTTCAAACAGCACACTGTTGTGTATGTTTTTTTTTCATGTCGTAAAGCTGTTGATTATGTTCCCAAAGTGTTGGTAACTGAAATAGTGACTATGACTACAGTGTTGATAGATGGTGAGAAGAAGAGATTTCTCTGGGGAGTCTTCTGCCCTGGAGCGGCTAAAGAGAAACCCACTGACTGCTCTTCCCCAGTTGAAGGTAATGATGCTTATGGCGAAGACATGGACATGGACATGGAAATTGATATGGTCGGTGGAGTGATGGTGGGAAGTGTTGATGTGTGTGCTCCATCCACAAGATGCTGTGTTGAAACCACCTTGCAGTTGCAGCGGAGGCCTGACTTAACTGATTCAACAAAGTCTACTATTGAGCAGCAGCGGGTGAAACTAGAATGTGAGTTAGGTGTGCAGAACATGGATGTTCCTCCTGGTTTTGAAAAGATGTCAAGGCAGAAAGTCATGGATTAAGATCCTCCTAGCCCTATGGAGGAAGTAAAGAGCTCTGTAAAACCTGAGAAGATGGATGTGTGTAGAAGAAACATACTAGTTGACCCCGCAGTTGAAATCTGAAATCAACTCATATATTGTTGTATAGGGCGTGAAAAACAAATCACCACCCTCAAGTGTAACACGTCTATACCTTAACCAACTTTTAATTACACAATCACCAAGATGCGATGAAAAGGCTCGATGTGCCATATATCTAGATCTGCAGTGGTTGGCTGGGATGAACACCGAATGGCTCCATCTTTTTTCTTTAATTTCTCGGAAGATAGATCTGGTATTTTTGTAAGTAGATCGTCATTAGACACTAATGTGATGTAAAAGCGTAATCCTTCTGAGGTAACTGGAATTGAGTTTAAGTGAATTGTCTCGTAACATTTAATCGTAACCAACTTTTGTTTTACTCCATCTAAGAGCATCTACATAGAGTGTAGCTAGTGGTTAAATCTTACAACGAGGTAGGAAGGGTGATAGGAAGGAGTGGTTTGAGAACTTAAGAGATCATGTTTAATTTGTTCTTGAGCTACCCCTCGCTAATGAGTGGTAGAGAGAAAAAATAATAAAATAATAGATGATGAGGAGAGAGTGTGTAACTAGTTGTTAAATCTTGCAACGAGGTAGGAGGGGTAATAGTAGGGGTGACCAATTTTCACCAAATTAATTGAAACCAACCAGAACCGTTCGACACCGGCACCGGAATCACCAGCACTGGAATAACCATAGTCGGCGACGGTGAAAAAATGGAGGACCAGAGACTTTTCGGTTGGTGTCCGGTGACGTGTCTTGCCAACCGCCAATTAATCGGGTAAAAACCCGTATCGGAACATAATATACCTGTCTAACTTTATCGTCGATGTTTTTGTAATTTTTTGTCGTGTGCGTGATAACAAGAGGTAGAAGACGATGTTTATGATGGGCTAGGGATTTGAATAGTTGATGATAAGTTTTGGAAGCTCATAAAACAAATAAGAAATGAAGCCTACAAACACTACACCAACTTTTATCTTCTGCTATAAGACCCTTTCCATGGCGTCGTAGAAATTACGTTCTTCTGCGACGCCATACTATGACGTCGTAGAGAAACTCATATATTGCGACACCATAGTATGACGTCGTAGAGAAACACATGTATTGCGACGCCATAGTATGATGTCGTAGAGGGAGTAACTTCTACGACGGTATACTTATAGCATCGTAGAAGTTATACTCTTTGGGTGAGGGGAGAACGAGAGTCTGAGAAATCTTGCTAGAGATGTTTGTAATTCTGGTTACGTGTGATGACAAGATGTCACTAAAGATGTTATGACGTGTTTATTGACATCTTGCACTATTAATGAAAAGATAAGAACTAATCAACACAGATTCATGCATGAAGGACACATAGGTTTGGTTATCCAACTCAGTACATCATACCTACGTCTGGGGGCACTCTGCCAGTGAAAATGTTTTCACTATAAAGTAATCAAACAACATACAAGTTATCATATCACCAAACCAACCATGTGCTATTATTACAATGACAAACCTAAATCAGAGACTCCCCCTGACCCTGAGATCCCATCTCAGTCCCACTCTTTGAGCTCCAACAGTCTCAGATTGCTCTTATTCTTCAATGTTTGTTGTGACTCTTGCATGGCCATCATTTTGCTCTGCTACTAGATCAATCACTGATCCAAGTATGAGCATATAACGTTCTCCTCTAGTTTATTTCATTTCGAGCTCATGCAATATGCATAGGAATTTCAATTCATAAACTAAAGATCATGAACTGTCCTCCACGGACTTGCACTTACGAATCTTGCTCTCGATATAGACTTCTAGTTCTGCAAAAGATTCTAGACGAGCTTGAATGTGTATCTTGATATTTATAGCACTACTCACCTTGTATCGTGACTCCCAGGGTTTTCTTAACCCCTAGAGTCATGATCATGGTGAATCTCTGTGTTTCCTTTGTTGGGTCTCGAGGTCGTGGACAAAAGAAACACAATACACATCGAAATTAACCACGAATGACTCAACGGGAAGCTACCAAATATGGAAGAACAAAGCTGAATATTCAGCAAAAGTTTGTGTACATCACCTTCTAGTTTTGATGAGAATTGAGAAGAGAAAACATCAAACTTTAAATGGCTTGAGCCCCTTGGACGCCTACGTATCCTTAACGGAATCAAAGCCAACATAGTTCTTGAGTTTGTAGACTTAAGAACATGCAACAATGAAGCTTGCTTTTCTTGGGGTGTTCGGCCAAGGTGGGAGAAAAAGATAAAGTTGTGGTCAATATTTCTCAAGCCTTGCATGTAATGAATTGTCAACACTCTTGCATGGAGAGTTAAGTGGAAGAGGTCATCTCACTTAAACTCCATCAAGTTGCCAAGTGTTCATGCTAATTGCATGATAGACTTAATAAACTAACAAGGTTTATCAAGTAGTGGAAATTGGGTCCTACTAATTTTTGACCAACAAGACTACTTGATCAAAGCAAGATCTTTGGTTCTTGTTAGTAGGGGTGTCCAAAATTAATCCGGAAACCGACCCACCCGGTCAATCCGGACCAACCGGCCCCATTGGGCCTAGCCCCATGGGTTGTGGGGGCGGTACCGGTTCTCTAAAAGCTTGATCCGGAGTGAATGGGCCCGGGCCCGGGTTGAAAGTTTTAAAACCGCATGAACCCGACCCACCCGGTCATAACTCATAAGCCTTAATGGCCCTTGGCCCTTAAACATTTAATTAATATGCTAATACTATAGTAGACTACCGTTGTACCGCACACGACACAAAGGGCTTATCCTACTTTCCTTGGAAATTGAGGGCTGTAAAGAAGCCATGTCGGCGCCGCATGCGTGCAACTCTTCTTCTTCCTCTATTCATTTCGAGGCTTCCTGTGGGTACTGAGTAGATTTATTCACTTTTGACTTGTGTGTGTATATAGATTTATTCACATTCTTCTATTGTTACTGTCAATAGTTTTTAATGGTTTTTTGGCCAATGATTTTTTTTTTGAAATTATATTGTGTTACTGTCAATGTATTAATTTGATCATTTTTAAGCAATTCGGGTGGATCGGTCCAACCCGGTGAACCGGCCCATAATTCATACGGGTGGGTTCAAAAGTCTCTTTTTGGGCCTGGGGCCGGGAATGGGTTATTTTTTTCGGACCCGGTCACTCCGGGCCGGTTCCAAAATTTAGCCATGGGGCCGGGGCCCGGCCCATGGACACCCCTACTTGTTAGGCCTAAGCTATATGGCTCGTTCATGGGCCTCTCCAAGAAAGCCCATGCTGAGCCATCATGTCCTAGCCTGTCCACTATGACAATTCTCGACACGACTCCCTCCAAGACAAGCTACGTTGTATTCTTATCGAGTTACAAACCTTTGGTGTGACCCTTAGGTCTAGGGTAAATTACGTTGACATACCCCGAACTATACACGTTTAACGATTTACTACCCCAATGTTTATTCATAACAATTATCTATCTCGAACTAATCATTAATTACGTCGTTACCCCCTTTCCATCCATGGTTGTTCAGTTTTTTTATAAAAAGACAAAAATGCCCTCAATTGTTATCCAGATTTACACCCTTATACCATTTGATTCAAAAATAAATAAATTATCATTCAAATATGTTTTTTATTTTTATTAAATCAACAATAAATGTTTTTTTTATTAATTTTAAAATCTGATTTAATTTTTTATGGAATCTTTTATTTCTAAAATAATAAATTATTAAATATATAAAAAAAAATCATAAAATTTTGTAAAATTAGTTTTTTTATTTATTTATTTTTTAATAACTTTAATAATTATCTCTTAAAATAATTTATTAATTCTAAAAATTAATTATTGAATAATTAATATATATATATATATATATATATATATATATATATATATATATATATTTGTAATTTTTTGTTATTACTTTTTAACAACATGTTAATCCTTTTTATCTACATTTGTTTTGTTCAATTATTTTTTTGTTTAAATTCTTTTTTTATTGCAACTGTTCATCTTCTTCGCGGACTGAGGCACCAAAATTGGCTTGCAAGTGAATTAAAGATCAACCAAACCTGCAATTATTTGGTGATCGGAACACCTGTACTTGTTTTGATCGGAGACAAAACCAACAGAACACAGAACCTGCACCTGATCTGGCTCCCGAGAAAAGAAATACTTGTGCCCAAATCTGGTTTGTTCCCGCAGCCCCAGAGCAGATGAGCAACAACCAGAGATCCTCTATTTAACCGATCAGACACCGATCAAGAAAACGATTGCCTGACTAGTGCAACGGGAGAAGGGGATTTCGGCACAATAATGGAACCGCGATGCGAACGATCTGTAGGTCGTCCTCTGTCAAGAGCTTAGAATGCTCTTGAGGTTTTGAATTGACAACAAAAGGAACTTTGATTGATAAAGGTTGAAGATAGCGCTCTTACAAACAAGATACAATCTCACTACTATCAAGAACTACCTCTTCTAAGCTAAAACTAACGAGTTCAAATTCATGCTTCACCCTAGGAATTATAATACTATAAATAGATGGACACAGACACGAGAAATGAGTCCTGGTGACAACCTCAACAATTGGCTATGTTCTCTGCAACCTTGGCTTCAGACGCGGGAGGAAGACGACGGACTGAAACCCTTGACTTTGGCCGCCACTCGACAGCTACCACGTGCCGCTTCCACAAAAGAGCAACACTTCTACTCGCTGACAAAACGCACCGTGTCAACTTATCTCAGTTAAGTGAAACGGTGCGTTGCACCTATCTTCTACCTTCGAACTTGCTTGGCTAACAAGCAATCGTGACAATGCACCCTCCAGTAGTAGGCTTGTCCTCAAGCCTGAATCTTCGCGATCTAGTCCGGAAACACGCCGCGGATGAAGGAGGCATCTTCCCAGGCCGCGTCCTCAGAAGCTGATCGGTCCCAACGAATGAGGTATTGGGTCATGGCTGCGTTGTTGCGTCTGATAATCCGAGTCTCCAAAATGGCCGCTGGGTGGAGCTTGAGGCGACCTTCCTCCGTCGTGTCTGGGAGCGATGCCACCAATTTGTTCTTGTGGCCAAGTTGCTTCTTCAACAACGAGACATGAAAAACAGGGTGGATTTTGGACTCTGTTGGCAACAGTAGACGATAAGCCATTGCGCCCAATTTTTCGGTGATTTGGAATGGTCTGTAATATCGTGCGGCGATCTTCATAGATTTCCTTAGGTTGACTGAATTCTGGCGGTACGGATGGAGTTTCAGATAAACCCAGTCGCCGACGTCAAATGACCTCTCACACCTGTGTTTGTCCGCTTGCGACTTCATACGGTGTTGGGCCTTGCGTAAATTTTCCTGTATCAACTTAGACAGCTCTTCCCGTGTCCTGACAAATTGCTCTACGGCCGGGACATTGGATGATTCGCTAGCCATGCCAAACAGAGGAGGACCATATCCATATAAGGCCTCGAATGGGGACAACCCAAGCGATGAATGGAAGCTCGAATTATACCAATATTCTGCCAGAGTCAGCCATTGCACCCATTTCTTTGGTGTTTGATGATTCATTGCTCGAATGAAATTTTCGAGGCACTGGTTAACCTGCTCTGTTTGCTCGTCCGCTGCGGGTGATAGGAGGTCGAGAGCTTCAATTGGACACCCACTCGCCGAAATAAATCCGACCAGAAGTTGCTGAGGAATAGCCTATCCCGGTCAGATACGATGTCCTGTGGTAAACCATGGAGTTTGAAGACCATGTCAAATAATAGCTTCCCCAAAGTCGCTGCCATGTAAGCATGTCGGAGAGGTATAAAATGAGCGTACTTTAAGAACCTGTCTACGATCACCCAAATAATATCAAACCCATCCGAGAGTGGCAACCCTTCTATGAAATCCATGGAGATTTGTGTCCAGGGTTGGGAACGTATAACAAGTGGTTGTAGCTGCCCCGTCGATGCCAATGTCCCATCCTTGCAGCGTTGGCATGTGTCACATTCTGCTACGAACTTCTGAATATCCTTGGCCATGTGCGGCCAAAAGAAATAGCGTTGGATGCGCTTCGTGGTAGCCAGGACGCCTGAATGACCACCCAAGCCCGTATCATGGAAGAAGATCATGATGTCCTCCCTGACACCCTTGCTACGCCCCATCCAAATCTTCCCATTAAGGAGGAGCATACCATGGCGCGTTGAGTAATTTGGAGCTGAATCTGGGGATAACACCAATCGGACGAACAAGCCATCTATTTCCTCATCTTCCTCGTAGCTCTCAAGTACTTCAGTAATCCAAACCGGAAGGAGAGTTGATAATGCGCTCAAAGATTCAGCTAGTAACCTGGAAAGGGCGTCGGTAGCTCTGTTTTCACGACCTTTCTTGTACTCAACCGAGTAATCCAAGCCCATTAGTTTCGACAACCATTTCTGTTGGTAAGTTGTACCAAGGCGTTGCTCCAGTAAATACTTCAAGCTCTGTTGGTCCGTTCTGATCACAAACGGGGACTGAGAAATGTAGTGACGCCATTTTTGGATGCAGGCAACGATGGCCATCAATTCTTTTTTGTATGTGATCAGGGCTTTATTGAGATCACCCAATTCCTTACTCATGTAAGCAACGGGACGACCAGATTGCATCATCACACCTCCAATACCCGAGTCTGAGGCATCCGCTTCGATGATGAACGGTTTAGTGAAGTTTGGTAGGGCTAGGACCGACGTTCACGACATCGCTATCTTTAAAGCTTCAAAGCTTCTCTGTGCCTCCGGGGACCAAATGAATGCATTGTGCTTAAGAAGATTGGAGAGAGGTCGTGCCAGAGACCCATAACCTTTGACAAATGTGCGGTAGTACCCAGTTAAGCCGAGGAACCCACGTAACGCTTTAAGCGATCCAGGAGTTGGCCAAGCCCTCATTGCCTCTAGTTTTTCATGGCCAGTCGCGACACCTTCGCCCGTGATGATATGGCCCAAATACGCAATACGTTCTTGAGCAAATTCGCACTTTGAGAGCTTCGCTAAGAGGCTCTGTTCGCGGAGTGTCGTAAGGATGATGCGCAAATGCCTCAGATGGTCCTCCCAGGAAGCGCTGTAGACAAGTGTATCGTCAAAGAAGACCAGCGCGAAACGTCTGAGGTATGGACTTAGCACTTGATTCATCAGTGCTTGGAAGCTCGCCGGAGCGTTTGTCAACCCAAATGGCATTACGCGAAACTCGTAGTGGCCTTTGTGTGTGCGAAACACAGTCTTATACTCCTTCCCCTCCTCTAATCGTGTTTGATGGTAACCAGAACGAAGATCGATCTTCAAAAAGCACCTCATGCCTTGCAGTTCATCAAGTAACTCGTCGATCGTTGGAATGGGAAATTTGTCCTTCACCGTTTGGTCGTTCAATTGACGGTAATCGACGCACATCGCCAAAACCCATCCTTCTTCTTAACCAATATCACTGGAAAAGAGTAGGGGCTCCGACTCTCTTGAATGACTCCGGCAGCTAGCATTTCGTCCACAATTTTTTCAATAGCGTTCTTTTGTTGGAAGCTCTGACGATAAGGGCGGATCGATGGTGGTGTGGAACCTAGAAGAAGAGGAATGCGATGATCATGTGCCCGCCGGGGAGGAAGTGAAGTTGGTTATGCAAATACATCATTGAACTCCGATAACAGAGGCTGGAGGCCGAGACATGGCATGGGCTGCAAGGCATCGCCTTCGAGGGAAAAAAACTTGTCCTAAATACAAGGACTCCACTTGTTCGAGCTCGTGGAGAACTTGTTAAGGTGTGATGACCGTGTACGGAGTCCGATGTGGTCCTTCCTGGAATACCACTAGTGTGCCGGCATGACGGATTGTGATGGAGCGAGCTTCATAGTCAAGCAATATTGGGTTGACGATCTTCAGCCAATCAACCCTCAAGACCATGTCAAACGATCCTAGAGGCATGACCAGCATCTCCCACCTGAACTTGTTCCTATCCATCTCCCAAGTAATTGAACAACTGGAGGCACATATGTAGGATTTACCGTTCCCCAGGCGAACCAAGACCGGTTGAGTTGGAATGATATTCAGGCCCAAGTGTTTTGGCAGTAAGAGAGTCAAGAAATGATTTCGAGGCGCCCGAATCCACGAGGATGGAGATCGAATGTTCCTTTATGGTACCTTCGATTCTGATTGATTTAGAATCGTGGGTTGTGTCTATGGCACAGAGTATCTTTTATTGTAAATGACAAAGATTGTGCTCGTCCAATGTATTGTCGACCAATCCTTCCTGGAGTTCTTCAACAAGAGGCTTGGAGACGTCCAACTCCGGGATCTCATGTTGTTGGGAATCCTCTTCGTCATCAGTGTCGCAAAGAACATACAAGCGTTGCTTGTTTGGACAGACGTGCTCCCTACTGTACTTTGCTGGGCAAGTGAAACACAACCCTTTCGCTCGTTTCTCGTCCAGTGACATCGGAACCAAACGAGAAGGTGCTTTGGATCCCACCGGAGCTGGGAGCAGTGGAACCTGAGGGGGTTTTTGTATGAACTATTGCCTTGGCCTATTGAAAGGCTGGAAGGAAGGGCGCGCTGTTATCAGTTGGTACTGCTTGAGCTGGTACTTCTCGTGACGGGCCAAGTATGGCGTGGAGAAAGGATCGAGGGCCAAACAATTGCACACCAGGGGGGGTATGTGAGCTTTCAAGCCTCCGATGAAGTTCGAGATGAATAAATCCTCAAAGAGAGTGGGGTACCTTGTCATGACCAATATCTTGAGCTCCCCGAACTTGAGCTTTTATTCCTGCACCGAGTCCGTTTGCTGAAACTGCTTCAGTTCGATCAACGCGTCTTCGCGACCCATTGTCTCGAACTTCCAGACCAAATCGTAACAAAACTAATCCCACCAAATGGTTCCCTTCCCAATCGTATACTCGGTGAACCAAAATTCCACTGGGCCAGTAAGATTAATAGAGGCTGAGCAAACCTTTTGGTCTTCTGGGATGTCATAGAAGGAGAAGTACAAAGTTTCCTTTCTCATCCAGCCACAAACGATGGAGCCATCACACACTGGGAATGACAACGACGGAGAGCGGAACGCCAACTGGTTTTGTGGCTGGTTGGGCTGGTGGAGACAGTGGTTGAGCCATGTGTTGGTGAATGGCATAGGGGTGATGTGTATGCGACGACGACCCTTGTTCTTGAGGCATTTGTCGTGGGTGAATTTTTTTTGAGGGTTTTGTTGGCCATTCATGGGTGAAGGAGTGTTATGAGGAACAGGACGAGGGGGTTGAGCCAGGAATGGGTCTTGAGAAGGGTTGAAGAGGCCTGGTGGTGTTGCAGAAGGTTTAGCTACCAAGGAAGAAGTTACAGACTTGCCTCTGTCCTGGCTATGGTGGGCGTCAGGAGGGTGCGTTGGAGCTCTCGTCGGCCCAACCTGAAACCGCTCGAGCAATGACTCCATTCCCCTACGCAGGCCTTCCATCTCCTTTCTGCTTTGTTCTCCCATAGCTTTGAGATTCGCTACCTCTGCCCTGAGTTCGTTCACTCTGGACTGTGTTGCACATTCCTCTGTTGTTTCGCTGGACGTCATCTCTCTGGGTCGCTGGATGTTGGCTCTGATACCACTGTCAAGAGCTTAGAATGCTCTTGAGGTTTTGAATTGACAACAAAAGGAACTTTTATTGATAAAGGTTGGAGCTAGCGCTCTTACAAACAAGATACAACCTCACTACTATCGAGTACTACCTCTTCTAAGCTAAAACTAACGAGTTCAAATTCATGCTTCACCCTAGGAATTCTAATACTATACATAGATGGACACATACACGAGAAATGAGTCTTGGAGACAACCTCTGCAATTGGCTATGTTCTCTGCAACCTTGGCTTCAGACGCGGAAGAAAGACGACGAACTAAACCCTTGACTTTGGCCACCACTCGACAGCTACCACATGTCGCTTCCACAAAAGAACAGCGCTTCTACTCGCTGGCAAAACGCACTGTGTCAACTTATCTCAGTTAAGTGGAACGGTGCGTTGCACCTATCTTGTACCTTCGAACTTGCTTGGCTAGCAAGCAATCGTGACATCCTCAAATCCAAACACGACAACGACTCACTTACCAGCACACGGCAAGGCAAACATCATCTCTCTCAGAAGAGGAACGAACTTGACCTGAGACCGGCCGACGACTGAGATGACGGCCGGTATAAAGACGTGACGCACGAGAAGGAAATTGCAGGAGCAATTTAGGGTTACATTAAAAAAATTATATTAAAATTTAAAATAAAGACATGTTTTATAAATGAACACTGAGGGTATTTTGTAATTTTAGAATATATGAACAGTATATAGATGGAAAAGTGGATGGCTGACGCTCTGCGGGTTTAAGCGCAAACTTGAGCACGGCAAGTGCACCGGCCGTCAAGTAGTAATCGGATTTTAAGTCCGGAATATCGAGCCCAAAGGAGCAATAAACAAACACTCACTATTCAAAGCTTGTAGCTAAACTGTTTCGGTAAAAATCGAGTTTTTATGTTTTGAAAATAAACCTATAACGACTAAAAAGAAAATACAGAATTTAACAGAGAGTTTTCTTATCTTGAATCAAGTGAAGAGAGATCAAGGGCACGGGTTCATCGAGTTCATTCCATAAAATTGAACATGTTCGATTGTAGCGATGTCGATTTATTTTAGAGGCAACGAGTTGTCTCGACTTTAGTCATAACTTCTTTCGAACGATTCGGACTCTAATGGAATCTAACCACCGAGTTATTTCAAATCACGATGTAGGAAGACCCAAAGCGTTAAGCTCTATGATAACTTCAATCACCACAGTCGAAGCATCTAATTTATAGAAATCACTACTCTAATCCCCCATAACCCTAGAAATTGGGGGTTTAGTTGTTCATGGTGAGAAAATGCAAAGATGAAAAGGAGCAACCAATTAAATTCATAATCAAGATAAAAGTTGAGATACAATCACCTAATTAGTCGTCTAATGTTGCTCTTCCTCTTCTTCGATCCCTCTCCTTGAAGCTCTTGAAGATCCACCAAAAGAAATTCACTTGTGTAGCCAACAATGGAGTTTGTCTCCAAAAATCAACACCCAAATAAATCTCAAAATGGTTCTCTACCCACAAAAATAATGTTTCTCAACAAATAATACAAGATAATAAGCTCTCCTAAATTCTATAAAAGAAATAAAAAAGAAAATCTATACAAAAATGGTTCTTTGGTTTTGTGTGCTCTCTCTCTGGTTCTGTGAAATGGTGTCTCCCAAAAATGGCGAAGAAGGAGAAGTTCTTTTTTGTGTTGTGCGGCGCTGAAATCAAATAGAGGAGCTGTTGCCCTAGACAATTGGGACAGATGGCGCGAAGAGAGAGGAGCAGGTGTCAAGAGGAGAGGGGCTGAGGGCTTGGACAGGTGTCAGACAGGGGAAGGCGGCGGCTGGATAGGTGGCGGAAGCAGGGCGTGTGGTGGCTGGAGGTGACACGTGTAATAACCACTCCCGGTCAACGCCAGTCAAATCTGCGAAAAACAGGAAAATTTTAAAAAATTCAGCAGACACTTGAATGAACCTAAATTTGACCCCGAGGGTCATACCGGACTTAAGTTGACCCCGATATCGACCAAAGTGTGTTCCGAGGGACTCAGGGCAATTTTCTGATCAATTTGGGAAATGTGGACTTTTCGCTGGAAAAGTCAACCGAGCGACGTTTTGGTCTATTCGAGGACCGTTTTGGGTCCAAAAAGCTTAGCCGTCGTAGCAGCGGTCTTAGTTGAGCCGTTTCCTTGTAGCCCGTCAAGTTTCGTAATTTCTAGGAAAAAGTGCCCGTTCGGGGCCCGAAACGTCCGAATTTCGCGAATCTGATTAGAAAATATCTAGTAGATATTTTCCTAAAAAGGTGTGGGACCCACTTTGCCACTTGTCAAACAAGTGGTGGTGTTAGGTTTTGGGACAAGACAAGACAAGACTTTGATGGTTAGTTTTGCTTTTTAAAGTGTTAGTTTTTTTAATAAAATAAAAAGGAAATAAGATGATACACGTCTATTTCAAAAAAAAAGGGTAGGTTTTAGAGAGAGAAAATGAGTTAGGAGAAAAGGAGAGAAAAGAGAAGAGGCTTGGGGAATTTGTGACGTTTCTCGATCATCCGACCGGTGGATCGTCTCAACGATAGAAGAATCGAGTTCACACCGTCATTCTCTACGGTGAGCACCTAACCGATTTTCGTTTTGGAAAGTTCGAATTTTAGGGTTTGAGTTTAAACGATTCAAATATGGTTGGGTTTTGTTTAAGTTTGGTTTAAAGATGATTGGTTGAGGTTTGGAGTTCGTTAAGAACGTTTTGGGGCAAAAAGGGAATTTTTCCCATTGTGGCCGTGTGGGGCCCACGTGCCCGGGTATCGGGTTTTTGTGTTCGGGTGGTTTAGAACGTTCCCCGGATCATTAATCCACAACCGGATCGAAATTTGGAATTCAATTGCAAAAGTTGCATTTATCGGGTTTAGAAACTTTAAACGCTAATTAATTGACTCGAAAGTTGGAATTCGATTCCGTCGAGTGCCTTGGGACCCTTGAATTATTCTAAGACCGTAGAAACGAAAACGGGAATTTTTGGAGCCCCGGAAGGGCATTTACAAAACCCGGGCAGATTCGCCATGTCGGGCGAATCGGGCCTTTTTGGGTCCAATATCAACAATGTCGAGTAATTGGGGAGTTTGGGAGTGATCGACATTGTCGGGGTTACTTTTGGGCGCCAGGTTTATTAAAATTCAGCATTATGCCTGCAAGCTTAAAAGCGTTTAAAATTGTGTTCTTTTAGATCGTGTTGCGGACCGGGGCCAAGGAAAGTTAGGCGAGTGACGAAGATCACGCCGGGGCTTATTTGGGCACTTTTGGAGAACACGCACGAGGTAGGGAAAAGTAGCCGGATCTCGGCCCTGACTAGGGAAAGTTAACAGTAGAAATGCATGTGACACTGGGGTGTCGTGGGTTAAGTGAGTTATTGAACATTAGAAAGGCATGATACGGGAACGTAGCGAATATTGGAAATGCATGTGACACTTAGTAGTGTCGTAGGAGTAGAGAACTTAGCGATATTGGAATTACTGGAGGCATATGACCATGCCCGGAGGTTGATTGTGAACTTATCGGTATTAGGAGTACTAGAGGCATATGACCATGCCCGGAGGTTGATTGTTTAATTTATGTCTTGGGTGGCCATGAGAGCCCGTGTATTATTGTTGGTGTCTTGGGTGGCCATGAGAGCCCGTACTTTACTGTTGTGTCTTGGGTGGCCATGAGTGCCTGTGGGGTTGTCGAACCCGTGTCTTTATTGCTGGTGTGTCTTGGGAGGCCATGAGTGCCCGTGGGGTTGTTGAACCCGTGTCGTTACTGTCGATGTATCTTGGGTGGCCATGAGTGCCCGTGGGGTTGTTGAGCCCGTTAGTTATGGTTGGTGTGTCTTGGGAGGCCGTGAGTGCCTGTGGGGTTGTTGAGCCCGTTAGTTATGGTTGGTGTGTCTTGGGAGGCCGTGTGTGCCCGTGAGGTTGTTGAGCCCGTGAGTTATGGTTGGTGTGTCTTGGGAGGCCGTGAGTGCCTGTGGGGTTGTTGAGCCCGTGAGTTACTGTTGGTGTGTCTTTGGTGGCCATGAGTGCCCGTGGGGTTGTTGAGCCCGTGAGTTACTGTTGGTGTGTCTTGGTTGGCCATGAGTGCCCGTGGGGTTGTTGAGCCCGTGAGTTATGGTGGGTGTGTCTTGGGAGGCCGTGAGTGCCCGTGGGGTTGTTGAGTCCGTGTTTTACTGTTGGTGTCTTGGGTGGCCATGAGTGCTTGTGGAGTGCTGAACCTGTGTTGTTGCTGCTTGTTGAACTTTGCTTGTGATTGTGATTGTGCTTGCCCGAGGTTCGTGACCCGACTGTGTGTCGGGAAGTGGTGTGGACTTTGGCTGGCTTACCTGACAGGGATCGGTAAGTTGCGAGCGTTCTTTGGCTGGCCTGACCGAGTTCAAGCCTCGGGAGCTTGCGAGCGTTCTTTGGCTGGCTTGACCGAGTTCGAGTCTCGGAAGTTGCGAGCGTTCTTTGGCTAGCCTGACCGAGTTCGAGTCTCGGGAGGTTGTGAGCGTTTTTAGGCGATGAGAGGGAAGCTCCCCTTCCGACTAGGTATCGGAAAAGCAGCGCTGTATATATCGCCAACAGGTCGACCGCCTGGAGCCTGACAGGGATCGGCAAAGCGCGTGGGGCAGGCTCGAGCCCAGCCGGTTAGCAACCGACACTGAGCAGCTGACAGGAGTACGATCCTTTGTGATCTTGTTTGGTGTGCGATCCTTTGTGATCTTGGGTGTTGCGTGGTGGTCTGTCGTGTCTTTGGAGGAGGTCGTCGATCGTTGTGTCGGGTCTACCTTACGTGTCCGAGTGTTGAGTTGGCTGAGGAAAGTATCAATGTGTGGGTGTCGGTCGGGTTTCTTGAGTTTGGGGATGGTGTTCCCGGTGTTGAGTTGGTTGTTGGTATTATCGGCATTGTCTGCTAATTATGCCGCAGTCAGTCTGTTATCCGTGGTGGTGAGCGAACGCTCACCCCTAGCTTCTTTTCCTACATGTACCGGTCGCAGGTTGGACTAGGTGAGCTTCCGAAGCTTGAAGAGCTGGGAGCGGGATTCTGGGTTTATTTTGAGTCTAGCGACGGATACCATACTTTTGTCCACTTGTTGGGACGTGTTTTAAGTTGTAAATATTATTTTTGTTGAACAAACGGTGATTTATGAAAAAGGCAACTAAATGTTTTATTATTTTAAATGTTCGCGTCCCGAGTTCGGTTTACTGAAATTGGGGCGTGACAACACGTGTCGCGTGGTGGATGAATGGCGGCTGATGCTAAGGGAAGGTGGCGAACGGATGGGGCGACACGTGGACGGCGCCTGGGAAAGGCGGCTGGGCTGGAGCGTGTCAGGCTCTGACTCTCTGCTCTATCTTTGTCCCTTTTCGCTATTTTGCTCGCTCCGGCTTCGCTTGGACTCCGATCGATCTCGTTCTTGCGCCAAAAAATTCCACTTCTCGAGACCTACAAAATAAGATCAATCATGAATATATTTTGGAGCGAACAAAACTAACCTTCTTGACGGTCCACATGCACGAAACACCCAAAATACACCGGAAATCCATCAAAACACCAAACATATCGATAAAATCAATTATTCATACTAAACCTACATATATGATAGAAAATCGGGACCAAAAGCCTATATAACTCGATATAATGTAGCCCTTTTACGTGTCAAAATGCACCTGCATCAATGGCATGGGGTAACAACGTAATTAATGGTTATTCGGTGTGTTAGGTCTCGAGGTAGGGTTGGAGATGAACCAACTCGCAGCAGAAAATCAATGAAAATCAAGAGACGATTAAAACCATGAAACAAATAACAAAGAATGGATTCACAAGAGAAAAATTCAGCACTATTTCTTACCAAAACAAGAACGCCAGTTAACGAATGATTGGCTTGAGTCTCCAAGACGCCTACGTATCCACATGGGAATCAAAGCTATGTAGTTCTTCTCTTTGAGGACTCAAGAACACAAAAATGGAGGTGGGAGCTTGCCAAACCTGAAATTGTAGGGAGAGAGGGAGAGAAGTTGTGTTTCCTATTCTTGTCTTTGTTATGTTAAAAAAATATGATTTAAACATAACAAACCCCATACTTGTCCAACTAAAGGCATGAGACAAGTATAGTGTCAAGTAAGGTGTAAATAGGACAAAGTATGGCTAGACAAGATGGGGTTAGGTGGTGAATCATCAACACCTTAATTCTTGTCTTGCTTACTTAGTACTAATTAATCAAGACTTGATTAATTAGTTCCATGGGCCTTGGTTGCATGGGCCTCTCATGGGCCTCTTGGAACATGGCCCGTGGCCATTCCCAACGAGGTCCCGTGATGAGCTCATCGCCTCCACGCCTTCCATACAGGAAATGTCCAACATTATCGGACGTGATCAATCCCAAGACTCCAAGCCTTGTCTCGATCCGTAATGTCCTATTCACTTACGGCACATGACCCAAAACCCAGTTTTGGTCATGTCCCGAGACAACTCCCTTTTGGCCATTCTCCATAAATGTGTCAATGAGTTTCATCCTCCGGTGTGACCCTTAGGTTTATGTATGTCAATAGATCAACGTAAAATATCATTTTACTTGATCCTATTTAAGTGGCAACTAACGAGACTTTAGTATTGTCTGACACTGCATAACGAATCGACTTGTCGATTCTAACCTTTCCGTCGTCCCTGTCATTATCATTTTATCTCCGATATCCTGATTGAGATAAGGCATAGAGCCGTCATCCTTATTATTCTCAATCACTGTTCCTTGATATGTGAGATGACTGAATATATGATACCCAGTATCATGTGCATGGCCATGCTATTCTTTCAGTCACTCTCGATCAAGCGGCCGAGAACCGATATCTTTCTCATACCGTAGTTTGAGGGATAAATACATTAGCCGTATTTCGTGTCACTCATGCAGTCCATCCCCAAGCCAATCATGGCCGTTATGGAAGCCCTGTTACGGACAACATTAGGCTCAGGTCAAACTTAGTTGTTTACTGCATAGCGATCACAAAGACTCCTTGGTCTAAGGATACATGACAAGCTACGACAATGAATATGTTCATGACTTGAACTATGGAACATATTCATATCGGGTCGTCCAATATCATGTCCCACATGATATCTATGATCAGACTCCGGAATCCCATTACAATGACTAACAGAACGTAAGCCATAAAAAACCATATTTCATACTAGTCGCTTCTAGTGAAGCTTTGTTGACTAGGGACCCATCGAGTGTGATCTATCTCGATCTATGGTTCTATTCGCATGGTGGGCATAGATCAGAGCACACATCGATACATTACTCCAACACATAAGTAATATAAAGCCGCTTTAATTTTATTGCTAACGATGATATATACATTTGGACATTTAGGATTGAACCACGGGCACTAAGACTAACACGGTGTAGGTAATTGTTACGAATAAACATTGGGGTAGTAAATCGTTAAACTCGTATAGTTCGGGGTCTGTCAACGTAATTTACCCTTAGGTCTATGCATGTCGGTAAGATCAACGTAAAGTCCTACTTTACTTGATATTACCCTAGTGGAAACTAACAAGACTTAATTTAGCTTAACACTGCATAACAAATCGACCTTGTCGATTCTAACCTTTCCGTCGTCCTTGTCATTATCCTTTTATCTCTGATATCCTGATTGAGACAAGTCACAGAGCCGTCATCCTTATTATTCTGAATCATTGTTCCTTGATATGTGAGATGACTGTATGTGTGATACCCAATATCATGTGCATGACCATGCTTTTCTTTTAGTTACTCTCGATCAAGTGGTCGTAAACCAGATATCTTTCATATACCATAGTATGAGGGATAAATCCCTTAGCCGTCTCTCATGATGCTCATGCAGTCATTCCCCAAACCAATCTTGGCCATTATGGAAGCCTAGTCACGGTGCAACAGGCTCAGGTTAAACACAATTGTTTACTGCATAGCAATCATAGAGACTCCTCGGTCTAAGGATACATAACAAGCCATGACTCTGATTATGTTCATGACTTGATCTTGTGAACATAATCAGGTCGGGTCGTCCAATATCATGTCCAACATGATATCTATGATCAGGCTCTAGAACGCATTCCAATAGCCAACAGAACAAAGCCATCAAGAGTCACTTTTCATACTAGTCGCTTCTAGTGAAGACTATTGACTAGGGAACCCATCGAGTGTGATTTATATCATGATCTATGGTTCTATTCGCATGGTGGGCATAGATCGGAAACACACACGATATACTACTCCAACACCCGAGTAATATGAAAGTCACTTTATTATATTGCCAACAATGATATTTACATTTGGATGTTTACGATCGGACTACGGACACTAAGACTAACAATCTCCCACCTGCCCTAGTTTCAATCTAAACTCCAATATATTCTTATTGACCTTACATGCCTTTCGTGCTTAGGAAACAAAAGCGCCTTGGTCAAAGGGTGGACTATGTTATCATCCGTTACAATATGTGTGATCTTCACATCCCCTTGGTTCAGAATTTCTATGATGAGGTGATAACGCCACAATACATGTTTAGATTTGTTATGTGATCTGGGATTTTTAGCTTGAGCAATGGCCCTAGTGTTGTCGCAAAATAGGTTCATCGGGCTAGACGGATATTTAATTACGCCCAACCCTATTGTGAACTTCCTAACCCATACAGCCTCCTTGGCTGCTTCGCAGCAACTATGTACTCGGCCTCTTTCGTGGAGTCAGCGACGGTGTCTTGCTTCACGCTCTTCCAGCTGAAGGCTCCACTATTCATAATGAACAAATATCTAGACTGACTTCTAAAGTCATCTGGATCTGTATGGAAACTAGCGTCTACATATCCATTGATGACTAGTTCAACATCATTCTTCCCACCATATACTAGAAATGCGTCCTTAATCCCTAGTCCCTCTTGGTGTGATCTCTATATATCTTAATCCCAAATATATAAGTAGCATCGCCTAAGTCCTTCATTGAGAAACACTTTTTTAACCAAGCTTTAGTCTCGTGCAAGGTTGGGATGTCGTTTCCAATGAGTAGTATGTCATCGACATACAACACCAGAAAGGTGATCTTACTCCCATTTGCCTTCTTATAAGCGTAAGGCTCATCCTCGTTCTTGATAAAGCCAAATCCAACTACGGCTTCATCAAATTGAAGGTTCCAACTCCGAGAAGCATGTTTCAATCCATAAATGGATTTCAACAACTTTCATATTTTTCCCCTATTATTCGGATCGACGAAACCCTCTGGTTGAGACATGTAAACATTCTCAGTCAGGTTTCTATTCAAGAAGGCAGTTTAAACATCCATTTTACATATCTTGTAATCGTAGTACGCAGTTATGGCAAGAAGAATCCGGATCGATTTGACCATAGCCACTGGTGATAAGGTTTCCTCATAGTCAATCCCTTGGATATGCCTATAACCTTTCGCGACCAATCGGGCTTTGTAGGTCTAAAGGTTGTCGTCCATGTCCATCTTCACTTTGAAGATCCATTTGCATCCGATGGTCTACACACCATCGATGAGATCAACTAGCTCCCAGACTTAGTTGTCCAACATGGACTACATTTCTTCCCTTATGGCTCCAAGCCACAATTCAGAGTCGGGTCCATCCACAGCTTCCTGAAAGATGGTTGGATCCTCGTGATCCACCATTAGCTCACCGCCTCTTCCAGACACAAAATAACCATATCTCGGAGGTGGACGAATCATCCTTTTAGATCGCCTTGGACCTTCAGGATTTGCTATAAGATCTAGTTCCTGCTCTACAACCACTTCAGGCTCCTCTACTAGGTCGTCGAGTGGTTAAGAGGCATATGTACCATCTTGAACTTCTTCTAGATGTACATCACTCCCACGGACATGTTTGGAAACAAATTCCTTTTCCATAAAGACCCCACCCTTAGCAACGAACACCGTGTTCTCACTGGGTTTGTATAAGTAGTATCCCATTGTTTTCTTGGGATACCCCACGAAGGTGCATTTCTCAGATCTTGGTTCGAGCTTAGTCGAAACCAAATGTTTCACATAAGCCTCACAACCCCTGACCCTCAGGAAGGACAAAACAGGCTTCTTCCCGTACCATTTCTCAAATGGTGTCCCTTCCACAGCCTTCGTAGGACCCCAATTGAAAGATAATGTGGCTGTCTCAAGAGCATATCCCTAGAAAGAGATAGGGAGATCAGTCCCACTAATCATGGATCAGACCATATCCAATAAGGTCTGATTCCTTCGTTCGGACACACCGTTCAACTGCGGTGTTCTAGGAGGACTCCATTCCAAAAGGATCTCATTCTCTATTAGATGATCTAAGAACTCTGTTGGTAAATATTCTCTACGTCGATCCGATCGAAGTTCCTTAATACTCTTTTTGAGCTGGTTTTCTACTTCAGTCCTAAACTCCTTGAATTTATCAAAGGATTCAGACTTATGTCTTATCAAATAGACATAACCAAATACACTGTAATCGCTTGTAAAAGTGATGAAGTAGCTAAAACCCCCCTGGCAAGTGTACTCATTGGTCCAGACACATATGAGTGTATCAACCCCAATAAGTCACCCGCCCTTTCACCGCGACCGATGAAGGGCGCTATAATCATTTTCCTCATCAAAAAATATTTGCATCTTTTAATCGAATGAAATTCGAATTGACTCAGAAGTTCACAATTGTGAAGTGATGATACACATTTCTCGTTGATGTGGCCTAAACGATAGTGCCATAACAGAGTCAGGTCTAAATCATCGGATTTAGACCTTTTGGTATTTATATTATATATAGAGCTTGATACGTTGTCATCCATATCTAATAGATACAACCCTTAGACCATCTTAGCACCATCATAAGATATATCATTGCGTAAAATGTTGAAAATTTCATTTCCAACATCAAAATTGTATCCTTCATTATCTAACATTGAAACGGATACAATACTCCTACTAAAATAAGATACGCTATATACATTGTTTAATACTAACACTAGGCCACTAGGTAAAGAGAGACGAATGCATCCTACAACAGTCGTTGCAGCCCTAATGTTGTTGCCCACTCTAAGGTCCACCTCGTCTTCTTTCACATATCTCATATTTTCCATCCACTACACATTAGTACAAGTTGTTGGGTCTCGAGGTTGTGGGAAAAAGAAACACAAAACGCAGTGGAAATTAACCATGAATCACTCAAGAAGAAGCTACCAAATATTTAAGAACATAGCTGAAAATTCAGCAATAGTTTACGTACATCACCTTCTAGCTTTGAAAAGAATTGAGAAGAGAAAACACCAAACTTTGAATGGTTTGAGCCCCTTGGACGCCTACGTATCCTTAACGAAATCAAAGCCAACGTAGTTCTTGAGTTTGTAGACTCAAGAACATGCAACAGTGGAGCTTGCTTGTCTTGGGGTGCTCGGCCAAAGTGGGAGAAAAAGAAGTTGTGTGCAATATTTCTCAAGCCTTGCATGAAATGAATTTCCAACACTCTTGTATGGAAAGTTAAGTGGAAGAGGTAAACTCACTTAATCTCCATCAAGTTGCCAAGTGTTCATGCTAATTGCACGGTAGACTTAATAAACTAACAACTTAATAAGGTTTGTTAAGTAGTGGAAAATGGGCCCTACCCACTTTTGACCAACCATACTACTTGGTTAAAGCAAGACCTTGGGTTCCCATTGGGCCTAAGCTATATGGGTCGGCCATGGGCCTTTCCAAGAAAGCCCATGGTGAGCCCGCCATGTCCTATCCCATCCACTATGACAATTCCCGACACGACTCACTCCAAGCCAAGCTGTGTTGCGTTCTTATCGAGTTACAAACCTTTGGTATGACCCTTAGGTCGATGCATGTCCGTAAGATCAATGCAAAGTCCTACTTTACTTGATCTTACCCTAGTGGAAACTAACAAGACTTAGTTTAGCCTAACACTGCATAAAGAATCGACCCTGTCGATTCTGACCTTTCCATCGTCCTTGTCATTATCCTTTCATCTCCGATATCCTGATTGAGATAAGGCACAAAGCCGTCATCCTTATTATTCTCAATCATTTTCCCTTGATAAGTGAGATGACTAAATGTATGATACCTAGTATCATGTGCATGATCATGCTTTCCTTCAGTTACTCTCGATCAAGCGGTCGTGAACCAGATATCTTTCCCATATCGTAGTATGAAGGATAAATACCTTAGCCGACTCTCATGATGTTCATCCAGTCATTCCCCAAGCCAATCCTGACTATTATGGAAGCCTAGTCTTGGTGCAACGTTAGGCACAGGTCAAACTCAGTTGTTTACTGCATAGCAATCATAGAGACTCTCAGTCTAAGGATACATAAAAGGCCACGACTCTGATTATGTTCATGATTGGATATATGGAACATAATTAGGTCGGGTCGTCCAATATCATGTCCTACATGATATCTATGATCAGACTCTGGAACGCATTCCAATAGCCAACAGAACTTAAGCCATCAAGAGTCAATTTTCATACTAGTCGCTTCTAGTGGAGACTATTGACTAAGGACCCTATCGAGTGTGATCCATCCTGATTTACGGTTCTATTCGCATGGTGGGCATAGATCGGAAACACACACGATATACTAATCCAACACCCGAGCAATATGGAAGTCACTTTATTATATTTCCAACGATGATATTTACATTTGGATGTTTACGATTGGACTACGGGCACTAATACTAACATCCTTATCCTATAGTACTTTCTTTAATAGAAAGAATATCTATTTGAAGGGTATCATTGAACAAGGAAACAAATCTTTAATCGGATCAACATGGATATGTATTTGATATACTTGAAGAATACCATGCGCGTGAGCTGTCATTATTTGTCATGTTATTGACATTCTAACTTTCGCTCTTGGTTGTACACTGGTGCTGTTAGCTGACATCCTTCTCAACATCTTGTTTGACACAAAATGGCCAATACAGATGTAGGAACAATCTCCTCATTTGTCCATTTTTGTAGGCAAGCACATTCTCTTGAGGTAGAAGATATCAGCATTCCCTCGGGTTGGAGATGTTCATGGTGGTATGTTTTCCTCTTCATTGAATTCGAATTCAACGAATACCACTTTCATGTCATACTCGAATATATCTCTTAGTGATTGCCTCAAAAAAGTGGGCAATGGATAAGCATTTGTGATGACAAAGCTGCAACAATAACTAGTGATTCTAGCAGAGTATAACCTTGATCGCATTAGTGAAGCAGCAAAAGTCATAAAACATATCAAATACAACATATCCATCCATGCATGGTGTCTTGGAATAGACAGTGAATACAATATAGTTGTTAGCTCGGACATATCCAAGGCAACAGTAACCACATTTCTAGTGTTGCAGAAGGATAAACTACCAGACAAAAACAGGAATCAACCTCTACTAGAGGTTAGATCGTGAGGAGGATACCTCCAGCTTTGTATTTTCTGAACTGCCTTCATCAACATTTTTCTTTAGGTCTTGTAGAATCTCTTTGAGGATGGTCATTGCAGCTTGAACTTTAGCCGCAGTAGACTAAGAATGATGTGATCTTTGTGAGTACCCTACAAGTTTATTCTTCTTTTGGCCGAGCATTAAGACATTATTCATGACATCTGACCTTCCCATACGATTTTAGTTGAACGACAAAGGGGTAGGATTCTTCCCTAGGACATCATTGTCCTTCATAATGAAGGGATATTGATGGAGGATCAACCTATATATTAGCGAGGGAAAGCCTATTGGCATCTTGGTTTCACTATAGTGAGCATGTCGAGCAAAATGATCAGGAATAATGGAACCAGAATTCAAAGGTGAAGAGGTACCTATTGGATAGATGAGTTGTGCAAGTATAAGAGTAATGTTGGAGTAGTGGGAGGAGGGTACCAGTTTGCAATACCAATGTTGAAGACAATACAATATAGTGGAGTGAGTTCTGAGGACAAGAACTTTTCTTTTGGCACCTACTTACCTCTAGAGTTCCTGATAATTTCTTTAACCACTCTATCTAGCTCATGCATTGCGGTTCTCGCCTTTGATGGCTTTCTTTCCAAATATATGTTAAGCGCCTCTTCACTGACATCTATGACTTATTCCCTCACAATGACCATACGAAACATCTTATCTTTTGGTTCATCAAAACCTATAGTGAGTTGTGTAAAAATTCCCTTATAAGATGAGGATAGTATGGACCAATTTTCGCAACAGTTCTTATCAACTGAGCATCTTCAAGGACCTTGAAGACTTTCTCCAAACCTTTGGAGTTCTCAACAACTTCCCTTTCTGGACATAAGGATTTGTAGGTGACACATTTCCACCTTTTATACATTTTTATAGGATCCTTGTTCAGGGTAATCTCTTTAATTGCTTCTTTCTTTGATATAGGTTCCCCCATTACAGCTTTCTTTCCCTTGTTCAATGGAGAAGAAAGAGTTTTCTTAGTCAACTCTTCTTCAGATCAAGATTCATCAATATGATGAATGACCTCCTTATCATTCTTCTTAGGAACACATGTGAAGGGGGTTTTCTTCCTAGACTTTTTCCCTTTTGAACCACTAACAGGAGAACTCAGTATAATATTTTCACCAATTCCTTGAGTTCTAGCTCTCTTGGACTCTCTTTTGGGAATAGAAGCAAGACTCTTAGCCTTTTTTTCTCTTTTCATTTGATGCTTTCTCAAACTTGGTTGTCACTGGATTAACTCCATTACTAACATCATGACCAGATTTTTTGGTAGTATTCACATATAGATTTCCATAAAAGTCACTCATAACTTTAATTTTTTCAGTATCAACCTTAAGATCATCTTCAGGATCCAGAGTAACCCCTTCTTTAACCACAGTTTCTCCCTTTGATACACCTATTTTCCCCTTATTTTCAAGGTCTATTTTCCTTTTGGCCTTAAGTTTCTTCTTCCCTTTAGCATGAGTAGTAAAGTAGGTAATATCAACATACATTTCTTCAGGGATCTTTGACCCAATCAAGGGTTCTTTTCTAGCAGACTCTTTGAACGATTCGGTAGGAAGTATTTTAAAGGTGCATTTCTCATATGTTGGAGTGAGAGCATGGTTGTAAATGGCGCTAGGCGCTAGTCGGGCGGCGAGGACCCCTAGGCGTTAGGCGGGGACTAGTCGGGGCCTAGGCGGGGCCTATGCGGATTTTATTTATTTATTATTTTTAATTATTTATACATATATATTACATGATAATAATACAATTTTATGTACTATATTGATAATATGTATTTTATATTATCTATATATATGTGTATATATTAGCTTGTTCATATATTTATATTATAAAAAAATGTATATACCTGTTGGTATATATGTAAAAGGAAAAACAAACAAGCCATTTAAAAAAAACTAAGCAAGTCACGATAGTATAAACTAACAAAACAAGCTCCATAGTTCTATTGGTTTAGAGTCCCACATCGTAAAAAAAGCAAAAGACATCCTTTTATGTTAGTTATAAAAAGAAGGCTAAAGGCCTCATAGATCCATTAGCTCATTTTTAATCTAAAAGATTTAATGAGTAATTCAGTAGTAATAAATTTTTTTAACTGGGCTTGACTGTTGCTGTTCGGCCCGGCCCGCCTCGGTCCGCCTAGTCGGCGCCTGAGCCGCCTAATGGCCGCCTGGCTCGCTTGAAAGGGCATGAAGCGGTTTAGCGCCTCATCCCGCCCGACTAGGTGTAGGCGTGGCGTTTTTCATGGTTTGGGCGCTTTGCCTGCCTTTTACAACCATGAGTGAGAGTATTGACAGGTGCTTTTGAAATCAAGGAGGAGATGGTCTTTCTCTTGGTTGACAGTTGAGTCCTGGAAAAAGATTTCACTGAGTTGACTTTCGAAGAATGACGGATTGTAGTTGTAGGTGGAGACATAGATTCGAGTAGTCTTGAATTCGACTAAGCTTTAGGGATAATCTCCGTTCCTTGTAGTTTGAGCCATATTCACCATCGTTTCCTTCTTGAGCACCATAATAAGAGTAGTGAGAAGTACAGACTTGCTCGATTTTCTGGGATTAAAGAGGGAAGAGATTATAAAGCTTGGGTATTATGTAAACCTTAATTGATCAGAGTTAAGGACATAAATCAATTCATATTTTTCTTTCTTTTAATCTTGTACGGGTTTACTATTCATTCCTTACTTCATAGGTATACACATTTCCTCACATGTCTTGAGTATTTCTAGTATTCCGATTCATATGTGGATTAATACATATTTGGAAACTTGTAGCTTTCAAAGTACGCCTATTCATAACTGATGATATAGAGAGATGTCATAACATCTGGAGTAGAAGCATATTCGGAGTTGCACTTTTTCTCATGAACACTCTTGGCCTTTTAGTTTTCAGATAGAGTTTTAAGACCAGTAATACAATGTACTACACGTTCATGTGTGCAGAATCAGTATAGCTCTAAGTTCTTTCATGAGCTACGACATTCATCATATATTGATTTACCAAATGTCAATTATGATGTGAGAACATCTTGAATAACATCAATTGGAGAGATGTCATTATTATCCTCTAAGAAAGTGATTCCACTTGAGAACCAGAGGTAACAATTCTCTTTAGGGCGAGTACCATCCAACATTGTGTACAGATTCTTGTCTACTACAAGACACTTAGTCTTAGTGAATTTAAAAACCAGATCCAGGTCGCATAGTTGGCTTATACAGAATAGATTAGCAGTGAGTCCTTCTACTAGCAA
The DNA here is from genome assembly GCA_963921825.1 of Erodium maritimum. Taxonomy (NCBI): domain Eukaryota; kingdom Viridiplantae; phylum Streptophyta; class Magnoliopsida; order Geraniales; family Geraniaceae; genus Erodium; species Erodium maritimum. The sequence continues at coordinate 38,113,265 of OY997596.1, forward strand.
CTTTTATGTCAGACAATTTGCTCTAGTAAGATTTAGTTACCTCTTTCCTATGACCCTTTTCTTAACTCCACTTCAAATATTACATGTTCAACATGACGTAACTGAACATTTGTCAAGTGTTTGCTATCACCAATCACGTGTCGAGATGTTCCACTATCGAAGTACCATAAGTATACATTGAAATTGATTAGAGAAGTATGTGCAAAATTATCCTCATATGTTTCATCTTTGACTTTCCACACTTGCTTCTGACCTTTAAGAGCATATTTACCCCTATAAGACCTTTTTTTCTTAGTTTTTTTCTGAGGTCGGCTGAGACTTCTTTGTTGAATTTTAGGAGCTCTATGAAGTCTGTCATGCCCAAAATTCGATTTTGACAGGACTCGAGACGTGAACTAAATAAATAAATAATAAAGAAATTTAAAAGGAAATACATTCTGCAATAATAATCTAAAAGTTATAAACCCGATAAATGAGTCAACAGCTCGGTAAAACCAAATAGTGAATAAGTTTAGTGAAAGTAAAATTGTACGTCTCTAGACAAAACTAGCCTAAGACCCTCTCTAGCTCCCAAGCTCCGGGAATCCCGTTAGTCCAAAGCCCGCTCAAGACCTGTAGAACAACAACGTAAAGGGGTGAGCTTTCGCTCAGTAGGAAAAGTAGTTAAGGTTATGAGCATCCGCTCAACACCACGAGTAACCGTCCAATTAGGGCATACTAGCAAAGCATAACACTAATGACACCCACGGAGAGCACATAGCCACAAACCCACTTACATGACCAATATCACCCTGTACTCTCATCGCAAAACCGATCATCAAGCATACAATACACAACAAACAATCACACGTCCCGTAACGCAGTCCTCGAACTCCGCCGGCTGTACACAACCCGACTCTATCATATCGTGCCAGAACACTCAACATCGACCTAGATATCTTCCCGGAACCGCATTGGGCACAATCACAATACATCATACCGGACCACACAACATCGGCCTAGATGTCTTCCCGGGAATCCGTTGGGGCGTAATCACAATACTGATCACGTAACCGTCGGCCTAGATACTCTACACCGGCATACCCCCTCGATGTAGGTATCGTACCGGAACCACACTCCGAGGGACCGCACATACGTGGGACCACACCGTCGGCCTAGGTACTACCCTACACCGACGTACCTCCTCGGTGTAGGTACCATACCAGAATACAACTCCTCTTGGAACATGCATCAAGAAAGTCTCACGCATCACAATGTCATAGTTCAACCACGGAATACCAACCGGGTCAACTTACCACAACATAACACATCGGTCTATCAATCACCCGATCATATCACAACCATTTGTTCACGTCATAACAAGCATGACACACTTGCCCAAAACATAACAACACGCTACACCGAGCATATTATAACATGATTCTCAATCTAATAACGGATAAACTACACATCAAGCATCACAATCATAGATCATGGCATCACAATCAACACACAACCTAAGGGCTCGACATGGCCCGCATGCATTTCTACAGCACGACAAATCCCAAACTTACGGCTCGACATGGCTCGTAAGCTATCCCTCAATTCACTCGTTCCTCACATCCTAACATGCACTTCTAACAATTAAATCAAGTATCCGCAACCTATATGCATACTAGTAACTTTCCGCAATTAAACCGGTATTCGCTACTTTCCCTACCTCGATCGCTTTCCGAACGCTTAGTCACTTCACGAGGTCCAAAAGTCTCCTCCGCCGAGCTCGAGTCCAAAGTCTAGGATCACAAAAATTCGCGAAATAAAGCTAAATTCAGATTCGGTTTAATGAGAAAACACTAAAATTAAGCCCGAAAGTCAAAACATGGGCTGACAGGGAAGTGGGCCGTAATGAGGCCCAATCTGGGTGGCCCACAAGCCTGATACCCGACCCGGCCCGTGTAGCACACCGTGCCGGACCCTGGCGTGGTCGGTGTGGCACTCCGTGCTGGACCCTGGCACGGTACGTGCGGCGTTCCGTGCCGGTCTGGACAGACCCTTCTTCCTCCTTCTTCCACTTCGTTTTCCATGAATTTCTACCTCAAATCACCATTGATGAACTCCCCAAAACTCCAAAAACAGACCCAAAGCTTCAGCACTTCAATACCCACAATGGGTTTCATCAAAACAACACAATCCAAGTGATTTCTATCAACAAACTTCCCCATTTTCTTCATCAACAATCATCTAACACAAACAACTCCAAAAAACCACTTAGTTCATGCATCTCTACCCAAACCCACAACACCAATTTCATCAAATAAGGAATTAGAGGACACCAACCTCTAGGAAATGATGAGATGAAGAAGATGAAGTAGAAATGGAGAGAGTTGGAGGTGAAAATCTACTGAAGGAGCTCCTTTTCTCCTTGTTTTTTCTTCAAGCTTCAATGGTTTCCAATTCTCTCTCTCCCTTTGGTGAAATTCTGCCAACACTATGAATTTGGGCTGAATTGCTCTCCTTTTGGGGGCTTTAACCTAATAGTGAACTCCCCAAAATGCCCCTCTAGCTCCCTCTCCCTCCTTTGTCTCACATGAGGGTAGTTTGGTCAAAACTCACCTATTTCTACCCTTCCAAGCCAGCATGGACAAGTGTCCATGTGGGGACCACCTCTAAACCAAATAAAATCCATCAATTCTAATTAATTAGTTTTAGTCCTTAATTAAGCGAAGTTTGACCCGAGTTTGACTTTTTCACAATTACAAGCGTTTGAAAGGAAACGGCCCAACTAAGCTAACCATAACGATGACTAAGCTTTTTGGGTCCCGGAAAGGTCCCGAAAGACTCCCGGAGTCATCGGTTGACTTTTCCGGCATAAAGTCAACTTTCGCCAGAAATCGTCGTTTCGACCGGGATCGACCGGGGGTGGTTCTTACAAAGTCGATAACATTGAGGTCTTATGTGACCTTTCTTTCCACAATGGTGATACTTTCTCGATGTCTTTATAATGTTTCCTACTGGCAAGGATTCAACAAGTACATTGTGTAAGCCTTGATATGAGTACTTAATAAGATGTTGCATGGGATGTCTAATGGAACTTTTGATACGAGACCGTTGACCTTGGCTCCTGCTATAAGTTGTTGAACAGAGGCTCATTATTAATTTTCAGGTCAGTGGTTGATGAACCTCCTGTTGTGGAATAGGAACTGTTTGAGGAGTTGAATTTTCCTCATTATTATCTTTGACTGTTTGGCCATTCAGTCTTCTTACTTCTTCTTTCAAAGATGCAACAGTTTTAAGAAGGTGACTTTTTTCCAGCGATATTGTCTGTATTTGTGCACTTAATTTCTCCATTGATTATGAGTTTGTAGATTCTTACTTGTAAGAGTGAACATTCTCAAGAGTCATATCAGAGAGTTGTTCAGATGAGTATTTTTCATTGATGATCTCTCCTATATCACCAGAAGAAAAGTTAGTTATAAAAGCAAGATGATTACTGACCTTTTCTTTGTCTGTTCATCTTCATCAGACACTTGTGCTGCTATTTCTTTTCTCTGCTTCTTCAGATATGTTGGACACTCCCATTTAATGTGGTCAAACTCTTCACATTCATAGTATCAAATCTTTTTTCCTTTGTCCAATTGATCAAACTCTATTTCTGAGACTAATTGTCTCCTTTGATGAGAGATGTTGGGGACATCCTGACAATCATCTTGACAACGATAATTTCCAGGAACCTGTAAGAGATGTTTCATTAGTGTCTTCACAATTATATTCATAGCTTTCTCCATATCTCTCTTATCGATTGACTCTGATTTTTCCTTGCGATTTTATATAGAGTTTTTCAGTGCCATCCTTTTAAGCTCCGTGACATGCCTTGAAGAAACAATTCAAATGTCATGAGCGACCCCATTAGCTCATAAAATCTGAGAGAGCTTAAGTCATGCATCTCTTCTATGGTAGTTTTCTTCATTTTGAATCTTAAATTGACATTTCTTAAGAGTTTTCCTAACTAGCATTTCATCTGACATTGTTTTTACACGAGGGAACAATTCATTAGCAATGTCTCTAAGACAAACATGAAATTGTGTGATGGTCTCATTATCCCTCACAGTTAGAGCCTCAAATTTTGTAGTGAGATATTGTAATCTCTTATCTCTTACTTTGGTGGTGCCTTCAAAAGCTATTCCCAATATCTCCCAGGCTTCCTTATCACTCATACACGTGTTGATTAATTTTAACTATTTAGATCAACACCATTGAAGATAGCGTTCAGAGCACAAGAGTTTCTTATAGATTCCTCATTTTCAGTAGTGCTCCAATCCTTCTCTGGTTTGGGAACAACAAGCTTTCCTTCCTCAGTAGTGGTTTGAGGAGGTATCTATCCATGAACCAAAGACTTCCATGATCTGCATCCATATATTTCAAGAAAGCACTTATCCTGGCTTTCTAGTAACTGTAATTTGTTCCATCAAGCACGGGTGGACAATTAATATAACTTCCATCTCTTGAGCTTTCCATTTTACATGATCAAAATTCTTCTCCCTTGAGAATCACACCACTTTATGCTGAGTGACTTGCTCTGATACAAATTGTGATTCTGGTTACGTGTGATGACAATATGTCATTAAAGATGTTATGACGTGTTTACTGACATCTTGCATTGTTAATGGAAATATAAGAACTAATCAACACAAATTCATGCATGAAGAACACATAAGTTTGGTTACCCAGTTCGGTACTGATACCTATGTCTGGGGGCACTCTGCCAGTGGATAAAGTAATCAATCAACATATCAGTTCTCAGATCACCAAATCAACCATATGCTATTATTACAAAATGACAAACCTAAATCAGATACTCCCCTTGACCTTAAGATCCCATCTCAGTCCCACTATTTGAGCTCCTACAGTCTCAGATTGCTCTTGTTCTTCAGTGTTTGTTGTGACTCTTCAATGACCACCATTTTGATCTGCTACTTGATCAATCATCAATCCAAGTATGAGCATATAACGTTCTCCTCTATTTTACTTCATTTCGAGTTCCTTCAATATGCTTAGGAATCTACATTCATAAACTTAGGATCATGAACTATCCTCTATGAACTTGAACTTACGAATCTTGCTCTCGATATAGAATTTTAGTTCTGCAAAAGATTCGAGATGATCTTGAATGTGTATCTCGATATTTATAGCTCTACTCATCTTGTATCGTGACTACTAGGGTTTCCTTAACCTCTAGAGTCATGATCACAATGAATCTTAATGTTTTATTATCCTAGAGTACTTTCTTTATAGAAAACATATCTATTAGAGAGGTATCATTGAACAAGGAAACAAATCTTTAACCAGATCAATATGGATATGTATTTGATATACTTGAAGAATTCCATGCGCGTGAGTTGTCACTTATTTTTCGTGTTATTGACATTCTAACCTGACATATTCATTTGGCTTCGCTCCTAGTTGTACACTGGTGCAGTTAGCTGACATCCTTCTCAATATCTTGTTTGACAAAAAATGGCCAATACAGATGTAGCAACAATGTCTGGTGTTGAAAGCAACTGCTCTTTCAATAAATGATCATCACCATGAATGTGTTTAACCTGGAGCAATAAATTTACAGGAGGACTAATAAAAAGAGACTCCATAATTAATGGAGAGAGTCTGTTACTAGAATTGTTCTTTGAATGTTGAGTGAGGACTTTGTCAGGAGAATGTTGTGAGGATGTGTGCTGAGAAGGATCTGTACCTGAAATATGAGGAGAATCTTGACTTGGAGTTGAGTCTGAGAACTGTTAATTTCTGATTTGGGATTGTATGGCTGTGGATTTCAAATGGCTCCCCAATTCTGAGCTCATGTCTGCATCTGAATTTTCTTGTGTATGATTTCATTGAGAGGATGAGGTTTCAAAAAAATCAGTGCCAGTTATTGCAGGCACTTGGAGAAGGTTTATTGTGGATATGAGAGGTGTATGGGTCTCTCTTCCATTAACATACAGATTTCCTTTTTGAACCCTTGGAGATGGAGTGTATGTATCAACACGAGGGATGTGTCCGTAACTTCTCCATTGCAGAATTGAGGATGGACATATATTAGGGTGCCTAGACTTGAGACCAAGGTGTTAAAGCTTTCAAAACACCATCCTTGATATGGTAGACCTTACATTGAAACCCAAACAAAGTTGACTCCCTACAAGCACATATGTTGCTTGTCCTTAATGATAGTCATCCACTTCTGAAGCCATGGATCATTTCCATTACATAGTTGTTCATCAAAATAATTGTCAGGATAATGTAGTAATGCAACTCTATTCCCAGAGATTGCATCTGAATTCCAATGACACCTTTTAAGGCCATTTCTCTCATTGTTTCTTCCACAGACAAATTTGGATGAAGAATTACCAGGTGAGCGTTGAGGATGCGCTCTCTTTGAGGTGTGCAAGGGATCCTTTGGCAATGGTAAAGAGGTCATAGTAGGATCTTTGAGGGTGGCTGTGTTTTTTCTGGCCTTTAGCCTTTATGATGAAGATCTTGTGGTTCTTGATGAAGGAGCCCGAAAATATGGAGACGGCTCTTTGAATTCGGGCTTCTTCTCTGGACTAAATAGATCCAAAGAATCTACCTTTTTCATTTCGTAGTTTAGGTGTCTTTGCAGAAATGACCGAGCCTACTTCGGCAAACAAATCTTCCATCCAAACACAGGTTGAAAATCTGGGTATGTTGTGAACGAAGATTCAATGTTCTTGAAAAACAGAGGTTTGGGGTTGGTCAAGGTCGGGAGTACAGGTTCCGGTATGGTTTGTAGGCTTGAAGTTGTCATCATAGAATCTTTTCTGACCACCAAGGTAACGTGTTGTGAGTCCAGGAGACCATTCCTCTGTGGAATGTGGAGAAGAGAGTGTTGTTGGTGAAGAACTTTCTCAAAACTTGGTGGAGGGCCTCTGAGAGAAGAAGATGTTGCAGAAGTGTTTGTATAGTGAGTGAGCAGTTTCCAAGAACCATCCTTAGATTCGATGAAGTGTAAGCCTTCAGGTGGGAAGTAAGCTTCTTCAAGGGATGAAAGGCGTGGTAAGGTAGGCTTCCGGTGCAGGCTGGGTAGCTGAGAAAGATGGTGTGGAAATGGTGGAAGAGGAGGGTTGAGAGGAAAGGAATCTGTTTTTGAACTATGGCTATTGGAAAGCTAGGATGAGTGCTTTCATGAAATCTCTGGATAAAAAAACTTGGAAATATATGATTCATGGGTGGAAGCCACCACAAACTACTGTAGAGGAAGAAAAATCGTCTCTCCCTAAACCAGAAAAAGACGAGAACACTATAGAAGATGAAGCTTTAATGGGAAATTCTCGTGCCGTTAATGAAATTTTCAACGGTGTCGATCAGAATGTATTCAGTTTAATCAACACTTTTACAAGTGCTAAAGAAGCCTGAGAAATATTGGCAGTTGCCTATGAAGGAACCACAAAAGTTAAAGATCAAAGGAAGCAATATCTCACTACAAACTTTGAGGCCCTAACTATGAGAGATGATGAGACCATTACTCAGTTTCATTTCATACTCAGAGACATTGCAAATGAATCATTCTCCCTGGGTAAACCAATGTCAGATGAAGAACTTGTCAGGAAAACATTAAGGGCTGTGAGCTCAAGGTTCAAAATGAAGATAACAACCATTGAAGAAATGCATGACTTGAGTTCTCTTCGATTTGACAAACTGATGGGGTCAGTGGTGACATTTGAGTTATCTCTTCAAGACCTAGATAAGAAAAATAAAGGAGTGGCTCTGAAAAGTATTTTACAAGACCTCAATGATCAGACATACTCCAAAGAAGAGATGGAGGAAATGACGACCATGATTATGAAGAAAGTAATGAAGTGTTTCAATCGTATGCCAGGACGATATGTCTAACAAGATGTTAATCATGATGTCTCTGACATCTCATATCAGAAGGGACATAAATTTGGGAATACACCAAAAGGAGAAAGGAATACTGGTTGAGGTGGAAAAGGAAAAGGAGTCCAATGCCATGAATGTGAAAGGTATTGACATATTTAGCGAGAATGTCCTAATTATCTGAAGAGACAAAAAAAAGGATTCAATGCATTAATGTCAGATGATGATGAAGAGAAAAGTTACGATGAACAGATACACAACCTCCTTGCATCTACTACTCATGATGCACATGTTGAAATAGGTGAGACTGGAGATGAAAGCTTCTCTCTGGAGTTACTATCAGATGAAGCTATGAATAATGCTTATGATCTCCTGTTCGCCAAATGGGTAGAAAATTCAAATATACTGGAGACACAAAGAAAAAGTGAGTAGGTTCAATGGGGAAGTTGATAGAATCACCAAGTTTGTCACGATGATGAACGCAAGTACAAACACACTGGACACTCTAAAAAAGCTAAAGACATGACTGGACTTGTTTAAACTGATGAAGCCTCAACCTCCTAAACTATGTTTGTTCCTCAGAAAGATCTCTACCAGTCCAAAGCAACTTGAAAATAGAAAATTGATCAGGGATCATCAACTATCGAGGTACACAAAGTTTGTCACGCCCCAATTTCAGTAAACCGAACTCAGAACGTGAACCTTTAAAACAATAAAACATTTTGAAACCTTTTACATTAAACCACTTTAAAAACACCATTTGTTCAACAAAATAATATTTACAACTTAAAATACGTCCCAACAAGTGGACAAAAGTATGATATCCGTCGCTAGACTCAAAATAAACCCAGAATCCCGCTCCTAGCTCTTCAAGCTTCAGAAGCTCACCTAGTCCAACTTGCGACCGGTACCTGTAGGAAAAGCAGATAGGGGTGAGCGTTCGCTCACCACCACGGATAACAGACTGACTACGGCATACTTAGCAGACAATGCCGGTAACACCAACAACAAACTCAACACCGGGGATCACCATCCCCAACTCAAGTACTCCGACTGACACACACCCACGGTGACCTTCCTCAACCGACTCGACACTTGGACACATAAAGTAGACTCGACATAACGATCGACGACCTCCTCCAACGACACGACAGACAACCACGCAACACCCAAGATCACAAAGGATCGCACACCAAACAAGATCACAAAGGATCGCACGCCAGCTGCTCAGTAACCCATCTCTGTCTCTCGCGCTTTTACCGATCCCAGTCAGGTCAGGCGGTCGACCTGTCACGCAAACTTCTCCCGATCTCTATCGGGAGGCTAGCCCACAACCTCCCCCTTCCCCCGATCATAATCAGGTGACTAGCCACACCCGCGCAAACCACGAAACTTCTCCCGACACACAGCCGGGAAGTTAGCCCACAACCTCTCTGCTTCTCCCGATCCCAGCTGGGAGGCTAGCTACACCACCAACCTCACAATCCTTCCCCCGATCCCAGTCGGGGGGCTAGCCCACAACCTCTCCGCTTCCCCCGATCCCAGTCGGGAGGCTAGCCACGCCACGCAACTTCCTCGACACAAAGTCGGGTTTCCAACCTCAGGTAACCACAATCACAATCACAAGTAAGGTTCAACACTCAACATGCACTCATGGCCACCCAAGACACACCAACCGTAACTCACGGGCTCAACAACCCCACGGGCACTCACGGCCTCCCAAGACACACCAACAGTAACTCACGGGCTCAACAACCCCACGGGCACTCACGGCCACCCAAGACACACCAACAGTAACTCACGGGCTCAACAACCCCACAGGCACTCACGGCCTCCCAAGACACTCCAACAGTAAAGACACGAGTTCAACAACCCCACAGGCACTCACGGCCTCCCAAGACACACCAACAGCAAAGACACGGGTTCGACAACCACACGGGCACTCATGGCCACCCAAGACACCAACAGTAAAACACGGGCTCTCATGGCCACCCAAGACACAACAGTAAAGTACGGGCTCTCATGGCCACCCAAGACACCAACAGTAAAACACGGGCTCTCATGGACACCCAAGACACAACAGTAAAGTACGGGCTCTCATGGCCACCCAAGACACAACAGTAAAGTACGGGCTCTCATGGCCACCCAAGACACAACAGTAAAGTACGGGCTCTCATGGCCACCCAAGACACAACATTAAAGTACAATCAACCTCCGGCATAACCAATGCCTCCAACAGTCCTAATATCAACAGTTTCACAATCAACCTCCGGGCATGGTCATATGCCTCCAGTACTTCTAATATCGATAAGTTCACAATCAACCTCCGGGCATGGTCATATGCCTCTAGTAGTTCTAATATCGCTAGGTTCTCTGTTCCTACGAAACTACTAAGTGTCACATGCTTTTCTAATATTTGCTACGTTCCCGTATCATGCCTTTCTAATATTTAATAAACCTACTTAACCCACGACACCCCAGTGTCACATGCAGTTCTACTGTTAACTTTCCCTAGTCAGGGCCGAGATCCGGCTACTTTTCCCTACCTCGTATATAACTCCAAAAGTGCTCAACTAAGCCCCGGCGCGATCCCAGTCACTCGCCTAGCTTCCCTTTGCCTCGGTCCGCAGCACGATCTAAAAGGACACAATTTTAAGGCACTTTAAACTCGCAGGAAATAAACTGGAATTTAATAAACTTAACGCCCAAATGTAACCCCGACGATGTCGATCACTCCCAAACCTCCCAATTACTCGACATTGTCGATAAAGGACCCGTAAAGGCCCGATTCGCCCAACATGGCGAATCTGCCCGGGTTTTGGAAATGCCCTTCCGGGGCTCCGAAAATTTCCGTTTTCGTTTATACGGTCTTAGAATAATTCAAGGGTTCCTAGGCACTCGACGGAATCGAATTCCGACTTCCGAGTCAAATAATTAACGTTTAAAGTTTCTAAACCCGATAATTACAACTTTTCCAATTTAATTCCAAATTTCGATTCGATTATGGATAAATGGTCCGGGGAACGTTTTAAACCACCCGAACACTAAACCCGAGCACCCGAGCACGTGGGCCCCACCCGGCTCCCCTTGTCCGTGGGCCCTAGGGTTCACTTTGGGGCCCGCCCACCATGGTGGTGGCTGGTCCCAGCTCCGGCCAGCCACCCCATGGCCGGTCGGCCACCACCCACGGTGGCCGGAGCTCCTCCCGAGCTTCCGGTCACCGGAAAACGTCAAACTTCACCTCCAAACACCTACAAAACGTCTCCAAGACTTCCCCAACCTCAATACAACCCTAAACCATTCATTTTAACAAAACCCTAGCTTTTGAAATTAATCAAATCGACGATCGGTTTAGTACTAACCGTATAGGGAGACGAGGGGAGATCGATTCTTGCAACGTTGAGACGATCCAATGGTTGATGACGTGAATAGTGGCACCACAAACCCTAGCCCTCTCTTCTTCTTCTCCTTCTCTCTCTAAACCCTCTCTTCTCTTTTCTATTCCTTTCTCTCTTTTTTTTCTTTTGGAATAAGTGTTGGCCGAACCCTATAACACCCCCACCTCTCATTTTCCCCCCCAAAACTAGCACCACCACTTGTTGGACAAGTGGCAAGGTGGGTCCCACACCTTTTGAAAAATATCTAGTAGATATTTTCCCATCAGATTCGCGAAAGTCGGACGTTTCGGGCCCCGAACGGGCACTTTTTCCCAAAAATCACGAAACTTCACGGGCTACAAGGAAACGGCTCAACTAAGACCGCTGCGACGACGGCTAAGATTTTTGGATCCAAAAAGGTCCTCGAATGGACCAAAACGTCGCTCGGTTGACTTTTCCAGCGAAAAGTCAACTTTTCCCAAATTGATCAGAAAGTTTCCCTGAGTCCCCCGGAACTCACTTTGGTCGATATCGGGGTCATCTTAAGTACGGTATGACCCTCGGGGTCAATTTTAGGTTCAATTCAGTGTTTGTCTTAATTTTTTTAAATTTTCCTGTTTTTCGTAGGTTTGACTGGCGTTGACCGGGAGTGGTTATTACAAAGTTCAACAACATCATACTCGACATCCTACATAACATCTTGTACAACATCCAATACGACATCATGCAAGATATCTGTAGAATCAGCAGTATCAACGTTATTCCAATACTCAAGTTGGATCATTATATGCAAACCAGCTCAAGAGAGAACATAGGGAATGTCATTTATGTGGGAAGAAAGGTCATATACGACCATATTGCTATCAACTCTATGGAATACCTCACATTCAACATAGGACTTTCAGTCAGCCAAAATCAATGTGAAGCAGGAATGGAGAGCTAAGGGTGAGAATTATCATGCTAACATTGCTTACACCACCCTCACTACATCCACCAAAAAAACTTTGGTATTTTGACAGTGGATCCTCAAGGCACATGACTAATAATTGTGAATACATGAAAAATATTCGTCCTTATTTCTCTGGACATGTTACCTTTAGAGCTGGAGTCAAGGCAAGAGTCATTGGAAAAGGTCAACTAAAATTCCCAAGAATCAACTGTCCCACTAAAGCATTACTGGTTGATGGACTCACTACTAACTTGTTTAGTATAAGTCAACTTTATGACTTAAATATAACTGTGGAATTCTACAAAAATAAGTGTGTGGTGTTAGATAAGAAGTTGACTACACTCATGGTTGACACACGCTCGCAAGACAACTGCTATAGTTAGTCTCCACCAGAAACATCAACATCAATATGTTCTCCAACATGTTTATTGACAAAAGGAGATGAAGCTGAAATGTGGCATCAAATGCTTGACCACTTGAATTTGAGAAGTATACAACGGATCATTGTAGAAAAGTCCATCATGGTTTCTATTACAACGATCATCCCCCAATTAATTTATGTCTACAAATTTGTTATCTTTAACGGAAATTAATCATATGGCTTCTATTTTCTTGGAAATGACAGTCACTGTTAGTGGATTTGCAGAAGAAAAATAACTGGGGATGTTTTTGTAAAAAAAAATAGTTATATGATAATATTTACAAAACGTGCATAGTTCACCGCATTTTTTTTGTTGTAATTATTCTTAAAAATAAAGTTCCACGGGTATAACCTTTATAGAACACACATAGTTCACCACGTATTTCACTTGACTATTCTAACGTTTGGAAGTTATAGATAACTACTCTAACCTATATACTTTTTAGTAACGTTAACTTTTTGAATTTTTCGTTGACAGAACAGTTAAAAAACAACACGTGAAGGACACATGTGCTTAACATATCCCTAAATGCCCAAAATGACCCTCAACCTTCATTTGGGAAAATAGAAGTTGCACGAGATGTTGGGATGAAAATGCGATGATGAGGAGAAGACAACAAAGACGATGGCGGAGGAGGATCCAGATCGAAGATGTTTTTATGGCATTCTAGCTCCAATTCGGACATCGCTAGAAAATGAGAATCATGAAAGGAGATTTCACGTGGTGTTAAAAGTATACGGTAAGAATTTGTGAAGCTGATGCATTTTTTTGCTGGTTGCATATGTTGTGACTGATTTAAATTTCTTGAGGCTCTGATGTATTAATTTTGGTTGGAAAATGTAGAGTATTAGAAGATGCAAAATACTTTAAGTGGATTGATTTGACGACATGTGACTATGAGTATGGGATGAGGGTATTCCCATGTATGTTTCAAAGAATCAAAGCAATTGATGATATCATCATAAATGTGGATGAAAATTAGGTGAAAAGTCTTAAAGAGAATGGTGAATTAGATAGAAGAGTTATAGATTTAGAGTTGGAAATTACTGAGAAAAAGTACGTTATTGACTGGTTTGAAATAGAGATGTCAGCTTTGAAGAGGAAGAATAGTGCCCTAACGATGTTTGTGTATGGTTGTGTATCGAGTTTTGATGATGTATAAGATGAGAACAATGTATCGAATATATTTTTGGCACAATAAAACGCAGTGTAGGAATTAGGTTTGTTCGAGATTTTTTTTCTTCAGAATTTGCTTTAATTAGGGTTTGGTAATGGGTAGTTAGGGAAAGAAAATTTTAAAGTTGCTGAATTTATGTGCGTTTATAGCTTTGAAACAATGAAATAAAGTAGGGAAGAAGAGATGTGAAGGAAAAATTGAAAATTTCGACATGATATATAATATTGTGAGAAATCCAACATAACAACCTGTAATATTCCAAAATATGTATGGCAACTTCGAATTTCACAACAACCAACAATAATGGATTCAATTTCGAATTTCACAACAACCAACAATAATGGATTCAATTTGTAAAATACTTTTAAATAAACAAGTGTTTTAACCTCCAAAAAAACCCAACCTACCAAGTTTAAAGCATTACACTTGACACAAAGAAACAACTACCCAACTTGTCCTGCAAACACCATCACACTCACACACATGTGCAATAATTTTCAAAACAGAGGGGACCCCACCTCTTCCGGAACTCTCTCTCCAACAAAATATGATTGGTCCAATTATATTATAATATTTTGAACATTATGGGTTTGACGTTTGAGTTGAATTGGCTCCACTCCGTATGTTTAGGAATAAGACGCAACGCTTCGATTCGCTTCTCTCTCTCTCTCTCTCTCTCTCTCTCTCTCTCTCTCTCTCTCTCTTCTCTCTGGAGGTAGTGTGAGGTAGTGTGGGACAGAGAGATCTTAGGGCTTAGACTCTGCAGCCATGGAGGAGACCAGCAGAACCACAAATGGCCGTCAACGGCGCGTTGGGCTCATACACGACGACAGGATGTGCAAGCACGACACGCCTGACGGCGATCTCCACCCCGAGTGTCCCAACCGTACTCGGTTCATCTGGAACAAGCTCCAAACCTCCGGCATTACTCAGCGGTAATTCTACTCAAACTAGTCACAAGGATTTGATTATGAATAACTAGTTTCCCAAGTGATTGATTGTGCTAAGAAGACCATCCCACAATGATCTATTAGAAACTTAATTAAGTGATACTGATGGCTATTCCTTGTTCAGATGTGTGGTTTTCGATGCCAAAGAAGCGGAAGATAAGCACTTACTATCTGTTCATACCACAAATCATGTTAATCTGGTCAAAAATATAAGCTCCAAACAGTTTGATTCACGAAGGAATCGGATAGCATCCAAGTTCAATTCCATATATCTTAATAAAGGGTCGTCTGAAGCTGCTTACCTTGCTGCTGGATCTGTCATAGAGGTGATATATTGTGTTATTTCACTAGCCTACTGCAAATAGTAATTAGCTTTCGATCTATTTTACTGAGTTTTTTTACTTGCGCGGACCTAGGGTTTCCTTTATATTGTTCGGACATGTGCCTGAAATTTAGACAAGTACCTGCCATCTGCTATTCTAAATGCCATGTGGTGCTTGATAAAACATTTCAATAAATCGGCTATTTGTTCTAACTTCAGCTGTAGTATGGATGTTATGGTAGACTTGCAGTTAAATGACAGATCTATTAAGTCTTAGGTTCGTATGTTCTCTTTAAATCCAAGAATCACCAGAGTAACATATATAGTACCCTAGATTCCATTTGTTTGTCTTTTTTACATTTATGACTAAGTCAGAATTACTCTTCAGTTTTAAAGTTTGGTTTACCCTTGCCTACCAAAATTGTATCTTTTCCCTATATATTATTATGTCAAAGCTAAATCCTCCTTGTTACTTTTGAAAAAAATCTGGAACAATTTGGTTTTTTCCTCTATCTATCAATTCTTAATTTGGTAGGGAAAAAATTATTTTATTTAAATTTAAATTTGCTATGTGGCTTGCCTCATTTTGGCTCATAATTGAACTTTTTATCACATTGCCCTTGATTAGCTGCATAAATACAATAAGCCGTAACTAGAAATATTTTGTCTGTTAGGCTGTTGACAGAGTTGCCAAAGGTGAACTGGATTCTGCATTTGCTATTGTCAGGCCCCCAGGTCATCATGCTGAAACAGATGAAGCTATGGGATTCTGTTTATTCAACAATGTGGCTGTTGCAACAAGTTTTCTTTTAAATGAAAGAGTGAGCTTGTTTTAGAACTCAAAATTAGTCTTAATGTTATATGTTTGCAAGCATGAAATTTCGTTCCATTTCTGCAATTCACTTGCTTAACATACTGTTTTGCTGCTCTGGCTTGTATCAACAGGATTTGGGTATTAAAAAAATATTGATTGTTGACTGGGACGTTCATCATGGTAATGGTACTCAAAAGATGTTCTGGAAGGATTCTCGTGTTTTATTCTTCTCTGTTCATAGGTATGTAGAGAATTTGCTCCTCAAAACTTTCTTTCTTCTTGTTGCCTTGTTGGTATGCTTTTGTGTTCCCAATGTTTCGTGAATGTATCCATTAGCAGTGATTGGATCTGTTGGGTACTTGTTAGTTATTTTTCTTCAGAAAGTAAACACTATGGAGTAGTTTGTTACGGTCCTGGGTTTGGGTCGAGTTATGGGTATTTGGAGGTTGGGTAGGTAGAGAGCTCTATTAGGGAGAGAACTCTCGGATCTCATTTTGGAGCTTAATTAACGAGAGAAATCTGGATCTCTTGACACCTTTTGGATATCTTTTGATAAACCTGCTTCCTTGTTTATTGATTCTCGCTAACAGCCTTTAAATAGGTGCTGGGTTTCCTACTTCTAAACAAATGTGGACAATGGAAGAGGTCATGTTAGATAACTCATAACTACCTAACTAATGGGTTATATGGAGAACATGCTGTAGAACTATAGCAAAACTAACTAGAACATGAAGTAAAATAATTTCCTATGACTTACAATCTAGGTACCGCTACTCCACTAAATGTGTCACGTGTCCCCAACCTCTCTTGCTGCCATGTGGCGCTTGAAAACTCATAACATAGTTCCTTTCTTGAGAAGTTGTTTTCAATAACTAAACACAATTTTTTGAATGTTGAGCAGGTTTATATCAGGCAAAACTTTAGATAATAGTTTGTATTATTGTTGAAGATGCATTATTGCTTCTGTTTCAAGAACAAAAAAGTATTCCCAGAGGACAGAGCCATACTGTCCTCTATATGTTCCTTTTCTTCATCTGGGGTAGTAACTTGATACTAAATAATGTTGTGTTACTATACGGGGATCGTTTGTCCATAACTATGGAGACTGAATGGAATTGTCTTGCCCTGCAGGCATGAATTTGGGAGTTTTTATCCAGCAAATGATGATGGTTATTACACTATGATTGGGGAGGGACCAGGTGCAGGGTATAATATAAATGTCCCTTGGGAGAATGGACGATGTGGTGATGCAGACTATCTTGCTGTTTGGGACCATATTTTGGTTCCAGTTGCAAAAGATTTCAACCCTGACATGATCATAATATCTGCAGGATTTGATGCAGGTTTGACAGTTGTAACCTTTACGTTCTAAACTTTCTGTATAGCTTATTAAACATTTTTCTTTAGATCAAAAGAGAAAATTTGGGGTTTTGTTCATATTATCTGCCATAAAATATGCCATCAGGATGATCTTAACCTATACTCTATGTCTTACAGTTATCTTGGGTGTTCAAGCACCCATACGTGTGTTAAATTTCTGCTTATTTTGGTAAACATGGTTTCCCCAAAAAAATTATGGCATTGCTTTTGTATGGAAAGTGGAATACTAAATTGTTACCATTTCATAATTCTTTGATAAGAGTATGAACTCTTATTTGTTATTTGTCATATTTAATTTATAATAATTTTATTCTTTCAAGCTGTTTGCTTCCATAACACCTGGAAACTTCCATTTTATTGTGAGTGTTACTGAGACCCCTAGAGATATGGAGGTTGTTTGGGGAAAAAATATATTTTCTAGTGAAATAACGTTGAATAATGGTTGGAGCAGCTGCTGGTGATCCTCTGGGAGGTTGTCGTGTAACGCCATATGGATATTCAACCATGTTGAAAAAGGTTAGTTTTCAATTAATATCTCTTTCCTTCTTGTTTTCTGTTTTCTTTCTTCTCCATTGATTTGGTATGAATTATTGCTTGAATTAATGTCTAAGTCTAATCTATATCACTGGTGATAGAATCCATTTTATAGGTTATTAGCTATTTCTTCTCGACTTGAGTACTAAGGATACTTATTGTATTTTAAATTCTGTCTGGTACATTCTTTCACAATTGTATTGTTTGTTTCCATTTTTTCTGTTACGTATATGTTGTTGCAGTTAATGGATTTTGCTCAAGGTAAGATTGTATTGGCACTTGAAGGAGGATACAATCTTGAATCTATTGCAAATTCAGCCCTCGCATGTGTCAAAGTTCTGCTAGAAGACAAGACTACCGCTGGATCCTTAGAGGCCTACCCATTCGAGTCCACATGGCGTGTAATACAAATGGTACAACCATAGTTGTATTTCTTCAATGATGGTTTATCCAGTTCTATATTGTGGTGTGTTATATCAGAGAATTTATGTTGCTAATATATTAGATGTGTGCAGGTTCGTCAAGAATTAAGCGAGTTCTGGCCAACACTTGCAGAGCAATTGCCATTGGAGTTAACCGCTCAAAGGGCTCCATCTCCGGTGATGCTTCTTTTCCTCTTCCAGTTATTTTCAGTCCCATTTTTTGTCTTTAGGTATTCACTTTCATTCTAGAGAGGAGAGGTATACTTAGTTTTCTAATACTGTCCAGTTGGCACAGATTTGTGCAACCGTACGTCTTATTCCATGGAAAAGATCTCATGTTTCTTATAATGGCTTTTAAGGAAGCACTTATTCATGTAAAATGTGGTTTTAGAAAATTGTGGCATCAAGTTATTTGTGCTGTGGAAATAGACTGAGAAGAAAAAGAGTATTCATTTTAATGTAATATTTAGATGGATACATGAACAAAATCAAAATTGATTAACATGTTTACTTGTTAATGAGTCTAGTTTTTGTAGCACTCTCCATGCCCTACTTTTAGGTGTTCAGTGAAGTTATTGTTTAATAATACAACTATAATACACTAGTGATGGTCTATCATGCAAGTATAAACGTTTACTGATTCCTATTGTTTTCTTCTTTTCTAGCACCTGCTGGTGTCGAGCTCTGATTCAGATGATGATGATACTAAAGATAGACATGATGTGCTAGAAAATCATGAGGATGCGATTCAGGATATTATAGAACCACTTTTACGGTTAAAAGTGGATGACAATAGTGATGGTAGTAAGTTACACTTAGTGAACTTAACATGGCCATTACATAATTTGAAGTCTGAAAGGAATGATCTCTAATTGAATGCAGATCAAGTGGCAACTACTTCCACCTGGAGAGCAGAATTCGCTAAAGTTGATGTTTGGTATGCAACTTATGGCTCCAATATGTGGAAACAAAGATTCCTCTGCTATATTGAAGGTGGAAAGGTAATCTACTCCAGATCATGTTTGTGCTCCAGATTTCAGCTGAAGATTGTTCTGAAAACAATTTATGTTTCTATTTTAACTCCTATTTAGTAGCTTAAGATATCAATTAATATTGCATCATAATAACTGACCAATTAGAGAATCCTTATGACCCACATTGAAAGTCTGTAAATTGATATCCTAAATCAGTTTTCAGTTTTGTAGTTGTAACCAATGCCCATAGAAATAGAAAAAAATGGCTCACAAAAATACAAAAAATGGTTTTCAGGTGGAAGGTATGACGAAGTCCTGTCCTGGTTCAGTTGATAAAAGGCCACCAGAAGAGATACTATGGAAGACTTTTCCCCACCGTTTGTTCTTTGGTCGCGAGTCTACCCTTACATGGGGTCCTGGAGGGGCTGCTTTCCTCAATCCGCAAAGTAACATTCAGGATAAAAGTCACTTGCGCCTATACAAAATTACGTATGTTCCTAATTATCTCGTGAAGTGAATTTTGGTTTGAAAAGTAAATAAACAGAAATCGGTGTTAGCATCCAAGTTGTTTAGAGAAAACCTAAAATATGTTTACCATGGATGGATTTCCTACAGATTGGAGCAGTTCAATGATGTTCTAAGTCAGGAAAATGAATTGGGCGATATGAGTAATCCATTATTCGATTTGGCTGCTTTAAATTCTATCGTGAATGAAGGATATACTGTTTTGGAGGCTCTCAAGGTAAGTAGAATTATTTCTAGTTCTAGTAGTACGACTAGTACAAGCTAAACAAACCAATTACGAATTTTTTTACTGGTTTTGTTGACAGATGCGTTGGTACAGCAGCGTTGTTTACCTGGGAAAGGAGCAAGATATTCCCATATTAACTATGACGTATGTATTGTGAAATTATATAATATATGTGGAGTTTATTTTGTTGTGGTTGGTTGTTGACGAAGAAAAAACATTATGAATCAGGTGCTCACCTTCTGCTGTGAAAAGATTCAAGTCGGGAGAGATCCCAATGCTCCCCCCGTGCTCAGCATATGCGAACACCTTAATAAGAGGGCTGGTAGAGGGAGAAGAGCTATCAGAAGAGGAAGCCAGGGCATACATAGAGCGAGCTTCAACTAAGCCGCTTTGATTGCAATGAAACTTTCTCGTGTACATTACATGGTAGCATAGGAGTGGCCTTGTGTATAAAAATCTGGATTCTCTTGATTTGGAAAAGAGATTTGTCAAAATATTATGGATGGATTGATTCCCAGACTGTTGATTGCCTGACAACAAGCTTATTGTATTTTTTGTCTACTCGATGAAGTGGGAGACGTATTCTTTCAGTAAGGATTGTGGTTTATTTCAACATTCAGCTTGCTGGGTCTGGTTATATTCAGACATTGTTTTTCCTTCTAAAAAGTGGCCACCAAACTAATAGGGGCTAACAGCAACAAAAACATTAGGAAAAATAAAACATTTACTTTACAAACTTTCCATGACTCTTGTATTCAATTAAATCATTAATTTACCGCTACAAGTTCAAAAATCATGCAAAACTGATGCCTTCACCTCGGCCACCAAGAAAATGACAGACCCATCTTTCTACAAATGCAGCCATAAAATGTTCCAGATTCAGACCTATTTTGGCACTGGTAATTGCTGCCACAGTTGGTTCCTATTCTGATATAAAATAATAAAAATGAATGGAAAAAACAATTGCAGCCCCTATGAATATATACTATTCAATTGGCTCTTCATCTATGTTTTAGTGTAGCATGGCCAGTTTCACCCAAATGCTTGTGTAGTTTAGTCCTGTCATGATCAAAGGAGATACACTTGTGTTAACCTTTTTACCCAATGGATTATGGCAGACAGTACAGAGCAGCTAACGGTAAGAAACCATAGATTTACCTTGAACCAAATTCCTCTCCACAGGTTCCACATGTATTGCTAGAATTTTTCGATGATGCCTGAGAAACAAAAACAAGCTTCAATTTAACAGGAATGAGGAATGATGGTGATCAAAACTTAAATTTGATTATCCCTAAGCATTTTACACATCTTAAAGAGAGTAAAATTCCTATTGGAGAGCCCACGTGACGCACCTTTCTAATATAAAGTGCAAAATGTAAGAAAAACAAGATAAATATTGTATTCATATTTAAATAATAACAACACCGAAAGATAGAGTAGCAAATAAGACCACCACTATTTCTACAAGATATCATTGCTTATGGTATAAAAACACACTCAAATCAAAATCATGTTATTAGAATTATTGCCGCTAAATTCAGAAAATATAACTATTGATAAAAGTTGTAGCGTAAAAACATCATGACAGACAAACAGTGTTTCTACCTTTGCTTTCTTTCCCTTGGCTGAGCTCTTTGCCCGGCTTTCAGTGTCTTTCTTCATGGCTCCTTTCTTATCAACTGATTGGCTCAAGTCCTTCCGACTTTTGGCTGACTTATCATCATCCTCCATATCATTATTATCTTCCACAAGACATTGGGAAGAATTATTTTCAATTTTGGAGTGATCATCCTCTCCTCTGCCAGTGCTCTCACTTTCTGCAAAAGAATGAGAAGAGGACTCCTCCGGATCCAAATTATTATGTCCATTAATTTCCTCAGGTTGACTACCAACACCATTCTTTTTACCTCTACCTTTCTTGGCTGCCCTGCTCTTTCTCGTGCTTTTCCTATTATTATATTCCATGAAATCTGTTTCTTCAGTTTCATTTTCAGCATTAAGTTCAGTTAAAGTGGCTGTATGCTCACGCCTCAAAGCTGCTCTTCGCCTATTATTGTGTCCAAACAGCATTGCCTCAAGAACACTAGTTTCATCATCATCAATTGAGTGGGTCACATCTTTCACATTCTTAAGATTATGATTGATATTATAAGCAACATCCTCTTTCGGTTCCACTTCTCCATCACTAGTTTCATTCTCAAACTCTTTTTCCTCTAACGCAATGCCATCTCCAAATTTCATTTCTATCTTCTCAACCTCATCTTCCACAGACTCAAAACCATCCACATCAAGCTCATTCAGTGTCTCGGCATCCTCTTCCTTGTAATCGTCCCCCATGTCATTGTCTTCACCCTCAACTTGTTGGTATTCATCTTCATCAGCAAACGACTCCCTTAACTCTGCTACCTTCTCCTTGTGCTTCTTCGACTGCTCGTGATTCTTCCATTGTTTCTCACTCTTGAATTTCTTGCCACACACCACACAATACAACTCATTCCTCTTCTTCTCCTCCTCCTCATCAATCTCCTCATTCTCGATCTCCTCGTCCTCAATCCTCGCCCATTCAGGTTCCTGGTAGGAGCTGGCCTTCTCCATCCTCTCCCTCTCCAACCTCTTCTTCCTTTCCTTCTCCTCCTCTCGCTTCTTCTCCATCTCCAAATTCTTCTTTACCATCATATCAACCACCCTCTTGTCCCTCTTCTTCACAAACTCAGCCAACCCCCGAACCGACTCATTGTATTCCCTCTTGGCCTTCTTTCTCAGCTTCTTATTCTCCTCCTCCATCACCCGTCTCGACTTCCGGTTTATACCTGCCATAGCATCATACTGGTCGACCCAGCAAAAGTCGAGCACTGTGGCAAAACCCAACCAGTAGTTAAAAAAAGCAGTGACTTGGGTGTAGGGGCTGTCCAAATTCCCCATCAGGGACGCTTCTCGGACGTTATGGAGACCCAACCCCATTTTCTGGGCGAAGTTTATTTCATTCCCATATATCTTGTTGAAAACGTCTGAGAAGACCTTGTAGAAGCCCTTTCCAGAGTCGGAGTAGCCGGAGTACACGGAATTCGAGAAAAAGGAAAAGAGGTTGGGGATGACAGAGTCAGGGACAGAGCTGGGATCAGAGAAGAGAATCTGGGAGCGGTGTGAGTCATACCAGGCACGCTCTCTGGGGTCAGAGAGGACCTCATAGGCATTGACGAGCTCCTGGAACTGAGCAGTGGCTTCAGCCTGCGACAAGCCGGATTGAACGAGCTTGTCTGGATGACGCTGGAGAGCTTGCCTCTTGTAGGCCGTCCGAATTTCATCTGCGGTACAATCACGTTGGAGGCCCAAAACCTCGTATAGGCAGCGCTTCTCCGGCAATGCCATCTACGTGACTTGCCGGAAATTACAGATGCCGAACTATTAAATCCTACAACCCTAAACCTCAAAAATCTGAAACAAAAATAATTGTTGTTAGAGTCAGGTATATGAAACAAATGTTGCTATATATGAGCTAGCTGAACCGAAGCTTAACTATTCCATGTATATGATACTTATTATTGCAGAGTAGTTCCATAGAGGTCTGCAAATACACTCTAAAAGTTACTCATAAATCAATTTAAGCCAGATCGACATGTAGGTAAATAAAACAAGTCATGGGTATAAGGAAAAATAATCCAAATTTAATATACCAAGATGTTGTATATTACAAACAATGCTGAGCAACAAGCTGACTACCAATATTGGGAGTTACACTTATTCATTTGCCTATGATATTGGTTTCTTTGGTTGCTATGTATATACATGCAGATGAAAGTTGAAACTCTACAGTTCTAGCTAGGAAGTTAGGGTTAAGTAACTAGATAAAGAAACCTAGGTTTAAGAAACTTTATCTATATACACAATATACAATTCAAGGGGGTAAAGCAACACGTTCAAGTATTTAGCACTTGACCTATATTGAACAATTCCACAAGACCCTCTCTCTATCTCTCTTACTCCAAAACATCAAATGTCCACACCATATCACAACAGTAATAGACCAATTTTATTGTTGATACACAAATATAAATTATGTGAAGGAAAAAAATTTACAGCCATGGATATGTGTGGAGCAACCATCCATTAGTCAATAGCACGAGCCATGATTATAAGCTGAGTAAGTTCTAACCTTTAAAACCGTACAAACAAATATATACTAATATATAATTAACTAAAACATTGAAGTCAACAATGAAAACAATTATGTAGACCGTATATCACCGAATCATAAAATAAATTAAAAAGGAATGTATGGAAGTCGTTAGGAACTGGAACACATACATTCAAACAAGATAATTCCAAAGGAAATAGAAGATAAAATATGAAAAACCAAGTTGGTGCAGCTATATATATAAACAAAGTAACGTAGAGAGCTATTTGTATGTTATTGCTACAAAGGACTGAACCAAAAACCCAATAAAACTGATACGAGGATGACTATGGCACTACACTTCACTCGTCCACAGAATTTAAACATTAAAGACATCCAATTAATCAATTGTTTGACTGTGAATCCTGAACTGTTGTCTCACTGATGGGTCACAGATTACCATTCCAATCCTAAAATTCATGGCAATGAATGGGAGAACATGTGTGACCAGATCCTAGCATATGTGTTCGTTAGCCGACTAATATCAGCGGGTTCTTATAATTAATATTTGATACCATAATATTAAGTTGATGAATAGTGTCATTATTACTATTATTCATATGCAACACAAGCAGAAGGCTATTTCTTCAAATTAAGGTGTAAAGATGGGCCAGTAAATTTGTAATAGTGATATAGATTATGCATTTGTTATTATTTTGCCTGATTAAAAAAAATCCCCTTTTTAAAAAAAAAAAAAACCCAACAAACTATTGACTTATTATCACCCAAAGATGAGAAGGTATTGAATCTATGATCAACATCTCCAACAAGGAAACAATTAAAAACACAAATTGCTCAATGTTGCAAGCAAGAGAAGAGATTGCTGGTAATGAAAAAAATTTCTAAGCAAGAGCAATATTTGTCACTCACAGCAACAAACTACAAAAAAGAATAAAATCGAAGTATGATAATGAAAAGGAAACAGAGAAGAAGAGGAAGTACCAAAGAGGTAGAGATGATCTGAGAGAGGAGGTGCGATTTTGGGTTGATGAGAGAGACGAGGGCTAGCCGCTAGGGCTGTTCCGAAAGACTGTCTGTCTCTCTCAGTGTACAATTTAATAATTTCGTGGGCCTCAAGACACAATTAGAGGCCC
Source organism: Erodium maritimum (assembly GCA_963921825.1). NCBI lineage: Eukaryota > Viridiplantae > Streptophyta > Magnoliopsida > Geraniales > Geraniaceae > Erodium > Erodium maritimum. The sequence continues at coordinate 38,138,471 of OY997596.1, forward strand.
ATTCTCATCTTCCGTCACACATAATCCAAATCGAACTTGTTTTGGATGAATGTTGTAATAACTTTACAGAAATCAAGATTAAACATGCTTTTAAAAAAAGGAATATTAATGGATTTGATATATATACAAACGGTCATTCACAATTTATAACTGTTTTTTTAAACGAAAATTTATTAGTCATTTGCTTTCCAAAAGGTAGGAAAACAAGCAAAGAAGACGACCTTAGCAAGGGGTCTTCCCAAAACCGAAACATGCTCAAAAGAGCTACAAACAATGAAAAACATAAAACAAAAAACGAGCGTGAGAGCAGACAACGCCTCCTAACCTATTTCTTTCACGGGTCCAGGCAAGAAAACCGATTCGAAACAGGGACATGACTTAGAGCTTTTCCTGTCAGTTCAGGGTTATCCTCGTCCTTACTACCCTCGACGTCCTTCAGCATAAGATGCGGATTGATCTAATCGAGCACCCGAGAACTGAGGTTAACTGCCTTTTTGACAACTTTTGAGCTGAAACTCCAATCACCCGAACTATTTTTTTCTTGCAATATCTACTGTAAAGCTTCTGGAATTGCCTTCTTTATCAGTACTAGTCCTGGTTCTTGTCTGATAAAAAACAATTGGAGGAACAATTTTCTTCGGCTGACCTTTTTTTGGGCGTCCACGTTTCCTTGGTTCACCCTCTGAAATCGGGGGTTTACCCAAGGCTTCCTTCCAAGGGCTACCTTGAAACCTACCGCCCAAGTTCGGTTCACCCCGAGGAAAATCCTTCACAAAGGGATCGTCTTTAGCCTGTGCACCTAAACCTGAGCCCACAACAGATAACGGGCCCAAGTCAGGCCCAATTCGCTTAAAAATATCAGCCAAAAAGTGTTCACAAGTCAATTGGACTGGGCCTGTATCCCCATTTGATGCCTTGTTACCCTCCAACACTTGGGCTGATCTCACTATAGAAGATGGGCTTGGCCCCGACGTTGTTGGTGTAACGACATCGTGTGGTTCATCTTCTTCACGCGATAAATTTGGGATCGGTCTCGGATTCGCCGGTAAATCAGCTTCAATTACTGGATTGATATCTAAATCAAACTCTGTCCCCCGAGATTGACGGGATTCCAATCCATCCGAAACGTGAGAAATCAAGGATGGACCAGCGCCCTCGCCGGCCGTAGCTTCGGCGGTGGACACGTCCAAAACCAGTCCCTCACCTGCTCCTTTACGAGTTCCACCCGACACAACAACATCCGGACGCAAATGGGACATATCCGGGGATTCACCGTTCTTCTCATCCAGACAGGATGCTACTATGTTTTTCTCACCTGAGCCGGACGCCGGAGCTCGAGGACGAGTTATGGCCACGAATAGAACATATCCATTGACCTTGATCCCATTGAGACTTTCCACGACTTCAAACGCTGCAGACGACGTCGAGAAAGTGACAAAACCGAAGAACCTCCCTCTTCTGTTTGTGCGTCTCAAAACGGAGCACGCGGTGATCGATCCGAACGTGCCAAAAACGTTGCGTACCCAATCTTCGGAGGTTCCGAAAGGAGGGTTATGGATGAATACCTCGTTGGAGGAGATATGAGGACGCGTAGATGACGACTGAACAGGGATCAGAGCACCAGATTTGTGTGCATAGTTCACCTCCGACGCAAAGGCCTTGCCTGTAACTGGCTTTGACTCCACACCTTCTACTCCACCAGCGCCCTTTTCCCAGACGATTGTTTCCGACGGGGTGATTCCCGAGCTTCTGTCGCAACCATTCCTTAGTCCTCTTCTTCCTCGATACACCTTCGACACCTCGTTTACCATTTCCTGATACAATCCCGTTCACCACCGCAACATACTCTCGATAGGATTATATCATAACCGAAGCAAAGTCCGGAAACGAGAGCATCGCACCTCCTATTTCTATGTGTACAATTTATAACTGTTGATCGTATAAGAACAACGGTAAATATTACATACTCCAAACAAACTAGATCATAATATTACTAACCCCTAATAAAAACATGCAAGGCAACAAAATGCGTCCAGAACGTGCAACTATACCGTGCACGCCAAAAGTGAAACAAAGTGCACACCATAAGTGTCGCATAACGGGCACACCAAAGTAAAACCGGTCCACACAAACGTGCAACCGATGCACACTAATCTGTAATAAAGTGCAATTATTTGACCCGAAAAGGTCACAACCAACCAAAACCTGACAAAAAAGAATATAGAAAAAGCTAGAAATGTGATCATATCTCTTCGGATCCAACCACGCCGATCATATCGATATTCTTCCGTCTGACTTTGATCACCGGTATCCGAAGAAACAACGTTAGAGAATCTAAGACCCACACCTAACACTTCGACTCTCCTTCCACAACGCCCCCTCCACACTCAAAGTATATATTCGAGGCTAGCTCAATGGACTCTCTGGCCTAAACAGCGAAATACGACACAACGAAGAGACTGAATGAGCCGAAACTAGAGGAGGAGAAAAAGAGCATGTGACGAACGAACGAAAATCCGAGCTACTTCCCCGTAGGGAGCACGACCACCGCATTCCACTTGCATCCCATGTTGAGATCTCATTGGTCAGACCATACCGTCACAATCAAGAGCAAAAAGACGCGATGGAAAGCTTAATTGTAGAGAATATACAAGTTGGCATCATCCAACGAAGTGCGAGCCCTTACACCTTCCCGATGATATTGGTGTGTAAAAAAGATGGGACCTGGCAATTTTGCGTGGACTACAGAGCCCTCAACAACATTACCGTCAAAAACCTCTTTCCCATCCCCACGGTAGAGGAGTTACTCAACGAGCTCTCCGGTAGCAAAATCTTCTCCAAAATAGACTTGTGCGCCAGCTATCATCAGATAAGGGTGGAAGAAGGAGAGGAACACAGGACGACGTTTAGAGTCCATGATAGTCACTACGAGTTCCTCGTCATGCCCTTTGGGCTGACAAACGCACCGGCCAGTTTTCAGAGCCTCATGAATAGGGTCTTCCATGATTTTCTACGGCGATTCGTCCTAGTTTTCTTTTCCGATGTACACATCTACAATAAGGACCTGAATTCGCATTTAATGCATCTGGCCTTGGTGTTTCAGCGACTCCGGGAGCAGAAATTGTTCGCCAAACGGTCGAAATGTCAATTTTGGGTTGAGTTCTATTGTGTACCAGGGGCACTACATCTCCGTCAAAGAAGTTTTTCCAGACCCGGAGAAGATAAAGGTTGTAACTGAATGGCGGGTTTCGACCACGGTACGCGAAGTCAGAGGCTTTCTAGGCCTGGAGAGTTATCACAGGCGGTTCGTGAGGAATTTTTGCCAAATAGATAGACCATTAATGACACTACTCAAGAAGGATTCGAATTTTGTGTGGGGAGAAGAGGAAGAATAGAGCTTCAGGGTTCTACATCAAGCTTTGGTGAATGCTTTGATCTTGACTCTGTCGGATTGCACAAAATCGTTCAGTGTGGAGACGTACGCATTGGATTCAAGCATAGGCGCGGTGCTGATGCAGGAGGGACATCCAGTGGCGTAATTGAGAAAAGCCTTGGGCCTGAAAAATGTCATCCGTTCAACTTATGAGAAGGAAATGTTATCGATGTTTATGGCGGACGCTCTGTCTCGTCGAATGGAGAAGGAATTAAGAGAAATGACCATCGTGGTTCTAATATGGATAAGAGAGCTATCATCAAGTTACGAAGGGGGTCAGGAAGTGGCTGGCATCATCACCCAACTTTGCGTGTCTTCAACAAGCATCGAAGGATATAAATGGGAGGATAGGCTGTTCACATTCAGGGTCGTGTTTATGTGGGGGAAAATTGGCTTGTTTGTTTGAGAGTGGTGGATGCGCTTCATGCCTCAATGCTGGGAGGACACACAGACATTTAGGAGACAATAAAACGGGTGCAAGCTTACTTCTGGTGGCCACATGTGGCGCAGGACATCAAAAACTGGGTTCAAAGCTGCGTAGTATGCCAGCGTTGAAAAACATAGTATGTTGCCTATCCTGAGCTTCTGCAACCGCTCCTTATACCGACCAGACCATGGCTAGACATCAGCTTAGACTTCGTCAAAGGGCTCCCCAAATCAAGCGGTAAAGACACAATCTTGGTAATTGCTGACCGACTCTCGAAATATGCCTACTTTGTGGGGTTGAGCCACCCCTTCACGGCGCAACAAGTGGCGCAAGCCTACAAGCTTCATTGGGTTCCAAGGACGATGGTCTCGGACCGTGATCGGATTTTTGTGTGGAAGTTCTGGCGCGAACTGTTTTGTCTTTTGGGAACAAGGTTGCACACATCGACGACCTACCATCCCCACACGGACGACCAGACTGAGCGGGTCAACTAGTGCTTTGAGAATTTCTTGCGCCTCACGACTCATCATTTACCTCAACAATGGTTCTATTGGCTGTCCTTGGCGGAGTAATGGTTCAACACCGCTTTCCACACTGCGCTGAACAAACATTCTTCAAAACGTTGTATGGCTATCCCCCACCATCACCGGCTTGCTCGATCTTTGTAACCAATGTCGGAGCAGTGGAGGCCTTCGCAACAGATGGTCAGGCCGTCTGGAACATGCTGCGAGACAATCTGATGGATGCACGAGGTCGGGCCAAGTATTATGCATACAAGAAACATTCGGAGAGGAGCTTTGAAGTCAGAGACTGGGCGTTCCTGAGGTTACAGCCATACCGATAAAACTCGGTGGCGGTCAAATGCAACCTCAAGTTGTCAGCACGCTTCTATGGACCATTTGAGGTGACCGCCAAGGTGGAAAAGGTCGCCCATACATTGCGCTTACCGGAGTCATCGAGAATTTATCATACAATACACGTCTCGCAGCTCAAGAAGCAGATTGGGAACCATCAACGAGCGTCAACGACTCTATCAGAGCTGACTAAAGCCGTCCAGCCTAAGGTAGAACCACTTCTCATTCTCCAAACGCAAATGATCAAAAGAAATAACAAGGTAGTTATTCATAAACTGGTGTAGTGGTCATAATCGATCCCAGAAGATGCTACGTGGGAAGACATTGGCCATCAGAGAGCACAATTCTCATGAAGGACCTTCGATTATGAGGCTTAAGGTCAAGCCTAAGTCGAGGAAGAGGTATTTTTCATGAATGCAACTACAAGAGAGCCACGTGGACAAGCTGATTTGAGGTTGTTAGCCATGTAAGCAGGTTGTTAGAAGAGAGTGAGTGAGTTGTTGCGTTTGTTAGAAATTTGTTAGCAGCTCAAAAGAGCCATAAATAAACGAGAGTGGGAAAGATTAGCAAGAGAGGCTTGAGTGTTGTGCAAGAGTTCTTCAATTTGCTGCAATAACAATTTGTATTTGCGGGTGCTCCATTTCTAATTCATTGTTGTTACATTTATCAGGATATCGTGAAAATATAAGCACAAACGATGGTTGATTGTTTAACAGGGTTTGATAGATGGTTGAATGTTTGATGGGTTTAGTTAAAAAAGAGACGGATTAAGAGACAAGTTTTAAAATTTTAAATTATTTTATACATCTTCCTAATTTTTATATTGAGTTTTATTGGACACTTTTACACTATACTTAGAGGCTAGAGCACGTGACCAAAAGGGCAGCTTAATACAATTTCCCCAATAATGTATTTAATAAAAATACATATCCAAATAATCCTTGGATACGTTTTTTTACAAGTTCACTATCTTACTCAATAGTGAAACAGATAATAGTAAATGGAACAAAACAAGTAATAAGCGTACTCCATCAGACCGTGTCCAAATTACAATCAAATTGGAGCAGAAGTTACCGAACATAACAACTATATTAACTTATTATTTCTAAACTAAAACTGTTTTCATCCATAAGTGTTGAAACCAACCAACACCGGGCCAAGGATAGGATCTAAATAGTTCAGAGCAAACTGTGTGCCAACTACTAATTCTACTATGCCCTCTTTGTGTTGTCATCACGGTGTTCATCATCCACCACCGGCACCTCCTCGTTTATATCTCCAGCATTGCTACCAAATTGATCAATAGAGCCTCCAAATCCGAATCCAGAATCTCCATCAACCCCACTATCACCAAAGCTGCTCCCACCACCGCCGCCAGCGACACTCACATCCCCAGCTTTATATCCATCAACAGCAGAGCTCTGGCCACCATAACCACCACTGCCTCCACCACCGTAGCCACCACCACCGTAGCCACCACTGCCTCCACCACCGTAGCCACCACCACCATAACCACCACTGCCTCCACCACCATAACCACCACTACCTCCACCATAGCCACCGCCGACTCCACCGTAGCCACCACCACCTCCACCACTTCCATAACTATCACCAGCAAAGTTGCTGTTATAGTTTTCCCGTCTTCCATAGCCTCCACCACCACTTACATAATTTCCACCAACACCATAGCCTCCACCACTAGGTGGCCCACGTGGCGTCCTTTCCGTGGCATAATTAACCCTCACTTGACGTCCATCCAGGTCCTAGCAAAAATGTAGAGACAAAAATCACCACCATCTACCGATGTTCATTAAACTACTATAGGGGAAGAATTTTTTTTCCTTGCTACTCAAAGACGAGCAGAATCGAAACAAGATGAAATGGAATAGTACATACGCTGACACAATGCAAGACTGAGAATAATATTTTTAGACAAACCCGCCCTACCTAATTTATCTCACAAAAGGAGTTACTATTTACTTTCGACCATTTGTAAAGAAAAACATCATCAGTATGCATAATTGTAGCATCAATAAACTGTAGTAACCAGGACCTAAGAAGCACAGAATTGGATATGCAAACACAGACCAATATTCACCATCCACATAAAACATTGGTATGACACATTGGGATACAATTTTTTCACCAACATCTATAAACAGATGATACCTTAATTACAAAAATAAAATAAAATAAAAACTAGATAATGGACATGTCAAACAAAGAATTGGAGATTAGCAAACACAGACCAATATTCACCATCCACATAAAACATTGGTATGACACATTGGGATACAATTTTTTCACCAACATCTATAAACAGATGATACCTTAATTACAAAAATAAAATAAAATAAAAACTAGATAATGGACATGTCAAACAAAGAATTGGAGATTAGCAATCATACCAAAATGATTTATATAAAGACAGTGCTGTTCTTTACAGGCCAATACAGCTTGAATTGCCAAGCATGTGATAAATGAAGTAATATAGCAGTACCTGTCCATCCAGCGCCTGAATAGCAGAGGATGCCTCCTCATTAGAAGTAAAAGTAACAAATCCAAACCCTCTAGATCTGTTAGTCTCTCGATCCATTATCACCCGTGCTACAATATACATTCAGCCAATCAATATTAGTGACAAGTCAAAATTTCTACCAAATTCATCATGCACTGCAGTCTTAATATACTAAAACTAAAACGAATGTTCATATTTTACAGCTCTGCATATTTCAGAACTCTAGTAGCAAAAAGTGAGCAAGTCATGACATATGAAGCATCTGTTTTCACATTGCTGATGTGAATGATTAATGTATATAATTAAGACATAGCACATAATTCGGCAATGAGAAGCAGTCTTATTTATCTAAAATCTCAAAGCAATAGCAAGGTAAAATAGAACACTAACCTTCAACAACCTCACCATACTTAGTGAACGCTTCTCTCAGCCTAGTTTCATCCGTGTTATACGAGATGCCTGCAAATTAAAATTTTGGGTCAGCTTACGTAACACAAAGGTCATTATATAAGCAGCTGAGATATATAGGAGAACAGCATGCACCTCCAATAAACAGTTTTGATGACATGCATCTTATTGCTTGATAGATAGAAGGCTGGGATGCAAACAATTCTGAACTCTGCTTCCTACCAGATTGCTTAAGTATATTGCTGACTCTGCTAAGAAAAGCCATTGCATAAACCTACATCAAGAAAGAGTTCATCAGCTAACTCTTTCCTAGAAACAGCCATGGTGACTGACAGACCACAAATTCTAGCACTACATTTAGTGCAAATGAAGAATATAAGAAAACAGAAAAATGAGGATTTCATAAACTACATTCTTTTTTCAAATAAAAAGTACACTACATTTGCTAACTTTGTAATGCATGTTATGTAGTACTCTTATCAAGACACATACGCACCTATAGATATATGTATATAATTCCGGAAAAAATGCTGAAGCACAAGTTTAAAACTTAGTTATGCAATCTTATAATTCTTGGCAATGAGTGGGAAAATGTATGCCCAGATCCTATCATATGTATTCTTACCTGAATAATATCTACGACTTTTCTATACTTTAGACACCATAATATTAAGAAGATGAATAGTGTCATCATTATTCATATGCAACACAACACATGCAAAAAGGCTATTTCTTCAATTTAAGGTTTAAAGATGAGATGGTATTGAACCCATGATCAACAGCTCAAACAAGGATACAGCTGGTAAGAGTTGAACTATTTGCGATTTCTAAAAATCCACATTTAACATAAAAAGCAGAAGGTTTAGTCAAAATTAAAACACAAATTGCTCAATGTTCTAAGCAAGAGATTGGAGAAAATGAAAAAAAATCTAATAAAGAGCAATATTTAGAACACCAACAACACAGAACAAACAAGAAATCAAACTATGATATATGAAAAGGAAAACAGAAAGGAAGTAGCCATGAGCTAGAGATGACCTGAGAGGAGGCTCGGATTTTGGGTTTGAGACGCTCGATTTGATGAGAGAGACGAGGGCTCAAGAAGGTTAGGGTTTAGTGTGTGGTGTTGATTCGGAGGAAGGGGGTACAAGTAAATAACTTCGTGGGCCGCAAGACAAGTTTACAGGCCCATGCTGTAATCAATGGGCCACAACTATCATTATTTTTTCGCTACTGTAAAAAAAAGGGGGCAGTTATGTAACATAACCGTTTGGCATGTCATAATCTTATCCTACCTTTTTTTCAATTTATTGAAATGATTATCATAAATTATTAAAAACTAACGAAGACAACAGATTTTTGGACGATTTTGACACGTGAGTTGTCTTGACTATTAATCACTAATGTTCCAATAATCGATAGAAAGTAGCGAAACTTGTTTCAAGTCCTTTATCCTTCTCTCCTTCGTCGTCTTAATCTCCATCTCTTTCTATGTTTTTTCAGTAACTCAAAGATTCTTCGAAGTATTGGTGATGTCGTTATAGTTTCTTCTTCCTCTGTTGTGTCGTGATGGAAGACGAAGTGGATCTGTTCTACGTCAACGACAATGCTGAGAAAATCAACCGAAAGAAGCGCGATGTAAAGGAAGACGAAGGAGAAACCCGCAATAGATGGTGCTCCGATGACAAGAAAATTATGTTTGATTAGAAAATCTAGAGAGGATATCCAACTACTTTTAAAACCAAAATTTTCATAATTTAATTCCATATCGGGGTTTGGATTTGTCTATCAGTGATTTTTTTTTCCTTTCATTGTGTGCTTCCTTTTTTTTTTTATAAAGAAAAGCTAAATTAATCAAGGGAAAGATCACACCTTACAGAACAAGCAATAGATGAGGGAGGAGAGAACCCCACTCTTGAACCAACAAGCTATGAAAAACAAACGGAGCGAGACTATGGGAAACCTTATTACAACACAGTCGCACGCAACGAATCACCACATCTCCTAAGGCATTTAAAGAAGACTAAATGTCCTCAACAACAAGCTCTTTCATAGCCTCAAACAACCAACCGCGAACAACCGAAACTACATTCGAGGTATCCGATTTCACCTCTAAGATTTTCCACCCTTTTGCAACACACCACTGAAGGCATTCTCTCAAAGCTAAGCACTCATCAAGATGAGGGGAGAAACAACCCGCCTAAAACAGGTCCTCGCTCCAATGACTTCTCCTAAGTGATTCCTAACCAACATGCCCAAGCCAATCCCTCCCGGTCGACCCCCAGCATCCACATTCAGCTTCAAAGTTCCACAAGAAGGAGAAATCCAACGCAAGGTCAGACCTCAGGCTTGGCAACCCAACTGACCCCGCCTATCCTTGACGGCGGAGGAGTGAAACTCATGAATCCAGCCTTGGCTTATAGCCATCAATTGATCAAGGTCCCTCTCAAGCTCTCCACGAAGAACCTGGCTCCTCTCCCTCTAAATCATATAGGTGGTCATAGTCTAGGCTGCAAGGTCGGTTCCTCTCACTCCAAATCATATAGGCGGTCATAGCCCAGGCTGTAAGGTCCTTATCCGATAGCCACTCTACTTGAAATAATAATACATCAGAACTAGATAAGGACCTGACATAGACAACCTGTACACCAAAGGGAGAAGCGTTCCACGTTGCGACCGTTTACCAATAGTCTCATTCCTCCCAGCACATCTCTCATACACCTAGCCAACCCCGCTCCAATAGACAAGATGCCATGAAAGAAACGCCAAAGAAAAAATCGGACCTTAGGCGGGGAATGAAGCCCCGAAGCCTGATCCACAAACTATGAATAAACCCCTCGAGGTTGCTTTTCATTTAGCCAACCTTATCACCTTTTTCCGCCCGATACTCGGATTTTACTGTGTACACCCCTTTCGCCCTAACCCCCAAGCCCAAGTGGCAATCGTCTGAGATCTACCATCGGAATTTGAAAAATAGCCCCGTGGTACACTGGGAAAAAAAAATCATCAATTTTCTCCTGATCCCACGAACCATCAACCCCTAACAGGTCAGAAACCCAAGCAATCCTATAAGCCTCAAGCGGAATTGTAATCGGACCAAATCCCTATATTAGAAGGTATCCATGGGTGTTAGAAGAGAAAAGTATCAATGATACTCCCTACTCTCTTGATGAATCCGTTTTGAACTAAGGATTGAGTCCACAAGAGCCCCTTCCACACAGAAGAGAGGCTCGACCGGGATTGAGCTTCCCAGAGGGAAGTTGCGGGGAAATACTTGATCCGAAGAACCATAGACATAAGACAACCTCTCACTATTAGAATCCACCAAACTTTCTTTCCCAACATTTCCTTGTTAAAATACCCAAACACTTCGGATGACAAAACTTACCTCAATCCCACCAATAGAAATGGCGCGAATCCACATCTTTTACCCGCCAAAAGCAATATGCTAGCCTCTGAAGATCTTGAAGGATTCCTTGTGGGACCCGAAATACTCATAAGACAAAAGTTGTCAGTCTTAGTGCCCGTAGTTCAATCATAAATGTCCAAATATTTATATATATATCATCATTAGCAATAAATTAAAGCGGTTTTATATTACTTATGAGTTAGAGTAATATATCGATGTGTGTTCTGATCTATGCCCACCATGCGAATAGAACCATGGATCGAGATAGATCACACTCGATGGGTCCCTAGTCAACAAAGCTTCACTAAAAGCGACTAGTATGAAAGAATAGCATGGCCATGCACATGATACTGGGTATCATATATTCAGTCATCTCACATATCAAGGAACAGTGATTGAGAATAATATGGATGGCGACTCTATGCCTTATCTCAATCAGGATATCAGAGATAAAAGGATAATGACACGGACGGCGGAAAGGTTAGAATCGAGATGGTCGATTCGTTATGCAGTGTCAGGAAATACGAAAGTCTCGTTAGTTGCCACTTAAATAGGATCAAGTAAAATGAGATTTCACGTTGATCTATTGACATGCATAAACCTAAGGGTCACACCGGAGGGTGAAACTCATTGACACATTTATGGAGAATGGCCAAAAGGGAGTTGTCTCGAGACATGACCAAAACTGGGTTTTGGGTCATGTGCCCGTAAGTGAATAAGACTTTACGGATCGAGACAAGGCTTGGAGTCTTGGGATTGGTCACGTCGGATAATGTTGGACATTTCCAGTATGGAAGGCTTGGAGGCGATGAGCGAATCACGGGACCTCGTTGGAAATGGCCACGGGCTAAGTTCCAAGAGGCCCATGAAAGGCCCATAAAACCAAGGCCCATGGAACTAATTAATCAAGTCTTGATTAATTAGTACTAAGTAAGCATGACAAGGATTAAGGTGTTGGTGATTCACCACCTAACCCCATCTTATCTAGCCATACTTTGTCCTATTTACACATTACTTGTCACCATGCTTGTCTCATGCCTTTAGTTGGACAAGTATGAAGTTTGTTATGTTTAAGTCATCTTTTTTCAACATAACAAACACAAGACAAGAATAGGAAACACAACTTCTCTCCCTCTCTCCCTATAATTTCGGGTTTGGCAAGCTCCCACCTCCATTTTTTGTGTTCTTGAGTCTTCAAAGAGAAGAACTACGTGGCTTTGATTACCATGTGGATATGTAGGCGTCTTGGAGACTCAAGCCAATCATTCGTTACCCGATGTTCTTGTTTTGGTAAGAAATAATGCTGAATTTTTCTCTTGTGAATCTATTATTTGTTAGTTGTTTCATGGTTTTGATTGTCTCTTGGTTTTCATTGATTTTCCGCTGCGAGTTGGTTCATCTCCAACCCCACCTCGAGACCCAACAAAAGTGAGGATTGACTGGACAACCGCTTTAATCAGCAAATCTAGACCACCTAGGGAGACATTTTTTCCTTCCACCCTTGCATCTTCTTACAAACCCGCTCACCGAGAAACCAAAACACCTCTTTCCTACCCCTCCCTACAAGGTATGGAAACTTAAAATATCACCCATGACCTCGCTACTCTTGAATCCCTAGTAGAACTCACAAAGAGGCACGATCAGGGGCCTGTACATTCGAACTAGAGTTGATACAAGATTTCTTGAAATTCACCATCTGCCCATTGATATCCTCATATCGAGATAAAACGCTCTGAATGCTCTGAACCTCCTCCGCCATAGCTTGATCAAATAGAAAACTGCCATCTGCAAAAAAATAAGTGGGATACTCGGGGCCTACCTCGAGAACAAGAAAATACTAAAATCCGCTAGACAACCATTTCCTCTCTAAGAAGTCTGGAAAGCACCTTAGCGCAAATAATGAAGAGATACGGTGAGAGCGGGAACCCTTATCTCAGACCCCGAGAATGCAAAATCACACCATTAACCTCTCCATTAAATTGAAAAGAAAAGCTAGAGGAGGAGATACAATCCAAAATAACCCGAGTCAATGAGTTCAGGAAACCCATCTCAAGCATTTCATTATTAATCCTAAGAGAATATTGATGATCCTAGTAAGATTTCTTAGGAGAGTGTTAAGAAGCTTAGTCTTAAGGCGTTCGATTCAGGTGTTGATACCCTGAATCAGGATCTCGAAACTAACGCCTCTGGTAAGCTAGATTTGGGTAGCGAGGGGGGTCTTCTTTTAAGAATATCGGTGGTGAGGATGATATTTATCTGTCCATGGGCCTTTCTTCCTGTGTTTGAAACCTCGACGAAGAGAGTTTTCCTTTGGGTATCTTCTTCTTTGGTTTGGTTGGGGAGGTTGTTGATAAGAGTAGGTTGGACTGTCGCACTCTTCCACTCTTTTAGTTTATTTATTTATTTCCAAAGCTGCTTTACCGGTGGTTTGGTTTTGGGCCATTCTGAATCTGGTTAGGTTTGTTGTTGGTTTTTTAAGGTAATTTGGATGATCCGCGATTTTTCGGGTTGTATCTCCTTTTTCTATATTTCTTCTTGTTATACAAGATTTAATAAGAAATCATTTATATAAAAAAAACTTATCACGGATTTGGTAATTTATGTCTCAAAATGAAAATTTTAATAACATTGTCGTTAGGACTAGCAACGACATGTCGAGAATATTTGCTACATTTTGAGGTTGAGGATATCTTGTAAACTAAGGAAAGTCTGTTGTTATGGTTTGAAAAACAGGAAGCTAAAATTATGACGTCATAATTAGCCAAAGTATATTGTCACGAAATGGGATTTTCACCCAACAAAATTGGGGTTAGACTGTTAATTTTTTTAATTCAAGAATAATTTTACTATTTTTATCGTAGAGAAAATTACTTGTGATTAATCTCATTCTTGTTCATATTTTATATTTATTTATCTTAAATATATAAGATCACTATCAAATATAAACAACCTCTTATGTACAAACTACAAACCAACAACAGCCCTCAGATTCGTGAGATCTAATGCTCAAAATGTTGCCAGTGCGCAATGGTAATTTTGTAAATAACGTGAACTTCCCCACCTTATTGACCGTAATGTAGCACATGTTGACAACGCTTGCAGCTCACAAAAGTACCAACATCTTTGTATGTAAGGTATCAATACCTTGCATGGAAGGTACCAACACCCTTATATGTAAGGTACCAACATCTTTTTTGTAAGTAAGGTACCAACACATTCTATGTAATATATCTTACCATTGTATGTAAGGTGCTAACACATTTGTATGTGAGGTATCAACTCTTTTTATATATATATAAATGATGGTTTCATTGATAAGCTTTGGAAAAAAAGACTACAAAGTCGATGTAATGAAACCTCAAATATTCTCCACAAGAGACATGAAATAAACATCATCTCCTAGTAGAAGAAATAAAACAGAGAGATGGAGAGGTCATCTAATGAATAAGAGTACCCCCCTCAAGAAGATCGCCAACCATCTTGTAGATGCTGAAACTATGAACCTAAAGCTTGTTGAAATCTACATCAACAGACTCCACTTGGTGAGGAAAGACAACTAAATTCCTCTACAGCCAGATATGCCAAAATCAAAGGTAACCAACCTTAACCCAAGATCTCCACCAGCCTGCTCTACCCAACCCTTTCCAAGCAGAAATCAAAGAAACACGATCACCTAGCATGGTCCAAACAATTGACCACCAACAATAAACCTCGATCCTGTAAGAAAGATTTGGTGGCTTGGAAGGTACAAGCACATTTGCATATAAGGTACTAATACCCTTGCATGTGTACCGTACAGTCGTAGTCAACAAGCACTATAGTAGAGGTCAAGCGCGCTACAGTAACGCAAAAATATCAAAATTCACCTTTTGATATCCTCGTCCATCTTTTAGATTAACGACCTAGAAATGTTTGTAGTTTTTACAATAAGGGCGATTTACACTGAATATCTTGTCATAGTTTTTCTTTTATTTATGACTTCCCTAATTTTGTTTTAAAAAATTACAAAATGACTAAAACTCAATTTCAAGTTTTCGGAGCATTCATCAATTTTATACTTTTTTCGCTCATTTATTTTTATTTATATGTCTACTTATTTTTATTTTATAAAAGTGGACAAAATACAACAAGAATTATGGAATGCATTACAAAATTACCATTATAATATGGTGATGTAAAAAATTAATCACAACACAAAATATAGAAAAATCAATCATATACACAAAATTTACTAATTAATTTTCACATAACTATTTTATATTGAAATACAAAAAATGAAGGATTTGCGGCTCCCTCGTGCACCAACAATAATTCAAGCGGATCATAGGTACAACACATTTCCTTAGTCACTTGCAATACAAAATCAATTGTTGGTGAATGAGTGGAAAATAGAATTTGTAATGTAACAAACGAATTCGTATGTGCGAAGGTTTCAACGCCCTTTGCCATTCGACGATGCTCGACAGAGTGGCCTACGGCTAGTCGCTTGGGACAATAAGAAATTATCATATTTGCCTATAACCCTAAAATTTCTCTATAAAAAACCCCTTTGTTCACCACTTCTACAAGATCTCTCTATAACCCTTCCCATTATTTTTTTTAGTTTCACATCCAATGGATTCTCATAAGCACTCATAAGTAGTTATAAAGTTATAATGCAAGAATGAAGATTTGAAAGTAGACTTTACACAACAATATGTCAAGTTCAAGAAATATCAACATAAAATATTCAAGTACATAACAAACTATTTGAACAATATATTGAATTAAAAGCCTGAGACATAACGAATATACACCTCGAACAATTGCAAACGGTCTCTTGAAGTTGATTACAAGATGAATGTTAGGGTTTTGAATTTTTATGTTCTTAAATATGTTTTTATTTTAGTCTACATTTTTCAATTAAATGTATTTTCTCTTTCGTAATAAAATTTTAATTGTGTATTAACTAACGTATAATCTAGCGTACATGCAATTTCACATTTCACGAGTTTTGTTTAGCCTCACACCTAGAGAATCCAGAATGAAACATTAGTTTCTCGTCACTATAAAAACAACCATTTCTCCCCACATTTATCCTCCAACCTCTATGTTGGTTTTATGCCTTAAGTCAATTTCATCATCATTTGTTGTTAATACAATGACATATTTCATTTTATGAAATGTTAATTGAAGTGATAAACTAATATTCATAAGATCATCAAGTACATGACTTGATAGTAAAACTCTTAAAAGTATGAAGAGAATTATTCACACATCCGTAGTGTTAAACAATATACAAAAACTAGTATGATGTTGACTGATGGTCTTGTTTTACTGATCATATATATAGAGATATGAAATCAAATCATAGATGATGATTAGGCAATAGCATTGGATGCCCCATATTGAGAATAATACATTGGTGATGTCATGAGTACCTCTAAATACTGTACCATGCCTTAAGTCCAATGACCTTGAAGTCATCATGGATTTCTACATGGTTGTGTTCATGTCTTGGTATAATCCAACAATGTCTTCAACCAGAAAATAATAGAGGTTGTTGTTAGGTATGAAATCATACATGTGAGGAATGTGAGTAATTGTCGTTGGAATATTCCCTCATGACACAAGCATGAGTTAGATATCGTATGACCCTTTGATGAGTGAGACTGAGGAAATGCATGGTCATACGGATAGACAAATTAGTTGTCTCTCACAGTCTACTTGGAACAAAGAAACGAACCATTGAACATGAATAAGAATGACATCAACATGTCCTATGTCCAATCACGATATACCAAAGACAAAGGATTAAGATATTAACGGTAATAGGTTAAGTCGGATTATCGATATTCATATGACTTTGGTGGTTTTGTTGACTTGCTAGAGGACATCTATAATTTGTAGATGAAATGGAAATTTTGGGCTCACGGCCAACACCATATGAACCTAAAGGGTCACACACAAGAATGAGCTCAAACAAATCGGACTTTAGAAGCCCAATTATTATATTTATTTAATTATATTTTCTTTGAAATATATGTTTTTAACATTAAACAAATATCTTGTAATATATTTATTTTATGGGAAGGTGTTTATTTTAGAAAAGTAGAACCCAATTTAAATAGAAAAGGGAAATCGTAGATCAAACTAATTTATGAAATTGGAAAAGTTTCAATTGAGTTTTGATTCAAGCTTCCTTGTTCTTCTACACTCTGATTAAGGAAAGTTAGAGTTACAAATATTCTCTTGGCCTAAAATCCTAGGTTAGACACCACACTTTTGATTTTTGGCCACCATCAAAGAGACGGAGAGAATAGAGAAAAATGTTGGCGACCTTAAGTTTTGGAATACCCTTGTTCGTGTGGATATCTACAGGGGTGAATTATTTTCGAGACACTTTGACAACCACATAAAGTAACGGTCTTTGTCTCGAACCAGATAACAATTTACAAGAGTTAATTCAATTTACTTACAATGTTTATCGAC
Source organism: Erodium maritimum (assembly GCA_963921825.1). Lineage (NCBI taxonomy): Eukaryota > Viridiplantae > Streptophyta > Magnoliopsida > Geraniales > Geraniaceae > Erodium > Erodium maritimum. The sequence goes on from OY997596.1 coordinate 38,155,991, forward strand.
AGTTACTCAAATTGCAGGGATTTGGCTTAGGGTTTTGGCATTAATTTTTTTTATTATGTTGCATGTATATATAACATAAAACCCTACACTATCCTCCCTTATTTTACTTCTTTGTCTCTCTTTCTCCTTCCAATGGTTGATCCACACCATAATATAGCTTGATCCAATAAAGAAGAAATCCGACCTATTATATAGCATGGCTTGAGTATGTCAAGCTGGGAGGAAAATTTTGGATTGAAGTTTACTTACACTTCGTGCAGAACTTTCCAAAAAATCTCAAGCCAACAAACCAACAAACAACTAAAAGATCATTAGGGGAAAGAGTATCTAAACTTCAAGGTAAAGAGATTTAATATCATCTACCGACAATACCTCCAAAATATGAACCCCGATCAAATTGATAAAAGGTACATAAGATAATTAAGCTTAAATTAATGTACTTTTATCTCAAATTTTATATTAATGTCGACTTATAGTCTAGTAGGGGGCATTTGCATGATAAGACTATTTCAACTAGCCCAACTATTTCAGGAGGGAGAAATAATAAAAAAATCAATTAGCTTGAGCTATTAGCCCAGTAAATGCTAATTGCATCGGAGATGCTCTTAAATCAGTATGGTAATGAGGATTGTTTGATGCCATGATATGTTCTCAAAATGACTATGATTGGGTTCAAGCTTATGGGACAAAAAGTACTTCTATCAAGATGAGGAATGGTCTTCGTCATGGAATAGATCTCATGGTGGGGATGAGATCAGTTTCCAGTTGAACATGGATCGACGGAGAGTGTCATCTCTTCCGGCAAGCACCACTCCTCACTGATTGTGCGTAGGTTTTCGGCTCAACGAGAACTATTTTAAGCCCATGGCGATCTGTAATCGACAAGTGCTATTTAAAAATCCATGTGTAAGCAGCATATGTAGTTAAGTGCTATTTAAAAATCCATGTGTAAGTAGCATATGTAGTTAAATAGTTTTATTTCACGTGGGCGGGAGTGAGTAAAAAAATAAAGATGAGACGGACCAATAAATACGAAAATTACCTCTTTTTCTGGTGCTTTTTTTAGACAGAAACCAGACTGATAAAACGACAACTATTGACTTAGACATTTTTTTATAATAAATATTATTGAATATTTCTTTTTTTTAACTCATATCTGCTTTGAGCACAAGCCTATGTCACTTAAAATGATTACTTAAACTTTTTACATTATTACCACAGAGTTATTCATGTTAAACTTTATACGTTATTCAATCAAGGAGTTACGCTTAAAAAATTAGCCTATGCTATTAAGTCTTTATATAATGATTTGAATATGCATTTTATATCATGACTTGGGTTCAAATTTTGGATTTTATATCATGATCTGCGTCTACAATTTATATTATGATGAAAACCAAAATTTAAAAACCATTTTGTTCACATTTTATTTTTTATAAAAAAAACGATTGAAAATCGAACTTCAGATTTTAAAAGGCTAAAAGACTGTTCAAACTGACCAACGCTCCAGCCTACTGAAACAATGTAGTTGGATGAAGAGAATATGGAGAGATACAAACAGAAACGAGACAAGTACAAGCTTCAAATCCATGTAAAACTTCAAAATATGGCTATGATGAGAACCAGGCCATTTGAGTTTGACAACGACTAAGGCAATATTTAACGATTCAAGTGGTGAACTCCAAGGGAAACAAGATAATGTTGTGAAGTACAAAGCAAGCACTAAACCAGTATTCTTGTAGGAACATGTTTGAAGGTTTAAGATCATGCCTTAATATTTAGTTTTCTCATTGTGCAGCAACACCAATCCTTCCAGCAACTTGGTCAAGGTCTCGCTGGCCACTTGACGTAATCCTTCTTCCACTGTAACACAATTTTGAGCATCAATAAAAAAAATTGAATACCTTATCATGTAATTCAGTAGTATAAAACAAATGGCATTGTTGATGCCACAAACATTGGCACACCCAAAAAATATCTGAATCCATTCATCAACCGGGATATGAAAGAAGAATGGAAACATGTAACCAGCAATTAATTCAGAAACATATATTTGAAAAATAGACAAAATGGGACACTATGTGAAGCATAACAATTTTCAAGAAAAGAGCATGACTAACTACCAAGAAAAACCACTCCCCATATCCCAAACAAGTGCTGAATTGTTGTCCCACTTTCTTTTATTGCCAGTACAATTTTCTACAACAAATAAGCATGGGGGCACATGAGGAGAACAAGGGCAAGACATTTTATTTTGTTACATTAGCTAAACAGTCAATAGGATAAAAACTCATAAAATTGATTTATACTTTTATGCCGATATTAGTATACACAAACATGCATCTATGATCAATACAGAGCAGAAAAAAAGGTTTTTGTCAAAAAACAACTCTGATCTTACCCCTTTGGATCAACCTCAATTATATTCATCTTCTCTAGCTGCTGGAGTATGTGACGAGCTACAGAACCACTGCTCTTGCAGAAATGGGGAGGTCGACTGCCATTCCTCTTGCTCCCTCCATAAATCCTTCGGAAGCCACCAACACCAATACCACCCCTCAGATATATTTTCCTAGCCATGGAAGCTGTGATGATAATAATTATATAAAAAATATGTTCCAATGTGTTTTTGTGTGAGGGAGAGATGGAAATTGAGAGAGAGAACATACCAGCCCTGATATAGTACCAATCAGGATCATAAGGAGCAAGCTCCTTGAATGTAGCAGTCTTCACAATATCAGTCCAGTGAGGGAGTTCAACCTATCAGAATCATCACAGAGAGGTTACAAATCATTTGAACAGCAGCTCAGAGAATTTGAAAAGGCAGGAACAAGCTGCATTATAGCATCAAAGACTTGGTTTTGTTCACAATAACAAGGAGCACAACTTACAATTCGGAGTTAAAAAACAACATGCTGTGTGAATCACAAGGATATGAGGTTTAAGAAATTGTGCTGGTTGTTTCATCGTCTACAAATTTCTAATCAGCAAAAGGCTGAGAAATGGAACAAAATCAATGATCAAAACAACAAAATGGACGTGCAAATGTGACAAAAAGATCAGAGGAGCCGTGAATAGGCAATGTGGCATCTCAAGCGGAAAAAAAAGATCTAGCTGAGTAAAACCACAAACATAGGGTGCATACCATGAGTGAAATCACATCAGAACATTAGACAAACATCAAAAACAAGCAGCCATTTGTGGGTTGTTTTTCATTTGGTATGCTTCATCAACAAGCTAAATTAGATCTTATCAACTAAAAATTTCTAGTGTGTGAGCAATCTGCAGCCAAACCAATTATGAAAATATAAAAAAATTCAGCTATTTCATGAAGCATTACAATCATTATCATTCAAAAAAATCATATCATCTCAAATCAATAAGCAATGATGAAGGCGAATTTAAGCTATCAATCTGATACCTCAATCGCGTGACAGAAATATGTAGAAATAACAGATATGCAGATAAGATTTAAAAAAAAATGCGTAGATTGAGAGAGGACCTTGCCGGAGCGCTTAAGGTGAGAAGAGTAGGCCTTGACGAACTCGTGAGGAGATACGTCTTTCACTTTGGTTGCCATCGCCATTTTAGTCTTGTGCTTCTGCGGCTGAGTAGGGTGGTATTTGCTTGCAGAGGGAAGAATTGAGAGGTCCACTAGGGTTTTAAGATCCAGCCTTCGAGATTCTGAGTGTAATGACCCATTCACCCCTCAACTGCAAGGGTAACAAATGGAGTTCTTAAAATTACACATTTTTTAAAGGAAAAATTACACATTTTAATGTATAGTGCAGGTCTGGGCAAATATCCGACCGTCACCAAAAACCGACCGTCACCGACCGTCCCTATCACCGGAATCACCCGAACCGGTGTCACCAGTGACGATCATGGTTAAAAAAATACCAACCCGGTAGCATTTTGGGTGGGTACGGTTTTTTATCTTCCAAACCGGTAAAAAACCGACCGATCGGCTTTAGGTGCGTATATAAAAATGTTTATGTTTTGGTTTACTAATTTGATGGTTATGGTATTACAAGAGGTTTAAATTAAATGTTGACACTAGTATTAGATTAACAGTGTAGTAAAACGTAGGAGATTAGTTTACTTTTAATTATAAATTTGTCTATAGACAATCATATAGTAAATTGGTTGTTAAGTTAAAATAATTAAATATTGACACAAGTATTAATGAATTTATTTGATTTTAAAGTTCAAAGTTTATTTGATGTAATAAACTTGAATTTAAATTCTTGTATTTGAAGAAACATACATTTTAATCTTTTATTTATTATTGTTGGCATGTATTTAACTTGAAAGTTTTTGTTTTCAGAGACCATTAAAGACTTAGAAATGTTTTTCTTGGAGTAATAGCTTAATAGAAAATTATTAGTAATAACTAACTGTATTTTTGTTGTAAATTGATTTTATTGTTCTAGTTGTTACAGAAATAAATGTTTTTTTTTCTATTTTGGGCTTTAATTGAAGGCCCAAAAGAAAGCCTACTGGGTCGGTTAAAAACCGTAACCGGCCGGCTCCGTGATGGTCGATTTTTAGGTTTCCCATTGGAACCCGGTGCGGTGACGGTTACAGATTTCAAGTAACCGGTCTTCCCAGTTTGGGTTACGGATAATGAAAATATTATCGGGCCCCGACCGATGCCCACCCCTAGTATAGTGATTGAGAAGCCCACTCTTAATTTAAAAACGTGGGAACCTATTTAAGTTATCTATTTCATAAATAGATAAATGAAATGTAATTGAATTGTTGACTTATTAACCGTAAAAACACAACACTTTTTTGATTAGTAGTATGAGCTTTTTAGTAAAATTATTATATTATTATTTGTTTACTAAGAGTAAATTATAAATACCTACCCAAATTTGTAGCGTTTAATTGATATCTACCCTAAAGTTTTTTTAACTGATACCTACTCATATGTTTAGTTATATAACAAATAGCTTAAGCCGTCAGCTAAAATGACAAAAATACCATCAACTACACTTCAATAATTATTTAAAAAAATATTTAAAAAAATCACTTTTGTTACATATATATTTACTTATTAAATCACTTCAGTTTTATTTTTAAAAAATTATTAAAAAAAATCGCTAGGGCATTTTCGTTATTTTAGCTGATAGCTTGGGCTATTTGTTATATAACTAAACATCTGAGTAGGTATCAGTTAAAAAAAACTTTAGGGTATGTATCAGTTAAGCGCTACAAATTTGGGGTAGGTATTTTCAATTTACCCTTTTACTAATTCACAAATTTAATATTTCTCGTTTCGTTTGAACTCCGATTGGTTTCAAACTTCCAACAATATTTTTATTTTTCAAGGGCTTTTTATCAAAATCAGTCATGAATATATTTTGATGAACGAAAAAAAATATTTCAGGATTGATTTTAATTAAAAAAAAATTATATCTATGTGATTTTTATCAACACTAAACACTAGTTTTATCACTTCATTTTACCAAAACTAAAGATGATTTTTATCACCTCATCACTTGTTTTTATATCACATCATCACATGTGTTTTATCAATATTGAACACTATTTTATTCACATTAAACACTAGATTTATCACCACATTACATTTGTTTTATCACCTCATTACTTGTTATTTATCACTTCAGCACACATGTTTTATCACCCCCAACATATGTTATTTTATCAACACTACACACTAGTTTTATCAACACCGAACCCTAGTTTTATCACCCCGATATGAAACATTGATTGATGAAGATTTATTAATACTCAACAATAGTTTTATCACCCGATATAAAAAAATGTGCTTCAAAATATATTCATCACTAATCTTTATTGAAAGAAAAAATAAAAATATTGGCACAAGTTTGAAACTAATCGGAGTTGAAATGAAGCGGGAATGATTAAATTGGTGAATTGGTTAAGAGAAAAAAAAAATGGACACTTGTCCACATAGCACCATGTTATTACAATTATGCAGGCCCAACCTACCCACTTGGCAAACTAGGCGAGGGCTTAAGGACTCGATTTAGAGGAAGGCCACATATTCTGATGAAATGGGTCTATCTTAAAGCCAAAAAAATTAGAGATCTTATCTCTTAAATGTTGGGTCTCGAGATAGGGTAGGAGATGAACCAACTCGAAGCGGAAAAAGAATGAAAACTAAGAGACAATTAAAGTCATGAAACAACTACCAAAGAATTGATCACAAGAGAAAAAATCAGTATTGTCATACCAAATGAAGAACACCGAGTAAGGACGATCGGCTTGAGTCTCCAAGACGCCTACGTATCCACTTGGGAATCAGAGTCACGTAGTTCTTATGAGGACTTAAGAACACCAGAAATGGAGGAAGAGAACAACCTTGGCCGAAATTAGAGCAGGGGGAGAGAAGTTGTTTCCTATTTGTTTCTTGTGTTTGTTATGTTGAAAAAAGATGACTTAAACATAACAAACCCCATCAACTTGTCCAACTAAAGGCATAGAACAAGCATGGTGACAAGTAAGGTGTAAATAGGACAAAGTATGGTGGTAAGTATGGCTAGACAAGATGGGGTTAGGTGGTGAATCACCAACACCTTAATCCTTATCTTGCGTATTTAGTACTAATTAATCAAGACTTGATTAATTAGTTCCATAGGCCTTGGTTGCATGGGCCTCTCATGGGCCTCTTGGAACATGGCCCATGTTCATTCCCAACGAGGTCCCGTGACGTGTTCATTGCCTCCAAGCCTTCCATACCGGAAATGTCCAACATTATCCGACGCGATCAATCTCAAGACTCCAAGCCTTGTCTCGATCCGTAAATTCTTATTCACTTAAGGGCACATGACCCAAAACCCAGTTTTGGTCATGTCCCGAGACAACTCCCTTTTGTCCATTCTCCATAAATGTGTCAATTAGTTTCACCCTCCAGTGTGACCCTTAGGTTTATGCATGTCAATAGATCAAAGTAAAATCTCATTTTACTTGATCATATATAAGTTGCCTGACTTAAACCCAAGATCCTCTTGGTGCGATGTCTATATATCTCCGAGATATAAGGAGCATCGCCTAAGTCCTATATTGCGAAACACTTCCTTAAACAAGCTTTTAGTCTCATACAAGGTTGGGATGTCATTTCCAATGAGCACCAGAAAGGCAAGCTTTCTCCCACTGCCCTCCTTATAAACGCAAGGGTCATCCTCGTTCTTGATGAAGCCAAATCTAATTACCGCTTTATCAAAACGAAGGTTCCAACTCCGAGAAGCTTGTTTCAATCCAAAAATGGATTTCAACAACTTATAAATCTATCCCTCATTCTTCGGATTGTCAAAACCTTCGGGCTGAGACATACAAACGTCCTCAGCCAAATTCCCGATTAAATAAGGTTTTGACATCTACTTGCCATATCTCATAATCAGGATATTGCCCTCGCGGTCTACTTGGGTCAATAGTCGGGAGAGCCCTTCCATGTAGAACAAGAATAGGTAAGGTGAAAGTGGGTCCCCCTACCATACACCCCGACCCTCCATGAAGGCCTTTGTTTGAAAACCCCCGACATAAATGTGTACTGGATAGACTATATACTGGCAAGTACCAGAACTCTCCAATTGGGCCCAAATCCAAAAGCTCCCATCATGGACAATATAAAAGACCACTCAACCCGATCATATACCTTGCTCGTATCCATCTTGAGTACCGTAAAACCTGTCGAGCCCTGGGTACGTCGTCGAAGTGAGTGAATGATCTCATAAGAGATAAATAAGTTGTCTTCGATGGCTCTTCCTTGCACAACCTTGATTCACCGAGATAATAGGGTCAAGGAGGGGCTTCAGTCTATTAGAAAGTACCTTTGATAAGACCTTGAAAATGAAGTTACACAACACTATAGGTCGTAGGTCCACGATCCTCCTCGGGTCTTGGTTCTTGGGAATAAGCATTAGTGTCGTATGATTGACGTGCGAATCTATATTGCTCGTTGCCACTACCTCTCGGACTAACTCCATTACCTCTTTATTAAGGACAAACCAGTAGAGTTAGTAGAACAAAGGATTGAGGCCATCCGGGCCAAGTGTCTTGTTTGGTCCCATATGAAAGATCGTTGTCATAACTTCCTCATCCGACACCTCCGTGCCTAATTGGATATTCAGATCCTCAGTAATCATTTTTGGAACGACGATAGGTATCTCATGCATCCATTCATGACTTGTTGTAAATATCTTTTCAAAGTAGTGGACCAACATAGCCTGTATTCTTGTATCCCATGTAGCCTATGTACCCTCATCAGTCTCCAAAGTTCGAACATTGTTTCTCCTTTATCGTTTGGTCGCTGCATCCTAGAAAAACTTGGTATTTCTGTCCCCATCTACTAACCAGTGTTGGTTGGCTCTTTGCTTCCAGAAACTTTCCTGCCTGTAGAGGGCCTGCTCATATTGCTTTTGGATGGCTAGTCTCAATCGGATCCTCGACCTATCTCGTCGACCATTCAGGTCCATCAAAGTCTGCTGGCATCTACAGATCGTGTTGATCGTCTCCCTGTTTACTGCCTGGCCCCATATGTCCATAGATTGACCAATCTCCAATATATAGAGACCCCTCTATGGAGCCCATTCTTTTTGTACCAACCTCCCACAATTCGGTTCATCCACCCATCCATTCTCAAAACAGAATTGTCTCTCCACTAGACCCTTTTTTTCTTGTGTCAGATTAAGCACGATCAGCATATGATCAGAGGCGGTGTGCCCGATATTTCAGAGCCGTGCCTGAGGGAAACGTTCCCGGAGAGATAGGGACATAGGCCCTCGATCCAGTCTGACTTCCAGTCTGGTGGTTGGGTCTTTTCCTTTTGTCCACGTAAATTGCTAGCCTTCCATTGACATATCAATAACATCAATGTCCGTCAAAACATGCTGAAAGCTTTGGATAAGGTGTATAGGATATCCACCCCCACCCCGTTTCTCATATGGATGGAGTATGTCATTAAAATCACCCTTAAGGACCTAGTCCCTGGTCCGATCGGCTTGTCCCAACCAAAGAAGGAGCTCCCATTTACGGTCTCTGTGTTCACGTACCAGTTCTCTATAAATTCCTGTAAAATGGAATAGCTTCTCCTGATATAAGAACACATGCACATCAATGTGAGTTTGTGTTGTGGTGATCACATTAACTCAGCACCAATCCGACCATAGAAGCTTGACGCCCCATTTCCTACCCTCAATCGGCAATCCCGTGCCCCGATGAAAACCTAGGCTGTGACATAGTAATGCCAACCTAAACCAGGAATGCCGAGACTCCGAGTGGTATGTTATTGACAAAAATAACCGGTTCAGCTTGATTCGTTTGATGAGGTCACAGAGCTGCTGGCGGTTCCGATCATCCCCTAGCCCTCGACAATTTCAGGTCATAATTGTAGCCATACTCTCCCAAAACTCAGGACAGAGTTATAAAACTCAATAGGAAAACAAAGCAACAAACAAAACACAGAGATCACGAACAACCAAAGCAAACTGAGAACAGTTCAAAAGGATGATCAATAATCAGAGATGCAAAAACAGATGGAGTGCCTCGTGGTCACAACGAGGCACGACAGTACAAGTCGATCTGTCGGAGGAGAGGAGACGATCCCTACCCGAGAAAAACAGGTATCAAAGGAAACTAGAGGGCGTTGTTGGGGCGGTGGAGCGGCGGCCACGACGAGTTGTGATCGGTACACGACAGAAAAACGACGATGGTGGTTGACGATGACGTAAAAGCCCTAAGAAACGGTTGCGACTCTCTTAGACTTTTATTAATTAATCATCCATGCATAAGATAGATTAGGGTGGGTTTCAATTACAAACATATTTTTTTTGAAAAGAAACAAACTTGATATCTAACAAAATAGGGATATCATGTGCCATTCGTGACAAACTTTATTGTTTTCCCATTAAGTTTAGCTAAATATACAACAAAAAAAGTTTAAAATAACAATCTGCTCAATTTAAAGATTAATATTGTTTTTGTACTATTATTCTTAAATATACATGTATATATATAAAGACACAAATTATCGTAAATGATTCTTATGTTGTAATATGAAAATCAAAGTAATAATATGAACAAAAAAAATGTAATACAAAGATCAAAAAACTATAATATCGAACTTTGGATCTAAATATTCTGAAATATCAATTATAAAATTTTGTAACACATCTAAACCCAAAATCCAACTAGTATCAAAAATTGTCGCGTGCACTTTCTCTCTCTGCTTTAAACAAAACCCTACTGTTGTGTGTGCTGCCGCCGGCGACCATGGCTTCGGCCATGGAAGCCGGCACCATCTCTCCCTACCCCTTTTCTCCTCAAGATCGCAACGCCCTTGCTAGCAGGTCCGTCCCTCGCTCACCATCTGTGCATTGCCGCCACATCGCCGCCCGTCCAGTCGCCTTCCACGGTCTCCGTTGCAACTGCCCCTTCGCCGGCCTGCATTTGCTCCGGCTAGCTTCGCCTGCATCTCCTTTCGCTGCCCTTATCACTCATCCTGCAAAACCCAACCCCACTCGTCGGCAACGACCTCCCTCCCCCCTCCCACGACCCGACCCTCCACCCTCCGGCCTGCCCCGCCGCACGCAGTGGCCAGATCTGCTGTCTCGGCGACCAGATTTGTCGGCCATCATCCTCTCCTTCCACCCTAGCCCTCCACTGCTCGGATCCGGTAAAAACCCACTTCCTCCATCCTTCTCCGGCAGGTCCCCGATCGGAGCTGCCTCCCCCCACCTCGGTCCTCCCTTCCCCGACCTTCTCCTCCTCCTCCGACGATGGGCGGCTGTGCTCTCACTCCCTGGTTTTTTGTCCCGACATCGACGATCTGAACTACCTCGATGCTGTCTCCCCGTCACATTTCTCATCCGCCCTGACGATCATATCTGCTCTTATTTGTTGCCGGAGCTCCGCAGTCGACGTTGTCCTGCTTTACCAAGCTCACCCGGCTTGTCCCGTGCACTTGCCCCAAGCAGATCAGATTTGCATCGTCGGCGCCATCCATCTCCCCCCTCGCCCCGACCTCAGCCCCGACCACCGGAGACCGGCCTCGAGAACTTTAGTTTCGTTGTTGTTGGCTTGTTTTTTAGTTTTTTAGTTTTGTATTCCTGTAAGTCCCCTTTCTGGATTTTCGCAGTCAAAGACCCGTCTTTGACCGGCGAATCTCCGGGAAGTGTGGTTACCACCATTGGTGGTGTTACCGGTTGGGTCTTTATATCGGCGAATCTGTTCGGATCGTCAAGAAGAAAGAACAGCCTGGTACTTGTTTGTCTAGGCGCTGTGTCGCCCTTAGTGAGAGCTATTATCTCATCGGTCGTTTTTTTGATTTCCGATGACGATCGATGGATACAAGGCTTGTATTGTCTTATTTGTAAGGTTTATTAACTATTAATGAATCTTTCTTTCAAAAAAAAAAACCCAAAATCCATTGATATAATTAGGGGTGCTCACCGGCCGGATAACCGGACCGGTGAGCAAGTAACCGGAACCGGCCGGCCACATACGGTAAAGAGAAAAGCGTACCGGACCCGGACCCGTACGTACCCGGTGCGGACGGTTTTAAACAACCGGGTGGGTGGGTGGTTATACCACAATAACCGTTTGAAGCTTTGAACATGGCTTTTGTAATGGGCCAAAACCGAAGCCCAATTGAGATCACAACCCACCATTATTATGTAATTTCAGCCAACTTAAATGCTATAAAGTAAACATAGTATCATTTCAATCATTCAGCCAAGAAAAGTAAGGAAAAACATAAAATAATCATAACTAATTAGATCATATATTTATATATTTTTGTGGGCCAAAAATCGTCAAAAGAAAATGATTAAAAAACCATAATAAAACAACATAAAAAAAAACACATGAGATAATTTTTTTTATGGGGAAAAAACTTTTAGAAACAAATCAAAAGGACTTAAGTTCTTCAAATTGATTTATCTTTAAAGATGAAAAACACCCCAAAATCACAAATAATTATTCCAACTGAGTAATACATAATCGTTTCTCAAGTCACTTACACCAAATTCAGTATATAAATTTAAAACAAAATAAATAAAGCATAATCCAAAGATTCAATCTCCAGGTTCCAGACTCCAATCGAAACTGCAGATTTTGTACATGCACCAACAACACGGATAAAATTAAGTTAGATTTAAATAATATCAAACATAAATAATGATTAATACAGATACAAGAATACAAGTATGATACATTGATATTCAGAATGACATCCGTACCATTGCTTCTGAAAATGACTAGTCACATTATGATCGACACGCCGCAGGAGGGAAGATTTTGAACTAACTCTGCACATTAATTTACCGTGTCATAATTATATAGTAGAACATTACACGAACAACAAACATACTAATATTAACTAGTATATTACCTTCTTCGAACAGTTGAAGTTTCTCCATATTCTCTACCAACCAAGCGGCTCTTGCCATCGGTGTCATGTCCTCCACGGTAGGATCCTTTGCAATTGTCATTTTGAACCAATCTTGTGTGCAAATTAGAGCTTGCACAGTATTGGTATGCAAAGAACTTCTAAAATCCGTCAAGATCCTTCTACCGGTACTAAAAGCAAACTCGGATGACACGGTGGAAACTGGAATGGCTAATATGTCACGAGCCATTCTCGAAATGATCGGGTATCGCGCTGCATTTTGACTCCACCAAACCAACACATCAAATTTCTTAGTAGACTCTGCTTCTTCTTCTTTCAGATACCTTTCAAGTTCAGATTTGACAGCACCTTCCTGATCATGTTTTCTCTTCTTAAATGCCGCAAATGTAGCCCCGTCTGACTTACTCTCCTCATCAAGATCAGTAGATTCGGAGTCCAAATCCATGACTGTCGCATTACTTGTATTGGGACCATGTGCTCGCATATATTCCCCAAACAAATCATTTAATGCCCGTTCGATAACTGACATTAGTTTTGATGCAGTTTGTTTTGAGTACATCTTCTTGACGACATATGAGACGAACTCCATCTTCTTTCTTGGATCAAATATTGGGGCTAGAAATGTATACAAGTTCAACATATCGAAAGTGCCAAAGTATTTATTGAACTTTTCAAGCATCTGGCGGGCCATGGATTGCATGTGTATATTCTCGTGTGTGAGACCCTTCTCAATGTGAGTGTAAAGATCACATATATCATCTAAAATATTATTAGACGTAGCATAATAAGACCCAGAGATACGAACGGTCATGTTATAAAACAACTTCAAATAGGTCAAGAAACACCTACACTCAACCCAATCATGTTGAGTTATCCTACCAAGAAGTATGGTTTTGTTGTCTTTGTCTTTTGTTTTTTTCTTCCCCATCTCATTCCCTAAAGTAGGGTCAAGAATTTTATACACTTCGAAGGCCTTCTCCAACCTACAAGCCGACTCGAGCATTAAATATGTTGAATTCCATCTAGTGGGCATATCCGCAGACAGCAGTTTCTTCCCATCTATCTTTGCTTGTTTAACAGCATCTGCGAACCTTTGCAACCTTATATGAGACATTCTGATGAACTTTACGGCATACCTTATCCTCTCCACAGAAATGGCTATATCCTTTAACCCTTCTTGCACTACGAGATTGATGATGTGCGCAATGCATCTCATGTGCATGAATTCTCCTCCTAAAGATGACGTGCCTAACATATTCATTTGATCACTCAAATAATCAACAACTAGGGTATTAGGCGTCGCATTATCCACTATAACCGTCATGAGCTTATCGAGACTCCAAGATGTAAGGCACAACTGTATGGCTTTCCCAATATCCTCACCACTATGACTTTTGATTGGACAGAAGTTTATTATTTTCTTGTGCAACACCCAGTCATGATCTATGAAATGGGCTGTCAGACACATGTAATTTATTTGTTGAACCGACATCCAAGTGTCAGTTGTCAACGACACCCTATCACCACAAGTCTTTAAATAACTATACAACTTCTCCTTCTCAGTTGTATAGAGTTTAAAGACGCCCCTCATAACAGTGTGCCTAGAGGGGACCTTCAGCATTGGACAACACATTTTCATACATGCTCGAAATCCTTTATTCTCTACATGACTAAATGGAAGCTCGTCTACAATTATCATCTTAGCTATTGCAACTTCACATGCATCTTGATCGAAATGCCAAGGCGTTAATTCTTTGGTAGCACTATTGAAGTCAAGGACCCCTTGATTATGTTGAACAACACGCTTGTTGGGATTCTTTTTACATGTAGTAAGATGATTTTTTAGACTAGTTGTCCTATTCGCAGAAGAGTTGGCAACATACCTTTTATGGCAATGATGACAATATGCATATATGATATCTCCTACTAGACGCCGCGTAAAATCCTTCCATACTTTAGACTTTAATTTCGAATCGTCTAGAGGTGTACCTTCATAGACGACCGTTGATGCATTCTCACTAGCAGCATGTACTTGGCCTTGGGTGCCAGATTGTACCTTACATTAATAAGCATATCAATACCCAAATTTAAACCAAAAAACAACTATTAGCATATGATATGAAGCCACAACAACAAAATGTAACCCGTTTTTAAATTTATAGTACATCAATGTAATAATTTTGATCCAAAAGACGAGACTATTTTAATCAATTTTCAATTTTCAATTATATAAAGCAAAGCATTTAATAAATGCAATCTATCAATCCACTTCATATAGTTCTTTAATGAATCTGTGCATATTTGGCAAACATGTTCTTAAATTTACAAATATAACAATCTAACAAATCAAACATATTTGGTCATAGCTCATGTGAGTTCATGTTTAATTTACATGCTTTTATGCTATACTATAAATCTAATATAAACTAAACAATGTAAGTTAATGTTTTATCCATGAAATTAAAGTTGAAGACTGCACCATTCTGATAAGAACTCATATTAGTAAACTAAATTCCATCTAAAACTAATGGGAGTTTAGAACAAGATATCACCGACTGATAAAAAAAGAGAGCAACATATAACAGTTTCACATTACTATTAAATCTGAAAACTGACAGCAATTACCATAACATTTTAACTAACCTCATTGCCGTGGTTGCTCTGTTGATCCATGCTCTTGAAAGGCTTTGGATTCTCACTTTGGTTATACTGACTTCAGTCGAATACTTTATGAGCCATAGAACCAGGTAATTTATAGTCAGAAATCCTGATTTGTAAATAAATCTAGTAGGATTAGGAAATCACTGAGAAAGTTCAAAATTTGAAACCTAATACAAATACAATTGGGAAAGTTTGTGGAGCTATACCCTAAGAACTCTAAGGAAATTTGACTTACCATTTCTGGAGATGATCTTCGCAATCGCAAGGGATCCTTTCCTCTTTACCGAATCGAATCGACACGTGCTTGTGCCGCAAAAGCTGTGCATGTAGTGTACTGATATGGGCTTTATTTGGGCTGGCCACCGGCCCGGAATCCGACGGTAAAGGCACCGGCGGTGCCGGTAACGGCCGGTTCCGGCCGGGTCGCCGGTTACCGGTTAAAAATGAGCACCCCTAGATATAATATTTTTTTTATCCTTATGTTCTTTTTTTATATTTTACAACATAAAACTCGTTTATAACTGATTACATCTCTACATATATATGTTCTTTTTTGCACTTATCCATTTATTTTGAATTTGAGATTCAGGATCCGAATTGTTTTAAATTGGTTTTGGATTTTGACTAGTGAATCAGTAAGACCTGAACCTAAAACATTGGACCTCATTTTTTCCATCATGCCATGTATTTTGAGCCCTGATCTCACATTCAGACCAAACACAAGAAAAAAGTAATTCTGACAATAAGGGAATCATCATCAATTCTCATTCCACGGATGTAAAAAAATAACACCAATTTTTTAACAAGCAACAAAGAAGGTAATAAACAACCCATTCAGTAAGACCTAAAACATACACTCCCAAAATCCACGAGTAGTGAAACTTCAATGGATGAGACTGCAGCGGGCTCTGGTGATGTGGCAGATTTTTGATATTACAGCAATCAGCACTTGAGTTATGGTTTGAGAAGCACCATCTACTTTCTAGTTTTAAATTTGGAGATCTGATGTTTATGTAAATGTCACCTAAAGACAAGTCCAGGTCTAGAGTTTGCATGTGCATCTCATACAATTACTGTTTGATTCCTAATGGGCAAACAGGAATAGATATAGCATCTTGAGCATGAATAAGAACCATCCCTCCACACATCAAATAGAATGATTATAGAACTCTGGTATTAATTTAATTTCCAAGATTCAAACAAAAATCTCACCATAAACATGTAGAATCTTCTCCAAAAACTGATACCGGAACTAATCAAAATCATGCTCCAACTTCAAGTTCAATATTGGTCGCAGGAACAGGTGGGACATACACTTCCTCTTCCTTGGGAGTATGGATGGTAACCAGATCAGGTAACGGCGTCATAGGGCCTTGCTTGCCCTTTGGATCCCAATCAAGCATGATCTTGACCTTGATACCAAGTACACCCTGACACACAACACACCAACTAAATCTTTTGCTACCATACCAAACAAGTACAGTGAATGGGGAAAGGGTAAGTACCTGACGTAGGAGTACATGCCGTACAGCTGAATCTATGTATTCCTTCACAGGTTGACCAGAGGATATCATATAACCATCCTTGAACTTCATAGATTTAGCACGAGCTGCGCGCAGCTTTCCACTAACAATAACCTGCATTCGTAAATCAAAATTAATAGCTACATAAAACAAATCTGTAAGGGCAAGGCAATAATTATACCTCACATCCCTTTGCTCCATTCTCCATGATGAACCTCAGAACACCATAGCAAGCCCTGTACATTAGATACATATTCAGTTTCACCACCGACAATGTAAAACACTCATATACTTTCCAATTCAAAGAAATGACAAGGGCAGGATGTTTTTATGTAAGATTCTAATAGCAGAGTACAAAGTGTCAAACGTTGGCAGGGCACCACAAAGCACAAGACAATACAAGATTAAGCTCATTAACAACATTCAGCAACAAAACATATTCATTATCAGAACTTAAATGATTTAACAGATCGGAGATATCCACTCTGTGCTAATTAAATTGAAAACAAGGTGTGGTTCATTGACTAAATCCAGACACAAAAATGGATATTTGAATGTTCAGAACCAAGGCAACACATATGTATAACATAGGAGATATTGGGTGACATAAAATTATTATATGAGATAGTATTCCAAGCCATTCGCAGCACATCAAGAAGCCTGACAAACTTGAATTAGCCATTACAGTGGTAGTACTGTTATGAAACCTTCAAGAATCATCAGGGAATGACTAAAGGTAAAAACAATGCTCGTCAAAAAAGCAAGAAAGTTCTTTTCATTTCCAGACTGGTAGAACTGATACATTACAAAATTTCCTTTCACTAACCGAGATTTCAAATAAATTGGCAGAGGATATTTTAAAACTTCTAGATGGAGGTTAAAATGTTAAACTAGACAGTTCAGAATGACAAGGTAAATTATCAAGTAGCGAGGAATAAAACCATATAGCAACAACAAAAAACAGGACTGACACATTTAAACGATGCTGCCATGTGACCTCAAATCATACACATCCAGATGCATCAAAATACAAGTCATAGAAGATACCAACTATATAGATGATATTCTTGAAAATTTTGACTCCTAGATAGCATTCGCAGATTGGGCTCCTAAAAAAATTATCTGAAATACTTCTATGAGGAATATCAAGCCCCATCATCAGTCGCGAAGCATAGGAATTATCCAGTGCAGTCAACCATACATACATTTAAAAATATAGTAAGTATGACTTATGCAAGAATACGAGGACTATTCAACCATATACCTCCGCACAGCGAGGCCACCGAGGAGCTTGTAGCGCAATGATTCTGCCTGAGCAATGGCACAAAGACCCCTATTGTTAACCTTTTCAGCATAAAGTTCCACACTGTTTTCAGGAAACTTGAACCTTTTCTGAACAACAGAAGTCAACTCCCGGATCCTTCTTCCTTTCTCACCTGAGAAATAAAGGGAAGCATTTAAACAATACCGACGAGCAGTACCTGCCTACTAGACCATCACTAACAGAGACACTCACTGTCTTGAACCTCTCTCAATAAGAAGAGAAGAAGAAAAAAATGATGCACAGATTAGTAGGTTTAGATTTCTACGACAGCATTTTGATAGTCAAAATCACATCATAGTTGGTATAATTCCTATCTATTCCTATCCTACTCATAAAAATAAAATCACTTCTCAATTTCTTAGATTTCAGTAAGGATTGGTCTTGCCAAATTATCTCAATTTTGATTTCCACCCAGTTACATAACAAGTTCTAACATCCAGCACAAATATCAAATAGCAGATAAAAATGATAGTGTAAATGTAAGAATTTCGACCCAGTTAATTCGAGCAATAAACAAAACAAAAATAACTAATGATAAGCAAATTACCGAGGACGTTCTGGGTACGAGTGGCCCTAATGATAATCTCAGTGCGCATGGGTGTAACCCTAACTTCGACACCAGAGTAGCCATCCTCTGCAAGCTCCCTCGTCAGGACTTCGTTAAGTTCGGCGAAGAAAACCCCGTCAGCGACAAACTGTTTAGCGAAAACAAACCGCAGATTGAGATTGGATCGGACAGAATCATACAAATTCAAAGATAAACTGCATTTCAAATCAAAAGCTTAGAACCCCAAGCAGAATGTAGGTGAGAATGAAAAATAATAGCAAGTCGGAATAAAGGATCTACCTTTCGCTTCTTGCTCATCTGGGTCGACATAATTGCAGAAAGAGAGATCCGAAATGAGGCCGGCGCTGGGAGCAGTTTTCGGCTGAAACCCTAGCTTTAAGAAGGCAAAACGGAGCACCCTTTCGGTGTTCATATACCAAGGGCATATTAGAGCATGTACGAAAGAAAGGATCTTGGTGAGTTTCCGGGAGTATAGAGTTGACTGGACAAAAGTGAGGGAGTGAGAGTGCAAAAAAAAAGGGATGTTTTGCAACAGAAAAGATATCTGAGGTCCTGGAGTGCAGAACAATGTTGACTGAATTATTAATTGATATTTTGCTGTTTTATTTAATTCGTTATCGAAAACCGTTTAAATTATTTATAATTTAAACAATTTTGAAAATAAATAATTAATGACAGTAAATAATTCATAAATAAATTTAACACAAATATAATTGAACTTTAAATTTTATTCAACCCCTTTTAATACAACACAAAACAAAATACAAGTTCAAGAATCATCCTCTGTTGGGTCGACATCCGGTGGTGGGGGTTGTCGTCGAAGATCATCAATTTGGGCTTTAAGGGTTGATATGAGTTGTCGCAGTTCGGACTTGAAAAACTTATGGTCTGCCATATCCTCTTCGTCGAAGGAAGATGTATCCTTCCCCAATAGGGACCTGTAGGTGGCGAGGTTTGCTTCCCACTGTTGGGTTAATGTCTGTATCATGCGATACCTTTCTGCATGTTGTTCGGCACGTGTACATTCAGCCTCCATCCGTGAACGTTCCAGCTCGGCGAAGGCAGACATTTGGGCCGTGAGGATGGTCCCCTTCTTTGCGTCCTTCGTTGCCTTCTTCCCTTGCGGTCGGCGAGGGGGACTTGGGCGGCCTTAGAGGATGGGGGTGTGTCGCTGAGAGGGACCTGAGCCCCCTCGTAGTTGTCGCTTCCTCCCCATTCTGGTGGTTGGGACTCACCACTGAGATGTGTGCCCTCCTCTCATGTGCTTGTGGGTGGGGTTGAGTTGTAAGCCCCAGGCTCATCCAACCGTTGTCGTTGTTGGCGTACTTGACGGCGGACATTTCCCATTGTGCCCTCCTGGGCAGTGAACTTCGTGACGCCCTCGAGCCTCATCACCCAATGATCCAACTCGAACTTTAGTGGGTGGTCACCCACTTTCCCTGCATCCTCCCACAATTCCTTCGCACGTCTCATGTGCTCTTCCTAGTTGGCGCCGCTCGGTTTCTCTTCCTTGGACCTCTTCAAATAGCCGAGGAACCTCCTTGTCGGAGAGGAACCTCTGCCCTAACGTTTCTTGATAGCTTCCCAGCGGCGCTCTGGGAAACCTCCCTTCGAGTTGTATTTCTTCGTAACTTCGCACCAGAATGTGGTGCCGGTTTGAGAGTTGCCCTTGATGGGGTCTTTCGTAGTACTCAACCAACAAGTTATGAGGTGGTGGTTCTCCTGCTTGCTGAATGTCCGGCCCTCCGGGTCTGGTTCTTGGGGTTGGGCTCGGGGTTGGGCTCAGGCTCTTCGTTGGGAAGGTCCGGCAAAGGATGGTTGGGGGATTTGTACGTCGGGTAGTGGGTGCCCCTCGTAGTTGTAGAATTGGGGTGGCAGCGAGAACCCTTGCGGGGTCATCCCAAACGGTGGCGTTTGGAACCCTTGTGGGTACATACCAAATTGTGATCGCACCTGGAACCCTGGCGCCATTTGAAATTGTTGGGGACGGTATTGCCCTATTACAAAAAAATTAATACAATAAATTAATTAACAATGCATTAATATAATAAATTACTAAAAAAAATGAATAGAATGCATTAATATAATACATTACTAAAAAAAATGAATAGAATGCATTAATACAATAAATTAATTAACAAAATTACGTTACATAAATAATAAGTTTGCACTTACCTGAACTCGACCCCGGTTGCGAGTATGGGGAGTTGTCACGATTGCCCGTTAGAATGTCTTCGAAACCTCGTGCCAGTTCGTCCTCGCTGAATCCTACTTCGTTACCAGCTGATTGTGCACGAGACCCAGCGTCGCCCGACATTTTTCACGAGAATAATTGAAACGAGAGAGGAGAATTTGGGAAGAAGAGAGTGAAGTTGGAGAGTGAAAGTAGAGAGTGGTGTGGAAAAAATGAGAGTGAAGATGGGTATTTATAGGTTTTTTTTTTTACTGATTTTGAATTAAAAAAAATAGAGCCGTTAGTTGACCGTTGCCAACGGTCGGGTGGCCACGTGGCGGCACCGCAGGCGGCCAGCGCAGCGAGGGAGCGAGGAGCGGCCAGCGGGCAGCCATCGGGGAGCGAGGAGCGCGTATCTGGGAGCGGGAGCGCGTTTTTCCGGCTCTACAGCGGAACGGCCCGCGGTCCTCGGCCCGGGCACGCGCGGAGTGGGGCGCGGGTGCGTTCCGTTGTACGTGCTCTTAAGCCGTTTATTTCATTGTTGTCTTGTATTTTCAAATTGACATTGCAGATAATATCCTGAATATGCTTAGAGTGTCACATTTTTTTTTACGTAGATATATGGGTTAAGAGGAAAAATCAAATAGAAACCACTTATTAACGTAAAAACCGTGTGAACCAATCCAAACCATTCATTTTAAAAATGGATGGATGAGATGCAATTGATATGTTGACTTGTTGACTGCAAAAAAACAACACTTTTTAGTTAGTGGTAACGGTTTTTTTAGTAAAACCATCATATTTTTTTTTACCAATTCACTAATTTAATTTTTCCCGCTTCGTTTGAACTCCGATTGGCTTCAAACTTGCGCCATTAGTTTTGTTTTTTCAAGGGCTTTCTATCAAGATCAGTCATGAATATATTTTGAAGCACGAAAAAAAAAATATTTTCGGGGCTGATTTTTTTTTAAAAAGTTATGTCTGGGTAATTTTTATCAACACTACACACTGAGTTTATCAACACTATACACTGGGTTTATCAACACTGAATTTTATCACCTAATTTTCCGAAATCGAACATGATTTTTATCACATCATCACATGTTTTTTTTATGAACGCTAAGCACTAGTTTTATCAACACTAAACACTATGTTTATCATTAAATTACATGTGTTTTTATCATCCCATCACATGTTTTTTATCAACACTAAACTCTAGGTTATCACCCTTATTTTGGGGCTGATTTAAAAAAAAGTTAAGTCTGGATAATTTTTATCAACACTATACACTGAGTTTATCAACACTATACATTGGGTTTATCAACACTGAACACTAGTTTTATCACCTCATTTTTCAAAATCGAACATAATTTTTATCACATCATCACATGTTTTTTTATGAATACTAAGCACTAGTTTTATCAACACTAAACATTATGTTTATCATTAAATTACATGTGTTTTTATCATCTCATCACATGTTTTTTTTATTAACACTAAACTCTAGGTTATCACCCTTATTTCGGGGCTGATTTAAAAAAAAAGTTAAGTCTGGGTAATTTTTATCAACACTATACACTGGGTTTATCAACACTATACACTGGGTTTATCAACACTGAACACTTGTTTTATCACCTCATTTTCCAAAATCGAACATGATTTTTATCACATCATCACATGTTTTTTTTATGAACACTAAGCACTAGTTTTATCAATACTAAACACTATTTAGCACTAGTTTGATACCCCGATATAAAAAACTTATTAGTGAAGATTTATCAACACTCAACATTGTTTTTATCACCCCAATATAACTTTTTTTTCGTGCTTCAAAATATATCCATGACTGATCTTGATTTAAAGCCCTCGGAAAAAGAAAATTATTGGTGCAACTTTGAAGCTAATCAGAGTTGAAACGAAGCGGGAATGATTAAATTAGTGAATTGTTGAAGAAAAAAATGGACACTTATCCACATGGCACCATGCTTTTACAATTATGCCCTTGTGTTGTGTGAAAATGGAAGAAAGTGGCGTGAGATTATGGTGGGATTGGGTGATGATGTGGCATTATGGTGAATGTTGGATCTTAAGGGTGTATGGCTAGGATTGGTTCACATAGTTTTTAGGATAAAATGAGTTTCTATTTGATTTCTCCTCTATGGGTTAATACCATAAAGCACCACATAAGTATATACGTTTTTCAAATAACACATTAAATTATGATTTTTTTTCATATGACACATCTATGTATCAACGAATTTTTCATATGGCACACCTATGTATCAACAAACTTTGATAATTTGTCGGTACATAGGTGTGCCGCATGAAAAAAATCATAACTTAGTGTGTTATTTGAAAAACGTGTATACTTGTGTGGTGCTTTATGATATTAACCCTAGATATATATCACACATTCAGAGAGTGAAATAGATGGACCAAATATAGAGTTATAGCTACAAAAATCAAAGATATCAATTAATCAGATTTATGCAAGGATCAAATCAAAACGATCAGTACAACAAAAAAGTCTAAATACCAGATTGTACAAATATGAAGAGCGAGAAAGTCAATCAGGGCTGAAATATAAAACCCGAATTTTTCAACCATGAAGCCCAAAACTGAGAATCGACCTTCCATCAAAACTTCACTAACCTTACTTGAACTTGAAGAGAACACTTCTATTTCATCAGCATCTCCAACTTCGATAGTTAAGAAGACACCGACACGCCAACGGCCAACAACGCAAAAGGTAGAAATAAACGAGGTGACCAAAACCACCGGACTCAAAACGCAAAGAATTAAAAACTTTTCGACTCCTACTTAAGCGTTAAGTACTAAACAACCATGTCAGAGGCCAACACCTAAAAGGACCGATAGGGCCCTACCAACCAAAGGTGTGGAAACAGGGGACATCTATTTGAGGCCAGCACAAAGTTGAAAATTATATTTGTAACTACTGTCATGATCTGCCCGTTCTAGTTGGTGGACTGTCTGACCTCCCCATCACCATATAACATACGATGCTCGAATCAGAGGGCTCCTCTTCTAGGAGCGTCTCAGTCCCGACGTTCGACCTCTGTTCTTCCTTGGCCAACACTCTGCTCGCTCCTAAGAACCACTCCCGATCCTCCCCGTCGCCGCACAACACGTCGATCGTGGAACCTCTTGGTAAATTGGTTGCTCCACCGAGACCCGGCGGATTTGACCCCTCTCCCTTCTTAGTCTCGGTCCCTTCGTCGGAGTTTATCGCAACAATCCCCACCAAGGATCCCTACCGGATAACCCGACCACCCACCGCGGGAGAAGACGAGGAGTCAATTGCCCGCGCTACAAACATCGTCCTTATATATGCCCTCGCCAACAACCCCAACAACACATCAACGTTGGAAGAAAGGGAACCCCTAGAGAAGAACCTTTAGACTCGTGGTCTGCCGCCAAAGAAAATAAAGAAGATTTCATTTCCTAAACCCTAAGCACATGAAAATTATAATTCTATTTTTAATATAAAGAAATTTATAATTCTTGAAACATAAGTATCTACAAAGTTAAAAACTATAGAGTCCTCTAATTCGAGTATCAGGGGTTACCTAGTGGTTGGGAGGTCGGACAATCCACCAGTTAGAACATGCGGATCGTGGCAGTAGAGGCATGACCTAAAGGCGAGCGAAGAGGACCCTGCCGCTAGGGATTGGAAAAGACGAGGTCAAGATTACCATAATGGACCTCCGACAGGTTGGGGAAGACCCCGAGCTAACTCTACGGGCCTTCCGATTCCCCAACCGTCGGGGTGGACAAGTTGGGTTCCTGCATGGGTGACCTGGCTATTTGGGAGGTGGTTTTCCCTCCCATAAAACTATGTGGCAGAGGTCTTAGTTTCGATTTTGGTGGCCCGATTCCTTACTACCAAGAAATTCTACTAGCAGTTTTTGGTGAATTGGGTTGCGAGACTAGCATATGTCAGATGTAACGGTTAGGCTCTTGGAGGGCGGAGTGGTGGGTTTCTTTCTTCGGACGACGAAGGAAAGGACTCGTTTCCTTGCAGAGGACCTGTGGGATTTTCGTCAATCTCTTGTGCTTTTTGCAGACCTGCGCCCAAAGATACATCCTAAAGACATCCAGTTCACCCACTTCTCTGTGTGAGTACAAATATTCAATCTCCCAATGAGGGTTTCAATTGGGGAGTCGACTTCCGACTTGGAGGGTGATCTTCAAGAGACTTTAAGGATATCTTTATGAGATTTAATACAGATCAGAACAAAATAAACTAGCAAACTTGAGGCCAGATAGGCACACACCTGCAAGACACACAAAGACAGACAAGGAAGAACTCTCCTCACAAAAAAAAAGAGAACCACACACCAAAAGAGAACACCCCCACACAAGAACATAGCAGACCACAAACCCCAGAGAGACACCAAGCAACCTCAACAAAAGAGGAGGAGGTAGAAGTAGAAAAAAAACCTTACCAAAAACAAAACACTCGACTCAAAGCCCCACCCACCCAACCACCACCCAAGCCACCCCAGGATCAACGAGAAAAGTAAACCAGAAGATTGCTTGCAGCAAAAGTAACCAAACTCAACCAGTACACAAGGATTGTAATGAAGCTTGTAAGAATCAACATAGGTTATTGAGAACTTAAGATCTCACCAGAGCACCTCTCAAAACTATGCAGGATCTAGGAGATGAAAGCCACATATTTATAGAGAAGAAACCTCTAGAATTTCTGAATTTTGCCCACTCCCAACTGTAAGATTGATTTGGAATCTATTGAAAGATCTCCTCAACATTTGTATGGACATTATTGAATACCTCATTGTTTCTGGCAAGCCATAACTGCCAACACACTATATGAATAATTTTGAGCTAGCTTTTTCTGTGTAAAGCCTTGACCAAGCTTGGCCAAGTTGAGAATAACATCTTGACTGAATTAGGAACCACCCACACAAGGCCCCACCAAACCATAAACTTTCCCCAAACTATCCAAGCCCTTATGCAATGTAGCAGCACATGAGGAGCATCTTCCAAGTCTATATTGCAAATGGGGCAAGTTAATTGCTGCAGATTAAGAGAGAGCCCCCTTAAGTCAAGGAAACATTTCGAGGGGATAGCATCCAAGCAGGCTAGTCAGTTAAAAGCTGCTATTTCAGGAGGTATATCAGGAACCCAAATTGCCTTTGTCCAGTCTACATTAATCACATTAGCAGATGATTGACTATCTATGAGTGTGTAAAGCCTTTTGACTGAGAATCCTTTAGAATCCCATAGCCATATGAGAGAATCTGGCTGATTTGAGAGAATTACTCCTTAGAGAATTTTTTGGAGGGTATTCCAATCACTTTCTGGTCTTCCTCTAGGAGATGATCTAAAACTGAGATCCCAAACTCCATCAATACAGGCTTCTGAAATTAATTGATTTTTGTTTTGAGAGAGTGTAAAGAGTCTGGGAAATAAGTGCTTGAATGCTACATCACCCCACCAGATATCTTTCCAAAAGAAAATTCTATCTCCTGTACCTACTTTCCAGTTGAGATCTTTTATACCAAATAGATCATAGAATAGAGGATCAACATTTAAAGCAAGGATATGATTCATAACGCTCTGACTTCCAATTTCAGAGAAAGTTGAGAGATCCCACTCTAAAGGGTGCCAACCAAACTTGCTACAAATCACTAATTTCCATAAAGAATCTCTTTCCATAACAAACTCCACCACCATTTTGCTAGGAGTGCTATATTCATGTTGGATAGTTTTTTTAATTCCAAGCCCACCATCTTTTTTTGGCCTACATACCTTGTCCCACTTGACCTTACTGAAATATTTGACTTCTAATTTGCCATGCCAAAGGAATCTTCTTTGTCAGGATTCCATGGTTTTGATTACTCCTTTTGGGGCTTTGATGATAGAGAAGTAATAGAGAGGGAGAGCACTGAGAGTGGAATTGATGAGTGTTATTCTACCCCCAAAGGATAGTTGCTTGGCTTGCCACAATCCTAGTGCAAACTTGAATTTATTTACAATTGGTTCCCAAGTGAGCAGTCTATTGGGTTTGGCTCCTAATGGGGAATCCCAAATAATTGAAGGGGAGTGTTCCAAATGAGCAATCGAAAGCCTGCAACCAATCCAATTTTTCTTCTTCTTCCAAGTTGAGAGGGATTAAGACTGATTTATCAAAATTGACAGCTAAACCAGTAGCTAGATGAAATAATGATAGAGCAGACTTGAGGGCCAAGACACTACTTTGTTGAGCTTGTATAAAAAAGACTTTGTCATCTACAAACTGAAGGTGAGAAATAGATGTCCCATCTGAAGGTAGTTGTATTCCTTTGAATAGATTTGCTTGAATTCCACTCTTCATGATCTGATTAAGAGCTTCAACAACTATGACAAACAATATAGGGGAGATAACACAACCTTGTCTAAGGCCCCTACTCATTTGAAAATTAGGACTTGGTGATCCGTTTATCAAGACTGAAACATTGGCTCTCAAGCATGAGTTGATCCACATTCTCCATCTAATACCAAAATTCATTCTTCTTAGAATTTGCATGATGAAGCTCCAACTAACCTTGTCAAAGGCCTTTTCAAAATATGCCTTAAAAATGACAGCCTTTTTATGAGTAGCTTTGAGATATTGGACAACTTCTGAAGCTATAAGGATTCGATCAGAAATTTGCCTCCTAGAGATAAAAACCAGATTGCTTATCTCCTACTAAGCCATCTATAACCTGCCTCAATCTGGAAGAGATGATCTTGGAAATAATTTTATAAGGGCCTCCCATAAGGCTAATTGGCATAAAATCATCAAATGTTAGTGGAGCTGCATTTTTGGGAATCAGAGTGAGAAATGAAGAGTTAAGACCTTTCCCCAATTGACCAATTCTGTAAAATTCATGAATAGATAACATGAAGTCTTGTTTGATGATTGGCCAGCAAACTTGGAAGAATTTTAAAGTGTACCCATCTGGTCTAGTTGCCTTCTCAACATTACAAGCCATCAATGCTTTAAGAGTTTCTTCTTCAGAGAAAGGACTTTCCAGCCACAATTCTTGTTCGGTACACAATGTTGAGAAAGGCAGATCTGTTAGTAATAGATCAGAAGTAGAGGAAGCTCTGAATCTTTTGGCAAAATGTAATGTTGCAGCTTCTTTGATCTCAGATGGGGAAGAGAGAAGCACTCCATTATCCCAAATCATAGAGATCCTTTTTTTGTATCTCTGAAATTAGCCAGCCTATGGAAAAATTTAGAACCTTTATCCCCCTCATCAAACCATTTCTTTTTATCCTTTTAGAGTTGATACCTAGATGAACTGGGACTGTAGCAATCAAATTAGGATCAAAACTCCCAAAACCAATATCAGTAAGAGGAGTTTCATCCAAGGTATCAAGAACCACCGGAGAATTCCAGTTAGCATTGCCAAAATGAGAGTCTGGGGCTTGAGAACTACTAATGTCCGAGGTAGATAGGATTTTCTGAGGAGCAATGAAAGCAGGAGAAACATTCTCTGCAATTAATACACCCTCTCCAGCCTTAAATGAACGTTGAATTAATAAAGGAAGATCAGGTCTCTTCTCCTCTTGATATAACCTCTTCTCCTCTTGAACTATTACTGGAGTAAGCTCTTCTTCTTCTTCCTCAGTAATGATTGTTCCAATTTCCTAAGAAAGAGAATTTTCAGACCCCTCAACCCCATTTTTTCCCTAGTACAATGAGATGAGTGAGACAGAGATTCTGACAAAAAAAGTCTCAGAAGAGAATAGAGGACAGGGTGGGATAGAGGCTGAGTCTAAAGAATAAACCCAAACATTGAAGTCTTTCCTTCCAAGAGAAATTATAACCTAATCAGAAATAGCATCTAACTTGAAGGAGTGGACTAGGACATAAGCAATATCTATATGAGATCCATTTGTAGACAAAGGATGAGTGAAAACAATAGTTCCATAATCTGCAACTGAGGCTTAGAAGGTTTCCTCACACCAACCTTGGAATGGGACACCATGGACAACAATCCATCTGAAATTACCCCCCTTGAAGCATAGATTTTCAAAACCTAGAAGAAATATTAACCAGTCCTGAAACCACAAACCTCCATCTTTCCTCAATTGTCTGTCAAAGGCTTCATCAGAGAAATGTACTAGAACTTCTTTATTACCCAGAGATTTCAGTTGTGTAAGAACCGCTCCCGGTCAACGCCAGTCAAATCGGCGAAAAACAGGAAAATTTAAATTTTTGGGACATACACCTAAATGAACCTGAATTTGACCCCGAGGGTCATATCGGACTTAAGTTGACCCCGATATCGACCAAAGTGAGTTCTGGGGGACTCAGGGAAACTTTTTGACCAATTTGGGAAATGTTGACTTTTGTCGGAAAAGTCAACCGAGCGACATTTTGGATCCAAAAATCTTAGCCGTCGTTACAGCGGTCTTAGTTGAGCCGTTTCCTTGTAGCACGTGAAGTTTCGTAATTTCTTGGAAAATGAGCCCGTTCGGGGCCCGAGACGGCCGCATTTCGCGAATCTGACAGAAAAATATCTACAAAGATATTTTTTAAAAGGTGGGGCCCACTTGCCACTTGTCAACAAGTGGTGGTGGTTGGTATTTTGAACAAAAGAAAAAGTAATATGAGTGGTAGTTTGGTAAATAAGGGGTGGTTGTGTTTGTAAAATAAATAAAGGAATGGATGAGAGGAAAGTCTCGGCAATTTCAGAAACAAGGAGAGAAGGAGAGAGAAAATTAGAGAGAGAAGAAGGAGAAGGAGAAAAGAGAAGGAAGGTTAGGGTTTTTGGGCTTTGTCGACGATCCGACCGTCAGATCGTCTCATTTCTTGCGTATTCGGCATCCCCTCGTCATTCCCTACGGTGAGAACCCATTATTTTCTCGTTTTGGTACGTTTGAATTTTAGGGTTTGAGTTTAAACTGTTTGATTGAGGTTGGGTTTTGTTTAAGGTTAGTTTAAAGATGAATGGTTGAGGTTTGGGGTTCGTTAGGAACGTTTTGGGGCGAAAAGGAAATTTTCCCATTGTGGCCGTGTGGGGCCCACTTGCCCGGGCCTCGGGTTTTTCGTGTTCGGGTGGTTTAGGACGATCCCCGAATCGATAATTCACACCCGGAACGAATTATGGATTTAAATTGCGAAAGTTGGAAATTTCGGGTTTAGAAACTTTAAACGCGAATTAAATCGCTCGGAAGTCGGAAATTGATTCCGTCGATTGCATTGGAACCCTTGAATTATTATAAGATCGTAGAAACGAACGAGAATTTTCGGAGCCCCGGAAAGGCGTTTTCCAATCCCGGACAGATTCGCCGAGCCGAGCGAATCGGGCCTTTCCGGGCCCATTATTGACAATGTCGAGTAATTGGGAAGTTTGGGAGTGATCGACCTTACCGGGGTTGCGTTTGGGCGTCTAATTCTTTAAAATTCAGCTTTGCGTGCGAACTTAAAAAGTGTTCTAATTGTGTTCATGTTAGATCGTGGCGCCGACCGCGGAAAGGGGAGGTTAGGCGAGTGATCACGAGCACGCCGGAGCTTGGGCGTGAACTTTTGGGAAGGCGTTACGAGGTAGGGAAAAGTAGTCGGATCTCAGCCTTGACTAGGGAAAGTTAACAGTAGAAATGCATGTGACACCTAGTGGTGTTGTAGGATAAGTACGTTTATCGAACACTAGAAATGCATGCGACACTTAGTGGTGTCGTATGATACGTGAACGTATCGAACAATAGAAAGGCATGTCACGCCCCAATTTCAGTAAACCGAACTCGGGACGCGAACGTTTTAAAAACATAAAAACACTTGAAACCTGTTTTCATTAAATCACTTTAAAATACCAGTTTAGTTCAACAAAATAATAATTACAGCTTAAAACACGTCCCAACAAGTGGACAAACGAGGTACACTTCACTAGACTCAAAACACCCAGAAACCCGCTTCAAGCTCTTCATGCTTCAGAAGCTCCCCTAGTCCAGCCTGCGAACGGTACCTGTAGGAAAAGCAGCTAGGGGTGAGCGTTCGCTCACCACCACGGATAACAGACTGACTACGGCATAATTAGCAGACAAAGCCGGTAACACCAACACCAAACTCAACTCCGGGGAACATTGTCCCCAACCCAAGTACTCTGACTGAACAATACACCCACAGTTACCTTCCTTGACCAACTCAACACTCTGACACGTAAAGTAGACCCGACACAACGATCACGACCTCTTCCAAGGACTCAAAAGAAACTACGCAACACCAAACAAGATAACAAAGGATCGCACGCCAAACAAGATCACAAAGGATCGCAAACCAGCTGCTCAGTAACCTCCCTCAATCACACGCTTTGCCGAACCACTCAGGCCAGGCGGTCGACCTGTCTCAGTCACCTCTCTCACTCACGCGCTTTGCCGAACCACTCAGGCCAGGCGGTCGACCTGTCTCACTCACGCGCTTTGCCGAACCACTCAGGCCAGACGGTCGACCTGTCTCACTCACGTGCTTTGCCGAACCACTCAGGCCAGGCGGTCGACCTGTCTCACTTACCTCTCTCACTCACGCGCTTCCCCAACACAAAGTCGGGTCAGGCGGTCGACCTGTCTCAGTAACCTCTCTCACTCAGGTAACCACAATCACAATCACAAGCGAGTTCAACAAACAGCAACAACACAGGTTCAACACTCCACATGCACTCATGGCCACACAAGACACCAACAGTAAAACACGGACTCAACAGCCCCACAGGCACTCACGGCCTCCCAAGACACACCAACAGTAGAACACGGACTCAACAGCCCCACAGGCACTCACGGCCTCCCAAGACACACTAACAGTAAAACACGGACTCAACAGCCCCACAGGCACTCACGGCCTCCCAAGACACCAAAGGTAAAGACACGGGTCCAACGACCCCACGGGCACTCATGGCCACCCAAACTCAACAATAAACCACACTTGCAACTTACCGAGACTCTAACTCGTAAGCCAGCTAAAGAAAAGTTTGCAACCCCCCGAGACTCTAACTCGGTCAGGCCAGCCAAAGACACCAACCTTAGTACACGGGCTCTCAAGGCCACCCAAACTCGACAAGAAATAACACGGGCTCTCAAGGCCACCCAAACTCAACAATAAATAGCACGGACTCTCAAGGCCACCCAAACTCGACAATAAATAACACGGGCTCTCAAGGCCACCCAAACTCAACAATAAATAGCACGGGCTCTCAAGGCCACCCAAACTCGACAATAAATAACACGGGCTCTGAAGGCCACCCAAACTCAACAATAAATAGCGCACAACAACCTCCGACATAATCGATGCCTCCAACAGTCCTAAGATCACTAGTTTCACAAACAACCTCCGGGCATGGTCATATGCCTCCAGTAATTCAATTATCGCTAAGTTCTCTGATCCTACGACACTACTAAGTGTCACATGCTTTTCTCATAAATGCTACAATCCCGTATCATGTCTTTCTAATATTCGATAACCCTACTTAACCCACAACACCCCGGTGTCACATGCAATTTTACTGTTAACTTTCCCTAGTCAGGGCCGAGATCCGGCTACTTTTCCCTACCTCGTGCGTGTTCTCCAAAAGCCAGCCAACGAGCTCCGGTGTGATCTCAGTCACTCACCCAGCTTTCCCTTGCCTCGGTCCGCGGCACGATCTAAAAGAACACAATTTTAAACGCTTTTAAGCTTGCAGGCATAATGCTGAATTTTAATAAACCTGACGCCCAAAGGTAACCCCGACAATGTCGATCACTCCCAAACTCCCCAATTACTCGACATTATCGATATTGGACCCGAAAAGGCCCGATTCGCCCGACATGGCGAATCTGCCCGGGTTTTGAAAACGCCCTTCCGGGGCTCCAAAAATTCCCGTTTTTGTTTCTACGGTCTTAGAATAATTGAAGGGTTCCTAGGCACTCGACGGAATCAATTTCCGACTTCTGAGCGATTTAATTCGCGTTTAAAGTTTCCAAACCCGAAATTCCAACTTTCACAATTTAATTCCAAAATTCGATCCGGGTGTGGATTAACGACTTGGAGAACGTCCTAAACAACCCGAACACGAAAACCCGATACCCGGGCATGTGGGCCCCACACGACCATAATGGCAAAATTCCCTTTTTGCCCCAAAACGTTCCTAACGAACCCCAAACCTCAATCATTCATCTTTAAACCAATTCTAACCAAAACCCAACCATATTTGAATCGTTTAAACTCAAACCCTAAAATTTGAACTTAACAAAACGAAAATCGGTTAGGTGCTCACCGTAGAGAATGACGGTGTGAACTCGATTCTTCTATCGTTGAGACGATCCAACGGCTTGATGAACGAGAAACGTCACAAATCCCCCAAGCCACTTCTCTTTTTCTCTCTTCTTCTCTCTTCCTTCTATCTACTTTCTCTCTCTAAAACTCACCCTTTTTCACAAAAATGGCCGAACATCACTATGCCTTTCATCTTTGTATTTTTTCAAAAACACAACACTTTCCATACTTACAAAACTAACCATCAAGTCCCATCTTTTGTTTTGTCCAATAAACCTAACTCCACCTTTTGGAAAATATCTCCTAGATATTTTCCGATCAGATTCGCGAAATTCGGACGTTTCGGGCCCCGAACGGGCACTTTTTCCAAGAAATTACAAAATTTCACGGGCTACAAGGAAACGGCTCAACTAAGACCGCCGCGACGACGGCTAAGCTTTTTGGATCCAAAACGGTCCTCGAATGGACCAAAACGTCACTCGGTTGACTTTTCCAGCGAAAAGTCAACATTTCCCAAATTGGTCAGAAAGTTGCCCTAAGTCCCCCGGAACTCACTTTGGTCGATAACGGGGTCAACTTAAGTCCGGTATGACCCTCGGGGTCCAATTCCGGTTCAATTTAGTGTTTGCTCAAATTTTTTAAATTTTCCTGTTTTTCGCAGGTTTGACTGGTGTTGACCGGGAGTGGTTATTACAAGGCATGTACACTTAGTAGTGTCGTAGGATAAGTGAGCTTATCGAACAATAGAAATACTGGTGGCATTTGGTTGTGCCCGGAGGTTGATTGAATTGTTTGTGGTTGTGGGTGGCCATGAGTGCCCGGGGGGAGTTGAACCCGTATTTTACCGTTGCGTGTCTTGGGTGGCCATGAGTGCCCGTGGGGAGTTGAACCCGTATTTTACCGTTGTGTGTCTTGGGTGGCCATGAGTGCCCGTGGGGAGTTGAACCCGTATTTTTACTATTTGTGTGTCGCGGGTGGCCATGTGTGCCTTTGGGGCGTTGAACCCGTATTTTACTGTTTGTGGGTCGTGGGTGGCCATGTGTGCCTTTGGCCCGTATGTTACTGTTTGTTTGTGTTTGTGGGTGGCCATGAGTGCCCGTGGGGAGTTGAGCCCTTATTTGGTTGACTGACGTGCCGAGTGGTAGTTAGTCGTGTTGTCGTATTCTTTTCCTTTCCTTTGCGGGTATTGTGTGTCATTTGGTTGCGACTCTGATTGTTCTGGTGGTACTGTTGAGCTATGCCCGAGGGGTGTGTCGTACTCTCCGGTGCGCGGTCGGTAAAGAGTAGAGGGATGTGTTCCCCGTAGGTGAGTAGCACCTTCCGGCGCGTGATCGGTAAAGTGCTAAGGTTAGAGCTGTGCCCGAGGGGTGTGTCGTACTCTCCGGTGCGCGGTCGGTAAAGAGCAGAGGGATGTGTTCCCCGTAGGTGAGTATCACCTTCCGGCGCGTGATCGGTAAAGTGCTAAGGTTAGAGTTGTGCCCGAGGGGTGTGTCGTACTCTCCGGTGCGCGGTCAGTAAAGAGTAGAGGGATGTGTTCCCCGTAGGTGAGTAGCACCTTCCGACGCGTGATCAGTAAAGTGCTAAGGTTAGAGCTGTGCCCGAGGGGTGTGTCGTACTCTCCAATGCGTGGTTGGTAAAGAGCAGAGGGATGTGTTCCCCGTAGGTGAGTAGCACCTTTCGACGCGTGATTGGTAAAGTGCTGAGTCTGGATTTATGCCCGAGGGGTGTGTTGTACCCTCCGGTGCGCGGTCGGTAAAGAGCAGAGGGCTGTGTCCCCATCAGGTGAGTAGCACCTTTCGGCGCGTGATCGGTAAAGTGTTGAGGCTTGTGGTTGTGGTTTGCGTGATTTTGATCACTTCTGTGTTGTGTTCTTTGAGGTCGTCATTACGGTGTCGGGTCTACTTTACGTGTACGGTTGTTTAGTTTGGTTGGGGAAGGTAAACGTTTTCATGTGACAGTCGGGTTATTTGAGTTTAGGGATAGTAGTCCCCGGTGTTTTGTTTGTTGTTGGTGTTTCCGGTATCTCTGCTAGTATGCCGTAGTCAGTCTGGTATCCGTGGTGGTGAGCGAACGCTCACCCCTAGCTGCTTTTCCTACAGGTACTGGTCGCGAGACGGACTAGGGGAACTCTCGAAGCTTGAAGAGTTGGGAGCGGGAGTCCGGGTTTTTGGGAGTTTAGCGATGTACGCTTTGGTTTTTGTCCGCTTGTTTTGGACGTATTTTAAATTGTAAAATATTATTCTGATTAACTCAAAGTGGTGATTTTAAGCGGATTATTAAAATGTTTGAAAATTGTTTTATTGTTTCACCGTTCGCGTTCCGGGTTAGGTTCTACTGAAATTTGGGGCGTGACAAGTTGGATCCCAGAAACATCATGCACTGCAATTTCCTTCATAATATCTTCAACACTAAGATTTGGATGAGAGATAGCCAGATGAGAATTTTTCAGTAAGCTTTCATTCTTGGTTACAATAGAGCTTTTATGGATGAAATCCTCATAGGAAAGAGTATGAT
This sequence comes from Erodium maritimum, assembly GCA_963921825.1. Classification (NCBI taxonomy): domain Eukaryota; kingdom Viridiplantae; phylum Streptophyta; class Magnoliopsida; order Geraniales; family Geraniaceae; genus Erodium; species Erodium maritimum. The sequence goes on from OY997596.1 coordinate 38,191,410, forward strand.
AAGTTGAGTTCGTAAAAGGGGCTGGTTTTTTTTATCCCAAGCTTTGGTTACAAAGAGTTTGAATCCTTCCACCAATCTTCCATTGAAGTTAAAAATTTCTTTTTGTCTATCTTCCTCGGAGTGAAAATAGATGAAACCATACCAGTTTCCTTTTGTATTTGGCTTCAAAGCTACCAAGGCTTTTATAAAACCAGGAGCCTTGCCAAAGATGTTCTCAAGCCAAAGTGCACTGACCTGTGGGGGAATGTTGCAAATAAAGGCTGCAAAACTCCTCATATGAGAGGTAGAGGGTTGACCAGACCTCAAGGCCCAAAATTTCCTCTTTCTTTTATCAATGCCAAGTTTGCCAGACTCAAAACCAGGAGGTGGAAAGCCAAGAGAGGAAAAATCTTCAGTTGCGGTTCTTTGATGCTGCCTATGATGGGTAGAGACCACCAAAGAACTGAGCTTACCCTTTTGGACATCAAAGCTGATTGGGACCCTTGCTTTTCATTAGCTCGAAAGAGGCTTTGATTTATCTGATATTTGAGTCATGTAACACCATCACCTGCAACTCCCTCTAATAATCTGCTTCTTTCATCATAGACAGGTGTTTGTGTGTCGTGGGTGGCCATGTGTGCCTTTGGGGTGTTGAAAATACTTATTGTAGAACATTTTCTGTCCATCCAGCCATTTGGTTCGTCCTCCTGGAGAGTATTGCTGAGTCCTGTCTGAAGATGAAACAAAATGTAGCCTTTTTTCCTTCCTCTTTTTTTTTTTGATTCCTTTCTTTTGTGGCAATGCCGTTGATAAGGATGGCAGACCACCCACACGGTTTCCTGAGTAGTCACCACTCTGTTCCTGAACTGTGAGAGTAGCTCCTAAGAAATTTTTCTCAGAAATCCCTAAGTGTGCAGTTCTTTTTGCGGAAAAGGAAATTACTCGACACCGTGTTTTCTGAATCGTAGGTCCCGAACGGGGATTTTGTGTCTGGCACAACCAAGTCTGTATGTGCTTGGATTGGACCCGTTCCTACTCCCCCATTAAGAAAGTATGAAGGAGTCACACTCTCGAACTCCCTATCTTAAGCTTGGGGACTTAAAACCGAGTTCCTTGAAATAGTCTTCTCAGAGTCACTTAAAACTGGTGAAAAGGGTAGCTTATCTGCACAAAATATCGGTGACGACAACGTACCCGACACGATATCACCGTTATCAGACTCCCTGATCTGAGAAGAAATGCCTGCTTCACTATGCGAGTCTCTTGGAAAATCCTCACCATGTTCCTTGTCTTGAGGAACCGAACTATCCCCGTGGCAGACTTGGACATTACCAGATATAGGTGTACAAGCTTCATCTTGAGATACATTAATAAAATCAGAGTCTTCTCCCCACTCTGACCTGATTTCAAACGGGATGTTTGGAATCTGGTCCGGCCTTGCAAGGGAGGCCTTGATTACGAACTCCTCCCCTTCCAAATCAGCCTCAATTACCTAACTATCAAAACCAAGAACCATGTGAATCAGAACTAGAGCTTCCTCTAGACTCTTTCCATGTACTGAAATGGGATGGACCAAGACTACCGTCCCAAGAGCACCGACAATGGATTCCAGGTTGGATCGGCTCTACCCATGGATGGAACCCCGACCAACCTCACTCAATTGAAACAACCCCATTATCACCCACTGATTTAGCCAAGCCCATTTTGTAAGGACTATACGTTCTTCCACGTCGTTGTCTAAACAATGTATTAGGACAACCCGGCTTCCTAGAGCCGTAACCCGTAAAAGGTCTTCACCCATACTCTCAAATTTAGCCTGCAACAAAGATGTGGAGATATTTTGGCGTAGAATTCCAAGCCATCCCTCCGCTACCTCCCTTACCCGATCAACGTTTACAAACAATTTGACCACAGACTTACTTCCCTCCAAACTACAGAGACGATCCTCCCTTTTCTTGTTGATTGTGTAGCGCAAGCCTCGGTTCCTAAGCCTTAGCCACAAATAGCTTGTGAGCTCCTAACTTGGAACCATTAGTTTTTCTCACAATCCGGAATGTAACAAAGCCAAAAAAAATACCTCTCCAGTTTGGGTTTGGATTGGTAGGGAGATGGATATATGCGACCTCACCCACGGATCAGAAGATTGCTCGAACCCCTAACTCTGTTGTTCCTTCTGGCAAGTTGTGGACGAAGACTTTTCGATTCGATACACCTCCAGGCACGCTTGGGCCTCTCATCCAAAGCCCCTTCCTCGCCCTCTTCAAAACCACAACCAGGGCTTTCAACTCCGCAGCCCCTTTCTGCAGACTCGACGGCCACCGCCTTTCCCTTTTCATGAGTCCTTGCTTCTGTCACTTGCTCAGCCGAGAGAACAACCGAATGGACTTGCTGTTTCATAATCACTGTGCTTGACTGATGGCGATCTGGTCGACCTTCGGTTGTGCCTGACTGGACGGGAAACGATCCCTGGGACACCGATCAAACAAATAAAGCCTCTCAACATATAATATTATGTTAGGTTTTGCTTTTGTATTATTTATGAGGTGATGAATGCTGAATTTGCTAATCAACTTCTGCAACGCGGTAGACTAGCTAGTATATTTTATCTCTTCAATAATATAGTTCCAGCAAGATGATGAACACAATTTCATTTCTTGGGTTCTCTTAAACATATATAGTTCCATTCCCATCTGCTGAGGCGATGGATCATAAGCTTGGGCTCTGTGTCAGGAACCTTTATATTTTATTCCATTCACTACAGTTGTTATTTTACTCCATCCGCTACAATTTCCTTTTCTTCTTTTTTACCTTTATACTTGTGTTTTGGTTCCGTAGATTCAAAGTGCTTGAAGTTGCTGTTGTAAATTTGAAAGATTATACAGCCAAGTTTGATATATTATTGTAATCTTGTTGAAAGGAAAGTTTGGTTCAACAGTTACTAGTTTGAGTATCTATGCTGTAAAGCATGAAGATACAGAAAGGGTGTTCACGATTTGTTGATGTGTTTTCTGTTGAGCAGAGGTCGCATAAGTTTGTTCCAGAGGTGTGCAACAAGCCCTCTGGCCGTGCATCCCTTGTCAGGACATAATAAGGAGGGTTTTGGTGGTTTGTGGAAGGCCTTGTTGAGCTGTTTGGTGACGGCTCGAAGCTCAAAGGAGTCGAAGAGGGTGCTGCCGTTGCGAGTCGGGGTCAGCCTCCAGGCAGATTGCTGCGGTGGATTATGTATTATTGTATCTGCCGTCGTCATGGTGCTGTGAGGATGTTTGGGGCTGATCCAATGATTATATATTATGCCAACTGAGCTTCTTGTTGTCATCGTTTCGTCTTGGTCGAGGATTTCTTGTTATTGCCAAATATCTAGTTTAGAGCAACACTGCGTATCTAATTTAACTTCACCTATTCTATTCTATTCTATTCTATTCTATTCTATTCTATTCTATTCTATTCTATTCTTAGACCATGTACATGGTCAAACCGGATGATCAAATCGTATGCCACCTATGTAAAAATTAAAGTTTACAATCCTTAAAATAAACTGTGTTCTACGTGGTACAAACCGGATTATGAGTGAATGCTGAATTGATATTTTGCCGATTTAATTAAATGGTTTATTAAAACATTAAATGTTTTATAAAATTGAAATAAATTTTGGTAAAAATAATTAATAATAAAATAAATTGCATTTTATGTTTAATTTCATTGCTCGGGAGCCCGATTCGACCCGAAAAATACTTACATTTCATAAAAAACGGACACTGACGAGTTTTACATTTTACATAAAAATATTGGTTATATTTTAAATGTTGCCTAATATTTGTTATAGTATAAAATTATCTATTTACACTTTAATTTTGGACTTATCCTATTTAGTTAAATCTGATTTTACGTATTTTTTTTTAAAAAAATCGGGATGACCACGTGTCGCAACACGGATGGCTAACGCACGAATCGGATCGAACGACCCGCGAACCGCAAATACGGTTCGCGGTTCGCAAAAATGGTGCCCCACAGTAGGACCACCCGCAAACCGTATTAATACGGTTTTGTGCCCTCGTTGCCATGCGGTTCGCTGCGATGTACTTGCTCTTATACTCGTGAGGCGACCATAAAAGTTGTTGATACTTATACAAGTGTAGTACTTTTGTAATACTCCAATTAAATACACAAGTGCACGCAATCGAAATATATACCGGGCCTGCGATTGGTAACTCATGTTTGGGGTGTTAAGCGTTGGTCTGACTTGGTAAATTGTGCGGAAAAATAAGTTATCAATTTTTTTATTTCTTTGAATTACTAACCGATTAACTAACTATTACCTAAACTAAGTTCAATTATTACATAACCGTGTTGGGAAGGTTATAATGAAGAAACAGGAGAAGAACGATCAATGTGCGGATTTAATTTGATGTCCTGTGATTTTGGCATAAAAAAAGACACGACAAGTGTATCAGTTGACAAGTACTAATCGGTTTTTAATTCGAAATATCATACCCAAAAGAACAAAAGACAATCACTCATTATGTAGGTTGTTACTTAGAAAATGGTTTTGATTTGTAACATGAGTTGTAAAGTTGTGAAAATGAGGCTAAAAAGAGCTTTGTGAAAAAAGAGATAAAAGAAATCCAGGGTAATGAGTTCATCAAGACATACTTACGATATTGATCAATTTATAGTATTGTAAAGTTGATTTTTCAGGAGGCAACGGATTATCTCTTGATCTAATCCTAACTTCTTTCGATAGTTTAGGACCCTAATGGAATCATGACCACCTAGTTTTTCGTCTCTACATGACCCAAAACTCTAAGTTTTGTGATAATTTCTAACTTTCAAATTATATTTTATGGTTGTATTTGTATCAACCATACTATTTCTAGATAGGATTTAAATCCAAATTACACTTCAGCTAATTACTACCTTCATTTTTCGGGTGTTAGATATTAATTCAAGACAATTACCGAGACCTACACGAGAGCAAGGCTGGCTCAACGAGTTACAGGGCCTTAAGCGAAAGTTTTGGACGAGGCTCTTTATTTCTTTTAAAATGAGACGATATTCCAATAATTTGTTAATCGATAAAAATACACTTAAATGAGATATATGATAAACTCTTTCTTTATAAACATATCCAAACCTTCCGTAAGTGATTTTTAAAAAAATTTCTTTGGTGATTCTATTGATGTTTCAATTTTTTACTTTTAATGTATTTTGTGTAACTTGATTTAAAGTTTAAACTTTCTAATAAAAAATGATAAACAATAATACTATAACTTAAGGGTTTTTGTTATTAAAAAAGACTATTAATGTTTAAATTATATTTTTATTAATATATAGGATCACTATTTAATAAGAGTTTAAATGTTCAAATAATAATGGATTGTTTGTTTTTTTAGAGGAATGACAATATTATTAATATAAAAGCCTTTTGATGCCTACAGAAACCCGAGGCATCATACATAAAAACCAAACTAACATAGCAATAACAATAAAAGCAGGAAAGTAAATTTTGTTCTTTGACATCGGGGCGGTCGGAGGGGTGGGACTGCGGTAGCATCCGAGGACACCGATACAGTATACTACAACCATAAGATACTGACCGAGCAGGTCAGAGGATAGATAACCAGTGGTGGACCGATTACTCCCCCGGTAAGTCAGCGTGCGTCGTCCTCCCTTGACTGATAATGGTAGGGCTCCTGAACGCGGGATTGCTGACTCCCAAGTGGTAGGGAAGTAATTTACCGACTGTTGGTGGTACCCTTGCCACCTATACACCAGGGAGGAGGTACAGTCGATCAACCTCTCCCTGGCCATCCCAGCACTCATTCCTGGAGGCGAGGGTGCTTGAAGCCCCCCGCCGCTGCTGAAGACGCCCCGGTTGACGCCGCTGATTCTTCATCCCCTGCTGAATCCTCATCTCTCCCCGCCCTTTTATTCCCTGATAAGGTCGGCGTTGATTCCCCCGGCAGCCACCCCACAGGCTCATCTGCCCCTTGTGCCTCCTGTTGACCCCAACGCCCCATATTCTCATGCCTAGGGGGAGTTCGAGGAGATCCCCTAGATCGGTCCCCCATCCCTGACCCACTCAGATAAGTCCAGTTAGTCCCCGGGATGGGTTTCCCATGTTTGGACTTTTCTAGCGCCGACCTCGGATCCCTTGGTGCCTTCAACGAGACACCCCGAAGACCACCCACAACTGGACAGACCAGGAACAGGTGTCCCGCGCAGCAACAACCAAAGCAGTGCTCAGGTAAATGTTCGTACGAAATGTAAAGCCGAGTTCGTACCTGAGCAACCGACAAACGGAACCAGAGATGACTTTGTAATGGAACCCGAATATCGGCCCTGATTCTGACCTTCATAAAGTCTCCCCAGCAGAGACCCTTCTTGTCCACATCCACTCCTTGGCACACACCCAGCTTGTTGCCAATCCTGAAGCCCACCTCCCTAGTCCATGCCCCCACAGGCAAGTTCGATACCCGCGCCCACACCGAAAAGTGGTGAAAGTGCAGGTCCGATACATGCATGTGGGCACGCAGATCAGTGAACAACACCAAGGAGTCCCAGAAGGACCACGGTTCGCCCACCAATACGCGCTCCCTTTCCTTCGCTGACCTGAAGAAAAAAGCCACAATGCCTCCCTCCAGGGGTTTAGCCTCGACTTTCATACCCCAGAGGTCCTCCATGCGTGCCACTACCGATTGCCAATAGATCTTCTTGGTAGACAGGACTTTCGCTGCTAAAGCAAAACGATACATATTTCCCCGCCCTGTTACCTCTTGGACCGGCACCACCACCTCCTTGATCCGCATAACACCCATATGGGAATCCAACTGGCCCATGACACCTCCCTCCGGCCCGCCCGGATATGCCGTTCCCAATTGGATCGGACGGGTGGTACCACCATAGGGATGCCCCGCTCCGGCTCCCACCCCCACATTACCTTCCACATTCGTTCGACCCGCCCCATACCTCGCAGCCCAGCGAGCTACATCCCCACCTTCTCCCTGGGCCCATACTGACTTACGTCCTAGCGTGGCCGCCCATCGAGCATCGCCCATGAACCCACGCCCCGCCACCACCGGGCGTTCATCCCTACACGGCTCCTCCGAGATCACCCCCTTCCCTTTCCTTCGACGCCAAGCAGCCGCGGTCGGAGACTCCTCCACCTCGACCGCCGGAGTCGTGGCCGACCCCGACGATACCGGAATCGGTGTGGCTTCTCACCCAACGCCACTATCACCGGAGCCCTAGCCACCACGCCCCGATGCACACCCACCGTCCTTGGTCTGGGTCCCCTCGCCGGCGTGCGCCGGAGACACGCAGGTCCTGATCGGACTCTGCCTCCCGAGACCCAACCCGGATCCTCCCCCGCCGAGAACACCACCGGTTCCCCACCCGATCTCGGCGTCCACAGCCCCTCCGAGATCACAGGCTCTCCCGAGGAAACCGATCCCCTCTGCAGGTCCTCACCCACCGCCGTCATCGCCACCAGCGGCGTCGTCACGCTTCGCGGCTGCAGCTCCTCCATCGGCTCAGTGGCCGATCCCTCCTCACCGGCGTCGTATTCGACAGCCGCGTCACTCTCCTCCGGCAACACAGGTCGCCAATGAACAAACCCATCGCCGACATACTCCCCATCACCCTCCATACTCGAACTCGGCAAGAGAATTGATGCAAAAAAACGCAAAGCCTTATCCTTTAGAACCCTAGTTCTTAAACCCTAGCAGAGAGGGAATAGGAAGGCTGCGTACTAGTATCACCCTTTTCAGTTTCTACTATTCTCCCTTCTTTCAATTATTTTGATTATTTGTTTGGGGATTGAGGTGAAAGTACAAGTAAACGGGATATAATAATAAAAAATTATTTAATGATACTTTCAATATAATATATTTGTAAGAAAAATTAAGAGTTCTAACAAATTAATAATCAAGATGTGGAGAAAACATAAAAGATCAAAATAGTGACATTACTTATATATTGCCATCTTAGAGATAGGTAAATATGTAAATGAGTCTTATTAATTTATAAACATATTTTAAAATTATTTTCTTATGCTTAACAATTATTTGTACTAAAAATTGATAGTGAGACCTTTTTATTAAATACAAAAAAAAGTATTGGGTAAATTTAGATGTCATTTATATGTACTTGAAATTGATAATATGTGTCAAAGCAATTAATGTTTATACAATTTTTTTTAAGTTTTCTTAAACAAAAATAAGGGATAGATCTTTTATTAAACTTTATTTTGTAAAATACAAGCAAGTGCATCAGGGAGCATGTACCCTAACCACTGAAGAACAGACACAGACCGAGCTTCTCTAGCAAGCCAATGAGAAGCTTTGTTCGCAGTTCTTTTACAAATGTGAGAGTTAGTGTCTCATTTTGAAGGAGATGACGAATATCCTGAATGATAATACCCAATGGAGACAACGGGATAGGGTTAGAGAGGATCATATTCACCAAAATATGAGCATCAGACTGGACTTCTATAGGACCAGTCAACAAAGATGTAACATTTCGAAGGGTCATAATTATGGCATAGGCCTCAATCATAATAGGTGACCACTCACCTGGAAGGACACCGTTTGCCACTAATAGAGGTGCTCCTGTGTCAGATCGAGCGATTACCCCCACCCTGCCTGGCTAGAATTCTGGAAAATTGCCCATCAACATTTATCGCGATCGTTCCAGTCATAAGGGGTTGCAACCGGTTTGGTAGACGAGCCCCATGCACATGAGAAGGGTGTTGGGTCTCGATGGAGTGTATGAACACATACTTGCAGCGGAAATAACTCGAGACCATGCCATATAACACTACCAAATATTAGATACACAAGAGAATAAACAATATGGATGTATCCTTACCAATTAGTTCAAGAACACCAAAGAAATGATGATCGGCTTGAGTCTCCAAGACGCCTACGTATCCAATTGGAATCAAAGCCACGTAGTTCTTCTTTAGATGACTCAAGAACATAAGAAGTTGGAGAAAACAAGCCAAACCCGAAATTGTAGGGAGAGAGGAAGAGAAGTTGTGTTCCTATTCTTTTCTTGTGTTTTGTTATATGAAAAAGATGACTTAAACCATCAATATAACCAACAACTACAAAGGACAAGTAATGTGTGAAACATGGTGTGAACTAGGACAAGTATGGTGCTAAGTAAGGCTAGACAAGATGGGGTTAGGTGGTGAATCACCAACACCTTAATCCTTGTCTTTCTTACTTAGTACTAATTAATCAATTCAAGACTTGATTAATTAGTTCCATGGGCCTTGGTTGCATGAGCCTCTCATGGGCCTCTTGGAACATGGCCCGTGGCCATTCCCAACGAGGTCCCATGATGCACTCATCGCCTCTAAACCTTCCATACCGGAAATGTCCAACATTATCCGACGTGATCAATCCCAAGACTCCAAGCCTTGTCTCAATCTGTAATGTCTTATTCACTTACGAGCACATGACCCAAAACCCAGTTTTGGTCATGTCCCGAGGCAACTCCCTTTTGACCATTCTCCATAATTGTGTCAATGAGTTTCATTATTTGGTGTGACCCTTAGGTTTATGCATGTCAATATATCAACGTAAAATCCCATTTTACTTGATCGTATATAGTAGCAACTAACAATACTTTAGTATTGCCTGACACTGCATAACGAATCGACCCTTTCATTCGTCCCTGTCATTATCCTTTTATCACTGATATCCTGATTGAGATAAAGCATAGAGTCTTCATCCTTATTATTCTCAATCACTGTTCCTCGATATGTGAGATGAATGAATATATGATACCTAGTATCATGTGCATGGTCATGTTGTTCTTTCAGTCAATCTCGATCAAGCGGTCGAGAACCGATATCTTTCCCATTCTATAGTATGAGGGATAAATCCCTTAGCCGTCTTTCGTGTCACTCATACAGTCTGTCCCCAAGCCAATCATGGCCGTTATGAAAGCCCTGTTATGGACAACGTTAGGCTCGGGTCATACTCAGTTGTTGACTGCATATCGATCACAAAGACTCCTTGGTCTAAGGATACATGACAAGCTACGACACTGAATATGTTCATGACTCAATCTATGGCACATATTCATGGAGGGTCGTCCAATATCATGTCCCACATGATATCTATGATCAGACTCCTGAATCTCATTCCAATGACTAATAGAACGTAAGCCAAGAAGAGCCATCTTTCATACTAGTCGGTTCCAGTGAAGCTTTGTTGACTAGTGACCCATCGAGTGTGATCTATCTCGATCTATGGTTCTATTCACATTATGGGCATAGATCAGAACACATCGATATATTACTCCAACACATAAGTAATATAAAGTCGCTTTAAATTTTATTGCTAATGATGATACATACATTTGGACATTTATAATTGAACTGTGGGCACTAAGACTAACAATCTCCCACTTTCCCTAGTTCCAATCCAAACTCCAATCTATTACCATTGACCTTACATGATTCTCATGTTTAGGCAACGATAGTTCCTTAGTCAATGGATCAGCTATGTTATCATCAGATGCAATATAGGTTATCTTCACATCCCCTCGGTTCAGTATTTCTCTGATGAGGTGGTATCTCCGCAGTACATATTTGGATCTGTTATGCGATCTAGGTTCTTTAGCTTGCACAATGGTCCCTGTGTTGTCGCAAAATAGGTTCACTGGGATGGATGTGTTCTTAGTTACACCCAACCCTTCCGTGAACTTCCTGATCCATACATCCTCCTTGTTTACCTCTACAGCTGCTATGTACTCGACCTCTATCGTGGAGTCAACAATGGTGTCTTGCTTCACGCTCTTCCATCTGAAAGGTCCTCCATTCTTCACAAACACATATCCTGATTGGCTTCCAAAGTCATCTGAATCTATCTGGAAACTAGCGTCTACATATACATTAACGACTAGTTCATAATCATCTTTTCTCCCGTACACCAGAAACGCGTCCTTGGTTCTTCTCAAATATTTAAGAACCGCCTTGACCGCTATCCAGTGTTCCTCACCAGGGTTATGCTGATGTCTGCTGGTACAGCTCAAGGCATATGAGACATCCGGTCTCGTGCATATCATGGCATACATGATCGATCTTACCGCCGAAACGTATGGGAGTTGCATCATCATTTTCAGCTCATCAGGTGTCTTAGGACATTGAGTCTTGCTGAGATGAACGCCATGACGTGCGGTAAGAGTCATTTCTTAGAATCAAGCATTGAGAACCTACTCAATACCTTGTTCACATAGGTGCTTTGACTTAAACCCAAAACCCTCTTGTTGCGATCTCTATATATATTAATCCCTAAGATATAAGCAGCATCGCCTAGGTCCTTCATTGAGAAACACTTTCCTAACCAAGCTTTAGTCTCGTGCAAAGTTGGGATGTCATTTCCAATGAGTAGTATGTCATCGACATACAACACCAGAAAGGTAATCTTACTCATGTTTGCCTTCTTGTATACGCAAGGTTCATCCTCGTTCTTGATAAAGCCAAATCCAATTATAGCTTCATCAAAACAAAGGTTCTAACTCTGAGAAGCTTGTTTCAATCCATAAATGGATTTCAACAACTTACAAATCTTTCCCTTATTCTTCGGATAGACAAAACCTTCGGGTTGAGACATATAAACGTCCTCCGAAATTTTTTTGTTTAGGAAAGCGGTTTTGACATCTATTTTCCATATCTCATAATCGTGATACGCAGCTATGACAAGAAGAATTCGGATAGATTTGACCATAGCCACTGAGGAGAAGGTTTCCTCATAGTTAATCCTTTGGATCTGCCTATAACCTTTCGCCACCAGTCAAGCTTTGTAGGTTTGAGGTTTGCCTTCCATGTCCATCTTCACCTTGAAGATCCATTTGCATCCGATGGTTCTTACACCACCGATGGGATCAACCAGTTCCCAAACTTTTTTGTCCGACATGGATTGCATTTCCTCCCTCATGGCTCCCAACCATAACTCGGAGTCGGGTCCATCCACGACTTCCTGAAATGTAGCTGAATCATCGTGATCCACCACAATCTCACTGTCACCTCCATACACAAAGTAACCATATCTCGGAGGTGGACGACTACCCCTTTCAGATCGCCTTGGACCTTCTAGAATTGTTGCAGGAACTGGTCCTTGCTCTACCACCATCTCAGGCTCTTCTACAGGGTTGTCCAGTGGATCAGTTAGATCTGTACCACCCTCAATTTCTTCTAGATGTACAGTCCTCCCACTAACGTCTTTGGAAATAAACTCCCTTTCCAAAACACCCACCTTGAGCGACGAATATCATGTTCTCGCTAGGTTTGTAGAAGTAGTATCCACTTGTTTTTTTGGGATACCCAACGAAGGTGCATTTATTAGATCTTGGTTCGAGCTTAGTCGGAATTAAACGTTTCACATAAGCCTCACAACCACAAATATTTAGGAAGGACAAAACGGGATTCTTCGTGTGCCCTTCCTCAAATAGTGCCCGATTCACTATGTTGATAATTGGGAGATATCGGACATGACCTGTTTTTACTTGTCCGGTTGTGTTTAAAACTTTTGGCACATCCTAGATGCGATGAGCACATAAACTACATTCCAAATGTAATGATGCCTCCAATTACATCCAATGTAATTCTTCCTTCGAACCCGTCAACTACATCCAATGTAATGACGATTCTAAGGGCTCACAAACAATGATTAAAACCAATTTTATCTTTGCATGTGAGGTGATATGCTCGATAAATAAAGTTAAGCATGCAATTCTAAAACTTAAAGAATTAATCATGCAAAACTAAACCAAGTATAAAGCGATAAATGTGAACATAATAGCCCTCTAAACTAACTCCCGACTCCAAGCCGATGTCAATACCAGAGAAGCCACCAAATGACCTTTTCGCCCTTTCTTCGTCTTGAGCAAAAAATTACAATTTAATACACGACTCGCAGGTCGGGAATTAATAAATATTACATATAAGTGGTACGACGACCACACCTCGAAGAAAATAATTACACGCTAACTCTAACGGCTCGTAGGCCGTGAAAAGCGATAAATAATTAAATCGAACTCGGGGCTATTATGTACACCATACCAACATCACATCATACATCTTGTTATCAAACATCATGTGATTTCCCGGTTTTAATTAATAACCAAGTTTCAAAATTGTTTTGATACTCGGTTTATCGAAACCGTTCAAAATTGAAACTTTTGAACATTTGATTTTTGAGCTTGTCAAGACGGTTCCAAAATCGTCATGACTAACAAAACGGTTTAGCTTGGTATATCGATCATCCAATGGTCATGCTTGGCCTAGCTCCGTCCAACGGAGCCTCGTTCGGTCCTGATTTCGGCTCCCCGAGAGTCCCGCTCCCAAGACCCGAAAAATCATATTTTTTCAAAACTTCCAGATTTGATATAATTTTCAAAAATTCATTTCATGCATTAAACCCATAGACAAGAATTTAAAACATGTTATCAAACAATTTAGCAAAACAATATGCTAAAACCAAAACTTTCAACACCGTTTTGTGAATCCCGAAGGTAGCATGACTCTGATAACACTGTTGGGTCTCGATGGAGGGTATGAAAAAATACTTGCAGCGGAAATAAATCGAGACCATGACATAGAACACTACTAAATATTAGATACATAAGAGAATAAACAATATGGATGTATCCTTACCAATTAGTTCAAGAACACCAAAGAAATGATGATCGTCTTGAGTCTCCAAGACGCCTACGTATCCAACTGGAATCAAAGCAACGTAGCCCATCTTTAGATGACTCAAGAACACAACAAGATGGAGAAAACAAGCCAAACCCGAAATTGTTGGGATAAAGGAAGAGAAGTTGGGTTCCTATTCTTGTCTTGTGTTTTGTTATATGAAAAAGATGACTTAAACCATAATATAATCAACAACTACAAAGGACAAGTAAGGTGTGAAACATGGTGTGAACTAGGAAAAGTATGGTGCTAAGTAAGGTTAGACAAGATGGGGTTAGGTGGTGAATCACCAACACCTTAATCCTTGTCTTGCTTACTTAATACTAATTAATCAAGACTTGATTAATTAGTTCCATGGGCCTTGGTTGCATGGGCCTCTTGGGACATGGCCCGTGGCCATTCCCAACAAGGTCCCGTGACGCTCATCGCCTCTAAACCTTCCATACCGAAAATGTCCAACATTATCTGACGTGATCAATCCCAAGACTCCAAGCCTTGTCTCGATCCGTAATGTCATAGTCACTTACGAGCACATGACCCAAAACCCAGTTTTGGTCATGTCCCGAAACAACTCCCTTTTGACCATTCTCCATTATTGTGTCAATGAGTTTCATCATTTGGTGTGACCCTTAGGTTTATGCATGTCAATAGATCAACGTAAAATCTCATTTTACTTGATCGTATATAGTAGCAACTAACAAGACTTTAGTATTTCCTGACAACGAATTGACCCTTTCGATTCTAACCTTTCTGTCGTCCCTGTCATTATCCTTTTATCACCGATATCCTGATTGAGATAAAGCATAGAGCCGTCATCCTTATTATTCTCAATCAGTGTTCCTAGATATGTGAGATGACTGAACATATGATACCTAGTATTATGTGCATGGCCATGCTGTTCTTTCAGCCAATCTCGATCAAGCAGACGAGAACCAATATCTTTCCCATTCCGTAGTATGAGGGATAAATCCCTTAGCCGTCTTTCGTGTCACTCATGCAGTCTGTCCCTAAACCAATCTTGGCCGTTATGGAAGCCCTATTACGGACAACGTTAGGCTCAGGTCAAACCTAGTTGTTGACTGCATAGCGATCACAAAGACTCCTTGGTCTAAGGATACGTGATAAGCTACGACATTGAATATGTAACATGACCCAATCTATGTCTCAAATTTACGGCGGGTCATCCAATATCATGTCCCACATGATATCTATGATCAGACTCCGAAATCCCATTCCAATGACTAACAGAAGGTAAGCCATGAAGAGTCATCTTTCATACTAGTCGTTCTAGCGAAACTTTGTTGACTAGGGACCCATCGAGTGTGATCTATCTCGATCTATGGTTCTATTCGCATTATGGGCATAGATCAGAGCACATCGATATATTACTCCAATACATAAGTAATATAAAGCCGCTTTAAATTTTATTGGTAATGATGATACATGCATTTGTACATTTATGATTGAACTATGGGCACTAAGACTAACAAAGGTCCCATGGTAGCATTGGCCTCTCGCTAGACCGACAATATGGAGACGACATCCGATAGGACCCGAATCGCAGCAGGGGTAGTATCCTCCCAGACCTTCGCATTCTTGGCCTTTCAGATACCCCATAAAACACTCAGGATCTCCGCCTTCCTTGCAGCTGTCTGACCTTGTGCAGCCTGAGTCCACCAGTCTAGAAAGGGCGCAAATGTCCCTGTGGGAAGAGTACCCCCAAATTGTTCCCAACAGACATTTGCAAACCCGCACGTGACGAGTAAATACAGTACCGACTAATGGTTCCTATCACACATAGGGCACCCTTGGAAAATTGGGATAAACCAGTTGTACAGATTAGTAACCACCTGTAATGTGTCAGACAAGCATCGCCAGAGAAAGTTTCGGATTCGAGGTTTAATAGGGATATTCCAGATGTACGCCCAAGCGACTTGTGCTCCATAATTACGGCGGCTTGCCTGGTATATGCAAGAGCACAGTATCCTGATTCGGTGGAGTAGAAGGCCTTCGGATCCTGTTCCCAATACCATTCAGAATGCATTATAATGCCTAATTGGATGGATATTTATATGACATGAAAAGTCCTAACTGAACCTAACTAGAAGTCTTCATAAAGGTAGGTTCCTAGAACCAAGTCTTCTTTTGGTTCGGCCAAGTGAAAGAGATGAGGATGAATTTTCCTAGTTGTAATATGAAAGTCTTGATGGGAGATAGGGATAAGGTTGATCCCTTAGTCTCCTAAGCCTATCAGGAAAGTTCATCTATTAGGGTCGACTTGTAGAAGGACGGGGCTTGGACTGATGGGCTCTACGTTATGAACGATCTGCACGTGTTTGATGTTGGTACCAAGCCCTCTTCTCACTGGTTGCCGTGGGATTCGAATGGACGGTCTTGATTAGGGCCAAGTCGTTCCCTTCATCGAATTGGTGGGCTGGTCAAGCTCCTCTCAAACGGGCCTCGTGGGCGCGCAAAGGGCTTGTGGTGCAGCTTGGGTAGCTGAATGGGCCTCTTGAGCGGATGATGGCGTGCACTTGTCGGAACCTCAGATGCGTGGAGGTGCGGACGATCTTCAGCTTTATGCTATGGTTGGCCTTGACATGTGCTTCGACAACGCAGTGGAAACGAACCGAAAAATAAGATGGATCTTTTTCAGAGCACGACACAATGCTTTATCACTCTGTTATGCGTACAAAAGATTTTCTTGAATTAACATGAAAAATACAATTGAGAAGGAAAAAAGATAACAAAACAGACAATACAAACCATATGTACAAAAGCAATTTCTCATTGATTGATTGATTCATTCATTCATTCTATATATAACTTATCTATAGATAAAGATATATTTCTTAGATCATGTACAATGGTGAGGTTCATATGAAGGGGTTCACAATACTTACTATGCATTATAGTGAATCTGAACCCCTTGTAGGACATGTTTTTCACAATGTGAGGTTCATAATTAGGGTTCATAGTTTTGAGTAGATGTTGAATGAATGTTTTGTTGAATTTATTAAATTCTGATTTAAAACAGTAAAAACTAATGAAGATTGAAATTAATTTCACAAAATAAATTAATAATAAAATAAAATTAGTAAATGAATTGAAACTTCAAATTTTATTCATCCCATAATAATACAACCCAAGATATATAACTTGAAGCTTACAACCTAAATCACACATCAGCTTTCCCCGAACATACGAATACGAGCTTTGACGGTACAACATGAATCTCACAACTCACACAATATTTTTGAGTGTTTTTCCATCTCAGGTTTGGTCATCCTAGAAGTGTCCTCTTTCTGCATGTCCCTGTATTGTTTTAAGAGGTCATTCCATTGTGTGGTCAACTAGATCAATTTTTCCGCCTTCTCAAACTTTTCTTGCTCAAAATATGACTTTGCTCGATCCGCCTTTTCCCTTGCTTGATCCATGGTCGCCATTTCATTGGCTCGATCCTGGAAGGACTTTTCTTTCCTATTCGTGGACTTCTTTCCCAACAGTCCCTCTTCAGATAGGGGGATACTTCGGTTAGCAAAATCTCTCACTCAGATCGGTTGTTACCCAGGGACTCACCATCGAGAGGTGTAGTATCTTCAACGCTGGGATGCTCACCAATGGGAGTACAAGTGGGTGGGATTGAGTTGTAACTCTCAGCGACATCCAACAGTCGTCTCCGTGAACCGGTTGTGCCTTCCTCCGCCAAAAACTTCTCCTCGAACTTCAGTTAGTCGTACCAATGGTCAAGGTCAAAGTGCTTCAGTTGGTTTTCCTCATTATAGATCTCCTTGGCCATCCTAACATAATCGTCTTCATTGTAACCGCTTGTACATATCTCCTTCAATTTTGTTAGAATATCATGAAATTTCCGCACCTGAGGGTAATTCTCATTCCAATAGTTCTTTATTTGTTTCCAATCCATTGACGAGTACCGGCGAGGCTCATTGTAACCTCTAGAAGTTTGGCCCCTATAGGTACCACCATCTTGTTGGTTGCCTTTGTTGCATCTCTGGTCGTGTGTACCCAGACAAGGATAAGGTGCTTGGCTGCATCAGGGTTCCATTTTCTTCTATAACCCCCCCCTCGTTGTTGGGAAGGGCCGCTAGAGGACGACTGGGACGACATCCAGGTGTCATTGTTTTGGCCGCCATTATGTTGGGAATCATTGGGGTAGACGTAAATTTGGGGACCAAGGTTGGGGTTCATGCAAGGTTGGGGGTTGAAAGGACCTTTGTTGAAACCAAGTCGCATGTAAGGGGTTAGAAAAAAACCTAGCTGCATGAGCAGGTTTTTGGGAGGGTTGATGTGCGACATCCGTCTAAAGCCGTCAAGCTGATCTACGTTAAACTTGTGTTGCTCTAGTGTGTACTCATGTTGCTCCGGAGGAGACGGTGGATGGGTCTCGTTGCCGTACATTTTCTTGATCGAAAAAAAACTTTGTGGGAGGTTGATTTTGAGAGGGAGAGAGTTGTGAAATGAGAACATGTTAGTGAGTTAATAAAAGGGATAATGGGTATCTATAGTTGGAAAAATTTATTTTTTTAAATCTTAATTCGGATTTTATTTAGTAAAAATAACCGTTTGAAACAGTTGGAACCAACGACTATTTTTTTACCACGCCAGCATCAAGTGGCATATTGTGATTGGATGGACGGCGACTCGCGAAATGCGATTCACAGTTCATGTTTGTAAAGTACGAATCACATTTAACTTTTACGATTCACGATTTAATAAATTGGAACCGTTCAATACACATGTCACAACGTGTGATTCACGGATTGCGATTTACAGAACCGCAAATGGTAAATCACAAAGTGAACTAGTGTCCTGTACATGCTCTTAGTTACGAAGACGAGCCTTTTCAAGTGGGTTATTATTTTATTTGTAATCATCCTCTGAAAAAACATACTTTTTTTTTTGAGTCAAAACGATCCGTGTATTAATGATCTGATTGCACAATACATCGGAGTGCATCAGGCAACGTGCTTGACCACGGGAGAACAGGTGTCGAACGGGCTTCCCTAGCTAACCAGTGAGCAGTCTTGTTCGCGGTCCTCTTTACAAATTCGAGAGAGACTCTCTCGTTTTCAGCTAACATACGACGGATATCATGAATAATCGTACCAACAAGATATATGGGAACCACCAGCTGATGTATTGACTGGAGGAGGACCCCACCATGCCTGAGCCGTGTCCTGGAAGGTGGCCCCTTCTACATTAATGACTACCGTATCCTCTAGGGGCGGAAACCACCTTGTCGGCCAACGAGGCATCGAGACACGGGGCTGAGGTGTTGATGTAGCAGCATCCGTCCATGCCTGGAGGTTGACCTTCGCCTTAGATAGGATCGTCAGAGCTGCTGGCTGATCCCCTGACCAAACCAGGGCATTCCTGGCCTTCCAGATTTCCCAAAGAACCGATACCACTACCGCCGTTTTGTCGGGATCACATCCCGCTACACAGGCGAGTCACCATTGTTCAAACTCCTGGGCCGGGCCAACCGGGGGTGAAATGACCAAATTCCTTCCAACACGTCTTCGCAAATCCACAAGCCGCCAAGAGGTGTAAGGCTGATTCAGGATGCGAGGCACAGATGGAACAAGTAGGATTCAAAAGAACATATTTCTTGGTGAGTGCGGTGGCCACCTGAAGCGTGTCCGTCAGACAGCGCCACAGGAAAATCTTATAGCGAGGGGAACCCGGATCTGCCAAATCGATGCCCAAAGGACCCCAGCGAATGACTCTAACGTGCCTGCAGAATGAGTTGAAATTGGCGATATCCTGCTTTTGACGAGTACTGTCCATTTTTATCCCCTAACCAGTATGGGACATCCTGGTGCCGAAGCGGAGAAAGCGGGACTTGTAAAATATCATCTAGGTCTTCCTGGATAAAGAGTTGAGTTATCCTCTGGACGTCCCACTGACAAGTGCCCGGGACCATGAGACCCGCCACCATGAAACCTTGTAGATTCGGGGATTCCGTACCAACGGAAGCTGACTGGCCGAGTAACCACGACGTTCCTATAATCGGGGTGGTCAGCCCATCCCCAATAGCAATACGTAGGCCGCAACAGATCATATCCTGGGTAGAAAAAACACTAGCCCAGACGAAACTCGGCGTGCGACCCACCCCAATCAGTGAAAGAAAATCAAAATGAGGGAAGTAGCGGGCTTTGAGTAACCTTGTGACCAAGGCATCAGGCTTATGGATCAGATTCCACGCTTGCTTCCCAAGTAAGGCAGTATTTGCATCCTGCAGATGACGGAATCCCATACCCCCTTCATCCTTGGGTTTACACAGCCGATCCCAATCCTGCCAGATAATCAGCTTCTGTGATTTCCCACCACACCAAACTTTGCCAAAGCTACATGAATCTGATGAATGATAGTAAGGGGAACTTTGAAACCCACATGACGTAGACCGGTAGCGACGTCAAGACAGAGCGAATCATGACATCCCGTCCTGACCCGTTCGTATTTTCCGCTAACCATCCGCTTAAGCGGGACATTTAATAACCAAATTCACACATCATTCAGCACACAAGGTATACCACAACCAGCAAAAGTACACATCACCGTAAAGTATCGCAGTATCACTCGGGTTTCTAGAATTACTCGATCATCACCCAATCAGATCAACATTTCAAATTCATCAATTAAATAACGGCCAACCAAGGTGGCAACCCACTTAACAAACGATATACCAAAACAACCAATTCATAACAGCTCGATCACCGCTCGTTAAACCAACCCCGATCTCAACCGGTCGGCATCATAGATCAACTGAGGCATACAACCAATAGAGCATAAGATCCAATTCAAGCGAAGCAGACAACGCAACATAAAGAAGTCAAAACTTAAACAAGGCGCTTAACGATTAAGACTCTTGTCGTTCCAACTCTACGGATCAGATATTTCCGACTTGCGTCACTGAGTACTACGACTTAGACCACCTAACTCTACCCACCTAATTGACGTAAGGTCCAAGGTTTTGAAAACAAGTTCAAAATGAAACCAGACTCTGATACCAAATTGTCACGCCCTAAATCCGGTTTTGACCGGACTCGAGACGTGACTTGAGTTAACAATTAAATAATAACAAATAATACTTAAACGAGTTAAATACTCAATAAGGTTTCGATCAAATAACTCAAATAAACCAGTTCCAAAGAGTAGTTAAGAGTCAAGGCTCTAAATAGAGTATGTAAAACATAAGGTTCACTACAAATAATCAAAAGACGTCTCTAAAACAAAACGCCCAGACTCTCCAGAAGCTCCCGAGCCTCGAGTCCACTACTCACCAAGCACGCATGTACAAACAGTAAATAAAACAACAGGGAGTGAGCTTACGCTCAGTAGGGAAAATAATAAATAGAGTAACCTCCAATTTGTTAATAAAACTACTTTAGCACAACGACACAATTTGCAATTAATACCATTAATCAATAAGATGCTATGGAAGGAAGAAAGATAATAATAGTATTCCATTCTTAAGGATAACAGTAATTTAAAGAGATTAAGTGAAAGCGATGTAATCTTTAAATAACTACTAAAATGAGAGAATGTAAATATCGCGCCAACAATCGAAACCACAGTACTCCGATCTACAATTGGTTCTCGTGTCATGTCGGATCCCATACTCCGATCCACGATAGTCCTTGTGTCATGTCGGATTTCCCCTCGGTCCAGAGGAGACACATACATCGGGGCTACCGGAAACATCCCTGAAGGGACACATATTGTCGGGATTCTCGGAAATGCCCCCAAAGGACCATATCTCATCGGGGTGAAACAGGATAACCTCCCCGGAATGCTCCCGCATGACGCATATTGTCACGCCCCTAATTCAGTAAAACCGAACCCGGAACGCGAACGGTGAAACAGTAAAACGATTTTCAAACATTTTAATAAACCTTTTTAAAATTGACACTTACGTTAATCAAAAACAATGTTTTTACAGCGGAAAATACGTTCAAAACAATGATGTCAATTGAGCCTCTTCTCTTTTCCTCCAAGCCACTAGTGACATGTGGCATAATGGGGACCACTCTCCTTAAATAAAATCCAGCAGTTCAATTTTAATCGTATTTAGTCGTTAAAAAGTTCGGGTTTGACCAAAGTTGTCTTTTTCCAATATTACAGTCAAACGAAAGGAAATGGCCCAACTAAGCTAACAATGATGACGACTAAGCTTTTTAGGCCCCGGTAAGGTCCCGAGTGACTCCCGGAGTCATCGGTTGACTTTTCCGGCCGAAAGTCAAACTTCGCCGGGTGGTTCTTACAACCGGATTCGAGGAATCACCCGGTCTCCCAAGTACGCCGTAGCCGCATTCCGATTCCGACCCACCAGATTAGGGACCCTTAGGTACATTGAAGCCCCCGCAATCTCTTTTATTCCCAGAGTGTCACAACAAGGTAGCTTATTCAGAGAGGATGTGTTCGAACTAAAGAAAATAGAGGATTTACTGAGATTTAGTGTCTGGCCCGAGAGTCGACCAAATGTAGTCAGCACCGATCGAACTGTCTCGGGGTCCTCTGGGGTGGCCCTAAAGAATAAGTAGCAATCGTCCGCAAAGAACATGTGCGTGATCTCTGGTGCTCCCCGCGCCACCCGGACACCCTTCAAATGTCCCAGATTGCGTTCTTGGGCAAGAAGACGGGCCAGGCCTTCTATGCAGAATAAGAAAAAATACGGAGATAACGGACCCCCCTGCTTGATACCCCTAGTCGGTGTCAGCCAAGGCGTATCCCTACCCCCAGACGACATAGAGTACGTGACCATTTGCAAGCAACATGCCATAAGAGATATCCAGGCGTCAGAGAAACCAATCTGTTGCATAATGCTCATGAGATATGACCATTCCACCCGATCATAGGCCTTACTCATATCAATCTTGATTGCCATATAGCCCACCGGTCATCCCCTTAGCGTTTTCAAGTGATGGATCACTTCGAAAGCGATAATCACATTATCTTGGATGCACCTCCCTGGGATAAACGCCCCTTGAGTTTCAGAGATAACCGATTTTAGTACCGGGCGAAGGCGATTTGCAAGGACCTTAGAGACTATCCTGAAGATAACATTGTAGAGAGCAATGGGCCGCATATCCGTAATCCGTTCCGGGTCCGGTTTTTTAGGAATTAGAACCACCGAGGTAGCATTGAGTCCTCGGTCGAATTCCCCCATTCGATAACCCCCTGGACAAAACGGATGACAGCCTTACCCACAATATGCCAGAATTACTATAGAAACGGGGATTGAGACCATCCGGCCCTGGCTCCTTATCTGGCCCCATCTGGAAGACGTCCTCTCTGATTTCTCCCGCTGTAGCAGGTATAAGCAATGACACATCTTGGGCCCAGGATATGATCCTCAGTCCCTGAATCGGAAAATCTGACAGATCCGGCGATCCCGTAGAGAATAGCTGCTGGAAGTACCCTGTTATCAGTTCCTTCATACCCGTTTCCCAAGTGATCCACTCATCAGCCCCATTCTTAAGTGATGCTACCGCATTAACCCGTCGCCTGTATGAGGTAGCTGCCTGGAAGAACCCCGTATTCCTATCCCCTTCTGCCAACCAGTGCTTCTTAGCGCGCTGGCGCCAAAACGCTTCCTGAACGCATAAGGCCCGTTCGTATTGGATCTGCACCGCCTCCCTCCGTTCGATGCTTGGTCTGTCCATCTTACCATTAAGTCCCGCGATTGTACGCTGGCACCACCGAATGTGATTAAGGTGTTTCTTGAAGTGGTCGTTTCCCCATTGATGCAAAGCCGACCCTACCTGTTTAATGAAAACTCCCACAGCCGTGCCCTTAGGCGCTCGCCGATGGTTACGAACTACCTCCTCACACCCAGGATCTTGAATCCACTGAGATTGAAACTTGAACTTTGGAGGCGCCACGTTCCGTACCTGCCGAGCCAGGGATAACAGGAGAGGCCAATGGTCCGACATGGTCGTACCTGTATTACTGAGGTGTACATTCGGAAGTGAATGAAAGAACGGACCTTTGATCAGAGCTCTATCGAACCGCGTCTGGATAGTCCCTCGACGCCAAGTGAATTGATGGCCCACCAGAGGAACATCCACCAAGTTTAGTTCATCCACCACCTACCGAAAGTCCTCAATAAGGGACTGCGGGTACGCCTCACCCCCACCGTTTCCGTCTGATTCATGATACCATTAAAGTCCCCAATAAGAGCCCATTTTGGGCGGGCCTGATGATGAAGCCTTCGAAGCAAGTCCCATGTTCTATGTCGAAGCTCCCGTCGTGCAAAGCAATAGATACCAGTAACACGCAGGTCCGAATATCCTATCGCCGATACCTCCGCATCGATGAAATGATCGTCCCATTCCCGAATATCCACTTCCACTCCCTGTATCCAGAATAAAGCTAATCCCCTTCCCGTAGGAGAAATCGACACATTGTAGTATCTTTGGAAACCCATCGATCGCGTCAGCATGCGAACCTCATGATCATAGGCAAGTGTTTCGGACTTTTTTTTTTTGAAAAAACATACTTTAAAGGGTCGAAGTCTGAGCGTCTTTATATATTTTTATTTAATTAAAAATTAGAGCCTTATTGGATGGTTTCAAACTGAAAGTTCAAACAAGGTGAGTGAGACCCATTCCAATGGTAGAGCAAGGTTCTTCCTCTTGACTTCAAAACCAGCCTCCACCTCTTTCTTCCCCGTTTCCGCTCTCCATTTCAGACTTCCCTTCACCTCCTTCCTGCGTCTCCTCTTAACCCGTATCTCTCTCTCCTCTCTTCAATCTCAACTTCTTCATTTTACTCCCTTCTAATCCGATATCTTCTCAGGTAAATCCGAATTTTGTCTCTCCTTTCCGGTTCCGTTTCTGG
The DNA here is from genome assembly GCA_963921825.1 of Erodium maritimum. Classification (NCBI taxonomy): domain Eukaryota; kingdom Viridiplantae; phylum Streptophyta; class Magnoliopsida; order Geraniales; family Geraniaceae; genus Erodium; species Erodium maritimum. The sequence goes on from OY997596.1 coordinate 38,215,960, forward strand.
GTTTTGTTTCCATATCTGTATCTCCATTTGGGCATCTTTAATTTTGCACATAGATGTGCTCTTCTTGTGATCGTCGTACGAGTCGATCTCTGCCATTTTTCTTTCTCTGGTGCTTTCTGGGTATCCAAACAAACTATCCTGTGTGCGATTAACTGTCAGTTTATGTATCCGCGATCCATACTCTTAAGTTTATTTTATCAAATTGGCGCTTTGGAATTTCAGTTGCTTTTTTATCTATTTCTTTGCTGGGTTTGATTTATCTCTGTGGTTCCTTCTGTGTACTGTTTGGTCTGAGAGAATAGAAGAAACAGAAATTAAGAGTTTGTGTGCTTTTTCCAGTTGCTGCTTCATGTTATTTGGCATAACTTCTATATTGATAAAATTCAAGTAAAAATAGTTGTTTTTGTGTAGATATATTTGGATTATGGGGTTCACTGAATCCCATCAGATTCATGTTGCCTTCAGCTGTTTTTTTTTCATTCTAATGTACCTTTTTTGAGTTATCAATATTTGATCATCCGTTACTGTAGGTATTCAGATTCTCTTGTAATGGATTTCAAACCCTTCTCCTATCTTTCTTGTTTCCAGGGTCAGCATCTTTAGTTCCCACTTTTTTTCTGTTATGGACTTTCTCATTGTGCTTTTGGGAACTTCTGTTAGCTTTCTGTTAACCCTTTTAAACATTCAGAATATCAAGTCATCATATCTGACAGTTTTCTCATTTGCTAATTAATGTTATTGCTAACATAATCCTGCATGATTTTTGTTTTGCTCTTCTGCAGAGGCGGTACTGATCACCATACTGATTTAAGACTGTTGCCTATCTATTGAGTGGTTGTAGTTTATACTTAACCCATCAGAAGAGAATGTTTGGATCAAAGAATTCTCCCTTGAAGCCCGTCAAGCATAATCCTGTTTCTTCTGGTGCTAACCCTTTTGATTCTGATGATGAATGGGACGTGAAGAAAAAAGTTACTACCACAAGGGCTTCTCCTGAACCTGTGCTGAAGACGCCTAATTTTGGAGGCAACCCCTTCGATGATGACGATGAGCGAGGGAGCTCTTCTTCGTCTTACTCTCTTGCTTCATCAGGAAGAAACAAGTACAAGAATGATTTCCGTGATAGTGGGGGAATGGAGAGCCAATCTGTGCAGGAGTTGGAGAACTATGCTGTGTACAAGGCTGAGGAGAATACGAAGTCAGTCTACAATTGCCTGAAGATTGCCGAGGACATAAGAGAGGATGCTACGAAGACTCTGGTCACCCTGCATCATCAGGGTGAGCAAATTACCCGAACCCATACTGTCGCTGCCGACATTGATCATGATCTCAGTCGGGTATGATTTCTTTATGCTATACTCAATCTATCTGTCAAGAAATAAATTATTATATTGTATTTGGAAGTGTGAAAACATTATGTACTAGCATTTGCCCAACTATGATGTTTTACAGACCTAACAGATTATAGATAGACATGTCATCTGAAGTCTTCTGTCACATGAAGTTAAAAATATGATGTAAAATAGGATAGGGAAAACTCCACTTACAAAACACCTGCTATATATCTTTCTCAGGTACAAACTGTAGTTTTTATCAATATCATACACTAACGGATAAGTTCCTATGCTTTCTCAAATCCTGTAACAAAAAGAATGAAATGGTTCTCTTTGAGTTTGAAATTTCCAAAATAATGCCATTTGGTCCGTGAAGTTGTTAGATTTTCCAGCGATGAGCACGAGTTTTTCCAGCGACCTGGACGAACTCGACGGACAATTTTCATTTTATGTTCAAAGGGCATTTCTGGTATTTTGAAAATTTTGGGAACGTCTCTGTTAGTTTCTGATATTAAATTAATTTACGGTTAGTACCCGAGATGTATAGTAGTGGTTTAGTTAGTGGAGTTTTCCCAATAGAATAAATTATATGCTAAATTCATGTTATTGTCTTGGATAATAGATATGCTCTATTTATCAAATCATTGGTTTTAAATGTTAAGAATATACTGCACAGTATAATAATTTATTCTCATGTACCGTGCGCGGTGTTAAGCTTCTGAATAACTTCAACCTTAACTGGTGAAGCTAATTTTTATGATTGTCTTATCTTGTTGATTTAGCATACGAGATACATGAAAGAAATATAGGAAGAATCAGACTGTTTCAGGAAAAAAAACAAAAAACTGATGCTGCATGCTACATATCCTGCTGTGACCATAACAATCCCATGTTCATAGTTGCCTCACTGCATCTCCACAATCATTTTGTTAGCATAGTTGGCTTAACATGTAACTGTCTCTTCCTGTATCATCATTTTTGCCCTGGTTCAGTAGTCCTTGAGTTCAACACTTGGTTACACACCAATTGCCTATAAAGAATGATGACAATAGATGTCTTTCATCCTTGTTGGTTTATAATATATACACATAATTCACTGAAGATGTTAGCACACATACTGTCATTACATTGTTATGTTTTTTTTTTGGTTTGTTCCATTAAAGTAACAGTTAATTTCTGGAGTAAAAGGTACATAAGTGGTGCTTACATGGCTGTTGGTGTTGATTTATAGGGTGAGAAGCTTCTGGGAAGTCTCGGGGGCATGTTTTCAAAGACATGGAAGCCAAAAAAGACTCGTCCAATATCAGGGCCTGTTGTGACAAGAGGTGACCATCTTTCTCATAATATCTCTGTCTTCATCTATTGTTATGTTAAGTTGGTCTGACTTGGATTGTTTGGTAGACGATCCATCTGCTAAAAGGGTTGGCCAGATAGAGCAAAGGGAGAAGTTGGGGCTGGGCCCTGCACAAAAGGGGCGATCAAGCACACCAACACCATCCTCAGAACCCACAAATGCGCTGCAGAAAGTTGAGGTTTGTGCTGCGTTATGGTTACTTTGTCTAGCATTTAAAATGAAACTACACCAGTATAAGTATTGACTTGCAATGTTTTCCGAAACAGAGAGAACATGCAAAGCAAGATGATGCTCTGTCAGATTTAAGTAGTCTACTGGGGGAGTTAAAGGATATGGCTGTTGACATGGGCTCGGAAATTGGAAGGTAAGTCCCTTACAGCAAGTCATAGATATTAGATAGCATCTTTTGTTGATCCTGTCACAATTCCCGGTTGCAGGCAAAACGGTGCCTTGGATAATCTGTACAATGACGTGGATGAGTTAAATTTCCGAGTTAAAGGTGCTAATCAGCGTACTCGCCATCTGCTGCGCAAGTAGTTTCAGATTTGTGTTGAATCTTCTGTTCAAATGTAAGGATCCAGGTCTCATGGATTTTTACTATCTGTTGAGTTCATGAGATTTGTGATCTGGGAAGGTTTGATTGTGTATGGACCTTGTTCTTCTTACGAGGAAGGAAGTTTATATTATTTTTCCAATATACTTGTTTCAAAATTCCTTTTTATTATATCTGAAATAGATATTTAATGAGAAGAGAGATGGATGGATTTAAAGTGTACCATCCATGGCTTCTTCCCCCTCGGCTCTCTCTCTAATTTACAAAGTTTTTTCCTTCTTCTCGGTCTCGCCGACTCCAGGAGAGACCGACGTTTACTACAACAATTCTACTTTTGTTCTATCCTACCAACCCTACCTTTTCTTGTCTATTATTATTAGCATATTCATGTTGTCTCATTCACTTGTCCTATCTTATACAAAGTATAACTCATCCCTCAATTTCATTATTGACTTTAGGGCCGGTTTGGTCCGGCTAAACTTTTCAGTCATTTATAAATGTTATGATAAAAAGTGGTTGGTTCGGCTTCACTTTTCAAAAGTCAAGTATAATATTGATAAAAGGTGGTTTGGTTCTACTAAGAGCACTTGCAACGGTCGTTGCAGGTGTGTCGTTGCAGATGTGTCGTTGCAAGCTATGCGACGGCTTCGTCACGACTCGTTGTCACTGTTGGTCGTTGCAGGAGGTTGTTGCATGCGTGTTATTGTAGGCTTTCGTTGCAGGATCCTGCAACAACGGGATGCGTCGTTGCAGCGCCAACGACTAGTCGGCGGCCCACTCCCAAGCCGATACACGTCAGCGACAAATAAAAAAAACTAATTTTTCTATAGACACATATTGACCCCTACCTCAAAAATTCACCCCTTCTCTTCTACACGCAAGCTCTTCTCTTCTACTCTCAAATCTCGGTGTTCATTTTTTTCGATGGAGAATTTTCCGAAGGTGGAAGAAATGCAGCAAATGACTCCCAAACAAATAGATGAAACGGTGAGTAGGCTGGCTGCCACGACGACAAAACAAATTCACGATCAACTTATGTCAAGGATACATCCAAGGGCAGTAGATGATGATGAGGCCGAGGGCTCAAAGTCGGCGGCGCCACCAAAGTGGAGAGTGGTACAACGCAATCGATAAGACGCACACGAGGGGTTGATGCGTGACTACTTCGCGCCTAGACCGGTGTATAGCGACCAACAATTTCTGTGACGGTTCCGGATGCCGAGGGAATTATTCTTACGTATCATGAATAGTTTAAGTGAGCGGTACACATACTTCCGTCAACAAATGGATGCTACGGGGAGTAACGAATTCTCTCCACACTAGAAGTGAACGGTAGCACTTCGTCAGCTCTGTTATGGAGGTCCCGCTGATGCCTGCGACGAGTATTTGCGAATGGCGGAGAGCACTGCTTTGGACTGCGTCAAGAAGTTTTGCTTGGGCGTCATCAAGATTTATGGGCGGACATATCTACGATGCCCGACCGAGGAAGATGTCCGCCGTTTACTGGAAATCAATGAAGGTCGCGACTTCCCTGGGGTGATAGGGAGTCTCGACTGCATGCACTAGGATTGGAAGAACTGTCCTATGGCATGGTCTGCACAATTTGCAAGTAGGGAACGTCCCCACAATCATGCTAGAAGCCGTTGCATCCCAAGACCTTTGGATTTGGCACTCTCTTTTCAGGACACCGGGATCCAACAACGACATCAACGTGCTCAATAGGTCTACCTTGTTTCACCAGGCAGTTCGAGACTTCGCTCCAAATGTTAAGTTCAAGGTCAACGACAGAGAATACGAAACCCCTTATTACTTGATAGATGGAATTTATCCTGCTTGGGAAACATTTGTGAAGTCAATACCTGCTCCACAAACGGCGAAGCAAAAATGCTTTGCTAGATACCATGAGGTGTGAGGAAGAATATCGAACGAGCGTTTGGAGTTCTATAGGTTCGGTTTCACATCGTCACTCGGCCGAGCCGAATGTGGGATAAGAGCTCACTCGTAATGATCATGACTGCTTGTATTACCCTACACAAAATGATCGTTGAGGATCAATGGAGGCCGTACCCCACTGAGCCGTTTGTAGATATTGGTGTCTCGGACCCAAACACCCGTAGAGGACCACCACCAGCGGTGAACGTGGAGACTATCATAGGTCATAAAACAAGGATTCGAGATCGGGATGTTCATCACCAACTCCACGATGACCCCATCGAACACATTTGGGCTAGATATGGAGATGGCGACGATAATTGAATATTAAATGTCAATTATAATATATTTTATATTTGGCTTTAAATAAAAATAGTAGTTATGTATTTTCTATTTGGCTTTAAATAAAAATATTAGTTATATTTGGGGTGGTTTTCGAATTATGGAAAGTTCATACAATGGCTACCTACCACTAGTCATGGTTTGCCATTGGAGAGGTCATGGTAGAAGATAGTGGTCTGGAGGAGAGAAAAACCCAAAAATGAGCTTTTACCATGGCTTCATACCACTAGTCATAATATACCATTGGAGATGCTCTAAGTCGATGTTACAAATGTTTCCATTAGAATGGTTGTAATAGTTACCGAATCTTTTTTCATACTAGAAATAAATAAATGCATTAAAAATCGAAGTATGTCTTTGAACAAAACCTATGAGATCATACCAATTAGATAAACGAGCCATATATATTGGGAGTCTCAAGAATCTCCCAAAGGCCGGTCTTAACTTTTTTCGGTGATACTACTGTTATTCTTTACGAGCATCGTTTCGGTCATCGATTATTACTCTACCATCACCACCACCCAGAGGCGGATTTAGAAGGGTTTAAGGTATTCTACGACATACCTTGTCCCGAGAAAGTTATATATAGTTGTAGAGCTTTCAGATATCTTTCATTTGATATTTTACGAACTTAAATCAGAGTTCGTGTGAAGAAGTTATGGTTATTTGAAAATCTGTTGCATATATAACCTAATTTTACTTGAAAATACTATTTCTAAACTCCAAACGTCTATAACACTTTCCAACAACTATATTCACAGTTTTTTTATAGATTGTATTTGAAAAAGTTAGATGTAAGACTCAATAGTATACATCTATAAGTATTTTTAGTCATTGACAATGAAGTAGTTTTGACTCATTTAAAAAAAATACCTCGTATTATATCATTTACTACATTGTAATCAATTTAAATCTAGTGTTCAAATGTAGTCCTATGAATGATTAAGTATGCAAATTATTTTATTCAACTCCGCACTTAATATTTTTGTAATAAGAGATGTGGCCTCTCATATTAAAAATTTCTGGATCCGTCCATACGTCGTATGACTAACTGTATGTTTTGCCAGAGCTATCTACCCACAACAGACAAAACAGTCGTATGGTTGACCGTTTGATTTGCACAACGTGTCTGTGTTAATGTACTATTTTTTCTAGATAAAATTCTTTTATGAAAATTGTAGATATCTGAATTACATTCGATTTGATATCTTACGGGCCAAAATCAAACTCATATGAGAAAGTTATGTCATTTAAAAAACCGATCAAACTCTAACCCTTCTTAAACCGACTTTCATTTTTTTTTTACATTTAATCATTAACAGTGGCATACCCTAAAATAAAATTATAGATCCTCCTCTGCCACCACCACCACCACCACTACCACCACCACCACCACCACTACCACCGCCACCACCTTCTCTATCTCATCCCATGTTTCTGCTCCAGATCCCCTCTTAGAACGGTCGGGATAAGGAACCGATGACGTTCCGATCTTCCACCACCGCTCGTGATCGAGCATCACCACTCCCATTTCTCCCCTGACGATCAACCGGACACCACCAGTGAAGCTGCCTACACCTCCTGTACCACCGTTTCTGCTGCCACCAACACCACCACCTTTCCCACCATCGCTCATGATCTAGCACCACTACCTCATCCTCTTCCACTAGTATGTCGCGTGCCTGCCTACTACCTCTCTACTATGGATCTACTGATATTCCATATCTCCTCAGTCGCCCCCAATCATCCATGTTCATCGGAGGCCCGACCCTTAATCCGACGCTATGACTATAGCGCACCCAATCAATCAAAGACTCCGTACAGGGACGCTCCATCCCCATCTGCTGAATCAGGACCCTAACACCCCCGTTCGGAGTCATGAAGTTTAGAATCAGCAACTGATCATGTCGGTAGAAGCGGGTGAAAACTCGGTGCCCCAACCCCATCCACTGAATCAGGAACGTCCTAATTTCCTGGTGTTCTCCCTGGATGCCCGATATTCCCCCAATTGCCTCGATACGGTCTCCGTCGAGAGAACAATGTGTTTCTTAGACACTACGAGCATTTTCAGTTCGAGTCAGGAAATGAGCGAAGTACGCTACAGTCGTGCGCCTACCTTCACGAGGATCTACCTCTTCAATTATCACCTAGATTAGCTGGTCATTTCGCTACAGGGTCAGTGTCTAGAACATACTATTCAAGACTATATCTCGCCTATTTCATTTCTCTCAATTATCTTGACAATATGTTTTTCATCCGAGTTCTCTACTAATGAATTCTATTTTATACTAAAAAAAGATAAACAAGCCATATCCAAACAAAAATTTAACATAATCCCCAAAAAATAAATAACGGGATAATCTCACAAAAAATACATTAATCTTAGGGTTATTTACGATAAGGTACCCTAATGTTTCGTCCACGAACGATAAGGTACCCTAATGAATTTTGTGTCCGATAAGGTACCCTAATGATTCGTCCACGAACGATTTGGTTTAAAATTGGAATATTCCGTTAAAAACTAACGGAATATTCCTCTAAATTACACATGTGCAGTTAAGTGGGGTGTGAAATGACGATTTTACCCTTCCTTATTATATCCTTATAAATTGTACATATGAAATTACCATTTTACCCTTGTTTAATAATATGAAATTTAAGAAATAATTATAAAATAAAATTAATAAAATAAAATAATCAATTAAAAAATTTAAATTAATAGTTATTAAAAATAATAACTTAAACTAATCAAAATTAATCTAATCTAATCTAATGTAATCTACACAATTAACTTAATCTAATCTAACCTAATATATATCATACTTAAACCTAACACATCTACACACTCTTCATCATCGACTTTCATCATTTTCTCCTGCACGAACTCACGGCGGCGGCGATGGCGAGAACCACGACGGCGGCGATGGCGAGAACCACGGCGGCGACACGGTCATGCGAAAGGTTGAAGACGGTGGTGCTGTTCATCTTCCCCTCTTGCCCACGCCGAACTTCACTGTCCAGATCTGGTACGGCCGCCTCAAGCCTGAACTCGTCCCGTGCTCGCCGGTCACGACCCAAGCTCGTCCGTTCTCGCCTTCACTTCATCACTTCATCGTTCCCATCTTCCTTGGTCCCCCTTTTCTCTGGTGAGCAAGCCCCCTCCACAGCAACAGTTCTTCACGGCCAAAAGTTCTTCCACTCGACCAGTCTTCACGGCCGGCGGCGACTTCAAGTTCAATGGCGACAGGGTCAGGCAGATCTGGAAATAGGGTTTGAAATTAGATTTCAAATCCGCTGCCACGGTGACTTCTTCAGGCGGAGCAGGCGGAAACGGAGCGGGGAACTCGTTTCTAAGCTCAGATCCAGCCGGTCTTCATCTGAAATTAGGGTATTTCATCTGAAATTGGTGGGGAAGAACATTCGCATTTGTTCTGTAATCTGTTCATCTGAAATTAGGGTATTTTCGAATTCTTCTTCACATCTGTTCGAATTCGCATTTGTTCTTCACATTTGTAGCTGTAATATCACGATTTCATCTTCACAAATGTTCGAATTCGGAAAAGACGAGGTTTGAGAACAAAGATTGAACGAAATTGGTGGGGAAGAACATTCCCGAAGAAGACGAACAGACTTCGTAATTTTTTATTTCGAAAATAATAATAAGTTAGAAAAAAAAAATTAAGATGATTAGAATTATTATGAAAAAAAATACAAAAATAAAAAGTAAGAAAAAAAGAAAAATAAAGAAATTTGAAAAAAAATTAATAAAAAAATAGTAAGAAAAAAGAAAAAAAAACTAATTATGAAAAAAATAAAAACTGATTTTTAATATATAAAAATCTCATTTAAAAAAATTAAAACTGATTTTTGAAAAAAATGAGTTTTTAAAAAATATAACTTTAAAAAAATATATAATTTATTTATTTTATTTTGAAAATTAAAAATAATTAGAAAATATAAATTAAGGAAAAATAATAACTGAGGGTATAATGGTCATTTCACTCTTAAGTCAAAAGTCAGCATAAATGGAAAAGGGCAAAATAGTCATTCTACATAATTCTGTTAGTTTTTTAACAGCATTAAACCAAATCGTTCGTGGACGAATCATTAGGGTACCTTATCGGACACAAAATTCATTAGGGTACCTTATCGTTCGTGGACGAAACATTAGGGTACCTTATCGTAAATAACCCTTAATCTTAACACAATTCTCATTTTAACTACACCGATTTTTAGATTTTTTCATTTAACTTCACTAAACTTTAAAATTTTATCATTTTACTATATTTATATAAGAGTAAATTTCAAATACCTACCTCAAACTTGTAGCGTTTAACTGATATATACCCTAAAGTTTTTTTTAACTAATACGTACACAGATGTTTAGTTATATAACAAATAACCCAAGTCGTCAGCTAAAATGATGAAAATACCCTCAACTACGGTTCAATAATTATTTAAAAAATCACTTTTGTTATATATATATATATATTTACTTATTAAATCACTTTATTTTTATTTAAAAAATCACTTCAATTTTATTTAAAAAAATTATTTAAAAAATCACTGAGGGACAAAAAGAACAATTTGTTACTCCTATTGATTTCTCACAGACTATAAGATGTCTAGATGAGAGACTATTTCGTTTCAATCCCAAATAGTCTCGGATTGGGTTCCCAAGGTTCATGGGAGTACTTTAATAGACATATCTTTGTGTATACACATCTAGAGGCCCATACGAATCCTTTGAGGGACTACAAAGCACATTTTGTTATTCCTACTGATTTCTTATGTAAAACCCGCTTAAAAAAAAAATTGGGTCGGATCGGGTCGGACCGGACCCGACCAGCAGACCCGGCCCAAACCACAGACCCGGCTCAAAGCCCGACCTATATAAGGTGGGCATTAGGGTTCCGAAACCCTAATCCCACTTCTCCTTCTCCTTCTGCCGCCCCCTCCTCTCCCGAACCCGATCCTCTCTCCAGCTCCAGCGACCTCCCTCCAGCTCCGGCGACCTCCCTCCCAACTCCGGCCACTTCCCTCTCACCTTCCTCTCTCTCCCTCGCTCCGGATATCCCTCACCGAGCCGCCACCGCCCCTGTCCAGACCCTCACTCCCGTGCGCCTCCCTCTTCTCCTTCGTTTTCAACTCCGGCCACCACGACCTCGCCGAACCCCTCACTCTCACTCGCGCCCGAATCGACGTCTCCGACCAAAAGGGCCTCCCCCTTCCCTACTCCGGCCAGCGCACCCCGTCTCTTTTCCCTCTCCGTCCGGCCACCACAACACCACCGAGCCACCGCCGTCCCGAGATCCGTCGCGCCTCCACGCCATCGCCGTGCACGGCCAGAGCCGAGACGGACTCGCAGGCGCCGTCCTCCTCTCTCCCGAGAGTCCGCCGCCTCCTCCCCTTCTCGTCTTCGGAACCCTCGAACCCGAGCCCGTCGTCCCAGATCTGAGACGGGCGAGAGGCCACCGTGTTCCACCACCTCGTCTTCCACGCGTTCGGCTTCGATCGAAGTGAAGCCTGGAGGTAACGAGCTAGAACGTCAGCAGCTAGGAAACATAGCAGTTGCTCTTCAGTTGAGGTAGGGAAAAGTAGCCGGATCTCGGCCCTGACTAGGGAAAGTTAATAGTAGAATTGCATGTGACACCGGGGTGTCGTGGGTTGAGTAGGTTATCGAATATTAGAAATGCATGACACGGGAACGTAGCGATTACTGGAAAAGCATGTGACACTTAGGAGTGTCGTAGGAGCAGAGAACTTAGCGTTAATTGTTTTACTGGAGGCATATGACCATGCCTGGAGGTTGTTGTGAAACTAGTGATCTTAGGACTGTTGGAGGCATCGTTTATGCCAGAGGTTGTTGTGTGTTATTTACTGTTGAGTTGGGTGGCCTTGAGAGCCCGTATTATTTACTGTTGAGTTGGGTGGCCTTGAGAGCCCGTGTTGTTTATTGTCGAGTTTGGGTTGCCTTGAGAGCCCGTGTTATTTATTGCTGAGTCTTGGGTGGCCATGAGAGCCCGTGTTGTCGTTTCGGTGTTTTGGGTTGCCGTGAGTGCCCGTGGGGTCGTTGGAACCGTGTCTTTACCTTTGGTGTTTTGGGAGGCCGTGAGTGCCTGTGGGACGTTTGAGTCCGTGTTTTACTGTCAGTGTGTCTTGGGAGGCCGTGAGTGCCTGTGGGGCTGTTGAGTCCGAGTTTTACTGTTGGTGTCTTGTGTGGCCATTGGTGCCTGTGGAGTGTCGAACCTGTGTTGTTGCTGTCTGTTGAACTTGATTGTGATTACCTGAGTGAGAGAGGTTAGTGAGACAGGTCGACCGCCTGGCCTGAGTGGTTCGGCAAAGCGCGTGAGTGAGAGAGGTTAGTGAGACAGGTCGACCGCCTGGCCTGAGTGGTTCGGCAGAGCGCGTGAGTGAGACAGGTCGACCGCCTGGCCTGAGTGGTTCGGCAAAGTGCGTGAGTAAGAGAGGTTACTGAGACAGGTCGACCGCCTGGCCTGAGTGGTTCGGCAAAGCGCGTGAGTGAGGGAGGTTACTGAGCAGCTGGTTTGCGATCCTTTGTGATCTTGTTTGGTGTGCGATCCTTTGTGATCTTGTTTGGTGTTGCGTCGTTTCTTTCGAGTCCTTGGGAGAGGTCTTGATCGTTGTGTTGGGTCTACTTTACGTGTCAAAGCGTTGAGTTGGTCAAGGAAGGTAACAGTGGGGGTTGTCAATCAGAGTGCTTGGGTTGGGGACAGTGATCCCCGGAGTTGAGTTGTTGTTGGCGTTACTTGCTTTGTCTGCTAATTATGCCGTAGTCAGTCTGTTATCCGTGGTGGTGAGCGAACGCTCACCCCTAGTTGCTTTTCCTACAGGTACCGTTCGTATGCAGGACTAGGTGAGCTTCTGAAGCTTGAAGAGCTTGAAGCGGGTTTCTGGGTGTTTTGAGTCTAGCGACGGATACCATGTTTTTGGTCCACTTGTTGAAACGTGTTTTAAATTGTAATTATTATTTTGTTGAACTAAACTGGTATTGTAAAGTGTTTTAATGGAAAGAGTGTCAAAGTGTTTTCTTATTTTTAAACGTTCGCGTCCTGAGTTCGGTTTACTGAAATTGGGGCGTGACATCTTACATACTATAGTATGTCTAGATGAGAGGCTATTTTGTTTGATGCCCCAACGGTCTCAGATTGGGTTCCCACGGTAGGTGGGGTAATTTAATAGGCACATCTATGTGTATACACAACTAGAGGCCCATACGAGTCCTTTAAGAGACAAAAAGAACAATTTGTTACTCCTACTAATTTGTTACATACGATAGTATGTCTAGATGCGAGATTATTTTATTTCAAGCCCAAACGGTCTCTGATTGGGTTCCCAAGGTTGGTGGGGTTTCTTTAATAGGCATATCTATGTGTATACACAACTAGAGGCCCATACGAGTCCTTTGAGAGACTAAAAAGAAAAATTTGTTATTCCTACTGATTTCTTACATACTATAGTATGTCTAGATGAAAGGCTATTTTTTTGAAGCCCAAACGGTCTTAGATTGGGTTCCCACTGTTGTTGTGGTACTTTAATAGGAAAATCTAGGTGTATACACAACTTAGAGGCCCATATGAGTCATTTAAGGGACAAAAAGAATAATTTGTTACTCCTACTGATTTCTTATATACTATAGTATGTCTAGATGAGAGACTATTTTGTTTTTAGCCCAAACGGTTTCAGATTAGGTTCCTACGGTTGTTGAGGTACTTTAATAGGCATATCTATTTTATACACAACTAGAGGCCCATACGAGTCCGTTGAGGGACAAAAAGAACAATTTGTTACTCTACTCATTTCTTATATACTATAGTATGTCTAAATGAGAGACTATTTAGTTTGAAGTTCAAACGGTTTCGGATTGGGTTCCCACTGTTGTTGAGGTACTTTAATAGGCATATCTATTTTATACACAACTAGAGGCCCATATGAGTCCGTTGAGGGACAAAAAGAACAATTTGTTACTCTTACTGATTTCTTATATATTGTAGTATGTCTAGATGCGAGACTATTTTGTTTGAAGCCCAACGGTCTCAGATTGGGTTCCCAAGGTTCGTGTGATACAGGAACGTGGTGGTAGGATGAGGTAGAACCTGTTGATAGGTTATGTATGATAGTGGTGATAGGATGGAGTTCCTTAGCTGGCCGTACAACTGATGAGGACATCGAAACTAGCTCTCAAAGCAAATCAAGAAGACATTAAAGATCAATTCAAGACTCCAACCAATCCGTTTTGCCTCTTCTCCAAGTAGTTAATGAAGGCAACTTATTCCATATTTATAAAGACAAATCAGCCACTTAATTCAATGCAATGGAGATGAAATCAGACTATTAATGAGCTATTTGTGTTTTTTTTTTGCAGATTTCCAACATTTAGTTAATTAAAGAGTCATTTAGTTATCAAATGTAATTGATTTAGAGTTTTGCTGCTGACCTATTTAAGAAGGTCACTTTTCAGCATGTAATAGATAAATCTATGCAATTTTTATGAAATAAAAATTAGAGTTTTCTTCCAAGAAGAACCGTAAGCAATTCAATCTTCATGTGTGTGAATCCTTGAAGCTTGATTGTTCGACTTATCACAGACTTTCCATAATCTGTGTGGCGGCATTCATTCCACCCATCTATCTCCCTAGTTACTTAGATTCTTCAAAGAGTGTTGTACGACCAGTTGAAGTATCTCCATCTTCAATTTCATCTTCATCCGTTGGTTCCTTAGAGAGTGATGTACGGCCAGCTAAGGAACTCCATCCTATCATCACTATCATACATAACCTATCAACAGGTTCTACCTCCAACAATGGCTATTCAGCAGATTAACTAAATGTTGGAAATCTGCTAAACAGCAGAAATAGCTCATTAATAGTTTGAATTCATCTCCATTGCATTGAATTAAGTGGCTGATTTTATCTTTGAAAATATGGAACAAGTTGCCTTCATTAATTCCTTGGAGAAGAGGAAAAAAATTTTGTTGGAGTCTTGAATTAATCTTTAATGTCTTCCTGATTTTCCTTGAGAGCTAGTTTCAATGTCCTCATTATTCCCTCCCTCTTGACAAGGTTCTGACCTTAGAACTGATTCATAACCTCTCAACTTTAAGTTGTCCACTCCCGTAGAGTTGCAACCACTATTCCACCCAGAGCCAATACCCGTTGGCCAACAAAGCAATCCAAAGAAGTGTATTGATATTTCATGATAATCAAAACAAAACAGTCTTGAATATACCTCGAATTTTTCATCTACAATCAACCTGTGACCAGGACGCGTAGAGGACTCCTTAGCAGTAATTTTGACGAGAAAAATGTCATTTCCTGACCCAAGAAGGTTTTGAAGTAGTTCAGCTCGCCCAAGTAAAACATCATTTGTCTCCACAGATGCATTCTTAGGCCATTGTTGTGATATCAGCACATTCGTCATTTGATTATCACATTTGAACAATTCCGCAAACCTGTCCAAGAACCTAGCATAACCATTGTTGAACGGACCTACAACGAACAAGTTTTGCACATAACATACGATTTGGTCTTGCTCCAACAATTGATCGTGATCGGGATATCAATGGATTGCGGGAGCGATCGGGGATGCATGGTTGTGTGCATTGGATGTTTGCCGGTGAATGACTTGAGTTCCGTGCGTAGGCGGTGTTCCTATGCGAGACATTTGCACCGGTGGACCGGTTGGGTACCTAAAAATTCAACTTGTCTACCAGGGAGGTTGCGTAGTAGCGTCATATGGTCAGAAGGGCATACTAATATTGGTGTGGACGGAGGAAGTCGAGTTCACAATATTGGAGATGAGAAACCGTCACAACGACACACATATTTTGGAGGCTGGGATGGAGGAGTTCCACTTGACGGTGATTTATGGTGAAGCCTAGAGGGAGATTAGATGGATAAACTAGGATCTGCTCCGGTCGTTGGTTGGATCTCGGGAGGGGAGTAGAGAAAATTGGGTCCTCATAAGGGATTTCAACTATCCCCTATTAGAGGGAGAAAAAGAGGAGGACACCCTTACCCAGCCAACTTTATTAATGACTTTCGGGATGTAGAACGAGAATTAGGGTTGTATGACATGTCCTTGTTGGGCTATGAGCATATTTGGTTGAGTGGCAACAAGCCAACTACATGAATGGAGGTACAACTTGACAAGGCTTTTCCTTTTAGGGCGCTCGGGACGTAAGACATGACGTCCATGTGGAGAATGGGGGAATATCCACGTCAGACCATTTACCTATTTTATTGGATACGAAGGCACATGTAGTGCGTCGGGCCGAGAGGAACTCTCGGTTCGAGAATGTTTTGGAAGAGGACCCTAATTTTTTTTAATCAGCAGATTTTTTTATATAAAAGACCAAGTTTTCAAAGAGAGAAACAAGGCCAAGGGGTGAACCCCTCAGGTTACAAACCAACCAGTGCTGAAAAGCCTAACATAAACCACAACAATCAACTGGCAGGGTCTAACAATTACCTATACCCAGATGTAACTAACATGAAGCACACCAAGGGCATCAACCAAAACGAAACTAACAAAGCCACACGGGCCGAGCCCAAACAGAACAGAAACAAAGCCCAACAATGGGCTAAAACGGGCCAACAAAGGCAAAATCGAAACGAAACCTAAAACTAAAAGAAACAGAAAAAGAACCTCGAGCCCCGAGCCACCGAAGAGCAACACCACAGCTACTGGATCCCCCTTCTCGGAAATGAAGCACAACCGACGATCTCGGCCGGAAAGACACGAACCACCACCGGTTCAACCCACAGAGATGAGAAGTAGGAGACCAGAAACTCCGAGAAGCCGCACACGAAGGCAACAAAACCAAACCCTAACCAGAGCCGCAAAGCACTCAAACCCACAACCCCAACCTCCCCCACACCCGGCAAAGAACCAATATTGGAACCCCGACTTCGACAAACACCAAACCGTTGACCCAATAAATAAGGGAGATCACTAGGTCCAACACCACCAACCACAACCAGAGAGAAACCCCACCAAACCCAACCCCCAAGAGCTTAAACGGAGTCAAAAGGCTAAACAACCCACGACGGTCAACGCCGCCCACGGGCCCCGAACCACACCACCGTGGTCCGGAAAGGAAGACTGAAGAGGGAAAGGTTCGGAGAGTAAAACCTGAAGTAGAAGGAGAGAAGGCCTAGGGAGAGCTCATCCTTGAAAACCCCGAAAACCATCTCTCCGATCTCCAAAAAGGAGATCCCGACGGTGGAAAACACCAACCGGTCGGCCAGGAGGGAGAGAGACATCATCCAAGTCTTCAGGAGAGAAGATATGGAGCCAGGTATCAGGAGGGCGCAAGTGAAGGTGGAGAGAACTTCTAGTTACGACTATCTGATTCAATCTGTCTGGGTCTGGAGGGTGACCAATCAATCATGGATAAGATAGAAGAGGTGGATACAACTTTAGATGATTGGGGCCAGAATGTGTACAATGATTTGTTTCAAAGGATATGAGAGTATGAGAGTCATATACTCTTTCTAACGGGAAAATGATAGTCAAATACCAGTCGGTAAGGGATCTTCAAACAATATTTGATTGTGCCCTCGATCAAAAGGCCGAATTCTAGCGTCAAAGAGCCAAACAACATTAATTGGTGGATGGGATCACAACACCAAAAATTTTCACGTGTTGGTCTCCCAGCAAAAATAGTGATGGTAAAATATTAAAGAGGAATCCAACATCTTTTGGACTAACTCAAAATATTTTCAAAAAAGTCTCTCTCATGAGAGTTTTTTCGTGGTTGTTGGCCAGTAACACGACGTCAGGCGGTTCCGTTTCGAATTTGAACAGAGGAGAAAGCTCGGTGCTTTTGGCTAGAGAAATAAGAAAGGTTGATTTCTAAGGGGTTTGGGATACTGATCTTAAGTTGTTCGGAAACAGAGTTTTTTTTTTCTTCTTCTTCTGATTTCGTGTTCAGACCCTGATTTCGAATCAGCTATGGTTGAATCAAACCGGTAGTTGATTTGTAAGTGGTTCAATGTGATACTTAGTGCCGGTAAATTTTGTCTCTACGATGGTGCTTTTCAGTGGTTTACATTTGAAGGAGTCCCGATGCATAGGTGGTGTATTAAAAGTTTTTGAGATCTTTGCTCGGTCATTTGGGTCTGTGTTATTTGTTTTGAAGGAAGGCTTTGAGTGTCATGGTGCTAAAGATCATGTGCTTGTCCACCGTAGTTTTGTGTCTCTATTCAATAGTAGTTTGGTCCTTGAGCTAGAAAATGTCAATTTTCACATTATAGTCCGGGAGATAGATGTTTCTTGGGTCCCAAATTTCTTCGGTCCTAAGGACAGGGACGGTTCGTGTTTTGAGAGCTCACTCTCACCGAAAAAAAATTGAGCGTAGGAGATCGGGAACGTTACTTCGAAGACCATTCCTTCAAACTCGGTTTTGAATTTTGAAAATCAACTTGATTCTCACGATGATAAGGATAATCCTGAGATTCTCTCTCCCTAGTAGAATCGGGATTTTCTAACAAGTGTCTCGATGGATCCTTTGAATTTTAAAGTACATCCCTCTTTTGTTGTAGATGAATTGTTGATTTGTGGTACAAACATTGAGGTTGGTCAGGGCCCTATTTTGGTATCCGAGCAATAGCCTAAAAATGTTGGTGTTTTAGCATAACCACGAGAACCTTTGTCTGATGGTACACACTTCTTACCTCCAAAGACATTGAGCTTGAAGTTATTTCTCAACCACGAGACTCTTTATCTCGTGGAAATCATTCATCATCTCAAGATGCTGAGCTATTTGTGGAGGTTGAGAATCCGGACGTTTTTTTTACTAGAACTGGTACAAAGGCGGTTGGCGATCGGTCTGATGTGGTACAAGGATGGACAGCTGTTTTCAGTGGGGTGTTAGAGTCATACGATCCTAGTGCTTCTACAACAAGATCTGATTTCGTGTATAGTCTTGACTGTACTTGTGATGGAGTTGACAAGGATTTTAAAGTAGAGGTTAGGGCAAGGAAGTTGAGAAGAGGAAAGGGACCTAAGAAGGAATTTGAGGTGAAGGTTTATTACCAGGTTAAACCAATGTCAAGGCCTTTCAATATCGATCATTTAGACGTACGTGCTTCAGCTCCTGAGATTATCTGGAAATCTACAATTTCCTCGGAGAGTATGGCCGACAAAACTGATTGGGATCTTTGTATGGATATGGTCTTTCAACCATCAGATTCTGGTATTTTAGTCCAACCCGGGCTTTGTTAAAAGGTTATAGCTAAAAAGTTGACATTTGAGGAGGAAATTGACTTTTGTTAATTGTTTCTCAAGAGCTCTCTGTCGTATTTTGCAAGGTTTTTAGGTTAAGTTGTGGCTACCCTATGTTTTTGTGGTTTGGTTTTTGTCTGGTCAATTGGGAGTGGCTATTTATTCGATTGTCGATGAAGTAGTTTTGGATAGTGTGCTGTTTTGTCCCGCTCGGTGTTGTTCGGTTAAGGATTGTTGCCCTTTTCTTGTGGGCATTGGTCTCTGTTGTTTTTGTTTTGTTTGTATTTTTTTTGTTAGTTGGACTAGTTCTTGAGAGCATTATAACTCTTTGAGTGTTTTGGATTCTTTTTAGTCTGTTTTGGTCTCGGGGTCGATCCCCTTCTGTGTATCACCTTACCTTACTCTCCTCCTCGAAGGGTAGAGGCTTAATAAAAACAGCCATATGAAAAAAAAAATCAGAAAGTATCAAACACGTCCCTCATTTCAGAATAAGAAGCATGAGTGTCGCAATTGATAAAACTATCTTATGTGAAAAACTCGACTTTCGAAAATTTACACGCTCTCTCTCTCGAGTCGTGTGCCTCTCTCTAGATCGTGTTCTAGCCCTAACCCTAGGTCTGTCATGCCGACTGCACCACCGCCCGCTTCTTCCTCGTCTACCGCGCCACCGCTGACCGTTCTCGACATGCCCCTCCATCACCTGTCGAGAAAGAGTTCCCAACTCCTCTCATAATTCTCCCATGGCCTCCAACATAGTTCATCCGCTCGAAACTGAACAGGAAGAAACGCAACCCTAAGGCACATTTTCTCGTTTCCCCGATAACACCGCCACCACCATCGGTGTTGCCCCTCTCACATGGCCTTCCATCGATTACCGATATGACTGTGGTGGTTTTTTCTCCAGGGCTTGCAACGCCAGAGACTGTCTCAGCTAAGCCAAAACGGGGTCGTCCTGCTAAGCTTTCCATCCATGAATTGTCATCCTTATCTGGAACACCGCCCCACACCACCATAGTCATGTTTCAGTGGTTAATGTGACAATTAGGGTTCCATCCCAACCCGTCCTGGTATCGCCTACTATTTCATTTCCCCCGCTGCCATCGATGGGTGTCCTCTAGGCTGACTTCTTTGCAGCTCCCTCATCGAAGAAGAAGAGATGGAGGTTCTGGTGTCGTACACTTCGGCGAACCCTATGGTCATGGCCCGACTTTAGTTTGGCATGGTGGGGTGGCTTCTTTCGCCCAACCCGCCCCGAAAGGACTTCATGCTCACGAGCATTATGCGAGCATGGTGGTCAAAGATCTAGTTCCAGGGACCTATGACTTCTACTTCACGTCTAAGGAGGCGAGGACATGTGTTCGGAATAACGAACCCTTGGTGTTTTAGTGCCATCCGCTGATGCTTGGAGAGATCTTGGACCCGATGGCTCGGGACCTTCCTAGGTTTGATCATATCCAACTATGGGTGCATGCTCGGGGAAACCCGCCCTCTGTCTGGACCAAGTCCACTGGAGAAGTCATTGACGCTACACTAGGGGAGTGTGTGGATGTCCCTTCTGACCAATGGGGTCAGTGCTGGGGCGGGACGGTCAAGGTCCGATTCTTGGTGGAACTCCATCGACCCCTTCATCGCACCATGATTATGAGGTTCAAGTATTTTCCAGAGCGGATGAGGGTTACCTTTACCTATGAACGTCTCTCGTCCTTTTGCTTCAACTGTGGCCGAATCGGTGACATGGTCTGTGACTATGAAAGAGAGGTACCACGGACTCTGAGGTTCGATGACTCGATCTTGGAGTTCAAATCGGGAAAGATGGAGAAGACGTACACCAATGACTAGGGTACAGGAGCACCACCACCCCCGCGATTCGCCCTACTGACCTCGAACACGCTACCTAAGGCCTGGACACCACGAGGAAAGAGGCCACTTGTAACCCTAGACACGGTACCTAACCCTCAGCTAGGGGGTAAGGGTCGTACCGCGGTCGGTCCATACCCCCGAGGGGTCGGGTATGCTTCAAAGATAGGTCTTCCTGGACCTGTCCCACCTGTGAAGCTGTCTGTCCCATATGAGATGTTGTTGGGCCCTTCTGCAAGTCTGGGCTAGAAGAGATACTGCAGGAGAGCCGCGGGAAGACCAGGTGATGGCTGATAAACAATCCCGCCAAGATGAATGATAGGACATGATGGCTTCAGGGACATATGTACCTAGGGAGGGGTCCCTGACCCAAGCCTCTCCTCCCGTCCAAACTGTCGAGTTCAAGTTCGGTCCCTCACCTCATGGCGAAAAGTGTCCCTGGAAAGAGATCAAGCAACATTTAGACACTACTTTGAACGGTTCTTGACAGTTTGTGTATTTTAGTTTAAGTTTCAATCCGATTTTACGCTTTTTAACGATAATTTTATTTTAAAGTTTTTTTTGAACAAAAACCTTATGGTTGATCATTGTAATGACTTTTTTTATTGTGATCTAATATATTTCTCTTTCGATCCAAAAAAAAAAAAAGCAGGAGTGTCTAATTTGTTGCTCTGTTTGTATTCATTGATGGGCTATTCAGAATGAAATGGCCTGCCTGTAAGAAGAAAAGGGTAAAAAGGAAACAAGACGTTGCACCAAAGAGTGGCAATGGATTTGATGAGGCCTGAATGTGAGTTAGAGCCTCAGAGTCAGAGAGATCCTTTCCTTGTTTCACAAGTGACTGTATTGTCCAAATGAAAGCATATTTCACTTTGCTTGCCCCACTCTGCTGTTCATCATCACAACAACACATATTTACATGACCTGAAAAAAGATCACTTGTCTTGCAGGTTCAGTTTCCACTCATTTTTAACACAAAACCACATGCACTTTGCTTCCGTTTCTGCACCCACCATTCCATTTTGTGCCTCACATCTACTATATATATATATATATAAACTATTATGAAATTAATGGTTATGTTTCACAAATAAACAAGATCAAAATGAATCAGGAGTACGATTCTAAGTTTGCAACCGCAGCTGCAGCAGCTGTGGTTGCCATTCATAAGCTCGAAGAAACTCGATCGGAATACCAAAAAATGATCAGAGAAAGCCCCGAGACCTCAAAGACGAAGATGATGAGCAAAAAGGAAGATACCACCATTGCAGCTAGAGTGAATAGGAGGTCTTCCATGAAGGATTCAAAAATATATACCGGTAAATTTTCACTCATACGCTTGAGTTTCAATATTAGATGTCCAACTTAACTAAAAGTTTGAACTGATAATAAAAAGTTCAATTATAGTTTTATATTCTAATACTCACGATCATATAAAACTTGTGCATTGGACCCACTCGTGCACGAGTTTCTCTTGCGAATCTAAAAGTTAACGTGAATGGAGGGATAGTTTCGACTTTTCACTTCCCCTGTTAAAGAAATCGTTAAATTAAAGGGTTCATATCAGGTTTTGTAAAAGTTTCAACCTTTCGTGTATGGAACTGTAACGAAACGTTGGCCTGTATTAGGACGTGATAATGAAACGTTCAAGAAGGTTAAGAACCAGAGTTTCCCATTTTATATTCTAACACCCATGATGACAGAGATTGAAATCCCTTTGCTGTTTCTAAGTCAAGTATGAGAGAAAGAAACCCAAAAGGGAGACACGATAATTTCTAATCCAAGTGATGATTCTCTGGAAGTTTATTGCCTTATATATATAGAGCTAAGACAATTAAAGCACAATGAAAGCCATAATGGCAGTTACATCTTCCTACAATTGAAATTAATTGAAAGGAAATAAAAACACAAAATGGTAACAACGGAAAGGAAATAATACTCCATCTTAACT
Source organism: Erodium maritimum (assembly GCA_963921825.1). Taxonomy (NCBI): domain Eukaryota; kingdom Viridiplantae; phylum Streptophyta; class Magnoliopsida; order Geraniales; family Geraniaceae; genus Erodium; species Erodium maritimum. The sequence continues at coordinate 38,238,531 of OY997596.1, forward strand.
GAGACTTAATTGCTCCATAAACTTGCTAAAGACAAGATTAGCCTTGGCCAATTTCTGACAGAGAACATGTGCATTGGACCCACTCGTGCGCGAGTTTCTTCTGCGAATCTAAAAGTCTACATTTTCATATGAATCACAGGAGATACTTCTATCAGCAAGGGCATGGTGGAGGGAGCTCCCAGAGCAAGAAAGGCAAGTCAGGCATCATTGATTAAACCCGTATCCACCGCTGTTAATCCAACGAGGCGCGGGGGAGTAGACAGCAAAGCAGATGCCTGGGAGAAAGCTGAGATTGAAAAGATCAGAAAATGGTAGATATATGCAAACGATCGATCAATATGATTTGTTTTTTTTTTTAATTTTATCTGTTGCATCAATATATAATCAAAACCATTTAACCCTGCCCCAACTTCAGGAATGAGAAGATGAAATCTACTATTCTTTCTTGGGAAAGTGACAAGAAGATGAGAGCAAAACGTCAAATAGAAAGGAAAAAGGTCTTGCCCTGCTCTAAATTAATGTTAGGTGTTCACGTATGCTGGTGGTCTTGGGTTAGAAATGGAAAGGATAAAGGTTTCAGGTAGACCTGATGGTTAAAGAGTTCTCTGTTAGGTGGAACGTAGATTAGACTAGAATATGATTTTCCCGCTTTTTTTCCTGACAAAAAATGTGTTCGTATACTAGTCGGGTGTATGGAAGAGTTTATATTCCGGACATACTTCTTTCAACGATTATCCTTAATAGGCTGACGGGTCTATAGCTAGATCACTTGTACTCTTTTTTTACTTCATCTGATGTTTTAGTTTAAATTTGTATTGCTGATAAAAAAGTTTAAAAACCATGACTGTTCAACTGGTTTTTTGTTTGGAATGCATGTTTCTTGTTTGAACGGAAAATGAATAATTGTTGGAAGTTGCAGGCTGAAGTTGAGATGAGAAAACTAAGGAACATGCAACACTACGAGAAGAAGGTGGCGAAGATCACAAAGCTAGCGGGAGAAGCAATAGCAGAGATGGAAGAGAGTACAACAAGTAAAGAGAGTGATGTCAAAGATAAGACAAAGAAGATGCGAGCCAGAGGCAAGCTTCCACATCCACCATATTGTTTCTGCTTCTAGTCATGGATTCATTCTCAAACATGTATAAGACTGTGCAATAATTAGTGCACTAAACTTCTTCTTAGTGCAACTTGGTTCATAATCAACCATTTACTTTAAATGTATGTGTATGTTCTTTCTAAGGAAAAAAAAAGGATATATGGTTGTTTTGAGGAAAAATCTAATAGAAATCTCTCTTATCCTAAAAACTGTGTGAACTCATCCTATTCACACACTTTTAAGATCCGACACTATGATGCCACATCATCACTCCAATCCCACCCAAAATTCACGCCACTTTCATTCTTTCTAACACAAGCAAGGGCATAATTGTACAAAAAAAACATTTGAGGATTGGTGTAGGAGGCCGAGATGGTGCATTCGCCCGAGAAGAAGGCAAGGCTTTCGTCTTTGATTGTGTGGCTTTTGTTTTCAGGATGTATGGAAGTTCCCGTTTCCTCTCAGGTTTCGCCTGTTCCCATTGAGGTCCGATGAGTGCTCATCCGGGAGGACGTTAAGGGCCGATCCACTCTCGGAGCAGAGGGGCACAGATTACTTAGTCTTTTTGACACCAGAGGATACACCTGTCTACCCTGAGACATTATTCATTGGTCTCGGTGAGACGCCTGTCATGTTTTTTTTGAAACAACAAAGTTTTAGTAGAAAGGCACCTCTTCAACAAGAAGTGGAAGAGGGCAAGAGCTAAGCTCTCATACAATGAAACAAAACCAAAGAAGAAGTAGCACACAACCACTAAGCCTGGAATCTGCAGGCACAATAGAACAAGTGCAAACCCAAAAGAACCCAACAGAAGCAGTAGTAGTGAACAAGATGAAGCCAAGAGACGACCCAAGACCTAAGAACTGCAGGTACAGACGGTACCAACAGAAAACTACCCAAAAACTCAATGTACATACGGTACCTTGAGTAACACTCCACCCAAAACCCCCACCTCTAAGGTACAGACGGTACTTACAGGAAACAAGAGAGCAAGTCAGCCCCAACATGAGCAAGCTAGAACCTTGCAGCCTAGGTAAGCACAACAATGCCCAAATACAAACCCCCACACAAAGCACACCTCTGTGGTACAAAAGGTACCAAGAGACAGACACAAAGACCCAATGAAGCTTAAGAGACCCTCTAAAAAAACCCAAAACCACCCAAAGCTCCTCCCCAATAAACCCAAACAAAACAGCAAGAACAAACCATCAGTCCATCACCAAAAGATTATGCAGAAGCTCCCCCCACTCCTCCTGCACTGTGTCTCAGTTTCTTCTTTCTTGAACAACTCAGAGCGAAATTGATCCAAAAAATAAAAGTGAAAGGTTGATGCTTTTTGAAGAGGGAAAGCTCCAAAGAGAAGGAGTAGCTCGGCATGTTATGCAGAACATCCAAAGCAGTGCAAGAAACTTGTTGAAACACCAATTTGTTCCCGCAGATCCATAATTCCCAAAGTTTTAAGGAAGCTATAAGTAACCATTGCTTGCTAGCAGAGAAGGGAAGCAAGGAGTTTCAGGACGCCTGTTATGGTTATTGGGTTTTTTCATTATATCTTGTTTGTTTTTTTTTTATTTCGGGTTTTGGGCCCTTAGCTCATTTATGAGTTCCGATGTTATCGTTGTTTTCATTAGCCTATTCCATTTTAGGATATGTTTTTATTAATAAAATCTTCGAGCTTATAAATAAAACAAAAAATTTAATAGCGTGAATAAAACTCAGGACATAACATTTGAATGAAGTGTGTTTTACCAACTCAACTAATATTATGGTTTCACTTAGTTTTTAGAAGATTAGAAACATTTTTTTAATTATGAATTCGATCCGACGCTTGACCGACCTGTCCAATTAATCGATCATGTAGTGATTAATCGATCAAATCTGGGATTAATCGGTCATATTCCCCAAACAAACTAAAACACCTTAAGAGGATAAATCGGATCGGCAAAATTTTAATGCCTAGACGGAGATTTTTACAACCTTGCTAATAATAGGCCTTAGAGATTTATTACACATACACACCCGACTACGGACAAAGAAGTAAGAAATCCTTGAATGCAAGGATACACATAAGTGGAAGCTAGAGAGAATACAACAAGAACAATCCACGAGTCTAGTTACAAGTCAACATCTCCCTCATGAGCATGGCCAAAGCCGGGAACGAGAAGTAGAAAACAAAGAAGAACGGAAACAATAGAAAGAAAGAAACAAAGCCATGCAAGGCCAACATCGCCGCCCTCACAGGCGCTCCTTGCAACGCTATCGCCACCGATACTACACTCACCGCCAACGTCGGCGTCACTTTCACCAACACACCATACGACCGGCGGAGGAACGAGCGGAGCCGCCCTTCGAGCCACCCGTCGACATGGTCGTCGTCATGACGGAGCGGCGGTGTGGAGGCACGGGTAGTGTGGATGATGCAGAGCAGGAAGAAGTTCTTAGAGGGCAGCTTGACATAATTACCCTTGCAAACGAGCCTGAGGCACAAGAGCTTACACCAGGGGCATGATATCAAGAAGGGGAGCTGGACCCGCATGTAGGGGATCTTGAGGACGGCACGTGGCAGCCCCACCACGCAGGTCTTGCACACGGTGTGGCCGCACCATAACACGTACGGCACATTCTCCACTGTATCCAACCCTTCCCAGCAAATCGGGCATTCCAGTTTCATGTTTTGGTATTTATTTAGTGGTGAGCTTATGGAACAAGAGATTGATATATAGGAAAATGGAGGAATTCTATCCGTTTGCCGCAAGTTTTAACACCTACACATGTTGTCAACGTGTACGTTCTGGGAATCCACGTGTAAGCCATGTCACTCTGTTATGTTATGTTTCTGTCAAGTAGGATCTCAGCGGTGGCGGTACGGCTCAAGCTCGTGATCCGAGACGTCACTATCCCTACATCATTTTCCCCGTAATTGGTCCAATAAAATAACTGACTATACCCTTTAGCGTGATCTTTTAATGGGGTTCGAAGGTCTCATCATGGGTAAAACATGTTGGAAATTTTTGGCTTATAAAGCTTGGTTTGATTTCTTTATCTTGAAGTGTAGTCCCATATCGGAAACACTTGGGTGAGCAAGTGTGTTTTAAGTGATGCTTTTCATGTCCTGTTCAACATGATGCGGTTGGGCCTATGCTGGTTGGCCGGAACGGGCCTCGTGCGCGCGGTTGTCGTCGTTCGTACGGCTCGGGCTCGGGTGAAGTCCCCGTGGGGACAAAATACTTTCGCTTTTTCAGTTGATGACTTATTCTAATAGTTTCAAACTCGCTGTTTTTAGAATATCTGAAGCGCTTTTACAATAATACCCTCACGTTTTTCAGCTATAAAAGGAGGCTCTGATTCTCTTTATTCTTTACGTTTTCATATCAGTTCCTGTCACGCCCCAAATCCGGTTCTCGCCCGGACTCGAGGCATGACTAGTATAAAACGATTTAAAAGGCAATAACTCAACAATAAGTTCCTGAAAAACTCCAATATGAAACTCAAATCCACATAACTCAATTTAAAAACATAAATAACCCTCCAGGGGTGTAATAATAATCCTCCACAAGGTTTGTCCAAAACAGGAATGAAATAAAAATGAAGTCTCTACAGACACCCACACCAAGAAGCTCCCGAGCCTCTACTCCTCAATCAAGCCTGTAAACACAACAATAAACTCAAAGGGGTGAGCTTGCGCTCAGTAGGGAAAACACATAACAAGGTGGACTATAAACTCAATAATTTCATCAACAGTCAACAAGATAATTCTTAACAATCACGGGCAATAGGTAATCCAATCAATGCCGTGGCACATGAAGTCACCACCCTCCGATCCACATAGGATGTGTCCTCTCGGATTTTCCCTCAAATCCAGAGGAGACGCATATCATTGAGGCTACCGGAAACAACCCCCTGAGGGCGCTTATCATCGGGATTCTCAGAAACGTCTCCAAGGGATTTTATGTCCTCGGGAACCAAGGTATTACTCCCATAGGAAGCATACACTTGGGCAATTTAATAATAATCAGATAATAATTGAGTGACACCCTCAACCGAAACACGAAGCAATCCATTCCCAACAAACACCAATTCATTATCACACATAGCTCACGCATCACCGTTTCACCACAACACACAGCACACGAATCACATAATCACAACACATGAATCACACAATCACAACTTACCGTTCACTTACCAGTCACAACCCATCGGGGCATCGATCACCTGATTGCACCGCTCGGTACAACCAGTCATACTCGATGCTCCAAGCAACCATTTAAGGAAAACAAGCAATCATTCAAATACATTCAACAGTCAAGCACGAGTTTAATCAATCAATCATAAAAACCTTCAATCGAGCATTCAAATATGCAATTCAACTAGTTCCATTCGACTCTTTAGCCTATCCACTAAGCAATCAAACAACCAAGCATGTGATCCTAACACACAACTAATCCGAGGGCTTTGCCAAGGCCGCTCTACCAGTAAAACAATTCCCAAGTATTTAAAGTGAGTTACACTAGTGATTGGCATCCTAATCATTCACCACTAGACACTTCCGGTTATTAGTAATTGAAAGACAATTATTCTAGTTATTCGCATCCTATAGGCATTTCTAGGACCTTTCCAATTTTATTAACCTAACATGCATACTAAGCATTTAAACGAGAGGTTAAGACTTTCCCTACCTCGAGGTCTTCCTCTCAACACTCTGATGATAAGCCCGGTGGTCACCACTCCGTTCTTCACTCGGGTCCCGGTGTGATCCTTGCTCCTCTAGCTCGATTCCCAAAGTCTTGGACACAAAGAAACGTTAATTAGACTCCACTTAAATAGCAAGTAAGACCCCCACAGCCCTTCCAAAGTTCAGCTCAAAACCAAGATCAACCAAGATGAAAAACCCTCAAAGAAACCCCCACCCTGCTCGGCCACGGACCTGGTCACGGATCCGTGACGCCAACCCTCACGGTTACCGTCACGGACTCCCTCACGGAGCCGTGACGTCGCCTGTCACGGGATCCGTCACGGATCCGTGGCGCACCAGGGCAGTTTCGCCCTTCTTCAACCTCCAGCTCCTTTTCTCCGAAAAACCACCTTCAAACCCCAAATTTTACCCCTTCCAACTACCAAAACAGTCAAAATCCTTCAATACTCTTCTACCCATGGTAGGAATCAACAAATAAGCAAGTTTCTAATGATTCATCAAATCAAAACCAACTTAAAAGCTCCAACAAACTAATGATTTCTCACAAAAAATCCAACAAAGCTTCTTATCAATAACATCTAACACCATTTCTACTCAAACCCAACAACATCTAGCAATTTCGCCCAAAACCCATGAAAAGAGATGAAGGAAAATGAGGATTAGAGAGTTCCATTACCTCTAGAAGAGTGAGATGAAGAAGATGGTAAGGATTTTGAGAAGGGATGGCTAGAGGTAGATTCCAAGTGGCCTCATTTTCCTTGTTTCTTCTTCAAAGCTCCATGGGAGCTCCTCTCTCTTGCTCCTCCTCCAATTTTCGGCTACACCAAGTAAAATAGGTTGGTTTTGCTTTTCCAAACTCATATAATACCTAGATGTGTCAAATGACTAAAAGCCCTTGAGCTAGAATCCCTTGTAGAAGCTTTTGGGAGGGTAAAAGGGTCCAAGACCACTCCTCTTTCTCTCTTTCAACCACAAAGGGACAAGTGTCCAAGTAGGTTATTTAGTTTTCCAAAATAATTTCCAGCACAATAAAATAATGCTTTAGTCGATAAAAAGTCCCGTTTTGACTAAAATTGACTTCCTTCAACATTATACTCAAACGAAAGGAATTTATCCCCTTAAGCCAACTGTGATGATGGCTAAGTCGTTTGGGTTCCGGAAAAGTCTCGAGTGACTTCTTGAGTCATCGGTTGACTTTCCGGTAGCAAGTAAAACTTACTAGCAAATCCACCGGTTCGACCGGGAGCGGGTCTTACAGTTCCGGAGCCATATTTTACACTTCTCGTTACTCTCGAAATTCACTCACCACACCGAAGTTCTGTTCCTGTCCTGCTGCTTCCACACCCGGCAGAGCGAGTGGGCGCGCTGCTGGGTAGAGCTGAGAGATCCTTGGGGAGCAACCGTTGCTGATCGCCACATCGGTCACGACGGAATTTTTGCTTCAAAGTCAATGGACCTCCATGCCACACCTCAACTATTCCTCTTAGTTCTACACGTCACACCGGTTGGTTGTTCCGTTTTATGTTTTCGATTGCATGCATTAATTATTCTGTGTTTTGTTTTTAAATTCGTTTGCCAGTTTATGATTATTAATTCCAACAATTTTGAAGTAAAAAACAGTTTTATACTCTTTTCATTAATATACTGTGAACTGCGTAAATGACGAACATGAACTCTAACTCTGCTATGCATGCTAATCCGAATTCTGGTGCTCGTAATTAAATTGGTGGTTATCCCCGTGTTGAACCACTCGACGGTACCAACTACCGTCGCTGGTCTCAATAGATGATGACCTTTTTTGAACAAAACGACCATGAATATGTGTTGCTTGAAGATCCCCATGTGCCTGTTTCTGCTAGTGGTAGCTTTAATCCCTTATTCGCCTCTATTGTTAGCGACAATGAGGCGAAACTGAACAAGTACATTAGGGACAGTAAAATTGTCCAGTGCCAGATTCTGTTACCAACACCCTTTTCGACCTACTTGTTGTCCACAAGTCAGCCAAGTTTATTTGGGAGACTTTGGACAAGAAGTACGGGGCCGATGACACTGGAAACAAGAAGTATGTCGTCTGCCAGTGGCTTGCGTTCCAGATGGTTGACAACCGGTCGATCATGGATCAAGTCCACGTTTACGAGGACTTGTCCTCCACCATTGTCAACGAAGGGATGGACATGAATGAGGTATTCCTCGCCCATGTGCTGTTGGAGAAGTTTCCTCCGTCGTGGAAAGACTACCGCAACCACCTCAACACATAGAGAAGGATCTGACGTTTCAAGACCTCATTCGCCACATGAAGATCGAGGAAGCGAACCGCCTGAAGGATGCTTTGAGTGCCTTCCCACCTTTGCCACCTCCGACGACAAAGGCTAACATTATGGAGTTTGGTGGGCCATCTCGTCAGTCAAGGTTCAAACCGAAGCCGAAGTCCAAGGAAGCTCCCAAGAGAGGACCTCCCAACAACCACAACAAATATGTGAAGCCATCCTCTGCTATCCACAAACCGAAGCAAAACCTGCTGTGCTATGTCTGCGGTCAAGCTATACACAAGGCCTAGCAATGCATGAAGCGTCAAGATTACAAGAAGAATGGTGCAAGGGCCTACATAGCTGAAGATGACGACATAGTTGCTGTTGTACTCGCTGAGGCTATGCTGGTTCAGAACACCGTTGACTGGGTGATGGACTCTGCATCCACCCGTCATCTCTGCAACTCAAGGGAACTCTTCTACGAGTTTGAACCAATTACACCTGGTGAGGTTGTTCATATGGGAAATGACTCTACTGCAGTGATTACTAGAAGCGGGAAGATCATGCTTAAGCTGACATCTAGGAAGACGCTCGTACTCAGTAATGCCCTTTGTATCCCTACTCTGCGACACAACCTTGTCTCTGAACCTCTGTTGATGAAGGCTGGCTTGAAGACCGTTATAGAGAATGACACTGTTGTTTTCACCAAGAATGAAGAGTTTGTGGGGAAGGGGTATTATTGTTGGAGTCTCTTTATTTTCAATGTCGGTCATGTTATCCTGAATAATAAAATTTCCGCTTCCGCTTATATTGCTGAGTCTTTTGATCTGTGGCATGGTATATTAGGGCATGTGAATGTTGCTTCAATTAAACAACTAAGAAACATGTCTATTATACCATCGTTATCTACCTCTGAACTCTCGAAATGTGAAGTTTGCGTAGAGGCCAAATTCACTAAAAAAATCTTGCAAATCAGTTACAACAAGAAATACGAACCTACTTGAATTAATCCACACTGATCTTGTGGATTTCAAGACCTCGAGAAGCAAGGGAGGCAAACATTACTATGTTACCTTCATCGACGATTGCTCAAGGTTCGCGAGAGTTTATCTTCTTACTACAAAGAATGAAGCTGAAAGATGTTCATCAAGTATAGGAATGAGGTAGAAAACCAACTCGAGCGGAAGATCAATAGAGTGATATCCGATAGAGAAGGAGAGTATGACTCAAACTTCTTAAAAGACGTTTTTGAATCAAATGGGGATCATCCATGAAACCAGTGCTCCATACATGCCTCTACCAAATGGAGTAGCTGAACATACGAACTGAACGCTCAAGAACTTGATGAATGCAATGCTTCTTAGTTCATGCCTTCCTAATGAAATATGGCGGGAATCCGTCTTATCTGCTTGTCACATGCTTAATCGTGTGCCGCACAAGAATCTTGATAAGACTCCCTACGAGTTATGGAAGGGTTACGCTCCTAACCTAAGGTTTCTCAGAGTGTGGGGGTGTTTGGCGAAAGTAGGCTTAACCGACCCCAAGAGAACCAATATCGGATCTAAGACCTATAATTGTGTGTTCATAGGCTATGCTCAGAACAGCGCGGCGTATCGCTTCATGTCTCTAGATGACCGCTCAATTACAGAAGCTATAGTTGCTGAGTTCTTCGAACACATCTTTCCAACGAAGAGGAACGTCGTTTCTGATCCGATTGAACCCACTATCCAATTTTCTTCGCTTCATGATAAGTGGGTTACCGAAAGCTCTACTTCGCGTGGTCAAGCTGAGGGACCAAGGAGAAGTAAGAGACCCAAGATTGAGAAGAACTTCGGAGAAGACTTTGTCACCTTCTTTGTATCCGAAGTTGATCCTGAAGGTGTTATTTCAGACGAGTTTGTTTCAGCCTTCCTACTAGAAGAAGATCCAAATACCTATGGCAAGTCTTTGAGATTTGTTGATGCTAACCTCTGGAAAGAGGCTATTCAGGCTGAACTTGATTCTATTGTATCGAATCAAACTTGGGATCTAGTAGACTTACCTAAGGGTTCCAAAACCATTAGTAGTAAGTGGATCTTTAAGAGAAAGCTGAGACCCGATGGTACAATCGAGCGGTTCAAGGCGAGACTCGTGGTTAGAGGTTTTACACAACGGAAAGACGTCAATTACTTCGACATGTAATCTCTTGTGACCAGGATTGCAACAATAAGGTCTGTAGTCGCTTTAGCAGCCATTCACGGCTTGATAATTCATCAGATGGATGTCAAGACCGCCTTCCTGAATGGTGATCTAAAGGAAGAGATCTATATGTCTCAACCCGAGGGGTTTGTGATCGCTGGTCAAGAGAACAAGGTGTGTAAACTGAAGAAGTCTTTGTATGGTCTGAAACAAGCACCTAAACAATTGTATGAGAAGTTCAATCGAACTCTGGTGACTGACGGATACAAGGTGAACAACTCTGATTCCTGTGTGTACTCGAAGATGACGGAATCGGGTTGTGTGATTATCTGTCTTTGTGTCGATGACATGTTGATTCTTGGTGATAATATCGATGTAGTGAACGTTATCAAGAAATTCTTGTCATCATATTTTGAGATAAAGGACTTAGGAGAAGCTGATGTCATTTTAGGTGTTAAGATAATTAGAAACACCAATGGCATCTCCTTGAGTCAATCTCATTGCGTTGAGAAAGTGTTGAAGAAATTCAATCACTTTGACGTTATACTTGCTAAGACTCCCTATGATCCGAACGTACACTTAATAAAGAACTTGGGTGATAGTGTTTCACAAGTTGAGGACGTCAAGATTATAGGAAGTGTGATGTTCCTCATGAACTGTACTCGACCGAACATTGCTTACACAGTAAGTAGGTTGAGTCGGTATACATATGACCCAAGTCCCGAGCATTGGAATGCTCTAAGTCGATTGTTGAAGTACCTGAAAGGAACTGTGAGTTGGTTCGTGCATTATAGTACCTTTCCTACTGCTTTGGAAGGATACTGCGATGCAAACTAGGTTTCAGGTAATGATGAGATCAACTCGACGAGTGGTTATGTGTTCACTTTGGGTGGAGGTGATATATCATGGAAGTCTTCGAAGCAGACTTGTATAGCCCGCTCTACCATGGAGTCTGAGTTCATTTCCCTTGAGTTGGCTGAACAAGAGGCAGACTGGTGGAGGAACCTGTTAACAGAAGTGCCTGTGTGAGGAAGGCAAGTTGTGCCTGTGTCACTACACTGTGATTCAAAAACGGCTATTTGTGCTGCAAAGAATAATGTGTACAATGGTAAGAAGAGACACATTCGTATCAGGCATGGTGTCTTTAAACAACTCCTGAAAGATGGAGTGATTTCTTTGGAATTTGTTAGATCCGAAAGAAATCTGGCTGATCATTTCACTAAGGGTCAACCAAGGAGAATTCTCCTAGATATGGCGAAAGGGATGGGGCTCAAGCCCATAGGTCAAGAAAGAAAGTATGGATGACACGTGTTAGTGGTCATATGTAGTCATACTTGTCTTGATGCACTATATCTCCCATTCCTATGACATTTGTAGTGCTTGATGATCTATAACCGGGTTTGGTGGTGCTTTGAGACGCACTTGATAGATCTTGATAATAATCTATAACCAGTATTGGTGGTGCTTGTGAGACGCACTTGATAGATTATAATCCATAACCAGTTTTGGTGGTGCTATAGAGACATACTTGATGGATTATGTTAACAAGATGGACTTTATGTCCATAATAGCTCCAGACCCGGTTGGGACAGTGCTTGTGAGAAGCACTTGATGCGCTACCTACGTGTGTGTGATGGTGGGCCGCCATATATGAAAGCCTTGGGGCAAAGTCTTCCTAGAGCACTCATTAGAACCAAGGTATACGCATGGCCTTTAATAGCGTCGTTGATAGTTTCGTGGATTCAGTGGGATTTGAAGTATGGTGTGTGTTGTGTGACATATCAACCGAAGTTAAGTAAGTTCAAGATTCTATTCAGTTACTTTAAGTAAGTTGTTATCACACCTCACTATGCATCAATTCAAATCGAAAGATATTGATGTTTAAGTATCGCACCTTCCAGTAACAGAACTCTCGTGGTGTTTTCTTTAATTTAAAAATGTTTTTATGGTTTTCGGCGTTTATCGCCAAATTTGTGGGGATTGTTGGAAAATTTTGGCTTCTAAAAGCCTGGTTTGATTTCTTTGTCTTTTAGTGTAGTCCTACATTGGAAACACTTGGGTGAGCAAGTGTGTTTTTAAGTGATGCTCTTCATGTCCTGTTCAACATGAAGCGGCTGGGCCTATGCTGGTTGGGCCGGAACGGGCCTCACGCGCACCATCGCTGCCGTCCGTCCGGGTTGAGACGGGTCGGGTTTGGGTGGAGCCCCTGCGGGGCGGTCAAAAATATCTTTTTGGACAAAATACTTTCTGTTTTTTCAGTTGATGGCTTATTCAAATAATTTCAAACTCGCTAATTAATTCGTGATAGTGGTTCCGATTTTACGTGGGACTGACCCAGTAGTGGAGTCGTTGGAACTGATTGATATCAGAATATCTGAAGCGCTTTTACAATAATACCCTCACGTTTTTCAGCTATAAAAGGAGGCTCTGGTTCTCTTTTATTCTTTACGTTTTCATATCAGTTCCAGAGCCATATTATACACTTTTCGTTACTCTCGAAATTCACTCACCACACCGAAGTTCTGTTCCTGTCGTGCTACTTCCACGTCCGGCAGAGCGAGTGGGCGTGCTGCTGGGTAGAGCTGAGAGATCCTTGGGGAGAAACGGTTGTTGATCGCCACCTCGGTCACGACGAAATTTTTGCTTCAAAGTCAGTGGACCTCCGTACCACGCCTCAACTATTCCTCCTAGTTCTGCACGTCACACCGGTTGGTTGTTCCGTTTTTTGTTTTCGATTGCATGCGTTAATTGTTCTGTGTTTTGTTCTGAAATTCGTTTGCCAGTTTACGATTATTAATTCCAACAAAACATTTTCTTTGGCGGGAAGTATCGGGGTTCTTGTCGACTAATGATAATTTGCGGTCTAAAAAGGTGGAGGTGGCGAGGAATCTGGTTTGGGAAGAGGAGGAGAACACGAAGCATGCACTGCTATGGTGCGCGGTCAAGGTTTGCCTATGACGCCGAGCTCTTCTCTCAGGGACTGGTTGGTGGCTATGTTGGGTCTCGATGGAGGGTATGAACACATACTTGCAGCGGAAATAACTCGAGACCATGTCATAGAACACTACCAAATATTAGATACACAAGAGAATAAACAATATGGATGTTTCCTTACCAACTAGTTCAAGAAAAGGAAGAGAACACCAAAGAAACGATGATCGGCTTGAGTCTCCAAGATGCCTACGTATCCAATTGGAATCAAAGCCACGTAGTTCTTCTTTAGATGACTCAAGAACACAACAAGAGGGAGGAAAAGTGCCAAACTCGAAATTGTAGTGTGAGAGGGAGAGAAGTTGTGTTTCTATTCTTGTCTTGTGATTTGTTGTAGGAAAAAGATGACTTAAACCATCAACAACCATCAAGGACAAGTAAGGTGTGAAGCATGGTGTGAAGTAAGACAAGTATGGTGCTAAGTATGGCAAGACAAGATGGGTTAGGTGGTGAATCACCAACACCTTAATCCTTGTCTTGCTTACTTAGTACTAATTAATCAAGACTTGATTAATTAGTTCCATGGGCCTTGGTTGCATGGGCCTTTCATGGGCCTCTTGGAACATGGCCCATGGCCATTCCCAACGAGGTCCCGTGACGTGCTCATCGCCTCCAAGCCTTCCATACCGGAAATGTCCAACATTATCCAACGCGATCAATCCCAAGACTCCAAGCCTTGTCTTGATCCGTAATGTCCTATTCACTTACGGGCACATGACCCAAAACCCAGTTTTGGTCATGTCCCGAGACAACTCTCTTTTGGCCATTCTCCATAAATGTGTCAATGAGTTTCATCCTTCGGTGTGACCCTTAGGTCTATGCATGTCGATAGATCAACGTAAAATCCCATTTTACTTGATCCTATATAAGTGGCAACTAACGAGACTTTAGTATTGCCTGACACTACATAGCGAATCGAACCAATCGATTCTAACCTTTCCGTCGTCCCTGTCATTATCCTTTTATCTCCGATATCCTGATTGAGATAAGGCATAGAGCCGTCATCCTTATTATTCTCAATCACCGTTCCTTGATATGTGAGATGACTGATGATATGATACCCAGTATCATGTGCATGGCCATGCTATTCTTCCAGTCACTCTCGATCAAGCGGCCGAGAACCGATATCTTTCTCATACCTTAGTACGAGGGATAAATCCCTTAGCCGTCTTTCGTGTCACTCATGTAGCCCGTCCCCAAGCCAACTTGGCCGTTATGGAAGCCCTGTTACGGACAACGTTAGGCTCAGGTCAAACTCAGTTGTTGACTACATAGCGATCACAAAGACTCCTTGGTCTAAGGATACATAACAAGATACAACACTGAATATGTTCATGACTTAATCTATGGCACATATTCAGGGCGGGTCGTCCAATATCATGTCCCACATGATATCTATGATCAGACTCCGGAATCCCATTCCAATGACTAACAGAACGTAAGCCATAAAGAGCCATCTTTCATACTAGTCGCTTCTAGTGAAGCTTTGTTGACTAGGGACCCATCGAGTGTGATCTATCTCGATCTATGGTTCTATTCGCATGGTGGGCATAAATCAGAGCACACATCGATATATTACTCCAACACATAAGTAATATAAAGCCGCTTTAATTTTATTGCTAACGATGATATATACATTTGGACATTTAGGATTGAACTACGGGCACTAAGACTAACAATCTCCCACTTGCCCTAGTTCCAATCTAAACTCCAATATGTCCCCATCGACTTTACATGTCTAACATGTTCAGGCAGTGACACTGCCTTAGTCAAAGGGTTGGCTATGTTATCATCTGTTGCAATATCGGTTATCTTCACTTCACCTCAGTTCAGTATTTATCTGATGAGGTGGATACGCCGCAGTACATGTTTGGATTTGTTATACGATCTAGGCTTTTAGCTTGCGCAATGGCCCTTGTGTTGTCGCAAGATGGATTCACCGGGCTGGATGGGTTTTTAATTACACCCAGCCCTGCCATGAATTTCCAAATCCACATAGCCTCCTTAGCTGCCTCTACAACATCCATGTACTTGGCCTCTGTCGTAGATTCGGCAATGATATCTTGCTTTACGCTGTCCCAGCTAAAGCTCTGTCATTCAGCGTAAACACATATCCTGATTGACTTCTAAAGTCATCTGGATTTGTCTTGGAAAACTAGCGTCTACTCATCCTTCGACGACTAGTTCAGCATCATCTTTCCCCCGGGTTAGAATGATGTCTACTGGTACAACATAAGGCTTACGAGACGTCTGGTCTCATACATGTCATGGCATATATGATCGATCCTGCCCCCAGGCGCATAGGATTTTCATCATCCTTTTCAGCTCATCAGGTGTCTTAGGACACCGAGTCTTGCTGAGATGAATGCCATGACTAGTGGGTAAGAGTCCTTTCTTTGAATCGAGCATTAAGAACCTACTCAATGCCTTGTTCACATAGGTTCCCTGACTTAAATCCAAGACCCTCTTGGTGCGATCTCTACATATCTTAATCCTTAAGATATAAGAAGCATCGCCTAAGTCCTTTATTGAAAAACACTTCCTCAACCAAGCTTTAGTCTCGTGCAAGGTTGGGATGTCGTTTTCAATGAGAACCAGAAAGGTAATCTTGCTCCCACTAGCCTTCTTATAAACGCAAGATTCATCCTCGCTCTTGATTAAGCCAAATCCAATTACAGCTTCATCAAAACGAAGGATCCAACTCCGAGAAGTTCGTTTCAATCCATAAATGGATTTCAACAACTTATAAATCTTTCCTTTATTCTTCGGATCGTCAAAACCTTTGGGCCGAGACATACAAACGTACTCAGTCAAATTTCCATTTAGGAAAGCGGTTTTGACATCCACTTGCCATATCTCGTTATTATGATACGCAGTTATGTCAAGAAGAATTTGGATCGATTTTGACCATAGCCACTAAGGAGAAGGTTTCCTCATAGTCAATCCATGCCTATAACCTTTCGCCACCAGTTGAGCTTTGTAGGTCAGAGGTTTGCCGTCCATGTCCATCTTCACCTTGAAGATCCATTTGCATCCGATGGTCCTCACACCATTGATGGGATCAACCGGTTCCCAGACTCGGTTGTCCGACATGGATTGCATTTCCTCCCTCATGGCTCCCAGCCATAACTCGGAGTTGGGCCCATCCACGACTTCCTGAAATGTGGCTGGATCATCGTGATCCACCATGACTTCATTGTCACCTCCGGATACCATATCTTGGAGGAGGAAGATTGATCCTTTCAAATCGCCTTGGACCTTCCGGAATTGTAACAGGAATTGGTTCTTACTCTACGACAATCTCTGGCTTCTTTCTACTGGGTTGCCAATTGGTTTAGATAGATCTGTACCATCCTGAATTTCTTCGAGATGCACAGTCCTCCCAATGACGTCTTTGGAAACAAAACTCCTTTTCCATAAAGACCCCACCCCATGCGATGAACACCATGTTCTCACTGGGATTGTAGAAGTAGTATCCCCTTGTTGCTTTGGGATACCTCACGAAGGTGCATATCTCAGATCTTGGTTCGAGCTTAGTCGAAACCAAATGTTTCACATAAGCCTTGCAACCACAAATCTTTAGGAAGGACAAAGCGGGCATCATCCCATATCATTTTAAAATGGTGTCCCT
The DNA here is from genome assembly GCA_963921825.1 of Erodium maritimum. Taxonomy (NCBI): domain Eukaryota; kingdom Viridiplantae; phylum Streptophyta; class Magnoliopsida; order Geraniales; family Geraniaceae; genus Erodium; species Erodium maritimum. Next base: position 38,255,372 of record OY997596.1, read on the forward strand.
TCCACACCCTTCGTCGAAGCCCGATTCACTATGAATGCGGTCGTCTCTAGAGCATAATCCCAGAAAGAGATTGGGAGATCAGTCCAACTAATAATGGAACGGACCATTATCTAACAATGTCCGATTTCTCCGTTTGGCTACACCTTTCATCTACAGTGTCCCAGGAGGAGTCCATTCCAAAAGGATCCCATTCTCTTTTAGATGATCTAATAACTCTGTGGTCAAGTATTTTCCACCTCGATCCAATCGAAGTGCCTTAATACCTTTGTCGAGCTGGTTTTCTACTTTAGTCTTAAACTCTTTGAATTTATCAAAAGCTTCAGACTTATGTCTCAGCGAATAGACATAACCATATTTACTGTAATCATCAGTAAATGTGATAAAGTAGTTAAAACCCCTCCTGGCAAGTGAACTTATTGGTATACACACATTCGAGTGTATCAGCCCCAATAATTCACTCGCCCTTTCATCGCGATCGATAAAAAGGCACTTTAGTCATTTTGCCCATCAAACAAACCTTGCACCTATCGATCGAATGGAATTCGAATGAACCTGAAAGTCCGCACTTCTGAAATGCTGATAGGTGTTTCTTGTTTATGCGACCTAAATGACAGTGCCTTAACAGAGTTAGGTTTAAATCGTTGGATTTAGACCTCTTGGTATTAACGGAATATATAGAACTTGAGGCATTGTTACCCATATCTAATATGTACAATCCTCCAACCAAGTCAGTACTGGTATAAAACATATCATTGCATAGAACATTGAAAACTCCATTTCCAATATTAACATTATATCCTTCCTTGTCAAACACGGATACAGATATAATATTCCTACTAAAAGTAGGTATGCAATATACATTATACAGTACTAAGACAAGGCCTCTTGGCAAAGCAAGACTCATGGATCCTACAGCAGTTGCCACAACTCTGAGGTCCACTTCGTGCTTTCCAAACCTCTCCTACTTTCAGCCACCATATATAAGTGCATGTGTGAGATTCAGTCCTGGTATCTAATACCCATGAATCTTTGGAAGTAGAGAGATGTAGCTCTATAGAGTTAATACCGGATGAAGGCACGGTCCCACCGCCCTTCCTTAGATCATCCAGGTTTCCTGATGAAGGCACAGTCCTACTGCCCTTCTTCAGATCATCCACGCTATTTGATGAAGGCGCAGTCCCACTGCCCTTCTTCAGATCAGCCGTGAACTTCCTGTAATCCCGGTTCCAATGACCAGGCTATTGGCAGTAGAAGCAGACATTCTCATGTGTCTCATCTTTCCTGCCAAGTGCGTATGGGCCCCACCCTTGCCACTTCCAATTCCCTTGTTGACCATCAGAATATCCTTGGATCCCAGATCCCTGATATATTCTTCTCAGCAGTTAATGACACTTCATGTAACTCTGATATGGTCTTAGAGACAGCCTTGTCAAGGACATATTCTTTGCGTTCAGACTTGAGGACTATCCTCAAAATTCTGTACCAGTCCAAATAGTTTGTCCCATTTAGCTTGACCCTGTCAAGAATGGTTTTTAATGACAAACTATTAATGTTCGCTGAATTTGCCATTTGATCTACAACAGATAAAATTCAATCAGTAAACTGAATAAATTTTATGAAGATCAAGCTTAAACACCAACAATCGATTCTAAACCTTTAGAATCTGAAACCAAGATCCTTGATTCACTCGATTAAGCTGAACTAATGCTCACCACTTAATCGAGCTATGTAGGTAGGACTCCATCCAATCACATCCAATGTGACTCCTGGCTAAGGTATGTACTTATGTACACGACTTACCCTATCTGTTACCCTAGCTCAACCTCAGGCTGAGAATCGTAGTCGGGTCCACCAATTTTCAACTATGGCTCGTCACTATGTAGGTGCTCCGCTAATGCGCACGACACCCACATATGTCGTCCAAACCTACTACCCCGCTTCCCCATGGATGCCCCGCTAATGCGCACGACACCCATAGGACGAGGAGGTAGTAAGGTGTTGATGATTGGGAGGTATCGGACATGACCCGCTTTTACTTGTCCAGTTGTGTTCAAAACTTTGGCACATCCTAGATGCGATGAGCACATCAACTACATTCCAAATGCAATGATGCCTCAAATTACATCCAATGTAATTCTTCCTTTGAACCCGTCAACTACATCCAATGCAATGACGGTTCTAAGAGTTCACACACAAGGATTAAAATTCCAATTTTATCTTTGCATGTGAGGTGATATGATCGGTAAATAAAGTTAAGCATGCAATTCTAAAACACATAGAATTCATCACGCATAAACTAAACCAAGCATAAAGCGATAAATGTGCACATAATAGCCCCCTAAACTAACTCCCACTAGCTTCTTGAGCTCCACCGACTCCAAGCCGATGCCAACACCCGAAAAGCCACCAAATGACCTTTTCACCCTTTCTTCGTCTTGAGTAAAATATTACAATTTAATACACGACTCGCAGGTCGGGAATAAATAAATATTACAAACAAGTGGTACGACGACCACACCTCGAAAAAATAATTACACGCTAACTCTAACGGCTCGCAGGCCGTGAAAAGTGATACATAATTAAATCGAGCTCGGGGCTATTATGTACACCATGCCAACATCACATCACACATCGTGTTACCAAACAAGCATGTTATCAAACATCATGTGATTTTCCGGTTTTAATTAATAGCCAAGTTTCGAAATTTTTTGATGCTCGGTTTATCGAAACCGTTCAAAAATGAAACTTTTGAACATTTGATCTTCGAGTTCGTCATGACGGTTCCAAACTCGTCATAACTAACAAAACGGTTTAGCCTTGGCATATCAACCATCCAATGGTCATGCTTGGCCTAGCTCCGTCCAACGGAGCCCCGTTCGGTCCCGGTTTCGGCTCCCCGAGAGTCCCGCTCCCGAGACCCGAAAAATCAAATTTTTTTTTCAAAATTTCCAGATTTGAAAAACTTTTCAAAAATTCATTTTTCATGCATTAAACCCATAAACAAGAATTTAAAACATGTTATCAAACAATTTAGCAAATTAACATGCAAAACCGAAACTAGCAAGCAAAACCGAAAGTTCTCTTGTGAATCCCGAAGGTAGCACGGCTCTGATACCACTGTTGGGTCTCGATGGAGGGTATGAACACATACTTGCAGCGGAAATAACTCGAGACCATGTCATAGAACACTACCAAATATTAGATACACAAGAGAATAAACAATATGGATGTTTCCTTACCAACTAGTTCAAGAAAAGGAAGAGAACACCAAAGAAACGATGATCGGCTTGAGTCTCCAAGATGCCTACGTATCCAATTGGAATCAAAGCCACGTAGTTCTTCTTTAGATGACTCAAGAACACAACAAGAGGGAGGAAAAGTGCCAAACTCGAAATTGTAGTGTGAGAGGGAGAGAAGTTGTGTTTCTATTCTTGTCTTGTGATTTGTTGTAGGAAAAAGATGACTTAAACCATCAACAACCATCAAGGACAAGTAAGGTGTGAAGCATGGTGTGAAGTAAGACAAGTATGGTGCTAAGTATGGCAAGACAAGATGGGTTAGGTGGTGAATCACCAACACCTTAATCCTTGTCTTGCTTACTTAGTACTAATTAATCAAGACTTGATTAATTAGTTCCATGGGCCTTGGTTGCATGGGCCTTTCATGGGCCTCTTGGAACATGGCCCATGGCCATTCCCAACGAGGTCCCGTGACGTGCTCATCGCCTCCAAGCCTTCCATACCGGAAATGTCCAACATTATCCAACGCGATCAATCCCAAGACTCCAAGCCTTGTCTTGATCCGTAATGTCCTATTCACTTACGGGCACATGACCCAAAACCCAGTTTTGGTCATGTCCCGAGACAACTCTCTTTTGGCCATTCTCCATAAATGTGTCAATGAGTTTCATCCTTCGGTGTGACCCTTAGGTCTATGCATGTCGATAGATCAACGTAAAATCCCATTTTACTTGATCCTATATAAGTGGCAACTAACGAGACTTTAGTATTGCCTGACACTACATAGCGAATCGAACCAATCGATTCTAACCTTTCCGTCGTCCCTGTCATTATCCTTTTATCTCCGATATCCTGATTGAGATAAGGCATAGAGCCGTCATCCTTATTATTCTCAATCACCGTTCCTTGATATGTGAGATGACTGATGATATGATACCCAGTATCATGTGCATGGCCATGCTATTCTTCCAGTCACTCTCGATCAAGCGGCCGAGAACCGATATCTTTCTCATACCTTAGTACGAGGGATAAATCCCTTAGCCGTCTTTCGTGTCACTCATGTAGCCCGTCCCCAAGCCAATCTTGGCCGTTATGGAAGCCCTGTTACGGACAACGTTAGGCTCAGGTCAAACTCAGTTGTTGACTACATAGCGATCACAAAGACTCCTTGGTCTAAGGATACATAACAAGATACAACACTGAATATGTTCATGACTTAATCTATGGCACATATTCAGGGCGGGTCGTCCAATATCATGTCCCACATGATATCTATGATCAGACTCCGGAATCCCATTCCAATGACTAACAGAACGTAAGCCATAAAGAGCCATCTTTCATACTAGTCGCTTCTAGTGAAGCTTTGTTGACTAGGGACCCATCGAGTGTGATCTATCTCGATCTATGGTTCTATTCGCATGGTGGGCATAAATCAGAGCACACATCGATATATTACTCCAACACATAAGTAATATAAAGCCGCTTTAATTTTATTGCTAACGATGATATATACATTTGGACATTTAGGATTGAACTACGGGCACTAAGACTAACAATCTCCCACTTGCCCTAGTTCCAATCTAAACTCCAATATGTCCCCATCGACTTTACATGTCTAACATGTTCAGGCAGTGACACTGCCTTAGTCAAAGGGTTGGCTATGTTATCATCTGTTGCAATATCGGTTATCTTCACTTCACCTCAGTTCAGTATTTATCTGATGAGGTGGATACGCCGCAGTACATGTTTGGATTTGTTATACGATCTAGGCTTTTAGCTTGCGCAATGGCCCTTGTGTTGTCGCAAGATGGATTCACCGGGCTGGATGGGTTTTTAATTACACCCAGCCCTGCCATGAATTTCCAAATCCACATAGCCTCCTTAGCTGCCTCTACAACATCCATGTACTTGGCCTCTGTCGTAGATTCGGCAATGATATCTTGCTTTACGCTGTCCCAGCTAAAGCTCTGTCATTCAGCGTAAACACATATCCTGATTGACTTCTAAAGTCATCTGGATTTGTCTTGGAAAACTAGCGTCTACTCATCCTTCGACGACTAGTTCAGCATCATCTTTCCCCCGGGTTAGAATGATGTCTACTGGTACAACATAAGGCTTACGAGACGTCTGGTCTCATACATGTCATGGCATATATGATCGATCCTGCCCCCAGGCGCATAGGATTTTCATCATCCTTTTCAGCTCATCAGGTGTCTTAGGACACCGAGTCTTGCTGAGATGAATGCCATGACTAGTGGGTAAGAGTCCTTTCTTTGAATCGAGCATTAAGAACCTACTCAATGCCTTGTTCACATAGGTTCCCTGACTTAAATCCAAGACCCTCTTGGTGCGATCTCTACATATCTTAATCCTTAAGATATAAGAAGCATCGCCTAAGTCCTTTATTGAAAAACACTTCCTCAACCAAGCTTTAGTCTCGTGCAAGGTTGGGATGTCGTTTTCAATGAGAACCAGAAAGGTAATCTTGCTCCCACTAGCCTTCTTATAAACGCAAGATTCATCCTCGCTCTTGATTAAGCCAAATCCAATTACAGCTTCATCAAAACGAAGGATCCAACTCCGAGAAGTTCGTTTCAATCCATAAATGGATTTCAACAACTTATAAATCTTTCCTTTATTCTTCGGATCGTCAAAACCTTTGGGCCGAGACATACAAACGTACTCAGTCAAATTTCCATTTAGGAAAGCGGTTTTGACATCCACTTGCCATATCTCGTTATTATGATACGCAGTTATGTCAAGAAGAATTTGGATCGATTTTGACCATAGCCACTAAGGAGAAGGTTTCCTCATAGTCAATCCATGCCTATAACCTTTCGCCACCAGTTGAGCTTTGTAGGTCAGAGGTTTGCCGTCCATGTCCATCTTCACCTTGAAGATCCATTTGCATCCGATGGTCCTCACACCATTGATGGGATCAACCGGTTCCCAGACTCGGTTGTCCGACATGGATTGCATTTCCTCCCTCATGGCTCCCAGCCATAACTCGGAGTTGGGCCCATCCACGACTTCCTGAAATGTGGCTGGATCATCGTGATCCACCATGACTTCATTGTCACCTCCGGATACCATATCTTGGAGGAGGAAGATTGATCCTTTCAAATCGCCTTGGACCTTCCGGAATTGTAACAGGAATTGGTTCTTACTCTACGACAATCTCTGGCTTCTTTCTACTGGGTTGCCAATTGGTTTAGATAGATCTGTACCATCCTGAATTTCTTCGAGATGCACAGTCCTCCCAATGACGTCTTTGGAAACAAAACTCCTTTTCCATAAAGACCCCACCCCATGCGATGAACACCATGTTCTCACTGGGATTGTAGAAGTAGTATCCCCTTGTTGCTTTGGGATACCTCACGAAGGTGCATATCTCAGATCTTGGTTCGAGCTTAGTCGAAACCAAATGTTTCACATAAGCCTTGCAACCACAAATCTTTAGGAAGGACAAAGCGGGCATCATCCCATATCATTTTAAAATGGTGTCCCTTCCACACCCTTCGTCGAAGCCCGATTCACTATGAATGCGGTCGTCTCTAGAGCATAATCCCAGAAAGAGATTGGGAGATCAGTCCAACTAATAATGGAACGGACCATTATCTAACAATGTCCGATTTCTCCGTTTGGCTACACCTTTCATCTACAGTGTCCCAGGAGGAGTCCATTCCAAAAGGATCCCATTCTCTTTTAGATGATCTAATAACTCTGTGGTCAAGTATTTTCCACCTCGATCCAATCGAAGTGCCTTAATACCTTTGTCGAGCTGGTTTTCTACTTTAGTCTTAAACTCTTTGAATTTATCAAAAGCTTCAGACTTATGTCTCAGCGAATAGACATAACCATATTTACTGTAATCATCAGTAAATGTGATAAAGTAGTTAAAACCCCTCCTGGCAAGTGAACTTATTGGTATACACACATTCGAGTGTATCAGCCCCAATAATTCACTCGCCCTTTCATCGCGATCGATAAAAAGGCACTTTAGTCATTTTGCCCATCAAACAAACCTTGCACCTATCGATCGAATGGAATTCGAATGAACCTGAAAGTCCGCACTTCTGAAATGCTGATAGGTGTTTCTTGTTTATGCGACCTAAATGACAGTGCCTTAACAGAGTTAGGTTTAAATCGTTGGATTTAGACCTCTTGGTATTAACGGAATATATAGAACTTGAGGCATTGTTACCCATATCTAATATGTACAATCCTCCAACCAAGTCAGTACTGGTATAAAACATATCATTGCATAGAACATTGAAAACTCCATTTCCAATATTAACATTATATCCTTCCTTGTCAAACACGGATACAGATATAATATTCCTACTAAAAGTAGGTATGCAATATACATTATACAGTACTAAGACAAGGCCTCTTGGCAAAGCAAGACTCATGGATCCTACAGCAGTTGCCACAACTCTGAGGTCCACTTCGTGCTTTCCAAACCTCTCCTACTTTCAGCCACCATATATAAGTGCATGTGTGAGATTCAGTCCTGGTATCTAATACCCATGAATCTTTGGAAGTAGAGAGATGTAGCTCTATAGAGTTAATACCGGATGAAGGCACGGTCCCACCGCCCTTCCTTAGATCATCCAGGTTTCCTGATGAAGGCACAGTCCTACTGCCCTTCTTCAGATCATCCACGCTATTTGATGAAGGCGCAGTCCCACTGCCCTTCTTCAGATCAGCCGTGAACTTCCTGTAATCCCGGTTCCAATGACCAGGCTATTGGCAGTAGAAGCAGACATTCTCATGTGTCTCATCTTTCCTGCCAAGTGCGTATGGGCCCCACCCTTGCCACTTCCAATTCCCTTGTTGACCATCAGAATATCCTTGGATCCCAGATCCCTGATATATTCTTCTCAGCAGTTAATGACACTTCATGTAACTCTGATATGGTCTTAGAGACAGCCTTGTCAAGGACATATTCTTTGCGTTCAGACTTGAGGACTATCCTCAAAATTCTGTACCAGTCCAAATAGTTTGTCCCATTTAGCTTGACCCTGTCAAGAATGGTTTTTAATGACAAACTATTAATGTTCGCTGAATTTGCCATTTGATCTACAACAGATAAAATTCAATCAGTAAACTGAATAAATTTTATGAAGATCAAGCTTAAACACCAACAATCGATTCTAAACCTTTAGAATCTGAAACCAAGATCCTTGATTCACTCGATTAAGCTGAACTAATGCTCACCACTTAATCGAGCTATGTAGGTAGGACTCCATCCAATCACATCCAATGTGACTCCTGGCTAAGGTATGTACTTATGTACACGACTTACCCTATCTGTTACCCTAGCTCAACCTCAGGCTGAGAATCGTAGTCGGGTCCACCAATTTTCAACTATGGCTCGTCACTATGTAGGTGCTCCGCTAATGCGCACGACACCCACATATGTCGTCCAAACCTACTACCCCGCTTCCCCATGGATGCCCCGCTAATGCGCACGACACCCATAGGACGAGGAGGTAGTAAGGTGTTGATGATTGGGAGGTATCGGACATGACCCGCTTTTACTTGTCCAGTTGTGTTCAAAACTTTGGCACATCCTAGATGCGATGAGCACATCAACTACATTCCAAATGCAATGATGCCTCAAATTACATCCAATGTAATTCTTCCTTTGAACCCGTCAACTACATCCAATGCAATGACGGTTCTAAGAGTTCACACACAAGGATTAAAATTCCAATTTTATCTTTGCATGTGAGGTGATATGATCGGTAAATAAAGTTAAGCATGCAATTCTAAAACACATAGAATTCATCACGCATAAACTAAACCAAGCATAAAGCGATAAATGTGCACATAATAGCCCCCTAAACTAACTCCCACTAGCTTCTTGAGCTCCACCGACTCCAAGCCGATGCCAACACCCGAAAAGCCACCAAATGACCTTTTCACCCTTTCTTCGTCTTGAGTAAAATATTACAATTTAATACACGACTCGCAGGTCGGGAATAAATAAATATTACAAACAAGTGGTACGACGACCACACCTCGAAAAAATAATTACACGCTAACTCTAACGGCTCGCAGGCCGTGAAAAGTGATACATAATTAAATCGAGCTCGGGGCTATTATGTACACCATGCCAACATCACATCACACATCGTGTTACCAAACAAGCATGTTATCAAACATCATGTGATTTTCCGGTTTTAATTAATAGCCAAGTTTCGAAATTTTTTGATGCTCGGTTTATCGAAACCGTTCAAAAATGAAACTTTTGAACATTTGATCTTCGAGTTCGTCATGACGGTTCCAAACTCGTCATAACTAACAAAACGGTTTAGCCTTGGCATATCAACCATCCAATGGTCATGCTTGGCCTAGCTCCGTCCAACGGAGCCCCGTTCGGTCCCGGTTTCGGCTCCCCGAGAGTCCCGCTCCCGAGACCCGAAAAATCAAATTTTTTTTTCAAAATTTCCAGATTTGAAAAACTTTTCAAAAATTCATTTTTCATGCATTAAACCCATAAACAAGAATTTAAAACATGTTATCAAACAATTTAGCAAATTAACATGCAAAACCGAAACTAGCAAGCAAAACCGAAAGTTCTCTTGTGAATCCCGAAGGTAGCACGGCTCTGATACCACTGTTGGGTCTCGATGGAGGGTATGAACACATACTTGCAGCGGAAATAACTCGAGACCATGTCATAGAACACTACCAAATATTAGATACACAAGAGAATAAACAATATGGATGTTTCCTTACCAACTAGTTCAAGAAAAGGAAGAGAACACCAAAGAAACGATGATCGGCTTGAGTCTCCAAGATGCCTACGTATCCAATTGGAATCAAAGCCACGTAGTTCTTCTTTAGATGACTCAAGAACACAACAAGAGGGAGGAAAAGTGCCAAACTCGAAATTGTAGTGTGAGAGGGAGAGAAGTTGTGTTTCTATTCTTGTCTTGTGATTTGTTGTAGGAAAAAGATGACTTAAACCATCAACAACCATCAAGGACAAGTAAGGTGTGAAGCATGGTGTGAAGTAAGACAAGTATGGTGCTAAGTATGGCAAGACAAGATGGGTTAGGTGGTGAATCACCAACACCTTAATCCTTGTCTTGCTTACTTAGTACTAATTAATCAAGACTTGATTAATTAGTTCCATGGGCCTTGGTTGCATGGGCCTTTCATGGGCCTCTTGGAACATGGCCCATGGCCATTCCCAACGAGGTCCCGTGACGTGCTCATCGCCTCCAAGCCTTCCATACCGGAAATGTCCAACATTATCCAACGCGATCAATCCCAAGACTCCAAGCCTTGTCTTGATCCGTAATGTCCTATTCACTTACGGGCACATGACCCAAAACCCAGTTTTGGTCATGTCCCGAGACAACTCTCTTTTGGCCATTCTCCATAAATGTGTCAATGAGTTTCATCCTTCGGTGTGACCCTTAGGTCTATGCATGTCGATAGATCAACGTAAAATCCCATTTTACTTGATCCTATATAAGTGGCAACTAACGAGACTTTAGTATTGCCTGACACTACATAGCGAATCGAACCAATCGATTCTAACCTTTCCGTCGTCCCTGTCATTATCCTTTTATCTCCGATATCCTGATTGAGATAAGGCATAGAGCCGTCATCCTTATTATTCTCAATCACCGTTCCTTGATATGTGAGATGACTGATGATATGATACCCAGTATCATGTGCATGGCCATGCTATTCTTCCAGTCACTCTCGATCAAGCGGCCGAGAACCGATATCTTTCTCATACCTTAGTACGAGGGATAAATCCCTTAGCCGTCTTTCGTGTCACTCATGTAGCCCGTCCCCAAGCCAATCTTGGCCGTTATGGAAGCCCTGTTACGGACAACGTTAGGCTCAGGTCAAACTCAGTTGTTGACTACATAGCGATCACAAAGACTCCTTGGTCTAAGGATACATAACAAGATACAACACTGAATATGTTCATGACTTAATCTATGGCACATATTCAGGGCGGGTCGTCCAATATCATGTCCCACATGATATCTATGATCAGACTCCGGAATCCCATTCCAATGACTAACAGAACGTAAGCCATAAAGAGCCATCTTTCATACTAGTCGCTTCTAGTGAAGCTTTGTTGACTAGGGACCCATCGAGTGTGATCTATCTCGATCTATGGTTCTATTCGCATGGTGGGCATAAATCAGAGCACACATCGATATATTACTCCAACACATAAGTAATATAAAGCCGCTTTAATTTTATTGCTAACGATGATATATACATTTGGACATTTAGGATTGAACTACGGGCACTAAGACTAACAATCTCCCACTTGCCCTAGTTCCAATCTAAACTCCAATATGTCCCCATCGACTTTACATGTCTAACATGTTCAGGCAGTGACACTGCCTTAGTCAAAGGGTTGGCTATGTTATCATCTGTTGCAATATCGGTTATCTTCACTTCACCTCAGTTCAGTATTTATCTGATGAGGTGGATACGCCGCAGTACATGTTTGGATTTGTTATACGATCTAGGCTTTTAGCTTGCGCAATGGCCCTTGTGTTGTCGCAAGATGGATTCACCGGGCTGGATGGGTTTTTAATTACACCCAGCCCTGCCATGAATTTCCAAATCCACATAGCCTCCTTAGCTGCCTCTGCAGCATCCATGTACTTGGCCTCTGTCGTAGATTCGGCAATGATATCTTGCTTTACGCTGTCCCAGCTAAAGCTCTGTCATTCAGCGTAAACACATATCCTGATTGACTTCTAAAGTCATCTGGATTTGTCTTGGAAAACTAGCGTCTACTCATCCTTCGACGACTAGTTCAGCATCATCTTTCCCCCGGGTTAGAATGATGTCTACTGGTACAACATAAGGCTTACGAGACGTCTGGTCTCATACATGTCATGGCATATATGATCGATCCTGCCCCCAGGCGCATAGGATTTTCATCATCCTTTTCAGCTCATCAGGTGTCTTAGGACACCGAGTCTTGCTGAGATGAATGCCATGACTAGTGGGTAAGAGTCCTTTCTTTGAATCGAGCATTAAGAACCTACTCAATGCCTTGTTCACATAGGTTCCCTGACTTAAATCCAAGACCCTCTTGGTGCGATCTCTACATATCTTAATCCTTAAGATATAAGAAGCATCGCCTAAGTCCTTTATTGAAAAACACTTCCTCAACCAAGCTTTAGTCTCGTGCAAGGTTGGGATGTCGTTTTCAATGAGAACCAGAAAGGTAATCTTGCTCCCACTAGCCTTCTTATAAACGCAAGATTCATCCTCGCTCTTGATTAAGCCAAATCCAATTACAGCTTCATCAAAACGAAGGATCCAACTCCGAGAAGTTCGTTTCAATCCATAAATGGATTTCAACAACTTATAAATCTTTCCTTTATTCTTCGGATCGTCAAAACCTTTGGGCCGAGACATACAAACGTACTCAGTCAAATTTCCATTTAGGAAAGCGGTTTTGACATCCACTTGCCATATCTCGTTATTATGATACGCAGTTATGTCAAGAAGAATTTGGATCGATTTTGACCATAGCCACTAAGGAGAAGGTTTCCTCATAGTCAATCCATGCCTATAACCTTTCGCCACCAGTTGAGCTTTGTAGGTCAGAGGTTTGCCGTCCATGTCCATCTTCACCTTGAAGATCCATTTGCATCCGATGGTCCTCACACCATTGATGGGATCAACCGGTTCCCAGACTCGGTTGTCCGACATGGATTGCATTTCCTCCCTCATGGCTCCCAGCCATAACTCGGAGTTGGGCCCATCCACGACTTCCTGAAATGTGGCTGGATCATCGTGATCCACCATGACTTCATTGTCACCTCCGGATACCATATCTTGGAGGAGGAAGATTGATCCTTTCAAATCGCCTTGGACCTTCCGGAATTGTAACAGGAATTGGTTCTTACTCTACGACAATCTCTGGCTTCTTTCTACTGGGTTGCCAATTGGTTTAGATAGATCTGTACCATCCTGAATTTCTTCGAGATGCACAGTCCTCCCAATGACGTCTTTGGAAACAAAACTCCTTTTCCATAAAGACCCCACCCCATGCGATGAACACCATGTTCTCACTGGGATTGTAGAAGTAGTATCCCCTTGTTGCTTTGGGATACCTCACGAAGGTGCATATCTCAGATCTTGGTTCGAGCTTAGTCGAAACCAAATGTTTCACATAAGCCTTGCAACCACAAATCTTTAGGAAGGACAAAGCGGGCATCATCCCATATCATTTTAAAATGGTGTCCCTTCCACACCCTTCGTCGAAGCCCGATTCACTATGAATGCGGTCGTCTCTAGAGCATAATCCCAGAAAGAGATTGGGAGATCAGTCCAACTAATAATGGAACGGACCATTATCTAACAATGTCCGATTTCTCCGTTTGGCTACACCTTTCATCTACAGTGTCCCAGGAGGAGTCCATTCCAAAAGGATCCCATTCTCTTTTAGATGATCTAATAACTCTGTGGTCAAGTATTTTCCACCTCGATCCAATCGAAGTGCCTTAATACCTTTGTCGAGCTGGTTTTCTACTTTAGTCTTAAACTCTTTGAATTTATCAAAAGCTTCAGACTTATGTCTCAGCGAATAGACATAACCATATTTACTGTAATCATCAGTAAATGTGATAAAGTAGTTAAAACCCCTCCTGGCAAGTGAACTTATTGGTATACACACATTCGAGTGTATCAGCCCCAATAATTCACTCGCCCTTTCATCGCGATCGATAAAAAGGCACTTTAGTCATTTTGCCCATCAAACAAACCTTGCACCTATCGATCGAATGGAATTCGAATGAACCTGAAAGTCCGCACTTCTGAAATGCTGATAGGTGTTTCTTGTTTATGCGACCTAAATGACAGTGCCTTAACAGAGTTAGGTTTAAATCGTTGGATTTAGACCTCTTGGTATTAACGGAATATATAGAACTTGAGGCATTGTTACCCATATCTAATATGTACAATCCTCCAACCAAGTCAGTACTGGTATAAAACATATCATTGCATAGAACATTGAAAACTCCATTTCCAATATTAACATTATATCCTTCCTTGTCAAACACGGATACAGATATAATATTCCTACTAAAAGTAGGTATGCAATATACATTATACAGTACTAAGACAAGGCCTCTTGGCAAAGCAAGACTCATGGATCCTACAGCAGTTGCCACAACTCTGAGGTCCACTTCGTGCTTTCCAAACCTCTCCTACTTTCAGCCACCATATATAAGTGCATGTGTGAGATTCAGTCCTGGTATCTAATACCCATGAATCTTTGGAAGTAGAGAGATGTAGCTCTATAGAGTTAATACCGGATGAAGGCACGGTCCCACCGCCCTTCCTTAGATCATCCAGGTTTCCTGATGAAGGCACAGTCCTACTGCCCTTCTTCAGATCATCCACGCTATTTGATGAAGGCGCAGTCCCACTGCCCTTCTTCAGATCAGCCGTGAACTTCCTGTAATCCCGGTTCCAATGACCAGGCTATTGGCAGTAGAAGCAGACATTCTCATGTGTCTCATCTTTCCTGCCAAGTGCGTATGGGCCCCACCCTTGCCACTTCCAATTCCCTTGTTGACCATCAGAATATCCTTGGATCCCAGATCCCTGATATATTCTTCTCAGCAGTTAATGACACTTCATGTAACTCTGATATGGTCTTAGAGACAGCCTTGTCAAGGACATATTCTTTGCGTTCAGACTTGAGGACTATCCTCAAAATTCTGTACCAGTCCAAATAGTTTGTCCCATTTAGCTTGACCCTGTCAAGAATGGTTTTTAATGACAAACTATTAATGTTCGCTGAATTTGCCATTTGATCTACAACAGATAAAATTCAATCAGTAAACTGAATAAATTTTATGAAGATCAAGCTTAAACACCAACAATCGATTCTAAACCTTTAGAATCTGAAACCAAGATCCTTGATTCACTCGATTAAGCTGAACTAATGCTCACCACTTAATCGAGCTATGTAGGTAGGACTCCATCCAATCACATCCAATGTGACTCCTGGCTAAGGTATGTACTTATGTACACGACTTACCCTATCTGTTACCCTAGCTCAACCTCAGGCTGAGAATCGTAGTCGGGTCCACCAATTTTCAACTATGGCTCGTCACTATGTAGGTGCTCCGCTAATGCGCACGACACCCACATATGTCGTCCAAACCTACTACCCCGCTTCCCCATGGATGCCCCGCTAATGCGCACGACACCCATAGGACGAGGAGGTAGTAAGGTGTTGATGATTGGGAGGTATCGGACATGACCCGCTTTTACTTGTCCAGTTGTGTTCAAAACTTTGGCACATCCTAGATGCGATGAGCACATCAACTACATTCCAAATGCAATGATGCCTCAAATTACATCCAATGTAATTCTTCCTTTGAACCCGTCAACTACATCCAATGCAATGACGGTTCTAAGAGTTCACACACAAGGATTAAAATTCCAATTTTATCTTTGCATGTGAGGTGATATGATCGGTAAATAAAGTTAAGCATGCAATTCTAAAACACATAGAATTCATCACGCATAAACTAAACCAAGCATAAAGCGATAAATGTGCACATAATAGCCCCCTAAACTAACTCCCACTAGCTTCTTGAGCTCCACCGACTCCAAGCCGATGCCAACACCCGAAAAGCCACCAAATGACCTTTTCACCCTTTCTTCGTCTTGAGTAAAATATTACAATTTAATACACGACTCGCAGGTCGGGAATAAATAAATATTACAAACAAGTGGTACGACGACCACACCTCGAAAAAATAATTACACGCTAACTCTAACGGCTCGCAGGCCGTGAAAAGTGATACATAATTAAATCGAGCTCGGGGCTATTATGTACACCATGCCAACATCACATCACACATCGTGTTACCAAACAAGCATGTTATCAAACATCATGTGATTTTCCGGTTTTAATTAATAGCCAAGTTTCGAAATTTTTTGATGCTCGGTTTATCGAAACCGTTCAAAAATGAAACTTTTGAACATTTGATCTTCGAGTTCGTCATGACGGTTCCAAACTCGTCATAACTAACAAAACGGTTTAGCCTTGGCATATCAACCATCCAATGGTCATGCTTGGCCTAGCTCCGTCCAACGGAGCCCCGTTCGGTCCCGGTTTCGGCTCCCCGAGAGTCCCGCTCCCGAGACCCGAAAAATCAAATTTTTTTTTCAAAATTTCCAGATTTGAAAAACTTTTCAAAAATTCATTTTTCATGCATTAAACCCATAAACAAGAATTTAAAACATGTTATCAAACAATTTAGCAAATTAACATGCAAAACCGAAACTAGCAAGCAAAACCGAAAGTTCTCTTGTGAATCCCGAAGGTAGCACGGCTCTGATACCACTGTTGGGTCTCGATGGAGGGTATGAACACATACTTGCAGCGGAAATAACTCGAGACCATGTCATAGAACACTACCAAATATTAGATACACAAGAGAATAAACAATATGGATGTTTCCTTACCAACTAGTTCAAGAAAAGGAAGAGAACACCAAAGAAACGATGATCGGCTTGAGTCTCCAAGATGCCTACGTATCCAATTGGAATCAAAGCCACGTAGTTCTTCTTTAGATGACTCAAGAACACAACAAGAGGGAGGAAAAGTGCCAAACTCGAAATTGTAGTGTGAGAGGGAGAGAAGTTGTGTTTCTATTCTTGTCTTGTGATTTGTTGTAGGAAAAAGATGACTTAAACCATCAACAACCATCAAGGACAAGTAAGGTGTGAAGCATGGTGTGAAGTAAGACAAGTATGGTGCTAAGTATGGCAAGACAAGATGGGTTAGGTGGTGAATCACCAACACCTTAATCCTTGTCTTGCTTACTTAGTACTAATTAATCAAGACTTGATTAATTAGTTCCATGGGCCTTGGTTGCATGGGCCTTTCATGGGCCTCTTGGAACATGGCCCATGGCCATTCCCAACGAGGTCCCGTGACGTGCTCATCGCCTCCAAGCCTTCCATACCGGAAATGTCCAACATTATCCAACGCGATCAATCCCAAGACTCCAAGCCTTGTCTTGATCCGTAATGTCCTATTCACTTACGGGCACATGACCCAAAACCCAGTTTTGGTCATGTCCCGAGACAACTCTCTTTTGGCCATTCTCCATAAATGTGTCAATGAGTTTCATCCTTCGGTGTGACCCTTAGGTCTATGCATGTCGATAGATCAACGTAAAATCCCATTTTACTTGATCCTATATAAGTGGCAACTAACGAGACTTTAGTATTGCCTGACACTACATAGCGAATCGAACCAATCGATTCTAACCTTTCCGTCGTCCCTGTCATTATCCTTTTATCTCCGATATCCTGATTGAGATAAGGCATAGAGCCGTCATCCTTATTATTCTCAATCACCGTTCCTTGATATGTGAGATGACTGATGATATGATACCCAGTATCATGTGCATGGCCATGCTATTCTTCCAGTCACTCTCGATCAAGCGGCCGAGAACCGATATCTTTCTCATACCTTAGTACGAGGGATAAATCCCTTAGCCGTCTTTCGTGTCACTCATGTAGCCCGTCCCCAAGCCAATCTTGGCCGTTATGGAAGCCCTGTTACGGACAACGTTAGGCTCAGGTCAAACTCAGTTGTTGACTACATAGCGATCACAAAGACTCCTTGGTCTAAGGATACATAACAAGATACAACACTGAATATGTTCATGACTTAATCTATGGCACATATTCAGGGCGGGTCGTCCAATATCATGTCCCACATGATATCTATGATCAGACTCCGGAATCCCATTCCAATGACTAACAGAACGTAAGCCATAAAGAGCCATCTTTCATACTAGTCGCTTCTAGTGAAGCTTTGTTGACTAGGGACCCATCGAGTGTGATCTATCTCGATCTATGGTTCTATTCGCATGGTGGGCATAAATCAGAGCACACATCGATATATTACTCCAACACATAAGTAATATAAAGCCGCTTTAATTTTATTGCTAACGATGATATATACATTTGGACATTTAGGATTGAACTACGGGCACTAAGACTAACAATCTCCCACTTGCCCTAGTTCCAATCTAAACTCCAATATGTCCCCATCGACTTTACATGTCTAACATGTTCAGGCAGTGACACTGCCTTAGTCAAAGGGTTGGCTATGTTATCATCTGTTGCAATATCGGTTATCTTCACTTCACCTCAGTTCAGTATTTATCTGATGAGGTGGATACGCCGCAGTACATGTTTGGATTTGTTATACGATCTAGGCTTTTAGCTTGCGCAATGGCCCTTGTGTTGTCGCAAGATGGATTCACCGGGCTGGATGGGTTTTTAATTACACCCAGCCCTGCCATGAATTTCCAAATCCACATAGCCTCCTTAGCTGCCTCTACAGCATCCATGTACTTGGCCTCTGTCGTAGATTCGGCAATGATATCTTGCTTTACGCTGTCCCAGCTAAAGCTCTGTCATTCAGCGTAAACACATATCCTGATTGACTTCTAAAGTCATCTGGATTTGTCTTGGAAAACTAGCGTCTACTCATCCTTCGACGACTAGTTCAGCATCATCTTTCCCCCGGGTTAGAATGATGTCTACTGGTACAACATAAGGCTTACGAGACGTCTGGTCTCATACATGTCATGGCATATATGATCGATCCTGCCCCCAGGCGCATAGGATTTTCATCATCCTTTTCAGCTCATCAGGTGTCTTAGGACACCGAGTCTTGCTGAGATGAATGCCATGACTAGTGGGTAAGAGTCCTTTCTTTGAATCGAGCATTAAGAACCTACTCAATGCCTTGTTCACATAGGTTCCCTGACTTAAATCCAAGACCCTCTTGGTGCGATCTCTACATATCTTAATCCTTAAGATATAAGAAGCATCGCCTAAGTCCTTTATTGAAAAACACTTCCTCAACCAAGCTTTAGTCTCGTGCAAGGTTGGGATGTCGTTTTCAATGAGAACCAGAAAGGTAATCTTGCTCCCACTAGCCTTCTTATAAACGCAAGATTCATCCTCGCTCTTGATTAAGCCAAATCCAATTACAGCTTCATCAAAACGAAGGATCCAACTCCGAGAAGTTCGTTTCAATCCATAAATGGATTTCAACAACTTATAAATCTTTCCTTTATTCTTCGGATCGTCAAAACCTTTGGGCCGAGACATACAAACGTACTCAGTCAAATTTCCATTTAGGAAAGCGGTTTTGACATCCACTTGCCATATCTCGTTATTATGATACGCAGTTATGTCAAGAAGAATTTGGATCGATTTTGACCATAGCCACTAAGGAGAAGGTTTCCTCATAGTCAATCCATGCCTATAACCTTTCGCCACCAGTTGAGCTTTGTAGGTCAGAGGTTTGCCGTCCATGTCCATCTTCACCTTGAAGATCCATTTGCATCCGATGGTCCTCACACCATTGATGGGATCAACCGGTTCCCAGACTCGGTTGTCCGACATGGATTGCATTTCCTCCCTCATGGCTCCCAGCCATAACTCGGAGTTGGGCCCATCCACGACTTCCTGAAATGTGGCTGGATCATCGTGATCCACCATGACTTCATTGTCACCTCCGGATACCATATCTTGGAGGAGGAAGATTGATCCTTTCAAATCGCCTTGGACCTTCCGGAATTGTAACAGGAATTGGTTCTTACTCTACGACAATCTCTGGCTTCTTTCTACTGGGTTGCCAATTGGTTTAGATAGATCTGTACCATCCTGAATTTCTTCGAGATGCACAGTCCTCCCAATGACGTCTTTGGAAACAAAACTCCTTTTCCATAAAGACCCCACCCCATGCGATGAACACCATGTTCTCACTGGGATTGTAGAAGTAGTATCCCCTTGTTGCTTTGGGATACTTCATGATATATACATTTGGACGGCACTAAGACTAACAGGCTATCCAGACTTATATGGAAATCCGGGGCCAGGAGGCGATTCCTTCCCTTTCTATTCGTTATTCTCGGGGGGGGGGGGGGGGGGGGGGGGGCTCACAACCAATAATTGTGGTATGGCAGAAGCCCATCAATGATAGGTATATTCTGAGGTGCTACCTCGTTGCTGGAGGTGTAGAGGTCGGCACAGGTGGAGAGGGAGGAGGAGGGAGGGCTACATGGGTTCGGCCGCCGAAGGTGCGGTGGAAGTTGAACATTAATGGGCCCTCGATGGAAGGTTGGCAGAGGGGGAGGACTGGTGTGTCGAGATGCAGGTGGTAGGGTATTAGAGATTCAATATTTTTTATTTTCGGAAATCCAAAACCCGAAGCACATTGAAGCCATGATCCTGAGGGAAGCTTTGCATTGGTGTTAGGAGAGTGGATTGGAGTATAGGAACGTAGAGATGGATTGTTTGGGGGTGGTATTGGCGATCAACTGTCCGTATTCACTTCTCAACCCTTCAGGGTGTTAATTGATGATTGTAAGGCTTTACTGTTTCATTTAAATGATGTTAAGGTAGTCCATGTTCGTAGGACTGCCAATAGAATAACTCATGAGCTAACTGGACATGTCCGGTTGTGGGCGAATATGGTGTGGGATTATTCTTGTTTACCGGAACCCCTTTAGGGGTTACCGGTTGTTGATACTGAGTAATATATCTAGCATTTCTTCAAAAGTGAAATAATATTTGATTTTTTTTGAAGGATAGATGTCCCAGTTTATTCCATAAGAAAAGAAAGAAACTGAATTCATAAAAGGCTCCCATATATAGTTAAGACCCCGGTACATACAGATGCTTTAACGTCCTTGACCATTGAAAGGTGTCTACTTGTTATTGTTGCTACAAAGAAACAATATGTCACAAAAATGAAAACACGAGATTCGGTATCAGTTTCAGGATGTTTAACTAACAGATTGGCATACAAGAAGAAATTGTGGGGTGTGCTGGACTAGTCGGTGGATGATCTTTCTTCATTGGGGTGTTAAGAATAGTCCTACCTTGTGAAGAGGGGGAAGTTAATATCGAATTGGGATAGGATTGGACAGGCTTCCACCCCCTGTCCTACCTGATTCTTTTTTATACGTATCTCCCGATGAGGTGCTTAACAAACCGCTTAGTCAAGTGGGGCTTTAATGGAGGGTATAATTCTGTCTGGAAGAAGGTTCATCAACTTGGCATCTAGTAGATAGGCATATTGGGCCTTTTTCCTTACCCAGGTCTTCCATCCCTTAGTCTTTTTTGGTTAGAGCTTCGTGTCGTAGACTTGATGCCTTTTTCCCGAAACCTGATGGATTGTCGCGGACATGACCTCTTCAAGGCCTAAGACTGTGGTGGCATGAGTGTTCGGCTATAGTTGCAGGTTGTAGGGTATGGTAGAAGATGTTTTGTCACACCCCAAATCCGGTTTTGGCCGGACTCGAGACGCGACTTGAAATAAAAGAGATAAAAGTAGTAAAACAGTAATAAACTCCTTTAAAGCTGAAACGAGTTCCAAGATATTCCTCAAATAATTCGATTCAAATTTCAAATATAATGTAAAAATTCGACGAGTAACCTAAGATAAATAGATTTCAACAACTTGACCCAACACGTCTCTAATACAACCCTCAAGACATCCAGAAGCTCCCGAGCCTCGAATTTCCCAGATAAATAAGTACACCTGTACACACAATAAATAAACAAATAGGGGGTGAGCTTACGCTCAGTAGGGAAAAATCGTAAACAACTTTAGCCTCCAAGTTTAATCATAAAATTGCTTTAGTCCGGTGTCACAAAAGTGCTTAAAACTCTTAGACCAAAAGATGTAATAAACAAATAAAAAAGTAAAACGAACCATAACGTATTCTCAAGACTAACGATAACTTCCTGAAGGATAAATGGAGAACACTATAATAAAAGAGAATACCATCACAGTCGGGAGCAATAGATACTATTAACCAATGAAATACTATGGATTCAGTGCAAATAAAATAGTATCGTTTTCTCAATGACAACATTAACCTTAGAAGAGTCCATAAAAATACTATAAACGAACCGTAATTACTAAAATGGGAGTAAATAATGTCACACCAACCACTCGCTTTCTCAAGCCTCCGATCCACGGATAGATTCTGGTGTCACATCGGTTCCCATATTCCGATCCACTAGAGTACCCATATCATATCAGATTTTCCCTCGGTCCAGAGGAGGCACATGCATCGGGCCACCGGAAAAAATCTCACAGGGACGCTCATCGTCGGGATTCTCGGAAATGCCTCCAAAGGACCGTAGTCATAGGGAACCAAGGTAGTGCTCCCGCAGGACGCATACGCTTGGGTAAAATATCAAGAAATCAATCCCCGCAGGGTAAACCATCCAATTGGCCTGCAGGGTCCCGTAATCAATTCCCCGCAAGGTCCAATAATCAATGCCCCGCAGGGTCCATAACCATTGCCCGCAGGCTCAATAACCAATGCCCCGCAGGGTCCATAACCATTGCCCGCAGCCTCAATAATCTATCAATATCTCACTGTATCTGTCCAACTCCAACCACCACAACGGCACCGGATTACCCCCCCCCCCCCCCCCCCACCCCACCCCACCCCCCGTGTAGTACCGAACCAAACAAACAAGCAAGCAAAGATAACAATAAGGTAAAAGCACTAAAATTCACCCATCAATGAACACTCCTCAAATCACACTTTTATTTCATCAAAGCCAACCAATAACACTCCACACTTACCGTATACTTACCTGCCACGAACCATCGGTACGTCGATCACCTGATTGTACCCCTTTGGCACAACTAGTCATACTCGATCATCCGTTCAAGTAAACTAGTTCCATTAGACTCTTGATTATCCTACTAACTAGCAACCAAGCATGTGAACCTAGCACACAACTAATCCGAGAGCTCTTCACAACCTCTCTCCCAGTAAATCAATTCCCAAGTATTGAAATCGATTTACACTAGTCATCTTCATCCTAAACATGCATTCTAGACATTTCCGGTTATTAATAATTGAAAGACGATTATTCTAGTTATTCGCATCCTATAGGCAATTCTAGGACCTTTCCGATTTTATTAACCTAACATGCATACTAAGCGTTTAAATAAGAAATTAAGACTTTCCCTACCTTGTGGTCTTCCTCTAATAATACTCTGATGAAAACTCGAGTGGCCTTTCCTCCGTTCTTCACACGGGTCCCGGATTGGCCTTCGTTCTTCTAGCTCGGGTCCAAGCCCTTGTGCTCGGGCGAAGTCCCGTCTAGGTTTGACAAAGAAGGAGTCCAATCAAAACCGGTAAATGTCCAAAGTTCACTGATTTACCCAAAATTAACTCTTAAAAATATCACCTTAAATTAATTAAATCAAATAATTAAATCTGATTTTAAAATAGTTTATTTGAAACTGGGTTGACCCGGATCCGACCCGGCCCGACCCGAATCCGGACCTGAGCCCGGTCCAGACCTGGTTCAGGCCCGAACCCAAGTCCAGGTCTCTGGGCCCAAGGCCCATCTTCTTTCTCATCCGGCCCGAGGCCTGTGTCTGTGGCCCGAGTCACCCGGCCCAAGGCCTGCCAGCCTTAACCCTGAGCTCGTTCAGCTCCGGCGAGCTTCGTGTGTTCCGGCCACCGTCTCCGGTGGCGACAACACCTAGAACATGTGCGACGAGCCGGCGGAGCTGAGGAAAAAGGGCGGCAGAGTCCGGCTGTGGTTAGACGAGGGGTCCGACATCAGGTACGTCGTCAGGAGCCGTGCTTCGCTCAGATCTAGGGCTCGAGACATCGTCGGCGGTGGTTCTGTCAGTAACTGCTCGTATCGAGCTCGAAAAGATGCAGATCCGGTCGATACGAGGTTGGGGAAGAAGAACCCAGGTGAGGGAAAGCTCGATTTAAGCCCGGAAGGGTGAACCCGAAGGGAAAGGGTCGCCGGCATTGGATCGAGTTCGCGTGCAAGCTCTGCTTGCGAACTGAGAGCAACCTCAGGTGACGCGACCGAGAGGATGGAGACGAGGGTGAGGGTGAGGTAGCAGAAGAAGAAGAAGAAAGGGGGAGGAGCTCCGGCGACAGTTCGCGAAGGAGACGCCGTCGATGGGTTTGGGTCTGAAGAAGGAGAGACGCGCGAGAGAGAAGCGAGTGGGCTAGGGTTTCAGAGTTGCGTGGGTTTGGGCCGCGCTTCGCTGATTGGGCCCAAGCTGGCCCAATCCCCCCAACTTAGTCCAAATAGCTTCTTTTCCCTTTTTTTTTATTTTTCCCTTCAATTTCCATCCGTTGCAAACTCATACCCAAACGTTTCAATTTTCCAAAAAGTTACCCTTTTGAAAGACCGGGGTTTTACAGTCTACCCCCCTTAAAAGAATTTCGTCCTCGAAATTTAAAACGCACGCGCTCCCCTTGATCCTATCTCAAGGGACGTCCAAATACCAACCTAGGTTGTTGGTGAGACTTGAACCTAAGACCTCACCCTTTATAGCATTTCCTTGAGTGATGCTATCACCAATTGAGCTGCAGCTCAATTGGTGATAGCATCACTCAAGGAAATGCTATAAAGGGTGAGGTCTTGGGTTCTAGTCTCACCAACAACCCAGGTTGGTAATTATCCGTGGACAATACACCAGAGGGGTTGGGGTGTATTGGGCTGCAGACCTAACATCGCCGCGCGTGGGGCCTTGTGTGGGACGGCGGGGTGTTACAAAAAAGTGCTCAATTGGTGATAGCATCACTCAAGGAAATGCTATAAAGGGTGAGGTCTTGGGTTCAAGTCTCACCAAGAACCTAGGTTGGTATTTGTCTGTGGACAATACACCAGAAGGGTTGGGGTGTATTGGGCTGCAGACCTAACATCACCGCGCGTGGGGCCCTGTGTGGGGCACGGCGGGGTGTTACATGTTTTCTGGGAATCCCAAGGACGTCACATGGGTCTCCTTGTTGATGTTAGTCTTGTCATGGATCCACTAAAGTGAGGGAGCTCTACGACTTGATCCACCCTCGGCTCATATGGCTATGAGCCACTCCCCTCCCTCTTTCCCAATTAAAGGATCTTAAAATACTCATCGAATAGCGGTGGTATCTTCTCGATCTGGATGGCCTGAAGGGCTAGTAGAGCTAGTACAAAAAGAGCACTAAACCCTGGGGCACTAAACCCGTCACAACAAGTTGTTGTGGTGGAGCGGGTAGTTGTGCAACTCGAGGAGCGAACAAGAGAAAACAAAGACTCTGAGAAACGCATTGATCAAATACCAGACAATGACAACACCATCTATGCATATATGTAAAGCGTTTATCTCGATATAGGCTATTTTAGAGCTTGTTGGTTTGAGACGGGAAACTTTGAAAAGATTAGCCGAGCCACCTAAGTGTTTGCCCCCTAACGGTATCCACACGAAAAAGATAATTCCACAACTTGACTTTCTAGTAGCCTTTATAGGGGTTGCCGAAACCTTAAGTTAATGAAGCTTTTCTTTTCGCCCCCCTCTTATGTTATATTTTTAGGACTTGATTTACCCTAAACCAATACAAGTAGAAACATGAAATCTAAGTAAAAGAGATTTCTTATTTCCTTTTGACCTAGTCAAACTAAAATCTCTTTTGAGTTTAGACTTTCTAAAATAATTAGGAGGTCTCTTAATACTAATGATAAATAAAACACAACAGATATATATGTATTTCATGAGTATTCGGTCAAGCCCCTTAATTTATATATTATTGGAACTTTTATTTGTTCCATTTAATTATTATGCAATAAAATAACTAAATACAAATAATGTTTTGTATTTCATGAGTAATTGATTAAATAAATTATTTTTATTATATCAATATAAATTTATCGATTTATTTAATCGAATATATAACGTTCACTTCATTACGGTCTTTACTCTAGTGATAATTATTATCTTAGCCCCCTATTATACGTCAAAATCAAATCCGAGTTGTCACTTACTTTTGGTTTTACTTCCTACGTATGACTATCCGAGATTTTTCAAAATCTAACAGATTCCGTTTCATTTGACATAATTTTTTTGACATGTGAGCAACACATGACAACTTTCTATCTCATAAATACCAATACTTCCCTCACATCTTCACCTTTATCTTCATATCTAAATAGTATGGCAGAAACGTCATTTCAGCCATTGTATAATTATTTGCATAAACAAAACTTTGTTATGTTCTGTCCTCTTATGGGAGCAGAGCAAAAACAGAGCATGCACACACTTTTCATTTTTTTTTTCTAATTCAGTTTTTGGTTTTGGAGGGGATGAATTGTAGAAGACAACGTGTCGCTCTTTCAGACGATTTAAAAGAAGATCTTTGAGCCCTTTTCGTCATGTCTCTAGGTTTCAGCTCCTTAGAGATAATCGTGACTTCTCTCCGTCTTTTACTACCATTTTTGGGTTCTTAAGAGCTTGGTTGAACCGTTTCTGTGTTGACTTTTGGGTTTTGGGATATGGGCTTCCTAGGGAGCTTACTCGGAATTGTTGGGTTTGAAATTGGAATTCCTATCGGACTGTTGGTAGGATTCTTCTTCTTCATCTACTCAGATCCCAACAATGTTCGGGTACCCTCTACAAATTTTACTTTACTCTACATCAGCTCGTGGTCCAGTTAGAAAGCATTTGTTTGATGTTGATGGTTTTGGTTTCCTTCGAGTAACACATATTTTGTTTCTTATGTTGTTTATGAAATTTATCGAGCTGGGTTTGAATCAAACTTGTGCATTATCTATTTATTTTTCATGAAAAATAAAATTATCGGATATAAATGGTGTGCTATTTTATCTGGCGTTTTTTTTTAAACGAGTAAAGAGGTATTGTATTACTGCAAAATAGCAACTTTACAGGTTAGGGCATAACTGCCCAGGATTTTAGATATTTGTCCCAGTCAACCGTAGTCCACCAGACGCTCTTGGATCCATAAAAATAGTCCGCTTTCAACCACAGATCCGAACTCAAGAGTTCCCCTTACCGACATTTCAACAATAATA
This sequence comes from Erodium maritimum, assembly GCA_963921825.1. Taxonomy (NCBI): domain Eukaryota; kingdom Viridiplantae; phylum Streptophyta; class Magnoliopsida; order Geraniales; family Geraniaceae; genus Erodium; species Erodium maritimum. The sequence continues at coordinate 38,282,524 of OY997596.1, forward strand.
AAACTCAAAGTCCTAAACCAAACAAAACAAAGACTTATTCAAACTAGAAAGAAATACAAAGTGGACCTAATAGAGACTGGAAGTAGTGCATGGAATGCGGATTTCCCGAGACTCCCCAGCACTGGTAGTCCCGGGTCTGTGGGTATAGTCCGTAGACGGACCCTCCCACCCACGTTGGGTCTTCTCATTCTTCCGAAGGAGGCTGAGACGCCTCCGTCTATGGACCCCGGACCAGAACGACGGCATGAAGTACGCCGTGACCCATGTGTTGCATTACTCCGGCGCCCCGAGGATGATCCCGTCGTCTAGGGTGATGGCCACGAGCTTCGCCCCGTCAGTGACGCAGGCTAGATGCCCAGGACTTGATCGATCGCAAGGGCTTGACCGATCGCAGGAGAAGGGACGTCCGGGGAGAGCGGTCGGGTGCCATGGCTGCCATGGTTGATTTCGGTCGAGACGGGGTTGCTCGAAACCGGAGAGCTATGGCGCGCGAAACAGATGGAGGTAGACGGGAAGGTAGCGGAACCTGGGCCAGGCACTTGGTGGCATACGTCGACCGAGGAGGTGATCGACGACGACGAGAGGTTAACCCCTGAAGGGTACGATTCGAAACCCTAGAGGGTTGATCCATGGAAGCCATGATTGAGAGCTCGAAGCTTTTTACGGCTGGCTCCCAAAGAGACCGTTGTGTACTGACTTTGCTAAAAAATTATCTTGAGTTAATTTGACAAAGTTCGGTAGATTTTGGGCTTTATGTTGAAAATCTTTAGGGGTTTGTTTGGCAATGTAAGGTGTATTTGTGTTTCTGATTTTATGCTCAAATTTGTTCTATTATGTGGCTCGCACCACGAACCACGACTCGCGGTTCACGTATCCGCGAATCGCTAGTCGGCGTGGTCCAATCACGACATGCCACGTGGCACGGTGAAGGAAAAAATCAAATTTTACAACGGTTACTTTTTTTTCTTTCTTTTTTAATTGAATTTAATACAAAAAAAACTTTTTCTCCACCTATAAATACCTCTTCGCCCATTCATCCAACCCAAAATCTCTCTCCATATTCTCTCAACTTTCACTCTCAAATTATCCACTTTCTCTCTATAAAATCCAATAAAAAAAATGTCTGACGATTCGTCTCATTTGCCGACCTCACCAGAGCAATAAGAGGACTCGCCGGATGAACACAACCCGACTCTTGAGATCAACACACCTCTAGGAGGGGGCTACCAAGACTTGTTGAACGAACATTCTTTCAACCAATATGTGTTACAACATTTGAACACCGGTATTTTGAACTTCTCTTTTTTAATTTTTTTTATTACAAATGTCTTTAAATGCAATTAGTTTCATTAATTAACTTTTTAGTTATATATGTTGTTAAATTTTTAGTTTCATTAATTAATTTTTTTTTTATGTATGTTAATTAATTCATTTGAACATAGTCCAAACCAACAACTGTCCAATCCAACAACCGTTCAATTCCGGCCAGAGACTTTCAACCCCCCCGGCTTTCAAACCCCCGCCATCAACTATTATGGGTACCCCTGTAATAGTGAGTACCACCAACAACACGTTGGTGTTAGCAACAGGACTCGGATCTCCTCCATGTCGTCCTCTGTTAGCCCCCGAGGTGGACACCAAAAGAAGTCGTCCGCAGGCAAACGCACCAGATGGAATCCTGAGGTGGAAAAGCTCATGATCAAAGCGTGGCTCCGCACAACCAAAGACCCCATCAAGGGAAACTCCCAAGACACCACCACGTTCTGGGGCACTGAGACGAAAAGGTTCGTTAAACACGGGAAATTCAAGCTCGAAAATGGACGTGGTCTTCCGTCAAGAGCCATTGGAACCGAACTGCTCCTAGAGTTCGGAGGTGAATCACCCTTATGAGGAAGGAGAAGGAGGAGGACCATAGCGGTTGGGAAGAAGAAAAGTGTAGCAAGCGGGTAGCCAAACTCTTTCGACTAACATGTCGATCCAACGAACCGAAGAAATTCAACATCTTCCATTGGATCGAGCCGATAGAACACAATGAGAAGTTCTGGACAGAGGAAGACACGGTTAGGACTCAACGACGACGATTGAACGAGGTTGGTAGTTACAGCACAACTCCACCTTATTCACTTCCAACTGATGATGACAATATTACAACGTGGTGAGTCCGACGTTAGTGAGGGGTCCAACGATCCGATCGAGGAATCAAGTGCCCCAATTGGCCCAAGTGCACCAATTTCCCCAATTGCCACTCCGCTTGAACAAGAGCGCCCAATTGGACACAAGGTCGCGAAGAGGAAAGGGAAGGAAATCATAGACCGAGCAGCTGCCATCGCCCAAATAGACAACGGAAGGTGCGAGAAGGTCAAGCTTGTGTGCGCTCTCGACGAGAAATTGGGACATACTTAAACAAAATTGAAGAAATGGAGAGCAAGGACGTGGAGGAGTTGACCGACGAGCAACATGTCAGCACATAAAAAGGTTGTTTGTATATAACGTACAAATTGACTGGCTCCAGAAACAAATTGACGACTTCCAAAATTGAAATTGTAATTTTTTTTATCATGAATGAATGTATTATGAATGTATCATAATCACGACATGTGAATCCTAATCCTCTAAATATGAGTCCCTTTATGTACATACTCTCACGTATAGGAGGTAAAACCAAAGATAGAATAAAGCTAGGATTTGTTTCTTGTGTTTTATTTTTAAAATAGCAAAGAGAAATGGCGGGAGAACAAAAAAATAAATAATCTCCTTGATCATGAAACTAGGTAATGGGTGATTGTTCTGCCCAAATGATCCCACACACCTATGCAAAAAGAAGCAAAAATAAAATCTGATTGGCTTTCATCGGAGTCCCCAAGGCAAGCACAAAACCAGATGAGATTCTCCGACAAAGGCATGCCTCTTTCCTCTTTTGTTTTTGTTTTTTTTGTTTGTTAATTTTAACTAATAAACATGTTAGTGAGCAGTAGAGGGGGTGGTACTTGCTACTTAGAATTGACCGACTAGTCTTCAATCCAATTTCCAGTGCAAATAGTTTAAAAACTTGTCGGATACCAATCGAAAGAGGCTTCAGTACTGCCTCTCTTCTCCTTCTACAATTCTATTTAGGAAAGATAGCGTATTAGCGTCTTAAATTATAATTAAAAACAATTGAATATGGAAAACTACTCTTAAATATGGATTAGAACAATAAGCTAAACTATCCTTAAAAAATTAGGAACCATTAGTTTTTTTTTTCCGAAAACCGCGCTTTCCCCAAACCATTTCCATCTCTTTCCTGACTGTACGACCTCCACCTGCATCGTCCGATCACCATGGATGTCCGTTCGCCACGCTTGTCGGCCTTTGCTGCTACATCTTGGCTATCGGTCTACCGATCCTCCATGGTCCGACCAACCATATGGGTCTCGTCGATCATCCCATGAGAGGAATCTAATGCCCTCACCGCTAATCGCCGGTTGCTGCCACACGAAATGGCGTACTCTCACCCTGGAGACCAACACGCTAGGCCAAAATCTCGGCTCCTACCACCGCGGTAAAGGGGCGCTACGGGGGAAGACGAGAGTTTCTTCCTCCGCTGGATCTCCCATGAAGCTGCCATGGACATGACGACTAGGGGTCCTATTAGAGAACACCCAATGACCGCGATCACGCCCCACCCCTATCGCAGACCCTCTGGTATTGGACCCTGACCTAGGTTGAGCATCCATGCGCCCTGATGGACCTTGGGGGGAGGAACTTGTCCCACGACCACAATTCTCCCCGAACCACTGGTCCCGATGAAGCGAACCTTATCAATAGAGGATGATCCACCAACAAGAACGGTTCTTTTTTGAACTGATCAGTGCCAGACTAAACAGACAAGGTATTTGCCGCTCATCACAGGTGACATATATGATGTTTCGGATCTAAGTAGTGCTGGGCACCCGTCCTTTCATGGATCATACGGTGGATGAGGAAAACCATCCTCATGACACCTAGAGGCATGAGGATTGTCGGCTTGAGCCTATAGCCGAGGATACAAGTAGGGTAAGACGAGAGGAACCCCGTTGGTATCTCTCCCCTCCTAGGGAGGATGATTTTGTCCCCCTACCCAAAGTCTGGAGGAGCCCCGCTAGTAATTCTTCTCTCTAGAGACGGATGGTTCTGATACCCCACTCAAGACAGTCTGGAATCCACAGGTACAATTGAGGAAGATGGCCACGATAGGGTAGGAGCTAGGCACAGTGAGTTACCTCGCGGGTCTCTATGAGTCACCTAGGGCACCTCGAAATGTCTATGAGGAGCCACACCCCGGCCTCTATGTATCTTATACCGTCATATTCTAAGCCTTCTCATTTCCCTTACAATCTTCTTGATCGACATGTGCGACATAGCAGTATCGATCAAGTCGAGACGGGAAAAATCCAATCGATTCACAGTGCTCCACACAGTTGGAATAAGGAACCACCCCCTAGCATCTCCTTGGGCCTTACTGGGTATTTAGATATAAAATAAGTGTTTCGGCCGTCATCGAAACGGTATCTCATCATATTAGTTCATTTCCACTCATGTACAGTCTTTACGACCTTTTTAATTCTATATCAATAAAAGTTCTAGTTCGTGTGCTAAAAAAAACTACCAAAGTTTTAAAATGTTAAATGAATATCTTATGTATTGTTTAGAGACTTTTGTTAGTAAAAATGGATGAAATATTTCATTTTTAAGTCATGTGAAGTTAATAGAAAGTGAAATGATGATTTTGTCTTACTTTTTTAAAACCATATATATCTTACAGAGAAAATTACATTATTACGCTCATTTGAGCCTTTGAAATCTCCTCAATACCCCATTTTGAACTTAATACTAACCCTTTTAACTTGATTAACCTACTCAATTAACTTGGGAACGTATATCATTAATGTTCCTTCTGTTGCTACTAGAATTGTCTTAGTCTTGGGGTCACACACCTTGGTTTGTTAGATTTAGAGGCTAAGAAAGGGAAATCTGAATTTTCAAATGTTGAACAGTTGGCTTTGTACTCCCCATCGTTTACTGCTACTTTCTATCTCTCTCCAAAAAGGCATCAAAGAAGAATAGGAAGAAAAATCATACCTTCATTGTTTATGCAACCAGAGCTAAAAAGGGTTATCAAGTTCCCATTCTTCAAAGCAGAGATAAGATTGTTACCCACTCCAAGAAGAAGAACTTAACAACAAGGATTGATCCTTTGACTCCTTGGGATTATTGTATAGCTTTGGGTTAAAAGCTTTTGTTGCAGATGATTGTGTTGATAAACAATTCGATAAACATGAGGATGAGATTAGTGGAAGAGTTAGTTTTGATACTGATTACGGGGAGGGTTTTGTTGATTTGAAAGGAGGGCCTATGCCATCTAATTCCTCTTTCTAATTCTGAAATTCTTCTCGTGAAACATGAGAAGCTCTTCTTCTATGTAGAATATCAGAGCTTTAAGGGATCTGTGTATTAAGTTTCTACCTACTTTTATTCTGGTTGAGAAATCCAAACTTGAAGTAGTGGGCATTCAATTTCTTAAATCTTATGGGCAAATAACTTGTGGGAGGTTGATTTCATATCATCTATGGGTAACTCTTGAGGCATCATAATATCTTGGAGATATGATCTCTTCTTAGTCTTATGGGTTAAGAAGATGGATCATACACTAATATGGTGTGTGAGGTGTTTGGAGTTTGAGTTGATTTTTTGTGTAATCAACAATTATACCCCTTGTTCATTACCTAAAAGAGCTTCTTTGTGGTATGCATTATCAACTGAGCTATAAGCTATTGATCATCCAATTATTTATGTTGGAGATCTCAATTCAATTCTACATTTCTTTAATAAATCTAGAGTAGTGTCCTCTCAATTGAGTCTTCAGAATATCAAAATTTTCATTTTTGATAATAGTCTGGTTAATTTACCATTAGTATGGGGAAAATATAATTGGTTTGGTGGAAGATCAAGAGATTCCAGACTTGGTAGGGTATTCAACTTACTACCCATGTCACGCCCCAAATTCAGTAGAACCGAACTCGGAACGCGAACGTTTAAAACAATAAAACACTTTCAGACATTTTAAATAAAACGCTTTAAAACCACCAATTAGTTAATCAAAAGAATAATTTACAACTCAAAAGTACGTCCCAACAAGGGGACAAAATACAAGTGTACGTCGCTAGACTCAAAAGTAAACCCGGACTCCCGCTCCTAGCTCCTCAAGCTTTGGAAGCTCACCTAGTCCATCCTGCGACCAGTACCTATAGGAAAAGCAGCTAGGGGTGAGCGTTCGCTCACCACCACGGATAACAGACTGACTACGGCATACTTAGCAGACAATGCCGGTAACACCAACAACAACCCGACTGACACACACAAACTGTTACTTTCCTCAACCGACTCAACACTCATACCCGTAATGTAGACCCGACACAACGATTGACGACTTCCTCCAAAGACACGACAGATAACCACGCAACACCCAAGATCACTAAGGATCGCACACCAAACAAGATCACAAAGGATCGCACTCCAACTGCTCAGTAACCCCCACGCCCTTTACCGATCCCTGTCAGGCCAGGCGGTCGACCTGTCGCGCAACTTCTCCCGATCTCAGTCGGGAGGCTAGCCTACAACCTCGCAACTTCCCCCGATCTCTGTCGGGAGGCTAGCCACACCCATGCAACCCACGCAACTTCTCTCGATCTCTGTCGGGAGGCTAGCCCACCTCGCCACTTCCCCCGATCCCTTTCGGGAGGCTAGCCACACCCACTCAACGTCCCCGACACAAAGTCGGGTCACCAACCTCAGGTAACCACAATCACAATCACAAGAAAAGTTCAACAAACAACAACGACACAGGTTCAACACTCCACAGGCACTCATGGCCTCCCAAGACACAACGACAATAACTCATGAGCTCAACAACCCCACGGGCACTCACGGCCTCCTAAGACACACAAGCAGTAACTCACGGGCTCAACAACCGCACAAGCACTCATGGCCACCCAAGACACCAATAGTAAAACACGGGCTCTCATGGCCACCCAAGACACAACAGTAAAGTACGGGCTCTCATGGCCACCCAAGACACGAACTAAACAATCAACCTCCGGGCATGGTCATATGCCTCCAGTAATTCTAATATCGATAAGTTCACTGCTCCTACGACACTACTAAGTGTCACATGCATTTCTAAAGTTCGATACGTTCCTGTATCATACGACACTACCCGGTGTCGCCTGCCTTTCTAATATTCGATAAACCTACTTAACCCACGACACCCAAGTGTCACATGCATTTCTACTGTTAACTTTCCCTAGTCAGGGCCGAGATCCGGCTACTTTTCCCTACCTTGTATGCTTTTTCCCAAAGCGCACTAACAAGCTCCGGCGTGATCTCGATCACTTGCCTAGCTTTCCCTTTCCTCGGTCTGCAGCACGATCTAGAAGAACACAATTTTAAACGCTTTTAAGTTGCAGGCATAAACTGAATTTTAATAAACTTGACGCCAAAAGTAACCCCGACAATGTCGATCACTCCATAACTCCCCAATTACTCGACATTGTCGATATTGGACCCGGAAAGGCCCGATTCGCCCGACATGGCGAATCTGCCCGGGTTTTGAAAACGCCTTCCGGGGTTCCGAAAATTTCCGTTTTCGTTTCTACGGTCTTAGAATAATTCAAGGGTTCCTATGCACTCGACGGAATCCAATTCCGACTTCCGAGTAATTTCATTAGTCTTTCAAGTTTCCAAACCCGTCAATTACAGCTTTTACAATTTAATTCCAAATTTCGATCCGGTTGAAGATTAATTATTTGGGGAACGTTCTAAACCACCCGAACACGAAACCCGAGCATCCGAGCACGTGGGCCCCACCCGACCAACCTTGGCCGTGGGTGGCTAGGGCTTTTTGGGCCCGACTCAGCATGGTGGTTGCCGGCCCTAGCTCCGGCCAGCCACCCCATGGCCGGCCAGCCACCATATCCGGTGGCCGGAGCTCCCCCCGAGCTCCCGGTCACCGGAAAACGTTCAATCTTGCTCCAAAACGTCTCCAACGAACCCCAATCCTCAATACAACCCTAAACTACTAGTTTTATACCAAAACCTAATTGGTCAGAAAGTTGACTGGCGAAAATTCAGCATTTCCCAAATTGGTCAGAAAGTTGCCCTGAGTCCCCCGGAACTCACTTTGGTCGATATCGGGGTCAACTTAAGTCCGGTATGACCCTCGGGGTCAAATTTAGGTTTATTTAAGTGTCTGCTTAAATTTTTTAAATTTTCCTGTTTTTCGCAGATTTGACTGGCGTTGACCTGGAGTGGTTATTACAATCTACCCCCCTTAAAGGAATTTCGTCCGCGAAATTTAAAACAGACGTACCTCGGGAGTCGAATAGGTCGGGGTACTTCGCGCGAACCTCTTCCTCGCGTTCCCAAGTCGACTCAGCCCCGTGATGCCTCCACTGCACCCGTACTAGTCGGATAATCTTGTCAAGCAAGACCTGCTCCCGTGTGTGCATGATCCGAACCGGCTGCTCCTCATAGGAGACATCGTCAGCCACCTCGATATCTGTCCACTCAATGACGTGGGAGGGGTCCGCATTGTACTGCCGCAACTGGGACACGTGGAAGACGTTATGAACTCTCCCAAGTTGCGGTGGAAACACCAGACGATAGGCCACTGCTCCCACTCTGCTCAAGATCTCGAACGGGCCAATGTACCGCGGGGATAACTTTCCCTCGCTGCATCTGAACCGTACTAGTCCCTTCCTCGGGCTCACCTTCAGGAACACGTGATCCCCGACTGCGAACTCAAGAGGTCGACGCCGTCTGCCGGCATAGCTCTTCTGCCGACTCTGTGCGGTCTTCAACCGCTCGCGTATCAGCGCGACCTTCTCTGTCGTCTCTGTGACAAGATCTGGCCCCAGCAGACTCTTGTCCCCCACCTCTGCCCAACACACTAGCGATCGACATGGCCTCCCATACAACGCTTCGAACGGTGCCATTCCAATACTGGCCTGGTAGCTGTTGTTGTAGGCGAACTCGACCAACGGCAGGTGGGTCTCCCATGATCCCCTGAAATCCTGTACACATGCCCGCAGCATGTCTTCCAAGATCTGAATAATACGCTCGGACTGAACGTCTGTCTGGGGATGGTGTGTTGTACTGAGTAGAACCTCGGTCCCCAATGCGGTTTGCAGACTCGGCCAAAATCTGGACGTGAAACGAGGATCCCTGTCAGACACTATCGACACGGGGACCCCATGGAGACGCACTATCTCCAGAATATATAGGCTGCTCAACTTGTCGACCGGATCAGTCATCCTCATAGCCAGGAAATGGGCCGACTTGGTCAACCGATCGACTACTACCCATACGGAGTCGTGTCCCTTCGGCGATCTCGACAGTCCACACACGAAGTCCATCGTGATATGCTCCCACTTCCACTGGGCAATCGGTAGTGGCTGCAACAATCTTGCAGGACGCTGATGTTCGGCCTTCACCTGCTGACAGACGAGACATCTCGACACAAATTCTGCGACTGCTCTCCGCATCTCGCGCCACCAGAAGTGCCGCCTGATGTCACGGTACATCTTGGTGCCTCCCGGGTGCACTGTAAGACGCGAATGATGTGACTCTCGCAACATGTCGTCTCTATAGTTGCCCGGCACGAACAACCCTCCTCGATACCGTAACCCCCAATCAGCACTGACTTCCCAGCCTACCACCTCGTCACCACTGACAACCCTCTCTTGGATCTCTGCCGTCTCGACGTCCTCCGAGTGCGCCTCCAATACTTGGGCAAGCAGCGAGGGCTGAGCCACCAGTGAGCACATGGCCACGCCACCAGTAATCTCCTCTAGCTCAAGCCTGAACGTGCTCAGTTCCCCCATCATGTCACACTCTCGGACTGATATGCTAGCAAGACTCGGAACCGACTTCCTACTCAAGGCATCGACGACCACGTTCGCCTTACCCGGATGGTAGTGTAGCTCAAAGTCGTACTACTCAAGTAGCTCCATCCATCGCTGCTGGCACATGTTCAGGTCTCGCTGGGAAAAGATGTACTTGAGGCTCTTGTGATCCGAGAACACCTGAAAACCCTCGCCATACAGATAATACCACCAGCCCTTTAGCGTGAACACGACTGCTACTAGCTCCAAGTCGCGGGTAGGATAGTTGCGCTCGTGTGTCTTCAACTGCCTAGAGCCATAAGCAACCACTCTACCCAACTGCATCAGTACACAGCCCAGTCCTTTCCCGGACGCATCACAGTAGACCTCATACACGATCCCTTGCTCTGGCACTACCAACACCGGAGCGGTAGTCAGACGAGTCTTCAACTCCGTGAACGCCCGTTCACAATCCTCTGTCCACACAAACCCGACTCCCTTGCGCGTCAACAGAGTCATCGGCGCGGCTAGTCGCGCAAAGTCCTGGACAAATCGCCGATAATAGCCTGCCAACCCCAGAAAGCTGCGGATCTCGAAGACACTCGTGGGCCGTGCCCACTTCCAAACCGCGTCGATCTTCGACGGATCGACCAGTATACCGTCACGGGATACAATGTGACCGAGGAATTTCACCTCAGCGAGCCAAAACTCGCACTTCTCCAGGTTGGCATATAGCTGATGCGTGCGTAGCAGGGTCAGAACGGTTCTCAGATGTACCTCATGTGCCGCCTCGCTCTGCGAATAGATCAGGATGTCGTCTACGATCACCACCACAAACTGATCTAAGTACGGCCGGAATATACTGTTCATCAGATCCATGAACGCTGCAGGTGCGTTCATCAATCCAAACGACATCACCAAGAACTCGTAATGCCCATAGCGTGTTCGGATTGCAGTATTCGCGACGTCACCCTCTCGGACTCGCAACTGGTAATATCCGGATCGCAGATTGATCTTCGAGAAACATGTTGACCCTCTCAACTGGTCGAACAAGTCGTCAATCCTCGGCATCGGGTATCGGTTCTTCAACGTAACCCGGTTCATCTTCCGGTAATCTATACTCATCCGAAGCTCTCCACTCTTCTTCTTCACGAAGAGTGCTGGTGCTCCCCACGGCGATACGCTCGGACGGATAAATCCCTTATCCTGAAGCTCCTCGAGCTGACGCTTCAGCTCAGTCAACTCTGCCGGCGCAAACCTGTAAGGCGTCATTCGTATCGCTACCGTTCCCGGCACCAGGTCAATCCCGAACTCCACCTCACGCTCCGGTGGCAACCCGCTCAACTCCTCAGGAAAGACCTCAGGGAACTCGCATACCACTCGCGGTAACTCTCGGCTCTACACAACCAATACTTCCTCCACTACGGACAACGCCGACAGGAGAACCCCGCTCTTACTACCCAGGACACACGTCACCTTCGTGCTGCCCACTGACACTGTCACTCGTCGCCTGTAGCAGTCGATATTGGCTCGGTACTTCGCCAGCCAATCCATTCCCAAGATCACGTCAAAGGTCGTCATTCCCAGTACGAGGAGTTCACCTGGGCAAGGACAGTCTGCGACTCTAATTTCGCAGGCACGACAGACCCTAGTCAACGATACTCCACCCCCAACTGGGGTGTCCAGGCACATGGGTGGACTCAACGGCTCTAAGCTCAACCCCAACCTCAGCACAACTCAACGAAATAAACGAGTGCGACGCCCCGATATCAAATAAGAATAACGCCCATAAATGATACAATAAACACGTACCCTGAATGGTCCACCGATAGGTAGTGGATGCTGGGGCCCGGGAGTCGGTAACTGCGTACACTCTTCCTTGCGACGCCTGCTGCCTCTGACCCGGCGCACCGACTACTGGATACCCAGATCTCTGCTACTGTCTCGGGACTGGCGTGCTCGTAGACGGCTGTGAGAACCTCGACTGCTGGCTCTGACGCGGGCGACCTCTAGGCGACTGCACTGTGTACGACTGTTGCGGCCGCTGTGCTGACGTTGCCATAACCGGCTCAGGGAACCTTGCAATAGCGTGCCCAACCCGGTTGCACCGGAAAGACCTAATATCGTCAGCCCTCGGCTCCGTGCCCTGGCCCATCCGGCTGGTCGCTGGTAGCGCCGCAGGCCCTCCTCCCATCGGACACTCTCGATGGAAGTGGCCTCGCTGCCCGCAGGTAAAACATGTCGGCCCCCTCTCTGAGGCGACTGGCCCCACTAATGCCACAGACCCCCTCTGTCTCACTCCTCCCTGCTGAGCATGTGGTTGAAAGAACCCTGTTGTCCTCTGCCTCCTCGTGTCTCGTGAATCGGACGGCCCCGCAAAGCTGGTCGGCCGCTGTCGAACCTCACGGGTCCTGGCCGCATCCCGGATACCCTAATCCACTGTCGTTGCAGTGTCCATGAGCTCTGAGTACTTCTGCAACCTCAAGGCGAGGACTCGATCCCGAATCACCGGCCTCAGTCCCCCCTCGAACGGCAGGCAACGGTTCTGCTCTGTCGCCACCATCTCTGGCGCGAATCTGGACAGGGCCGTGAACCTGGCCTCGTATTCTGCCACTGACATCCCCTCCTACTGCAGTTCCAGGAACTGCCGATGTCGGTCCACCCGAGCCGACTCGGGGAAATACTGCGCCAGAAAGACCGTCTGGAAGACACCGTAGTCGTGGCCGACTCTGTCCCTCACACGCCCCCACCAGTGGTAGGCGTTGTCCCTCAGCTGGTGAGCTCCAAAGGACACTCTTCTGCGACCATCCTCGATACCTGAGGTGTCCAGGTCCCGCGTGACCTGCTCTAGCCATCTCTCGGCTAGGTCTGGGTTTGGCTCCCCGACAAATGAGGGTATGCCCAGGTTCAGAAAGTCCAGCAGTGTCCGGACCGCTGCTGTCTCCGGAGCTGGCGATGCCGACTCTCTACTGGCGATGATCGCCACCAAACTCTGCACTTTCCTGGTCAGCTCGTCCAGGGCGGTCGTAGTGGGAGGGTCTGCGACCGGCGGGACGCTAGGCGTGCCCGTAGATGGTCCCGCGTCGCTCCTCATGTCCTCTCCGACAGGAGTACCCTGGGCCTCCGCGTACTCAGCGGGCTCAACGGTGGGCACCCGTCCTGGTGTCCCTACTGACCGTCCCTGCCTGCCTCGCGCGAGCGCTGTCCCCGTGTCCCGGATGATCGTCCTCGTCTGCCCCGAGCCATGTGTCAGTATCCTCTGCACGGATACACGCAAACGTTTAGTTTGCGAATTTATATAACGACGACATGCTCAAAATACTAGCGTTCACACGGCCTACGTCTATCTCTATCGTACTTGTTACTAAAATGCCACACCGCTCACGCTATTAATACTTTAATTACTAGAACGCGTAAGAGAAACCTCAAATAGACCGCACAAACGTGCACCAAGTCACGCAACAACAACACGAAAACTGCGCAAACAAGACGGTGACAAAGACAGGGGTCACAGACCCGTGACCGACCCCGTCACGGTTGGGGTCACGGTGCCGTGACGAAGGTTCTAAAATTTCCAAAACGCGCTGCTCCGTCACGGATCCGTGACAGGGTCCGTGACACTCGCGCATGCCAGTTTTCCAAAAACGTTTCAAACTCGACCCTTACTCCTTTTTAACCTCACAAGAAACCTTGAACGACACACACGCTCGACCCCCAAATTTACCAACACACGTACAACAATTCAAGACCAAACACAAGTCTCTCAACCTCAATCATAAGCCGACACGGCCAAACCACAACAACAACAACACCCGCCCACCGGGCCAACCAAAGTCGAACCATGCCCACCGGGCCAACCAAAATCAAACACGCCCATAGGGCCAATCAAAATCAAAACACGCCCACAGGGACAACCAATTTTAAAACTTTCTCTTTTTCATTATAAAACCTCATACTTGACATCATGTAGTTACAACCCGGTTCAGGCGTCCGCGAACTACATTGTACCCATTGATGTCAACACCGTCACGTTCGACTACAGGAGCGCTCCTGAGTCGAGTCGCGACAGCTTAAAAACGTTTCACGCAGCCACAAGCAATCAGTATGCCAGCAATAAAATACTGCACATACACACAATCACAAACAGGACTCAAAACACAACAGGTCTACACATGGTTCCGACCTGTGTACCCAACGCACGACGGGACTTTACTGACTCGACTCTCCCCACCTAATTGACGTACAGTCCGAGGTGTGAAACCTCGAGCTCTGATACCAAGCTGTCACGCCCCAAATTCAGTAGAACCGAACTCGGAACGCGAACGTTTAAAACAATAAAACACTTTCAGACATTTTAAATAAAACGCTTTAAAACCACCAATTAGTTAATCAAAAGAATAATTTACAACTCAAAACTACGTCCCAACAAGCGGACAAAATACAAGTGTACGTCGCTAGACTAGAAAGTAAACCCGGACTCCCGCTCCTAGCTCCTCAAGCTTCGGAAGCTCACCTAGTCCATCCCGCGACCAGTACCTATAGGAAAAGCAGCTAGGGGTGAGCGTTCTCTCACCACCACGGATAACAGACTGACTACGGCATACTTGGCAGACAATGCCGGTAACACCAACAACAACCCGACTGACACACACAAACTGTTACTTTCCTCAACCGACTCAACACTCGGACCCGCAATGTAGACCCGACACAACGATTGACGACTTCCTCCAAAGACACGACAGATAACCACGCAACACCCAAGATTACTAAGGATCGCACACCAAACAAGATCACAAAGGATCGCACTCCAACTGCTCAGTAACCCCCACGCCCTTTACCGATCCCTGTTAGGCCAGACGGTCGACCTGTCGCGCAACTTCTCCCGATCTCATTCGGGAGGCTAGCCCACAACCTCGCTAGTTCCCCCGATCTCTGTCGGGAGGCTAGCCACACCCACGCAACCCACGCAACTTCTCCCGATCTCTGTCGGGAGGCTAGCCCACAACCTCGCCAATTCCCCCGATCCTTGTCGGGAGGCTAGCCACACCCACTCAACGTCCTCGTCACAAAGTCGGGTCACCAACCTCAGGTAACCACAATCACAATCACAATCACAAGCAAAGTTCAACAAACAGCAACGACACGGGTTCAACACTCCACATGCACTCATGGCCTCCCAAGACACACCGGCAATAACTCACAGGCTCAACAACCCCACGGGCGCTCACGGCCTCCCAAGACACACCAGCAGTAACTCACGGGCTCAATAACCCCACGGGCACTCATGGCCACCCAAGACACCAACAGTAAAACACGGGCTCTTATGGCCACCCAAGACACGACAGTAAAGTACGGGCTCTCATGGCCACCCAAGACACGAACTAAACAATCAACCTCCGGGCATGGTCATATGCCTCCAATAATTCTAATATCGATAAGTTCACTGCTCCTACGACACTACGAAGTGTCACATGCATTTCTAAAGTTCGATACGTTCCCGTATCATACGACACTACCTGGTGTCGCCTGCCTTTCTAATATTCAATAAACCTACTTAACTCACGACACCCAAGTGTCACATGCATTTCTACTGTTAACTTTCCCTAGTCAGGGCCGAGATCCGGCTACTTTTCCCTACCTTGTATGTTTTCTCCAAAATCGCACTAACAAGCTACGGCGTGATCTCGATCACTCGCCTAGCTTTCCCTTTCCTCGGTCTGAAGCACGATCTAGAAGAACACAATTTTAAACGCTTTTAAGCTTAGAGGCATAAACTGAATTTTAATAAACTTGACGCCCAAAAGTAACCCCGACAATGTTGATCACTCCCAAATTCCCCAATTACTCGACATTGTCGATATTGGACCCGGAAAGGCCCGATTCGCCCGACATGGCGAATCTGCCCGGGTTTTGAAAACGCCCTTCCAGGGTTCCGAAAATTCTCGTTTTTGTTTCTACGGTCTTAGAATAATTCAAGGGTTCCTATGCACTCGACGGAATCCAATTCCGACTTCCGAGTAATTTAATTAGCGTTTCAAGTTTCCAAACCCGTCAATTACAGCTTTTACAATTTAATTCCAAATTTCGATCCGGTTGAAGATTAATTACTTGGGGAACGATCTAAACCACCCGAACACGAAACCCGAGCATCCGAGCACGTGGGACCCGCCCGACCAACCTTGGCCGTGGGTGGCTAGGGATTTTTGGGCCCGACTCACCATGGTGGTGGCCGGCCCTAGCTCCGGCCAGCCACCCTATGGCCGGCCAGCCACCATATCCGGTGGCCGGAGCTCCCCCCCGAGCTCCCGGTCACCGGAAAACGTTAAATCTTGCTCCAAAACGTCTCTGAAACGTCTCCAACGAATCCCAATCCTCAATACAACCCTAAAATACTAGTTTAAAACCAAAACCTAATTTTTGAACTTAACAAAACGAAGATCGATTAGGTGCTCACCGTAGAGAACGTCGATGGGAGTTCGATTCTTGGAACGTTTAGACGATCCAAAGGTTAGATGCTCGTGAATAGTGGAAAGACCCCAACACCCCCTTCTCTTTCTCTCCTTCTCCTTCTCTCTCTAAAACTAACTCTTTTTCTCTTTTTTCTCTTTTTGAAATGGTGTGGCCGAACACACCTATAGGTGTGTCTTCCTTGTCTTGTCCAAACTTAACACCACCACTTGTTTGACAAGTGGCAAGGTGGGTCCCACACCTTTTTGGAAAATATCTTCTAGGTATTTTTCCAATCAGATTCGCGAAATTCGGACGTTTCGGGCCCCGAACGGCACTTTTTCCAAGAAATTACGAAACTTCACGGGCTACAAGTAAACGGCTCAAATAAGACCGCTGCGACGACGGCTAAGCTTTTTGGATCCAAAACGATCCTCGAATGGACCAAAACGTCGCTCGGTTGACTTTTCCAACGAAAAGTCAGCATTTCCCAAATTGGTCTGAAAGTTGGCCTGAGTCCCCCGGAACTCACTTTGGTCGATATCGGGGTCAACTTAAGTGCGGTATGAACCTCGGGGTCAAATTTAGGTTCATTTAAGTGTCTGCTTACAATTTTTATATTTTCCTGTTTTTCGCATATTTGACTGGCGTTGACCGGGAGTGGTTATTACAACCCAATTTGGTTTAGAGCTGCTCGCCTAGAGTACTTTCTAATCATAGGCCCATTCTCCTCTCATAGCCAGTAGTAGATTGGGATCCTAGAACTTTCAAGTTCGTTAATGTTTGGATGGATCATCCTGTATTTTTAAAGATGTTAAGGCTTTCTGGGAATCACTACATGTGTATGGTTATCCCAATTTTGTAATATAGTCTAAACTAAACCAACTGAAAGCTTATATGAGGAATTGGAATCTCAAGGTGTTTGGATCACTTGACTTGGATATTGAACTGCTAAATAAAGAGATCAATTTCTTTGATACCTGTGTAGAGGAAAGGATTTATCACCCGTTTAGGTGACAAAAAGATCCTATATGATGATTATCCTTACTTAGAAACTAAACTCTTGGTAAAATTGTGGAAACGAAAATCTAAAATCAAGTGGAAAATTCATAGATATCACTGCTCAAATTTGTTCCATATATTGGCCCAACTTCATGGTGCTAAACAGAGAATATCTCAAATTTTTATGTTGGTTTTCTCTGGACCGAACATGAGGAGTTTAAAGTTGCTGCAACTACCTACTTTACTTAGAGATTTCACAAGTCCTCCATAGTAGTAATAGATATGTCATCTCTTTGTAGCTGATGTAGACTTTTTAGAAAGATCTTTCTTAGAGGATGAGGTTTTGGCTGTAATTAATTCTTGTTATAGGGATAAATCTCCTGGTCTTGATGGTTTCTCACTCAACTTTATCCAAAAGTGTGTGGGGTTTCCTAAAGAAATACTTTTGGATTTTCTTCATAATTTTCATGAATCTGGGTCTTTGGGGAAAGATATTAATTCCTCTTTCACCACTCTCATCCCTAAGGCTCATGGTCCACTGTTGTTCAAAGATTTCAGACTTATAATCATGATTGGAGCTCCTTACAAAATTACGTCAAAAGTACTAGCTTCTAGACTCATAGCCGTAATGGATCAATTGGTGAGTGATCTGTAGACAAGCTTCATAATAAGTATGCAGATCTTGGATGGAGTTTTGATTGCCACAAAAGTGCTTCAACTTGTCAAGGAGTCTAAAGAGGAAGTTATACTTCTAAAAGTGAATTTTGAAAAGGCTTATGATCATGTTGACTGGAATTATATGCTTCAATTACTTCAAACTATGGGTTTTAGTGATAAATGGAGGAGCTGGATGTCAAGTTGTTTTCAAGTTGAGGCCTCAGTACTAGTTAATTGTTCCCCTCATAATATTTTAAGCTTAAAAGAGGTTTGAGGTAGGGCTTCTCTTTCTCTCTTATATAGTTTGCACTAGTAGCTGAGGGTTTACATCAACTCATGGAACACGGAAAGGCATCTGGGATGTTTGAAGGCATTAGTTGTGGTTTCACATGCCTCAACATCTCCCACCTACAATTTGGTAATGATACTTTGATATTGATCAAGACCAGCGTCTTTTCTATCACAAATCTAAAAAATACTCCAAAGATTTTTGAGATTGCTACTAGTCTGAAAATCAATTACATAAAGTCTCAACTGGTTCTTCTTAATGCTTAAGTGATGTTTGAATTGTTAGGTTATACTATCCTAGTTTGTACTTGTACTTCCCTTCCTATTGATTATATGGGTTTTTAGTTAGGGGGAAACCCTAGGAGATTCAAGGCTTGGATTCCAATCATTGATAAATTCAAAAAGATGTTGGGACTTTGGCAATTTAAACTGCTCTCTTTTGGGATAGAATTGATTAGGTCATCTCTCATCTCCCTTCCATTGTACTATATGTCATTGTTTGAAACCCTTGTTGGAGTGATCGAGAAGATGGAAAAATCTAAAATAATATTCCTTTGAAATGATACTATCAGCAAACAAGTTTTGAATAAAGTAAGACAGAACATGGTATGTACCTCTAACTCAAAAAGAGGCATATGAATCAAAATCCTCCGCATCATGAACAAGGATCTCCTTGCCAAATGATGATGGAGATTTGTTGTGGAGAGGAATTCACTATGGAAAGAAGTCATATGTTATAAATATGGCGGAAGTGGAGAGGATTGAGATCTCTCTCTTCTCAACGTAGCACATGGACATAACTTTTTGGCCCACATTAGTTCCCTACTCACTGATTTGAAATTTAAAAATGCCTTTGTACATATAGGCTTAAATTGGCTTGTAGTTAATAGTTCCAAGACCATCTTCTGGGATGATATATGGATTTGTTCAATCCATGTCAGATACAAATTTCAAAGATTGTACCAGTTAAATGAAAATAAATCTTTCAAGGTCATTAGCTTCTGTAATAATAAGGATTGGGAGGAGAAATCTAATACAAACTATGTCTTAAGAACCAATCTAAGCCATCTATTTTAAGAATGGAGGGATGAGATACAATTGAGTTGTTGACTGCAAAAAAACATCACTTTTTAGTAAGTGGGAATGACTTTTTTTTGAAACGAAGATTCATTAACCATAATAAACCTTGCACAACATACCAAACGAGCGTTGTATCCATCAATCGCTTTCGGAAACCCAAAAGACGACTTATGAGATAATAGCTCTCGAACAGGGCGACACACCGCCTAAATAAACAACGATCATATCGGTCTTTCTTGCCGATATTCCAGCAAGGATCGTCGGTAGAAAGACACAATCGATCACACCACCAAAGGTGGCGACGCACACCTAACGACGACCCGCCAGTCAAAGACAAGCCCTTGATGACAAATTTCTATGGGCAGGACCTTAGAGGAAAACAAAATAACAAAACAGAAAAACATAACAAAACAACAACAGCGACGCTAAAGAACTCAAGATCGGCCTCTGATGGTCGGGGTTGTGATCGAAGCGAAGGGGGAAGTGGACGGCTCCAAAAGTGCAGATCTGCAACGCTTGGGGCGGTGGTACGGGACTGGCCGGGTGAGCTCGGTAAATAAGCAGGAGCATGGCTCGGACTGCGGAGCTCCAACGGACGACGATGGAAGCAGATCTGACCGTCTGACCAGAGGAGGGTCGTGACTGAGAGGCTTGACCGGAGTAGTTTGTGTCGACGTTGTCGGGAGATAAGGCCGGAGGGTGGCACGGGGAGCTGACCGTCGTCGTCGAGATAAAAGGCCAAGGGAGGGGTCGGGACAGCCAGGATTGGGTCCTGTCGAACTGGGGCGGGTCTGGTCGAACAGGGGTGGAGGGAGGCGGTGGGAGACGGAGTTGGCCGGGGGGGAGTCGGTGGTGGCAGATCTGGCCGGAGGAGAGCGGGTGGCGGTAGATCTGGACAGGAGATGACTGGGAAAAGTGGAGCTGACCCATGGAGGACGGAGGATGACCTGCGGAGCACCACCGGTAGAACGTCGAGGAGAGGAACAGGCGGCGAGGAGGCTTGGAAAAAGCGGAGCAGCGAGGTCGGGTCTCGTAGGAGGAGGGAACTCCGGCAAGGCGACCTGTGCGTGGTGGTCGGAAGTCGGGGCTACCAGCTGAGGGAGGAGGGTGGGTGGGTGGCGACTGTGGGTTTGGGTAGATCGACGACGACGAGCAGCAAGCCATGTAGGAGACAAGAAGAATGACCAGGAAAGGAAGCCGCCGGCGACATCCATGGCTGGACCCATGAAGGTCGCCGGCGGCGGCGGCTGCTGTTCGAAATAAAGCTCTAGGGTTTACTCTTCGCAGAGAGAGAGTGCTTTATAGAAAGTGGGATTCAAATTATAAGCCAGAAAGTATGGAGTAACGTTTACATTGAGGAAGTAGGGCCCGTGAGAATGACTTTTTAGTAAAACTATCATATTACTTTTTTTACAAATTCACTAATTTAATTTTTCCCGCTTCGTTTGAACTCCGATTGGCTTCAAACTTGCACCATTACTTTTGTTTTTTCAAGGGATTTCTATCAAGATCACTCATGAATATATTTTGAAGCACAATTTTTTTTGAGGTCTGATTTAAAAAAATATATGGGTAATTTTTATCAACACTTTGCTCTGGTTTTATTAACACTTTTACACTGGTTTTATCAACACTTTACACTGGTTTTATCACCTCATTTCCAAAATTGATCATGATTTTATCACATCATCACGTGCTTTTTATGAACATTAGTTTTATCAACCCCAAACACTAGGTTTATCATTAAATTACGTGTGTTTTATCACCACCATCACATGTTTTTTTTGAAGCACGAAAAAAAGAATTATTTCGGGACTGATTTAAAAACAATTATGTCTGTGTAATTTTTATCAACACTTTACATTGGTTTTATCAACTTTTTACACTGGTTTTATCAACACTGAGCTCTAGTTTTATCACCTCATTTTCCAAAACGGAACATGATTTTTATCACCTCATCACGTGTTTTTATGAACACTAGTTTTATCAACACTAAACACTATGTTTATCATTAAATTACATGTTTTTTTTATCAGAGAAGTTTTATATATCCCTCCCGAGATATGGGAGGTAGTCTGAATTAAAGCAGACTTAAAACAAGGATACAGACGCACCAATATCCCTACCAAAACATAAGGAACGAAAATAGGACTCGAACGAACCAGTACACAAACTAAAACTGGGGGACACAAATAAGAAAAACTAAAAAAGAGCCCTACAAAAGGGTGATTGCAACTAACTCACAAAAGAAGAACTGCTCCAAACTCCAGTCGAAGCGAAGAACAAATTGAGCCGGGGGAAAACTAAGACCCACAAACAGGACTAAAGTCCTAGACTTGAATCTGAATCTGAGTCTCCCTTCTGATCGGTTGCAGCCAATTCTGCGTTTAGACTCTCCAACTCACATTGAAAAATTTCCCCTGAAGATTTGGACTTGAAGCCAAAGGAGCTGTAGTAGGCCCAGGCTTTCTCAACTGCCTGTAGTTTGCTAGGGGCCCAAGGCCCGAGACCAAGCCCATACGTGTCACCAGCTATTGTGCGATCACTAACTGCAGCTTGACAATCGATTTTATCTCTCGATTTCAAAGCATCCTTCTTCTTCTTCTTCCGCGAAACCACTATGCCTGGAACTATAGTCTCTGAATCTAAACTCTTTGTCGGAGATTGAAGCTTTTCCATGACTGGTAGAGAAGATAAACGTGGTGACAGATCCTCTCCTTCTGATTTAGAATAAGACCCAATGCTTGGACTCTCAGGTAACCATAATTGGTTGTTTTGAGTATCCACACTCTCCGTCTGAGATTGAGCCACTGCACTAAGATCACCCCCCTCCAGCTGTTCTTCCATAATCGGAGATAAGGGGGAGTGAGACAACTCTGGTGACAGAACCTCATTGTCCGACTCAGAAACAATTGGACTAACCATCGAAACCAGTAAATGACTAACCTCAGAAATTTTAATAAAGCAAGGCTCACCTTCTACTACCACTAGTAATTGGTCTAGACTAGTTCCTGGTTGGACATGAGTCAAAACAAAAGCTTCCTTAAAATCATGTAACAAAAGAGAAGAAGGGTGTACCATTACTACTTCTCTAAATGAGCCTGCAATTTGTTCCAAATTCCTCTTCGACCAACTTTGAATGGGAAGTCCTTGTATTCGCAACCATCTAAATAGGCCTCCTTTCAGTAAGAGGTGTTCCATCCCCAAACCCATTGTATTCCATTGAGAAATCCAAGACCAACGGCTTTCCACCATTTGTTCCTCATAAGCTTTATCGGCACAGGAGACCATAACAACTCTATTACCCAAAGCTTTAACCTGCAGGTCTAGGATTCCTTGTCTAGCAAGAGCTTCTTGCAACACCGATGGACTGAGATTACCATGGAGGATACCAAGCCAACCATTTACTACCTCAATCCTCAACTTCTCTTCTATCTCAAGGTGAACCCGAGCAGGCTTTCCCAATACAAGATCAGACTTCCTGTTGATGAAGCGTCGCAGGTCCTCTTCTGGTCTCGATCGTTCTAGCGATTTCTCCCATGCTTGAGCTACAAACAGAGTCTGTTCACCTTACTTAGATCCGTTCGTCGAATTCACAATCCTTTTCAGATCTGAACCTGCTTTGAATCTGATAAAACCAAAGTACAAACCTCTAGGATTCGGATTGAGAGGCAGATGAACGAGTTCAATATCACCAAACTGGCTGAAAAGCTTTCTCACCCCTGTAATGGTCGACCCCTCAGGAAGGTTGAGGACGAAGACCTTGTTAGGGGAAAGTGGTCCTCTCGCCGGCACTGGACGACGGCCTCCTCCTTCTCCGATTTCGACTTCGTTTCCCATCCGGGATCCACCGCACACAGCGCGAACGGAGTGCTCCGCCTCCTCTTGGAATCTGCAGAACATGGCTGGATATGCTTGAAACAGGCCTTGAGGAGTCGCTGGTCACAGGCCTTGAGGAGTCGCTGGTCACAAGCCTTCACCGGCCATTACATGTGTTTTTATCACCCCCATCACATGTTTTTTTATCAACGATAAACTCTAGTTTATCACACTTATTATCAACATTGAACATGGTTTTTATCACCTCATTATTTGTTTTTTATCACCTCAGTACATGTTTTTATCAACATTTAGCACTAGTTTGATACCTCCGATATAAAACATTTATTAGTGAAGATTTATCAACACTCAACATTATTTTTATCACCCCGATATACCTTTTTATTTTCGTGCTTCAAAATATATTCATGATTGATATTGATTTAAAGCCCTTGAAAAAATAAAAATATTGGCGCCTTTGAAGCTAATCGGAGTTCAAACGAATCGGAAATATTAAATTAGTGAATTGGTGAAGAATAAAATGGACACTTGTCCACATGGCACCATGCTATTACAATTATGCCCTTGCTTGTGTGAGAAAAGATGAAAGTGGCGTGAATTTGGGTGGAATTGGGGTGATGATGTGGTATCATGATGAATGTTGGATTTTAGGTGTGTGTGGCTAGGATTGGTTCTTACGGTTCTTAGGTTAAGAGTGGTTTGTAGCCGATTTCACCTCTAAGGATTGGTTACTTCAGTTCAAGAGACAGTTGTTGGGTTGGGAGGTTAGAGATTTATTGCAATTTTGTTCGTTGATGTCACGCCCCAATTTCAGTAAACCGACCTCGGGACGCGAACATTTAAAATAATAAACACTTTGAAACCATTTTCCATTTAAACATTTCAAAATACCAGTTTAGTTCAACAAAATAATATTTACAACTTAAAACACGTCCCAACAAGTGGACAAAAGTAGGTATCCGTCACTAGACTCAAAAGTAAAACCCAGAATCCCGCTCCTAGCTCTTCAAGCTTCAGAAGCTCACCTGGTCCAACCTGCGACCGATGCCTGTAGGAAAAGCAGCTAGGGGTGAGAGTTCGCTCACCACCACGGATAACAGACTGACTACGGCATAATTAGCAGACAATGCCGGTAACACCAACAACAAACTCAACACCGGGGAACACTATCCCCAACCCAAGTACTCCGACTGAACACACACCCACTGTTACCTTTCTTGACCGACTCAACACTCTGACACGTAAAGTAGACCCGACACAACGATCACGACCTCTTCCAAGGACTCAAACGAAAGCTACGCAACACCAAACAAGATCACAAAGGATCGCACACCAAACAAGATCACAAAGGATCGCATACCAGCTGCTCAGTAACCTCTCCCACTCATACGAACACGGATCAGGCTAGCCAAAGAATGCTTACAACCTGTGATACTCAAACTCGGACCAGGCCAGCCAAAGAATGCTTGCAACCTGTTGATACTCAAAATCGGATCAGGCTAGCCCAAGACTGCTTACAACCTGTTGATACTCAAACTCAGGCCAGCCAAAGAATGCTTGCAACCTGTTGATACTCAAACTGTGTCAGACCAGCCAAAGAATGCTTGCAACCCGTTGATACTCAAACTGTGTCAGGCCAGCCAAAGAATGCTTGCAACCCGTTGATACTCAAACTTGGTCAGGCCAGCCAAAGAATGCTTGCAACCTACCGGGATCCGCAACCACAATCACAAGCACAATCACAATCACAAGCAAGTTCAACAACCAGTAACAAGACCAGTTCAACACTCCACAGGCACTCATGGCCACATAAGACACCAACAGTAAAACACGGACTCAACAAACCCAAACCATTCACGGGCACTCACAGCCACCCAAGACACACCAACAGTAACTCACGGGCTCAACGACCCCACGGGCACTCACGGCCTCCCAAGACACACCAACAGTAACTCACGGGCTCAACAACCCCACGACACTCACGGCCACCCAAGACGCACCAACAGTAACTCACGGGCTCAACAACCCCACGGCACTCACGGCCACTCAAGACACCAGCAATAAAGCAACACGGCTTCAACAACCCAACGTCACTCACGGCCACCCAAGACACCAATACTAAAGTAACATGGGGTTCAACAACCCAACGGGCCCTCATGGCCACCCAAGACACCAACGGTAAAGTACGGGTTCACAACCCCACGGGCACTCACGGCCACCCAAGACTCGACAATAATAACACGGGCTCTCATGGCCACCCAAACTCGATAATAATAACACGACTCTCTTGGCCACCCAAACTCAACAATAATAACACGGGCTCTCAAGGCCACCCAAAACTCAACAATAATAATACACAACAACCTCCGGCATAAACAATGCCTCCAACAGTCCTAAGATCACTAGTTTCACAAACAACCTCCGGGCATGGTCATATGCCTCTAGTAATTCTAATATCGCTAAGTTCTCTGCTCCTACGACACTACTAAGTGTCACATGCTTTTCCAATAATTGCTACAATCCCGTAACATGCCTTTCTAATATTCGATAAACCTAATTAACCCACGACACCCCGGTGTCACATGCAATTCTACTGTTAACTTTCCCTAGTCAGGGCCGAGATCCGGCTACTTTTCCCTACCTCGTGCGTGTTCTCCAGCAGCTAACCGAAAAGCTCCGGCGTGATCTCAGTCACTCGCCTAGCTTTCCTTTCCCTCGGTCTGCAGGACGATCTAATAAGAACACAATTATAAACGCTTTTAAGCTTGCAGGCATAAGCTGAATTTTAATCAACCCGGCGCCCAAAAGTAACCCCGACAATGTCGATCACTCCCAAACTCCCCAATTACTCGACATTGTCGATATTGGACCCGAAAAAGTCCGATTCGCCCGACATGGCGAATCTGCCCGGGTTTTGGAAACGCCCTTCCGGGGCTCCAAAAATTCCTGTTTTCGTTTCTACGGTCTTAGAATAATTCAAGGGTTCCTAGGCACTCGATGGAATTGAATTCCGACTTCCGAGTCAATTAATTAACGTTTAAAGTTTCTAAACCCGATAATTACAACTTTTGCAATTTAATTCCAAATTTCGATCCGGGTGTAGATTAATTACTTGTGGAACGTCCTAACCCACCCGAACACGAAAACCCGATACCTGGGCATGTGGGCCCCACACGGCCACAATGGAAAAATTCCCTTTTTGCCCCAAAACGTTCCTAACGAACCCCAAACCTCAACCATTCATCTTTAAACCAATTCTAACCAAAACCCTAAAATTAGAACTTAACAAAACAAAAATCGGTTAGGTGCTCACCCTAGAGAATGACGGTGTGAAGTCGATTCTTCTATCATTGAGACGATCCAACGGTTTGATGCTCGTGAATAGTGGCAAAACCCCCAACCCTCTTCTCTTTTCTCTCCCTTTCTTCTCTCTTATTTTCTCTCTCTAAAAACTATCATCTTTTCTAATTTTTGAAGCAAATGGCCGTGTATCACCTCTTCTCTCATCTTTGTATTTTTTCAAAAACTAACACAGCAAAAAGACCAACACCCCTCATTTTCATTTGTCTTTTCTTTAAAGTCAAGGGTAAAGTTGTCCTCCCTTTTTCCTTCCACCACATTCATGACAAGTGTCATGTGGGTCCCACACCTTTTTGGAGAAATATCTAGAAGATATTTTCCAATCAGATTCGCGAAAATCAGACGTTTCGGGCCCCGAACGGGCACTTTTTCCAAGAAATTACGAAACTTGACGGGCTACAAGGAAACGGCCCAACTAAGACCGCTGCGACGACGGCTAAGCTTTTTGGATCCAAAACGGTCCTCGAATGGACCAAAACGTCGCTCGGTTGACTTTTCCAGCAAAAAGTCAACATTTCCCAAATTGATCAGAAAGTTGCCCTGAGTCCCCCGAAACTCACTTTGGTCAATATCGGGGTCAACTTAAGTCCGGTATGACCCTTGGGGTCAAATTTAGGTTCAACCAAGTGTCTGCTGAATTTTTTTAAATTTTCCTGTTTTTCGCAGATTTGACTGGCGTTGACCGGGAGTGGTTATTACAGTTGATTAATTAGATTTCTCTTCAAACCTTGTGGTCTAATAGTGTAGTTTGGAATGGGGATAACAAAAAATTATCAATTCAGAAGATATATTCAATTTTGGAGAGTGGTGGAAATGTAGAGGAAGATTGAGCCAAATGTGGAACTTTTTGGCATGTATTAGTTCCCTACTCACTGATTTGAAATTTAAAAATGTCTTCGTAAAAATAAGCTTAAATTGGGTAGTTGTTAATATGGTTCCAAGATCAGCTTCTAGGATTATATATGGCTATGTTCAATCCCTGTCAGATACACATTTCAAAGATTGTACCAGTTAAGTGAAAATAAATTTTTCAAGGTCATCAAGTTCTGGAATAATAAGGATTGGTTACTTTAGTTCAAAAGACAATTGTTGAGGGGTTGGGAGGTTAAAGATTCTTTTCAATTTTGTTCCTTGATTAAGATTAATCTTCAAGCCTTGGTGTCTAACAATATAGTGTGGAAGGAGGATAACAAAAGTTTCTCAATTCATAAGATATATTCTATTTTGGAGAGTGGTGGAAATGCATAGGAATATTGGGATAAATTACTTTGGACCCCTAACCTACCCCTAAAGATCTCTGCATCTGTGTGGTTGGATCGATTAAATGTTATTACCAAAAAATATTGTCTAGAGACCAAAGGGATACAATTTAATTAATATGAACGTCTTTGTCCTTTCTGCAATTAGAATTTGAGGTTGCAACTCATCTTTTGCTTAACTTGCCACTATTCGCGGAAGGTTTAGGCACCTGTTCTAGATTGGTGGAATTTAGTTGGAGTACTAGCATCGGATATTAGACAGTTGTTACAGTCTTGGAAGTGTTTGGCACCAACTACTTGCAAAAAGACAATAGAGTAACATTATTTCCTAGCATCTCTGACTACTAGGGATCAACTGATTTTTAATAGTATTTGGACATCTCGAGCTGAGATTCTCCTTAACATACAAAGTTCTTCTTTCAATTTGGAATGGTCTTTGTTTTCCAAATTTGAGTTTTTCTCCTTTGAGCTGTAGAAAAGCTCTCCTTGTATTTGTCAAAGAAAAATCAGGATATCTCATTCCACTATTAGATAGGTTTAATACTACGGTTGTCACTGGTGTTGGTTCCACTTTACAAGGTGTCGATGGTTTAGATCCATGACAAATTTACTGCATCATCTCTTTGGGTTACAAAACCTAGGAGTGTTTATCTTTTGTGATTTATTGTGGCACAAAATTGTTTTGTTATTGTCTTTGTTCCCTTGGATAGGGGTGGATAGGTTTCTTGTATCACAAGCACCCATTTGTTTTTCATTTAGTGGCCTATTTTTAGAGGATTTGATTCTTACTCCTTGTAATATGTTCTTTGGAAGACTTTGTTGTCTCTTGTCTTACTTCTTTTTAATACAAAATTTGTTGAAAAACTTACACAATCAACTTGATTAATCTAATTAACCTACTTAGCCTAGTTTTGCTAACCTAATTAACATATAACTTTGTCCTTCGCGGATCACAATTGAGTTTGTGGCTAGTCGAAGATGAAAACTTGAACATGATGGAGTATGGATGGGGTCGGTTTGGGACGAAGCAGGGACGGTTGGAGGCAGACATGAGGGGCACGGGAGAGGTCAGTCTAGGGTGATGGAGGACGGAAATGAGGTTTGATTCCGCCTTGATCTGCATTGAGAAAGAAGTTGTTCTTACTGGTTTAATTGGAAAAGTTAAAGAACATGATTGTCGTTGCTCGTAAATCTGGTCTTCCTCATTAATACGATAGAACCATGGATGACGAGACCCTGACAAGCAAGCTTTAGTTTCGTGCTCGTCGGAGAAGACACATACCACGTTCTGTGCGTGTAAGAGTTTTTCTCTCTTTTTTAATTATTTTTTTTCTAAATTTAATTAATAAAGCTAGATAAAAAAGTTTTAATTAATTAAGACTTTATTATTATTATTTTTTGTGAATTTGTAAAATAATATTATTTTAAAAGAATAGATTAAATTATTAAAAAATTGTAAGGCACAATTATTAAAAGAAATAAAAAAACATAGGAAAAATAAATAAATATAAAAATTAAATTTAGGGTAATTCCATCTCAATACTACCCCAAACTCTCTTCTTTTGTCTTGTTACCCTAGAGTTTTGTCTATCTCAATTTAGTACCCATCGTTAACTTTGCGTTCAATTTTGGACGGAAAATCGTCATATTCCTAGCACATGACCCAAATATTTCTGAAAAATATCAAAATTTCCCCTTAAGTCATTCCCAAATCCTTCCTCCTCCAATTTTATGTTTGATTCAATAAACTAAGTAGAAGGATTTGAGTGAAAATTTCGACATGTGCTAGGCACATGACGATTTTCTGTCCAAAATAGACGATTGTTAACGATAGGTATTAAATTGAGAGAAACAAAACTCCAGGGTAGCAAGACGAAAATTTTTTTAGGGTAGTGGAATGGAAATCGAATCCTAAACTTTTGGGTGCGTTCTCATTTGGTACCATATATATATGGTACCAAATGAAAACGCACCCTTATTGTGAGAAATGACAACGCACATGAGCTATCAAATGTGCGCAAGATGCTAACATATGTCTTTTTTGACGCATGTTGACTGCTACTGAACCAGATTGCAGTCAACATGCGTCAAAAAAGACATATTTTAGCATCTTGCGCACATTTGATGGCTCATGTGCGTTGTCATTTTTCACAATAAGGGTGCTTTCTCATTTGGTACCATATATATATATATATATATATATATATATATATATATACTTACTATCCATTGAAAACCACTACCTCCAATACAAACTAGGGATAAATCGTGACTATTGAATAGACACATTTGGATGGGTAAGATTAAATGCATAAATAATGGCATAAATTGTAATTTTCTTTACTTTCATTTTCTGATTTGACTTTTCATACGCATTAGTGGACATATTGGTCATTTTATCACCTAAATTTACCTAACCCTATTGTCACAATCTCCCAACACCTCATATTCTCATTTTCATCCATTCTATTCTTCTCTAAACTCAGAACTTCTCTCATCAAAACCATGTCGTCGCTGTTGGAATCCTACGTGAGGAAGACGTTGCCGCATATCCGGCTACACGATCGTTTGTTCATCTATGAAGAAGATCATCATCAATCCACCGCAACCTCGCCATAATCGTGCCTCTCCATAGCTGTGGGTCACTGGTGAGTTTCACCAGATCGGGAAGTAGAGCCGCCGCCTGAGCCCGTCACACAGGAAGCGCCGCCACCGTTTCCATCCCCAGTCGGCGTCAGAGCTCGATCCTCGCGGTGACGAGCATCTCACGATTCGAATAAAAGTTCCCTTCTTCTTAGATCTTCACGTACGTTGATTGCTCCCCTGCACATTGTCCTTATTTTGTTTGAAAAATAAGATTTGGGTTGGACAGAATATTAGAGCAAAGTGATTTTTTTATCGGTAATGTGGTTTCGTTTTTGGCTGTTTACAATCAAATTCTCGTTGTAATCCATTTAAAATCAATATAACTTTTGATATCAATATGTGATGATCACAGTGACTAGTTAATCAACACGTCGTAACTGAAGTTGCTGGTTTGATGGATAAGAATTAAATTGCATGGTCCTGTTAGAATTTGAGATGTAAACACTTTGTTTTTGTTGTGTTCATCTGCAGATTACATGATTTTAAGATTTGTGTTTGTTGGAATGAAACAGAGGCTAATTAGTTTGAATCTTCCTGCAAGAAGTGCTCATCTTGAGATTACATGATTTTAAAGCTTAGTCTGTAATATTCATCTGGAGGTCACTGTTTTGTATTTTTTTTTCTTCAGGAAATGAAACATCAAGATGAATGCAACAATGAGTTTTGATCTAATTTAGTCAATTTTTGGAGTTTCTATTAAGGTGTTTGTTAAAATGAAACAGAAGATGAATGGTTTAAAACTTCGTGTTCATCTAGAGATTACATGATTTTAAAGCTTAATTTGTAATGTTCATCTAGAGATTACCATTTTGTATTTTTCGTGGAAATGAAACATCAAGACTAGAGAAATGAAACAATGAGTTTTATCAAATGAAATACTTGATTTTACAAGGTGAAACAATCAGTTACGCCAAATGAACTAGTGAGTTCTTCCAAATGAAATAATGAATTCTGTCAAATGAAACTCGAAATTTAGGAAGATAAAATAATGGGTTCAAACGAATGAGAATGAAAACCGAATCAAACATTCCGTTTAATTAAATGAAACAATGGGTTATGTCAAATGAAATGGACGGGGTTCAACAAAATTAAAATTCACCAAAATCAAATCTGAAATTTGGATATGAAACATTTAGTTCCACCAAATGAAACACTTTATCCAGATATGAAAACAACAAATGAAACATTCAGCGCATCCAAATGAAACAATTAATTTCCTATAGTAGCGTTACAGTGCCTTTACAGTAACTGTGTAGTAAAAAAAATAAGATTTTATCTTTCCATTTACAATGTCTAAAATGTATTTAAATTTTTATTTATTTACATCTATGTCATTAATGGCATGTTTAATCTCATTCATCCCTTTATTCTAATCTTATGGCCATAATTAGTCCTTAGTTTCTATTAAATCAATGGTTTTTAGTAGATAGTGTCCCTATATATATATATAGGAGAGCAATCAGGTGCGAACCCCCTGATTTGGTGCGAACCTGCGTACTGCGTTATGGCCGTCCGATGTGAATTTCGCGATGGCGCAGATTTGAATGCGTCATCAGTGGCACGCGTCATAAATAAGTCGCGCGTGGGATTCATTTCAACTGTTTTGCTATGGTTCAGGGGTATAAACGTACTTTTATCTACCCGTTCGCGCAGAAACGTTTCGTGCTCACCAAAACACTTGCATAATCGAGTTTTTAGCGAAACGAACATTTCAGAATCTGATTTTTTGAGCTTCCATTGCCTTGATATTCGTCTTCTGCGCGATTTCGAAGTGAATTTCAATAGTTCATTGTGGTGAGTTATAATTTTTGGTGTTTTTAGGGTTTTGATTCAATCTTGTTCGTTTGGTTATTTAGCTTTTTGATTATAGTAATCCGTTTGTAGAGAATGAAGAACATGGTTGCTGAATCTACAACATTCTACAACAGGGACAGCGAATCGGGTAATTTGAGAATATAGTGTTTGTAGTTTGCGGATTTTTTTATAGGTGCTATGTTTTCATAGTGCTTGTGTTTTGCTTTTAGTGTACACCATTTCAAGTGAATAATGAAATACCATGAAATTATTCAACTATGAGATGATTTTGATCTACTTTTGAGGAAAACCAAGTTTTTGGTTGAGTTTTTGGTTGAGTTTTTGGGGTTTCTGTGTTGCGAGTATCTTGTTTTGCGGACTTTGTTTTTCTGTTTTGCGAATAATGAATTCATGTTTTGCGATTATTCTTTACCCAATTTGCGGATAAAGAATTTATGTTTTGCGAGTGTGCGCACTCTGGTTTGAGAAACAGTTTTGAATAATCCTGCATTTGATATGTGCGTATGTTTGTTGTATGCAAATATGCACATTTTGGTTTGCAGATGTGTTTTGTAGTTGATGCATACCCTGTAGTTGATATGTGCGTATGTTTGTTGTATGCAAATATGCTTTACATTGTTTGCGGATAGTGAATATATGTTTTGCGAATTAGCTTTATGTAGTTGCGGATAGCGAATTTATGTTTTGCGAATATATAATATCTTGTTTGCGGGCACTGTTTTTCTTTCTCGCGAATATTCAATGTTTTTGTATATTGTCTGTTTTGCTGAAATGCTAACCCTTGTTTGCGAATTATAGATAAAACTCCGGATATAGTGCTACCTCTTCTTTTAATGGATAGGCCATCCACAGAGGCTGATGTTGGTGAAGGAAATACGACTCTTGCTAATATGTTGAAGGAGCAGAAGTCTATTAAGAATAAAAATAAACGAAGACTTTCAATTAAGAAGAACAAGGTAGGTGAGGTTCGTGAATGTCTCGATGTAGCTGTACGACCTGCTAAAGCCAGAAAGATGAGAGGTGGAGAATTAGCTGTTGAGAAAAAGAATGTTAAGCGCACGAAGGTTTGTGAGTCTGATAGAGTTGTCCCGTTATCTGATAAGGTTGGCGTGGATGCTATTTTGAAGACCAGGTCATCTCCAAAGAGATTGGTTGAGTTGGTGGAGAGTTTGAATAAACACCAACAAGAAGCAGTGCGGGAAATTGGGTTTGGGCACATTCTTCATTTGGCTGTGAAGATCATTCCAAGCAAGATTGGATACTACCTGGTGTCTAAGTATAACCACCTTAGCTCATCATTGGAATTGCCAGATGCCAAATTGCGTATCACAGAGAATGAAGTGCATGAAACTTTGGGCATTCCAAATGGTGTGCGCGACGTCATAGTCGATAAGTGGGCCACCCTGTGCACTGATGAACTTAAATTGTGGCAGCAGCAGTTCGATACAAAAGACAAAGGCGAGATCAAGCGTCTTATCACCAGTAAGCAGTTGGTTGATCAGATGAAGACGCAAATTGAAGGGGGAGATGATTTCAAAAGAAACTTCATGATGTTGTTTGTCACTTGCATGATCGATTCCGGGAATGATGGTTATGTGAATCAGTCATGCTTCCGTTCTATCGTTGATGTATCTCACATACAAGATTTTAATTGGTGCAAGTTCTTAGTCAAGAGACTTGTGGATACAAAACAAGCCTGGTTAAAACCCGATGGTTCAAAGAATTTTTCTGAACCAATCACTTTCTTGTTGGTAAGTTTATTTATCATTTTAACGTGTTGCATTTTATATCTAATAAACTGTTATGTTATATTCATGTGACATGTCTTTTCCTTTGAATGATGCAGTTGTTTTATCTTGATCGTGTTGAAGTCAGCACGTGTGAGGTTCCTAGGGCGTGGCCGTCTTTGATTGGATGGAATACTACATTGGTGAACAGAAGAGTCGGTGATGAATTACAGTGTGAGTCATTTGGAATGGGTCACATACGGAGGGAGGGTCCTCCACGTGTTAGGGAGGAAGAGAATGTTGCTCAGCATCCACCACCTAACGTAAATAGGGATAATGAAAGTGGTGATAGAAATGATGGAGATCCGCCGGCCCCGAATACCCCCCCTTTTCATAGTGAAAGGGGTTCTGCAGAGGTATTCTATTATTTGATTAATTTTTTTGTGGGGAATTATGTTTTTCAAATATACAGTTAGGTTTATTGATTGACTTGTTTTTTTTGCAGATAGTGAACATATGTTCTGCGAATATGCTTTACCTAGTTTGCGGATAGTGAATTTATGTTCTGCGAACAGTGAATATATGTTCTGCGAATAGTGAATAAATGTTCCGTGAATAGTGAAATTGTGTTTTGCGGATAGTGCATATATGTTTTGCGAATATGCTTTACCTATTTTGCGGATAGTGAATTTTTGCTTCGCTAGTATGGTTTAAATAGTTTGCGGATAGTGATTGTATGTTTTGCGATAGTGCGTACTCTGGTAGGAACAGTTTTAAAATATGCTCATTTTGGTCAGCAGATGTGTGTTTTAGTTGATGCATTCTCTGTTATTGATTGACCTTTTTGCTAATATGCTTTACCTAGTCTGTGGATTGTGAATATGTGTTTTGCGAATATGCTTACCCTGTTTGCGGATTGTGAATTTATGTTTTGCGTGTATGCTTTACCTAGTTTACGGATAGTGATTCTTTGTTTTGCGAGTATGCGCACTCTGGTTTGCGAAACAGTTTTGAGTATTTGCTGCATGTGATTTGTGCCTAGGTTTATTGTGTGCAAATATGCACATTTTGGTTTGAAGATGTGTTTTGTAGTTGATGCATACCTTGTGTTTTATTTGTTTGCATTTAATCACATTAACATGCTTCTTTTTATCGTATTCAGAGGATTGGAGAAAGGTTTCGAATAGCAGGGAATAAGGTTGCAAAAGGTTTTTTGGAATGGCATCAGTTGTTGGTTGAAGGGCACATTGCTGATCCCAATACTGAGTGTTTCAAGACAATGTCAACCCTGTTTGATGGTTTGACCGGGAAAAAAAATCCCGCAGATGCCATGTCTGACACACAAAGTGTGTTGCTGTCACAAGACTCATGGTTTAATCTACCTGGGGTTATTGAGACCATTGAGAAATTGATTGAAGCAGCAACACGCGTTGGGGAAGGGTACAAAGGAGGAGAGAAGCCACCTGCTCGTGCCGTTACTCCACCATCATTCAGACTTCTTTCACCATCACAAAAATCGCCTGCCAATGTTCTTTCACCATGCCCTGCTGGATCCACTACATTGTCAAGCCCTGAATGCGATAATGTGGTTCGGAAATTGTTCGCAAGTAATGATGCAGCCCCTGTGGATAATATTGTTGTAGAACAAACTGAGCCAGAAAAGAATAACAGTGTTGGCGATGAGTTTGACGCTATTTCTGTTGCTTATGGTATTGGGAAGCAAGCTTGTGACATGGTTGTTGATAATCCAATCGCGGAATGTGAAGCTCCCGATGTTGTTAACAAAGATGATTGTTGGGCTCTTTGTAGTGGAGTCAGACCCACTTACTATAGAATGCAGCCAAGGAAATGTCAACGGGTCTCCGTCTGTTAATGACTTTTGTCAGACACTTCAAGAGCAACCCGAGCCACTCAATATAATTGTTGTCGAAAAAATTGTCAACAATGATCCACCTATTAATCAAGCTTGCAAGACTCAACCCCCGCCAATTGTTACTGCACGGGTTGACCAAAATATCAATCGTTCTATTGGTGGGAAAGAGGTCTCTAAGACAGTTGACGAGAATCCTGAACTTGCAATGGCAAGATTTCGTGAATCCATAGTCCAACGCCCTACTGACATACCTCTTCCTGATAAAAAAGGGCTCATGCATCCTCCTAAGAAGTCGACTGATGGTGTTGGTCATGTGGAGCCTGGCTCAATTATTGATCCACCGAAGAAGAGAGGTCCCGCTCGTCCACCTGGTAAGAAAGGCCCCGCTGCTGTCCCCGAGAAGAAAGTACCCCGTACTGTTGCAACAAAAAAAGCTCAAGGTGGTGTTAAGAAAAATCCCCCTATTGTTAAGAAACCTGCTGCAAGTGGCAATAGTTTTACGTCAATTGGATGTAGCAAGGCATCTTTATTAAGGGAAACCCCAGATAAACAACCTTTACCTCGTTTGATTGCACCGTCTAAATTTCTGTGTTCTCCATACGTTGATCGTCAAACAGATTATTGGTCCGATATTCTGGAGGTTGAGGATTGTGTTGCAGATTGGGTGCTGAATAAAAGCAAAACCGAGGATTGGTAAGTAAAATATGTTTTTCCCCTTATTTTGTTTTTATATTTTATTTTTGCAAATACAGTGAATAGGCTTTTTCTGTCTGTGAATGCAGGGCTTTTATGTTTCAGTGCTCTGAAAATTATATTACCAAGGGGGGCTTTAATTCTTTCAAAAATGATGCATGGATTGAAGTGGAAACCATTAATGGGTGGTGTCACTATCTGAATCATCTGGAAACTATCAAGAGTAATTCATCACCTAACCGGTTCTTCTTTTCAGCTAATCTTAGTGTAAGGATAGTTTACGCAATTTTTTTGTTGATTACGTTTATAGTTTGAATTATTTTAATATGTTTTTGTTATTAATATTTTTATTTTGTAGGCTACGCTTTCGGCACATAAAAAAGATGTAGCTTTTGGTGAAATTTTCAACCTTGAAACTAAGGAGTTCCCTTCTTTTTCATGGAGGAAGTTGGACTTGGTAAGTATAATACATGGTTGGTTTTAGAATATTCAATATGTTGGTTGCGGGTAAGGTTTGTATGTTTTGCGTCTATACGCACCCTTGCTTGAGAAATAACGTTTACCTGTTTGAGACACGCGATATCTGGTTTGAGGGTATGGATTTTCTTGTTTGCGAATATTTTCTATCAAGTTTGCGGAAACTGAATACATGTTTTGCGGATATGCGCACCCTAGTTTGAGAAACAGTTTCCCTGGGTTGCTGATAATGAAAATGTAGTTTGCTGATAGTGAATATGTGTTTTGCTGATATGCTGATGCATTTTATATATTTTCTACAGGTTTTCATAGTTGCTTTTAAGAGCAATCACTTCACACTGTTATGCATCGATATGAAGAATGGAAATTCAAATATTATTGACAATGTGAAAGGAACGGTTGATGATGATGTTCGTTATGAAAAAATTCACTATACATTGGTACGTATTCTTTTCTCATTGAGTATGTGTTTGATTACTGTCTATCTATTCATTTCTGTTTTTATTTATTTTTCGTTTGTGTTTTTGATTTGCGTAGAGGTCTAAAATTTGCAAGGTCATATCAAAAACTGATAAGGCTCTAGCTCAGAAAATTTTCAACGGTAAGATTGATCGGTTACATGTACCATGGGAATCTAACGACAATCATATGGATTGTGGGGTGTATGCTATGTGGCACATGGAATCGTATCTTGGCAATGGGAATTGGGCAGGAGAATTGGCCGTTAATGATGTAAGTTAAACCAACAATTATTTCTTTGTCAGTATATAGCAATGAGTATAGATTTGATCTTTAAATTTTGATTTTGTAGGCTGCACAAATCGAGTTATTGAGGAAAAGATTCCTCTTTAAGTTGATCACATTTGAGAAGAACAGCCTGTGGCTAGGAATTGAGGAGAATATCAAAGATTATTTCAAAAAGAAGAAGGCCATATTCAAATTTAGTGTCAAGTATAAAGCCTTATTACCATGCGAACGTCATAAAGCTTAGTGAATTACTCTTTTTGATTACTGGTTTTTGTTTTCAAAAACGACAATTTTTTTTGTTTGAGAATTTATGATATTTTGTTTGAGAATAATTTGTGTACTATTTTCAGAATTTATAAGATCTTTTGTTTCTGAATATGCTGTATTCTAGGATAAACAAGTTGTTGGTTGAGGTTATGTGTTTTCTGTTTTGCGAATGTATAGTGACTAGTTTGCGGGTATTGTTTTCTGTTTTGCGAAGAGGCAATCCTTGGTTTGCGAAACCTGGGTTCCTCTGTTTTTTGAGGTAATGTGTTTTTTGTTTTGCGAATATACAGTGTCTAGTTTGCGGAACTATTTTTCTGTTTTGCGAATTGTCAATCCTTGGTTTGAGAAAGTGGGGTTCCTTGTTTCAGATTATGCAATATCGTTTGCGAATTAAATATAGGTGACTTTCATATTGATAAGCAGATACTAGTCATACATTAACTGAGAAACTAAGTTTTCAAAACAAAACACAAAAACATAAAAAGACGATTGACATGATAATAGGGAAAATATAACTACATCCTTCATGGGTCGGATGTGCCCTGCTCCATGTCTACCTCAATTGTTTTGAAGAAGTCCTGAATCTTTTCCAGTGTCGCCATCATCTTGTCCCTATCTTCCTTGTGCTTTTCAGTCGAGTTGCTCATGTCAAGCACTTGCAGTTCATTGGCAAGGCTTTCCACCTTCTCCTGCATCAGCAAAAAGTGGATCTGGCATAGTGCCAACCTTATTTTGCGTAACTGTATTTTAGACTCCAAAGCGGCTTCCTCTCTGGTACGTTCCATAGCTTCTGCGTTGCAAACGTTTCCTTCCCCTCTAGTGCGTTTCCTGTTTGAGGCCATCGCTTTTGCAGACTGGTGGTTTGAAGTTATTTGAGAAGAGAATTTTAAATTGAAAGAGATTTGTAGGGTTCAGTGATATAGGGGTGGGGGTATTTATAGTTGAATTCTTGCGGTGGCATTATCGTTATTATGTTTAAAAAAGAGTTTTAATTATAGACAGATTAGTTAACTAATAATAATTCCGCAAAACATATACCTTAATTTCGCAATCCGTATCTCATAATTCTCAAACTAAATGCTAATTTACGTGTACCGGTATGCGATACTGTAAGATATTGTAGAGGACACGTGTCAATCGTTATGAAAATTAGACGTATCATGTCATCGATATGATTTGAAAATCAGACGGTTAAGTTTTCACGGTTATATTTCATCATTAGTAAAATCCCAATCGAATGCAGGAAGACTTATCGCATTTAATGCGTTGGTCAGTTTATCACACTTAGTTTTGCGGATAAGGACTTGTAGTTTACGGATACAGAGATCATTGTCTGCGGATACGGACTTGTTGTTTGCGGATATTGTTATTATGTTTCGCGAATTTAATTATTGTCTGTATTTTGCTGATATATTTAGTTGTGTGCAAACGTGTTATCATTTCAGTAATTTTCGTTTGCGAGCAATCATGTTCTCATTTACGAAATTAAAACTACGTCTTCGAGAATACATAATATGTCTTTTGCGAATTTATATAGATTACTTTAACAGTAGAATAGGTAGATACTAATCATCATTTCATTGAGAAACCAAGTGTTCAAAACCCAAAACAAAAACATCAAAAGACGATTGACATGATAAAAGTGAAAATATGATTACATCCTTCATGGGCCGGATGTGCCTTCGTCTTCTACTATGGCCATGGTTTTGAAGAAATCCTGAATCTGTTTCAGTGCCGTCATCATCTTGTCTCTATCTTCGTTAAGCTTTGCATTGCCGTTCCTCATGTCAAGCACTTCCAGATCATGGATAAGGTTTTCCACCTTCTCCACCATCAGAAAAAAGTGGCATTGGATTAGTGCCAACTTTACTTTGCGAATCTCCATTGCCGTATCCATAGCCGCTTGCCCCATCTCACGCATCTTCTTAGAACGTTCCTCAATGGTACGTTCCACAGCTTCTTCGGTGCAAACCTTACCTTGAGATCTGATGCGTTTCCTGTTGGAGGCCATCTCTTTTGCAGATCTGGTGGTTTGAAGTTATTAGAGAAGAGGTTTTGATATTGAAGAAGAGTTCTAGGGTTAAGAAATATAGGGGTGGGGGTATTTATAGTTGAAATCTTGCGGTGGCATTATCGTTATTTCTTTAAAAGTAGAGTTCTATTTATATATAGATTAGTTAACTGGTAAGGGTTCCGCAAAACATATATATTATTTTCGCAATCAATAACTCATAATTCTCAAACTAAATGCTGATTTACGTCTATCGGAATGTGATACGATAAGATCTTGTAGAGGACACGTGTCAATCGTTCCCCAAAATCAGATGGTATGATTTCAAAATCTGACGGTTAAGTTACCACAGTTACAGAACATCATTACTAAAATCCTCCTTGAATGCACCAAGATCTTATCTCATTTAATGCGTTGTTATGTCTTTTCACCGCCGTTTGGTTTAGTTTAAATCAATTTTTTAACCCTACAAATCATGTCATCATAGACCTTTTTTTAATTATGTCACGCCCCAATTTCAGTAAACCGAACTCGGGACGCGAACGTTTAAAATAAGAAAACACTTTGAAACTCTTTCCATTAAAACACCTTACAATACCAGTTTAGTTCAACAAAAAGATAATTACAACTCAAAATAAAATGTCCCACAAGCGGACAAAAAGGCGAGGTATCCGTCGCTAGACTAAAAAGTAAAAAAACCCGGACTCCGCTCCTAGCTCCACAAGTTTCGAGAGCTCACCTAGTCCGTCCCACGAACTGTACCTGTAGGAAAAGCAGCTAGGGGTGAGCGTTCGCTCACCACCACGGATAAGAGACTGACTACGGCATAATTAGCAGACAATGCCGGTAACACCAACAATAAACTCAACACCGGGGGACACTGTCCCCAACCCAAGGACTCTGACCGAACATACACCCACTGTTACCTTCCTTGACCAACTCAACACTTTGACACGGAAGGTAGACCCAACACAACGATCACGACCTCTCCCAAGGACTCGAAAGAAAACTACGCAAACCCCAAACAAGATCACAAAGGATCGCAAACCAGCTGCTCAGTAACCTCCCTCACGCCCTTTACCGATCTCATCAGGTCAGGCGGTCGACCCGTTGCATTTCCTCGACACAAAGTCGGATCAGACACTCACAACCACCGAACCACACACGCGCGGCCAGGACCCTTTTACTGACGGGCGGGCCCCCTACCCCGTCTGAACGTGCAGACGCGTGTGATCGAGGACCCCCGTTTAATGAAGCGGGCCCACAACCTCAGGTAACCACAATCACTGTCAACCTATCACACTCACAACCACCGAACCACACATGCGCGGCCAGGACCCCTTTACTGACGGGCGGGCCCCCTACCCCGTCTGAACATGCAGACGCGTGTGATCAAGGACCCCCGTTTAATGAAGCGGGCCCACAACCTCAGGTAACCACAATCACAATCACAAACACAGTTCAACAACAGCAACAGACAGTACGACACCGGTGACAACTCCACAGGCACTCAAGGCCGACAAGACACCAACCCTAAAACACGGACTCAACAGCCCCACAGGCACTAACGGCCTCCCAAGATACACCAAAACGACAACACGGGCTCTCATGGCCACCCAAGACTCAGCAATAGTAACACGGGCTCTCAAGGCCACCCAAAACTCAACAATAAACAACACGGCTCTCAAGGCCACCCAAACTCGACGATAAATAACACGGGCTCTCAAGGCCACCCAAACTCAACAACAAATAACACGGGCTCTCAAGGCCACCCAAACTCAACAATAATTAACGCACAACAACCTCCGGCATAATCGATGCCTCCAACAGTCCTAAGATTGCTAGTTTCACAAACAACCTCCGGGCATGGTCATATGCCACCAGTAAAACAATTAACGCTAAGTTCTCTATTCCTACGACACTACTAAGTGTCACATGCATTCCCAATATTCGCTACGTTCCCGTATCATGCATTTCTAATATTCGATAACCTACTCAACCCACGACACCCCAGTGTCACATGCAATTCTACTGTTAACTTTCCCTAGTCAGGGCCGAGATCCGTCTACTTTTCCTTACCTCAACTGAAGAGCAACCGTTATGTTTCCTAGCTGCTGACGTTCTGGCTCGCTACCTCCGGGCTTCACTTCGATCGAAGCCAGACGCTAAAGATAACACGAAAGCCATAAATTAATAACGGTTCCACCGTTAGGTTAAAGATTACGGTTTGTCCAGTTTAAATCCGACATTTGTCTTTTAAACTCGAGCGGCTAAAAGCGGGATCACGACGAATCGGTTTCGAGCCCCGAGCACAGAATCCGGTGCATGGATTTCGAGACACGGCTCCCGAGGCACCGATTCCGCGTTCCGCTGTTAAACCCATCCTAAGTCCGTTTCAACAGCCCGATTATTCGTTCCACGCTCAACAGTTTAAGGCCCATTTTAAATCAAATCTGATTGTTCTTTTTAATTCCTTTTTAAAACCAAAGTCGTTTTAGTTCATTTTCCTACAATTTTGTTTCTCAAAACTCCTCGATTTAAGACCGTTTTTAAAACCGAATTGATTTTAATTCCTTTTTATTTTAAATCCCCTTTTCCTTAAAACTGATTTCTCTTTCCCCTTTTTCTTTAGAAAATTGTGTATCGATTCAGTTTAAAATCCCTTTTCAAATCTTTTGATTTTACAACTAAACATTTCAGATCAAAAGGAAATCGGTTTCAACCGAGCCCAGATCCAGAACGTCGCTTCTTTCAACATTGACCAGATTTAAAACCGTTTTACAAATAAATCACATCTAAATCGAAACTCATTTTTTGGTCTTCAACCGGTTATGTTTTAATCCATCTTCTCATTTTATTTTCAATACAAATCTGTTCAAACTCAACCAGAAACAGGTGAAAAGCCTCGATTTTAATCCGGTCGACCAGGGTCGCCCGGTGGTAGGGGCTAACCGTAGGAGGAAAAGTAAGGGCGGCGGCGGTGGTGGCTCGGCTAAGCTTGCCGGCCGTGTGGACGGCGACGAGGAGAAGGGAGACGGGAGGGTCGGCTAGGCTCAGGAGAGGCCGGACGTTTCCGGAGCTGGTGAGAGGACGGCGAGGAGGTCTCGGACGGCACTGGATCGGGAGAGGGAGAGGGTGGTCGGGGACCCGAGCTGGCCGGAGGTGGTGGCTCGGGGCGGCGGCTGGCTAAATCTGGACGGAGGCGAGCGTGAGGGGCGGAGAAGGGCAGCGATGGCGGTCTAAGACGAGGAGGAGACGGTGGCGGGACGAGGGCTTGGCTGCGAAGCCGAGCGGAGAGGAGCTCGGAACGGTGGCGGACGGAGCGGTTGGACGGAGAAGAAGGAGCGGACGGTGAGGGAGAGGATCTGGCCGGCAGCGTGGTCGTCGTGGGAGGGAAGGGCGGTGGTGGCGTGAGAGGAGAGCGGCGGTGGCGTCAGAGGAGAGCGGCAGGAGCTGGTGGGAGGTCGCCGGAGGTGGATGGAGATGGGAGAGAGAGAGAATCGGGTTCGGGAGATGAGGGGGGCGGCTGAAGTGAAGTTAGAGGGAGAGAGGGAAAATGAATTAGGGTTCAAAACCCTAATTCAGCCTCTTATATACACGGGCTGGTTTCCCCTTTTGGGCCGCTGGCGAGTAAACGGGCCTCAGGCCCAAGCGAGGGGGGCCTGGTCGGTCGGGTCTAGCCTGGCCAGGTTGCTGGTCCGGTCTGGTCCGACCCGGTCCGACCCAAAAGTTTTTTTTTTTTGAAGCGGTCTTCACAAATTATGTCTAGTC
This sequence comes from Erodium maritimum, assembly GCA_963921825.1. NCBI lineage: Eukaryota > Viridiplantae > Streptophyta > Magnoliopsida > Geraniales > Geraniaceae > Erodium > Erodium maritimum. The sequence continues at coordinate 38,326,383 of OY997596.1, forward strand.
ACCATATAGAAAGAGGATTGCCCTATTATCATCAGTGACGATGACGATGACGAGAAAGAGGAGGATAAAGAAAATGTGGAGGAAGACGATGATGGGTATAATGGTCATATATGGCCTTGTAGTTTGCGGATACAGAGATCCTGTTTTGCTAATATTGTTATTTTTTTCTCTAACATGTTTTTTGCGGATACGGACTTGTAGTTTGCGGATTCATATATACTGGTTTGCTAATATTTTAAATTTGCCTATTATTATGCCTATTATTATTGACTTAAAGTTACGAATACAGAGATTCTGGTTTGCGGATACAGATATCATGGTTTGCTGATAGTTATATTCTGTTTCGCGTGTAACACAAATCATGGAATCATACATAACTTGAAAGCGAAATATAAATGTATTTAAGGAAAAAGATTTTGTTATTGATTAATAAGATTTGGTTAAGAACAGATAAAGGGAAACAAAAGAGACTAGGGTTTGCTATGCCTATACCACTAGTTTCTTAGCTTTGTTCACCGTTATGATCACTTCGGTTATCTTCCTGTTCAGGGCTAAGTTTGCAAGCGCTTCTTCAGAGCTCATGTCAGTGCATAGCTGTTCGCCTACTTCCATACCCAAAATTTCAAGCTCAAGCTCAATGTCAGAAAGCTGACGCCCTATTGCCTTGAACTTCATCAAAAACTCCTCATGCTTGATGAGACGCTTTTGTTTTTTGTCCTTCTTATTCTGCTCCTCTAGCTTCCTTTCGCGTTCGTCGAATTCATCTTCATAACTTCTACGCTTCCTGCTGCTTGAGGACGACATTTTTTCCAGAGTAAAATTGGTTATAGGAAGAGTTGAGGGATGAGTATAGAAGGATACAGTATTGGGTATATATAGGGGAATATCTAGGGCATCGTAGGTTAGTGGAGCAATTAATTCTCCTACACGTTTCCACGCTGTCAATATTTGATTGGTCTACCACATACCGGTCCACTTTCCTTTTTGTACGCAAAAACGAAGTTGTATTTTCTCTTTACTTGGTGTTTGCGTATACGATCTTGTAGTTTGCGGATACTTTTATTATGTTTTGCGACTATAATTAAGGACGGAAGTTTGTGAAACCATAGATTCTGGTTTGCGGATACAGAGATCATGGTTTGCTGATTCTAATAATCTGTTTCGCGTGTAACATAAATAACGGAATTATATATAATCGAAAGTGAAATATAAACTATTTTAAGGAAAACGATTTTTTTAATTACTTTAAACTGGTTAAGAACAGACAAAAGGAATGAAGAGAATATGGTTTGCTATCCCTATACCACCAGTTTCATAGCCTTGTTCACAGCTATGATCACTTCGGTTATCTTCCTGGTGAAGGCTGTGTTTGCAAGCACCTCTTCGGTGCTCATGTCAGTGCACAGCTCCTCGCCAACATCCGAGGCCAATATTTGAAGCTCAAGCTCGATCTCAGAAAGCTTGTGCTTGATTTCATTGAAGCTCGTCACGAACTTCTCGTGTTTGATGAGATGCTTTTGTTTTCTGTCCTTCTTGTTCTGCTCCTTCAGCTTCCTTTCGCGTTCGTCGAGTTCATCTTCATAGCTTTTACGCTTCCTGCTGCTTGACGATGCCATTTTTTCAGAGTAAAATTGGGTATTCGAAGAGTTGAGGGTTGAATATAGAAGGATACTCTATTTGGGTATATATAGGGGAACATGTAGGGCATCGTGGGTTAATGGAGCAATTAATTCTCACCCACGTTCCACGCTGTCATAATTTGATTGGTCTACCACAAACCGTTTCACTTCCCTCTCGTACGCAAAACGAAAGTTGTAAATTCTCAAATCATTATATATTTTTTAGTAAACGAAATTTGAAATATTAGCAAACAATTTGTTATATTGAATCCGCAAAACAGATGACCTATATCCGCAAACAGAAAAAGCCAAATCCGCAATCGATAATCTCCATCAGTGCACTTCTTCTTCCTATTTTTACTCAGCGGTGCAGGTCCTTGTGTCCTTGTCTTGCGTTATGTGTGTACAATATATTATATTAAATTTCATATAAATAAAAACGTGTGCAGAAATGAAATTTATTAATTCGGAAAACTCAAACAAATGTATCATGAAACAGTCTTTATTTATTCGCAAAACTTATTGTCTATATTCGCAAACTGAAACAACGAAATCCGCAGTTGAAAATATACATCATTTCTACTTCTTCTTATTCTTCTTCTTATTATTATTCATATTCAGAGGGCACGCCCTTTTGTCATGGTCTTGCAATGTGCGGCATGTGCCGCATAGCCGTTTTCGCTTGTTACTAGCATTGATTGCCTTTTCTTTATTACTGATCATTCTACTCCCAGATCGCAAGCGAGAGCCCTTGGTGTTTGTGATATTTGGTGGCTGGACAGTGACTATTTCTGGTAATTTGATCCCTGTCACCGATGCTATGAAACTTGTTCTATTGAGTCTATTCTCATTCACTATGTCATCCACCGTCTTAACTCTGTATCGATTTAGAGTGTCCAACAATCCTCGAATACTTGAAATTGCTGCATCTTTTGTCCCAATCATTTCAGTAAACCTGTTTTCACTGCATCCATAACTTCATCGTCCTTCAGACTAGGACCGTCAGGTGCAACACCATTAGAAGACAATGTAGCTGTCAAGTTTGTGTCTTTACACCATCTCGGGTTTACCAGCGTCCTAGGAATCTTCCTTAACGTTGTGTTTTGCAGCGCAAAGAATATGTGAGAACATATATAGCCCGTTGTTAGAAGCTTGTTGCAATTGCACTCAAAGTGGTTTGTACTCATCGTCCAAGTCACCCTGAATTCCTTACCATCTTTAATAATCGACGAATCCCTGACTTTATATGTCACGCCCCAATTTCAGCGAACCGAAACTAGGGACGCGAACGTTTAGAAAGTTACAAGACTGAAACCTGTTTTCGATAAATCACCTAAAAAGTCAGTTTAGTTCCACAAAAGAATAATATTTACACCTCAAAATAAAAGTCCCACACTTGGACAAAACGAGATACACGTCTCTAGACTCAAACACCCAGCAACCCGCTTCAAGCTCTTCAAGCTTCAGAAGCTCACCTAGTCCAGACTACGAACGGTACCTGTAGGAAAAGCAGCTAGGGGTGAGCGTTCGCTCACCACCACGGATAACATGCTGACTAAGGCATAAATAGTAGACAAAGCCGATGACACCAACAACGACTCAAAGACACACACACGACCAATCTTTTCCTCAACTGACTCAACACACGGATACGTTATGTAGACCCCACACTACCATCGACGACCTCCTCCAAAGACACGACTGACAACCACACAATACCAAACAAGATCACAAAGGATCGCAAACCGGCTGCTCAGTAACCAATCTCTGTCTCTCGCCCTTTACCGATCATAGACGTGGTCAGGCGGTCGACCTGTCGCGCAACTTCTCCCGATCCCAGTCGGGAGGCTAACCCACAACCTCTCCACTTCACCCGATCCCAGTCGGGTGGTTAGCCACACCCGCGCGTCCTTCCCCCGATCCCAGTCGGGGAGCTAGCCCACAACCCCTCCGCTTCTCCCGATCCCAGTCGGGAGGCTAGCTACACCACACAACCTCCACCAGTAACCAGTAACCAATCACAATCACAAACAAGTTCAAACAGACAGTAACGACACCGGTGACAACTATACAGGCGCTCAAGGCCAACAAAACACCGACAATCAAACACAGGTTCAACAGCCCTACGGGCCCTCATGGCCCCCCAAGACCCCAACGATGAAGTACGGGTTCACAACCCCACGGGCACTCACGGCCACTCAAAACACCGAAACGACAACACGGGCTCTCATGGCCACCCAAGACTCAGCAATAAATAACACGGGCTCTCAGGGCCACCCAAACTCAATCAACAATTTACGCACAACAACCTCCGGGCATGGTCATATGCCTCCAGTAACACAGTTAACGCTAAGTTTTCTACTCCTACGACACTACTAGGTGTCACATGCATTTCCAGTATTCGTTACATTCCCGTATCATGCGTTTCTAATATTCGACAACCTAAACACCCACGACACCCCGGTGCCACATGCAATTCTACAGTTAACTTTCCCTAGTCAGGGCCGAGATCCGGCTACTTTTCCCTACCTCGAAAACAACTCCAGAAGCGCTCCACTAAACCCGAGATGAAACGCAGTCACTCGCCGAGCCTCCCTTTGCCTCGGTCCGCAGCACGATCTAAAAGAACACAGATATAATTCACTTTAAACTAGTACGAACCGGTCGAAAATAAATAACTCAAAGCCCAAAATAAGAACGGTTCCGTCGTTCAGTTAACGGCTACGATTTGTCCATTTTAAACTTGACAGTTGTCGTTTACACTCGAGCGGGATAAAAGTCGGGTTACGACGGATCGGGTTCGAGCACCCGCGCACCGAACCCAGGTTTGATCCGAACCCAGTTTAAACCCCTTTTTAACTTAAAACCGTCTTTGGACTCCTTTGCTTTGTTTAAAAACGACTTGACTTGAACACAACGGTTTCCTTCCGCTCGTTTCCAAACTTGATATTTTTTTTGGTCCGAAACCCTTCTAAAACCGATTTGATTTCGTTTTCCCTCCCTTTTGATTTAACTTCACTCAAATTCGTTTAACGACCGACCTTCGTTTTAGACCCCAATTAATTCACCCGATTTAGTTTTATCGATAACTAATTAATCGAACTTTTAACCTAGAACAGATTTTTCGACGTAACGTTCAAATTAAACCCTTTTTCTTCTTCAACGTTAACACAACAAATCTGGAAAAACGTTCGAAACATAACGATAATATCAAAACTTGTTCAACTTTACAATTTTCAGATTTACAACAATACTACAAAATTTTTAAACAGATCTACGTTTTCTGTTCTGTTCCCTTCCATTTCGGGAGCTCCGTTCCATCCCGACCGGATCTGAACGAACTCGGGAACGGGAAAGCAAAGACGAAGAAGAACGGATCTGCTCGGTCCGGCCGACCACCGGCGCCGGTCGGCCGAGCTTCCACGGGCCGAGAACTAACCGTGAGGAAACGGTAGCGGCGGTGGACGGCGGTGCACGGCGGCGTCGGCGCGGGTCCGGACGGCTCGTCCCGTTCCGGATCTGACGAGCTCGCCGGCGACGGCGGGAGCTCGGGTCCGAACGGCTCGGGACGGAGAGATCGGAGGCGGCGGTGGACGGTCGGAGCTCGGGATGAGACCGGTGGCCGGAGCTGGGCGTGGTCGGACGGGGAAGGAAGGTCGGGGTTCGGCCGGGACGTGGTCGGACGGAGAAGGAAGGTCGGGGTTCGGCCGGGACGTGGTCGGACGGAGAAGAGGGAGGTCGGGGTTCGGGGACGGGATTTCGTGGCTGGCCGGTCCGGTGACGGCGTCGGGACGGAGGAGAGGGAGGTCGGGGTTCGGGGACGGGATTTCGTGGCTGGCCGGTCCGGTGACGGCGTCGGGACGGAGGAGAGGGAGGTCGGGGCTCGGGGACGTGGCGGCGTGGTCGGACGGAGAACGGCCGGAGCGATGGCGGCCGGTGCCGGTTTCGCCGGAGAAGACGAGAGAGAGAGAGAGTGAGGGTCGGGTAGAGAGAGAGAGAGGTGAGGGCGGCTGAGTGTGAGGGTGTGCTAGGGTTTCTGAGGCAAGGGTGGGTTATATACCCATCCCTGACCAGATTGGGCCTCAGCTGGGCTGGGCTGGGCCTGCGGGCCTGGCCTGGTCCAGACCTGTTTTTTTTTTTTTTTTTTTTTTTTTTTTTTTTTTTTTTGCACTCGTTTCAAAAACTTACCCTAAGGTTCTCGTTTGCAAATTAATACCTTACGAAACGAAGCGGGTTTTACAATCTACCCTCCTTAAAGGAATTTCGCCCACGAAATTTAAAACAGCGTACCTCGGGAAACGAACAAGCGGGATACTTCGCGCGAACCTCGTCCTCGCGCTCCCAAGTCGATTCAGCCCCGTGGTGCTTCCACTGCACTCGTACCAAATAGATAATCTTGCCTCCCCGCAGAATCTGCTCCCGCGTGTCCATAATCCGAACCGGCTGCTCCTCATAGGAGACATCATCAGCCACCTCGATATCTGTCCACTCGATGACGTGGGAGGGGTCTGCATTGTACTGCCGCAGCTGAGACACGTGGAAGACGTCATGGACTCTCACAAGTTGCGGTGGCAACGCCAGACGATATGCCACTGTTCCCACTCTGCCCAAAATCTGGAACGGGCCGATGTACCTCGGAGCCAACTTGCCCCCGCTTCGCCTGAACCGCACCAGCCCCTTCCTCGGGCTCACCTTCAGGAACACGTGATCCCCGACTGCAAACTCAAGGGGTCGACGTCGCCTGTCGGCATAACTCTTCTGTCGGCTCTGTGCTGTCCTCAGCCGATCGCGGATCAGTGCGACTTTCTCCGTCGTCTCTCTGACAAGATCTGGCCCCAGCAGACTCTTGTCCCCCACCTCTGCCCAACACACTGGTGACCGACACGGCCTCCCATACAATGCCTCGAACGGTGCCATCCCGATACTGGCCTGGAAGCTGTTGTTGTAGGCGAACTCGGCCAAAGGCAGGTGGGTTTCCCAAGATCCCCTGAAATCCAGCACACATGCTCGCAGCATGTCCTCCAAGATCTGAATGGTACGCTCAGACTGACCGTCCGTCTGGGGATGATGTGCTATACTGAGTAGCACCTCGGTCCCCAATGCCTTCTGCAGACTCGGCCAAAACCTGGACGTGAAGCGGGGATCCCTGTCAGACACTATCGACACCGGGACCCCGTGGAGACGCACTATCTCCTGAACGTACAAACTGCTCAACTTGTCCACTGGGTCGGTCATCCTCATAGCCAGGAAGTGGGCCGACTTAGTCAACCGGTCGACTACCACCCACACGGCGTCGTTTCCCTTGGGTGATCTCGGTAGTCCACACACGAAGTCCATCGTAATGTGTTCCCACTTCCACTGAGCAATCGGTAGTGGCTGTAACAATCCCGCTGGACGCTGATGCTCGGCCTTCACCTGCTGACAGACAAGGCATCTCGATACAAACTCTGCGACTGCTCTCCTCATACCGCGCCACCAGTAGTGCCGTCTGAGGTCACGGTACATCTTGGTGCCCCCCGGATGCACGGTGAGACGCGAATGGTGTGCCTCTCGTAACACGGCGTCTCTACAGTTAACCGGTACGAATAGCCCCCCGCGGTATCGTAGTCCCCAATCAGTGCTGTCCTGCCAGCCCACCACCTCGTCACCCCTGACGACTCTCTCGCGTATCTCTGATGCTTCGACGTCCTCTGTCTGCGCCTCCAGCACTTGGGCAAGCAGTAAGGGCTGAGCCACTAGTGAGCACATGGCAACACCGCCAGTAACCTCCTCTAGCTCAAGCCCGAATGTGCTCAACTCCCCCATCATGCCCCACTCTCGGACAGATATGCTGGCGAGGCTCGGAGCCGACTTCCTACTCAAGGCGTCGGCGACAACGTTCGCCTTGCCTGGGTGGTAGTGTAGCTCGAAGTCGTACTCCTCGAGTAGTTCCATCCACCGTCGCTGACGCATATTCAGGTCTCGCTGGGAAAATATATACTTGAGGCTCTTGTGATCCGAGAACACCTGAAACCCCTCGCCGTACAGATAATATCGCCAGCTCTTCAGTGCAAACACGACTGCTGCTAGCTCCAAGTCGTGGGTAGGATAGTTGCGCTCGTGTAACTTCAACTGTCTGGAGCCATAAGCCACAACTCTGCCCGACTGCATCAGCACGCAGCCCAGTCCCTCTCCGGACGCATCGCAGTAAACATCATAACCAATTCCTCGCTCGGGCACCACTAACACTGGAGCTGTAGTCAGCCTAGTCTTCAGCTCCGCGAACGCACGCTTACAGTCGTCTGTCCACACGAACCCGACACCCTTGCGCGTCAACAGAGTCATCGGTGCGGCTAGTCGTGCAAAATCTTGGACAAATCGCCTATAGTAGCCTGCCAATCCCAGAAAGCTGCGGATCTCGAAAACACTCGTGGGCCGTGCCCACTTCGAGACCGCGTCGACCTTCGACGGATCGACCAGGATACCGTCACGGGATACAATGTGGCCGAGGAACCTCACCTCAGAGAGCCAGAACCCGCACTTCTCCCGGTTGGCATATAGCTGATGCTTGCGCAGCAGTGTTAGAACAGCCCTCAGATGGGCCTTATGCGCTGCCTCGTTCTGCGAATATATCAGGATGTCGTCCACAAATACCACCACAAACTGATCTAGGTACGGCCGGAAGATGCTGTTCATCAGGTCCATGAACGCTGCTGGCGCGTTCGTCAGTCCGAATGGCATCACTAGGAACTCGTAGTGCCCATAGCGTGTCCAGAATGCAGTCTTTGCGACGTCTCCCTCACGGACTCGCAACTGATAATAACCGGATCGCAGATCGATCTTCGAGAAGTGAGTCGCCCCTCTCAACTGGTCGAACAAGTCGTCGATCCTCGGCATCGGGTACCGGTTCTTCACCGTAACCCGGTTTAGCTTCCGGTAATCTATACACATCCGTAGCTCTCCACTCTTCTTCTTCACGAAGAGTGCTGGTGCTCCCCACGGCGATGTACTCGGACGGATAAACCCCTTCTGCTGAAGCTCCCCCAGCTGACGCTTCAGCTCAGTCAACTCGGCCGGTGCAAACCTGTAAGGCGCCATCGATATCGCCGCCGTTCCCGGCACTAGGTCAATCCCGAACTCCACCTCACGAATCGGTGGCAGCCCGCTCAACTCCTCAGGGAAGACCTCGGGGAACTCGCATACCACTCTCGGTAACTCTCGGCCCTGCACAGCCGGTACTTCCTCCTCTGCGGACAACGCCGACAGGAGGACCCCACTCTTACTCCCCAGCACGCACGTCACCTTCGTACCGCCCACTGTCACTGTCACTCGTCGTCTATAGCAATCGATGTTGGCTCGGTACCTCGACAGCCAATCCATACCCAAAATCACATCAAAGGTAGTCATCCCCAACACGAGAAGATCCCCAGGGCAAGGACAGTCTGCGACTCTAATCTCGCAGGCACGACATACTCTAGTCAACGATGCACCACCCCCAACTGGGGTGTCCAGGCATAGAGGTGGGCTCAACGGCTCTAAGCTCAACCCCAACCTCTCGGCACAACCCGACGAAATAAAAGAGTGCGACGCCCCGGTATCAAACAAGAATAAAGCCCATAAGTGATACAATAAACACGTACCCTGGATGGTCTCGCGGTACGTCTTAGGTCCTGGGGCTCTGGAGTCGCTGACTGCATAGACTCTCCCCTGCGAGGCCTGCTGCCTTTGACCCGGCGCGCTGGCCGCTGAATGCCCGTGACTCTGCTGCTGTCTCGGAATCGGTGCGCTCGTAGAAGGCTGTGACGGTCTGGACTGCTGACCCTGACGAGGACGTCCCCTGGGCGACTGTACGGTCCGCGACTGCTGCGGTCGCTGCGCTGATGTTGCTCTCGACAGCTCACGGCACCATGCAATGGTGTGCCCAACCTGGCCGCATCGAAAACAGCTGATCTCGTTGGCTCTCGACTCCGTGCCCTGGCTGGTCCGGCTAGTCGCTGGCCGCGCCGTAGGTACTCCTTCCATCGGGCACTCGCGACGGAAGTGGCCTTGGTGCCCGCAAGTAAAGCACGTCGGCGCCCTCTCTGGTGCGACTGGCCCAACTGCTGCCACTGAACCCCGCTGTCTCGATCCACTCTGATGAGGCGGTGGTCGGAAGGATCCCGCGGTCCTTTGCCTCCGCGAGTCTCGTGAGTCTGACGGTCCGGTCCAACTGATCGGCCGAGGTCGGACCTCACGGCCCCTGGCTGCATCCCGGATGCCCTGCTCCACTGTAGCCGCGGTGTCCACTAGATCGGTATACTTCCGTATCCTCAAGGCGAGAACCTGGTTCCGGATGCCCAGCCTCAATCCGTCCTGGAACCGTAGGCAACGGTTCGTCTCGCTAGACACCATCTCAGGCGCGAATCTGGCCAAGGCTGTGAACCTGGCCTCGTACTGTGCCACTGTCATCTCTCCCTGCTCCAGGTATAAGAACTGCCGATGTCGCTCCAGCCGAGCCGACTCGGGAAAGTACTGTGCCATGAATACCTCCTGGAATACGCTGTAGTCGTATCCGACTGTGTCCTTCACCCGCCCCCACCAGTGGTAGGCGCTGTCTCTCAGCTGATGGGCCGCGAAGGACACTCTCCGACGGCCATCCTCGACACCCAAAGTGTCCAGGTCTCGTGTGACCTGCTCTATCCATCGCTCGGCTAGGTCGGGATTTGGCTCCCCGACAAAAACAGGTATCCCGAGCTTCAGGAAATCGAGTAGCGCTCGGGAGGTAAGATCCTCTGTCTGAGCGGCCCTCATCGGAACTGCGGCTGCCTCTGGTGGTGGCGAAGCCGACTCTCGGCTGGCGATGACCGCCACCAAACTCTGAACGGTCCTGGTAAGCTCATCCAGGGCAGTCATCACTGGAGGGTCCGCGACTGGCGGAACACTGGGGGTACCTGCAGATGGCCCCGCATCACTTCTCCCGTCTCCTCCGACGGGAGTGCCCTGTGCCTCCGCGTAGTCGGCGGGCTCGACGACTGGCACCCTCCCTGGTGCCCCTGCTGACCGCCCCCGCCGGCCTCGCGTGGGTGCCTGACCCTGCGTTCCTGACGCTCGTCCGCGCCTTCCGCGAGCCATGAACAGTATCCTCTGCACGGATACACGCAAACGTTCAGTTTGCGAACTCAAATAAAGGCGACAAGTTAAATAACGCCAACGCTCACACGGTCTAAGTTTACTCTATCGCGTATGTCACTAAAGCGCCACACCGCTCAAGCTAAACACACCTTATATATAGCATTAGTATACGAGACCACACCGACATATACCACACAAGCGACGACAAACCAACCAGAGTCGAACCTTGCCCCCCGGGCCAACCAAAATCAAACATACGCCCACAGGGCCAATCAAGTTCAAGACATGCCAAAAGGGCCAACAACCTTAAACCTTTTTCCGCTTCATTAAAAAACCCCATGTCTTGGCATCAGGTGGTTACAACCCCGTCCAGGCGTCCCCGAACTACGTTGTGGCCACTTGATACCAACACCGTCACGCTCGACCACAGGAGCGCTCCTGAGTCGAGTCGCGACAGTTTAAAAACGTTTCACGTAGCAACACACAAACATTGTGCCAGTAGCCCCGTACCGCACAAGCACAAAACAAAACAGGACTCAAATCCTAACGGGTCTACACCCGAGTTCCGACTTGCGTACCCAACGCAGGACGGGACTCTACCGACTCGACTCTCCCACCTAATTGACGTGTAGTCCGAGGTGTGAAACCTCGCGCTCTGATACCAAGCTGTCACGCCCCAATTTCAGCGAACCGAAACTAGGGACGCGAACGTTTAGAAAGTTACAAGACTGAAACCTGTTTTCGATAAATCACCTAAAAAGTCAGTTTAGTTCCACAAAAGAATAATATTTACACCTCAAAATAAAAGTCCCACACTTGGACAAAACGAGATACACGTCTCTAGACTCAAACACCCAGCAACCCGCTTCAAGCTCTTCAAGCTTCAGAAGCTCACCTAGTCCAGACTACGAACGGTACCTGTAGGAAAAGCAGCTAGGGGTGAGCGTTCGCTCACCACCACGGATAACATGCTGACTAAGGCATAAATAGTAGACAAAGCCGATGACACCAACAACGACTCAAAGACACACACACGACCAATCTTTTCCTCAACTGACTCAACACACGGATACGTTATGTAGACCCCACACTACCATCGACGACCTCCTCCAAAGACACGACTGACAACCACACAATACCAAACAAGATCACAAAGGATCGCAAACCGGCTGCTCAGTAACCAATCTCTGTCTCTTGCCCTTTACCGATCATAGACGTGGTCAGGCGGTCGACCTGTCGCGCAACTTCTCCCGATCCCAGTCGGGAGGCTAACCCACAACCTCTCCACTTCACCCGATCCCAGTCGGGTGGTTAGCCACACCCGCGCGTCCTTCCCCCGATCCCAGTCGGGGAGCTAGCCCACAACCCCTCCGCTTCTCCCGATCCCAGTCGGGAGGCTAGCTACACCACACAACCTCCACCAGTAACCAGTAACCAATCACAATCACAAACAAGTTCAAACAGACAGTAACGACACCGGTGACAACTATACAGGCGCTCAAGGCCAACAAAACACCGACAATCAAACACAGGTTCAACAGCCCTACGGGCCCTCATGGCCCCCCAAGACCCCAACGATGAAGTACGGGTTCACAACCCCACGGGCACTCACGGCCACTCAAAACACCGAAACGACAACACGGGCTCTCATGGCCACCCAAGACTCAGCAATAAATAACACGGGCTCTCAGGGCCACCCAAACTCAATCAACAATTTACGCACAACAACCTCCGGGCATGGTCATATGCCTCCAGTAACACAGTTAACGCTAAGTTTTCTACTCCTACGACACTACTAGGTGTCACATGCATTTCCAGTATTCGTTACATTCCCGTATCATGCGTTTCTAATATTCGACAACCTAAACACCCACGACACCCCGGTGCCACATGCAATTCTACAGTTAACTTTCCCTAGTCAGGGCCGAGATCCGGCTACTTTTCCCTACCTCGAAAACAACTCCAGAAGCGCTCCACTAAACCCGAGATGAAACGCAGTCACTCGCCGAGCCTCCCTTTGCCTCGGTCCGCAGCACGATCTAAAAGAACACAGATATAATTCACTTTAAACTAGTACGAACCGGTCGAAAATAAATAACTCAAAGCCCAAAATAAGAACGGTTCCGTCGTTCAGTTAACGGCTACGATTTGTCCATTTTAAACTTGACAGTTGTCGTTTACACTCGAGCGGGATAAAAGTCGGGTTACGACGGATCGGGTTCGAGCACCCGCGCACCGAACCCAGGTTTGATCCGAACCCAGTTTAAACCCCTTTTTAACTTAAAACCGTCTTTGGACTCCTTTGCTTTGTTTAAAAACGACTTGACTTGAACACAACGGTTTCCTTCCGCTCGTTTCCAAACTTGATATTTTTTTTGGTCCGAAACCCTTCTAAAACCGATTTGATTTCGTTTTCCCTCCCTTTTGATTTAACTTCACTCAAATTCGTTTAACGACCGACCTTCGTTTTAGACCCCAATTAATTCACCCGATTTAGTTTTATCGATAACTAATTAATCGAACTTTTAACCTAGAACAGATTTTTCGACGTAACGTTCAAATTAAACCCTTTTTCTTCTTCAACGTTAACACAACAAATCTGGAAAAACGTTCGAAACATAACGATAATATCAAAACTTGTTCAACTTTACAATTTTCAGATTTACAACAATACTACAAAATTTTTAAACAGATCTACGTTTTCTGTTCTGTTCCCTTCCATTTCGGGAGCTCCGTTCCATCCCGACCGGATCTGAACGAACTCGGGAACGGGAAAGCAAAGACGAAGAAGAACGGATCTGCTCGGTCCGGCCGACCACCGGCGCCGGTCGGCCGAGCTTCCACGGGCCGAGAACTAACCGTGAGGAAACGGTAGCGGCGGTGGACGGCGGTGCACGGCGGCGTCGGCGCGGGTCCGGACGGCTCGTCCCGTTCCGGATCTGACGAGCTCGCCGGCGACGGCGGGAGCTCGGGTCCGAACGGCTCGGGACGGAGAGATCGGAGGCGGCGGTGGACGGTCGGAGCTCGGGATGAGACCGGTGGCCGGAGCTGGGCGTGGTCGGACGGGGAAGGAAGGTCGGGGTTCGGCCGGGACGTGGTCGGACGGAGAAGGAAGGTCGGGGTTCGGCCGGGACGTGGTCGGACGGAGAAGAGGGAGGTCGGGGTTCGGGGACGGGATTTCGTGGCTGGCCGGTCCGGTGACGGCGTCGGGACGGAGGAGAGGGAGGTCGGGGTTCGGGGACGGGATTTCGTGGCTGGCCGGTCCGGTGACGGCGTCGGGACGGAGGAGAGGGAGGTCGGGGCTCGGGGACGTGGCGGCGTGGTCGGACGGAGAACGGCCGGAGCGATGGCGGCCGGTGCCGGTTTCGCCGGAGAAGACGAGAGAGAGAGAGAGTGAGGGTCGGGTAGAGAGAGAGAGAGGTGAGGGCGGCTGAGTGTGAGGGTGTGCTAGGGTTTCTGAGGCAAGGGTGGGTTATATACCCATCCCTGACCAGATTGGGCCTCAGCTGGGCTGGGCTGGGCCTGCGGGCCTGGCCTGGTCCAGACCTGTTTTTTTTTTTTTTTTTTTTTTTTTTTTTTTTTTGCACTCGTTTCAAAAACTTACCCTAAGGTTCTCGTTTGCAAATTAATACCTTACGAAACGAAGCGGGTTTTACATTATAGACAATGGTGTCATCTGCGGTGTCATCCATGCCTGGCAAGCTGCAGCGGTTGAGAGCGTAAACTATATGCTTTTGTATGTCAGCAAACACAGTATGTGTGTATACGGTCCAAGCATCCGCTTCAAACCACGTGTTTGTCTTCAGCACCGGATATGAATTGTAGTTGTGCATCATAAGACTGAAAAGCTCACTCCTTTGGTTCTCTATCACCACTCCACACCGCCAGATCAAGTGAACAAGGTTTAGGTATTGATCTGTGAGTTGTTGATAGGCCCGGTTGGCTGATTCAGACCTTGATGATGTTCTCATAAACAACCCCATTGGGAAATCCCTATGGTATGCTGGGATCCAACTGTGTCGCAGATCGAATATGCCATTGAGCCAAGTGTTGTCCTGCAAATTGAAGTCTTCAATGATGCTAGCCCACTCTTCATCAAACTCATCAGGGCCTATAAGGTTGTTGTATACTATGGAATCCAACCTTTTCTCAAAGTCTGTATCATGTGTTATACTTCCAGGCACCTGTAACATTTTTCATAAGATTTGTAAAGTCGAACAAATAAATAATAGAAATTGACAATACTGTGGCGTATGGATATTTTGTGTTCATAGATTGAGAAAACAGACATAACAGTTTGAGAATAGATATAAACTCATCGCATAGTAGTTAACTATGAGAACCATATTAAGAATAAAACGTTTTGTGTAAACAAGCATTACAAGATGTGGATACAGAGTATATGGTTTTCTTATAGAGACTGACCTTAAGACGAATCTTATTCATAATGTGCCACATGCAGAGTTTGTGCTTAGTCTCTGTCATGACTTTCGGTATTGCAACTTTCATTGCTGGGTCTTGATCTGTCACCAGATACATTGGTTGCTTCCCATTCATCGCTTTCAGAAAAGCGTTAAACATCCAAGTGAAAGACTCGATATCCTCATGTGTTACCAGTCCCAGCCCAAAAGTCACAGATTTGTCATAGTTGTCTACTCCTGTAAACGGACAAAATGGCATCGAGTACCTACAAAACATCAATCTTTAATAAAGAATAATGTTCAAAATTTCTTTTTCAATGGATTAGCGAATACGAGTTATACTTACTGGTTAGTCCTGTAAGTTGTGTCAAAGGAAACATTATCTCCGTAAAGCTCGTAATTCTTGATAGCTATTTCATCACACCAGAATAGTTTAGTGAGGCTTCCGCTTGGGTCAACATCGTACTCATAGTAGAACTTGTTGTTGGCTACCTTCTTGTCACGGAACTGGTCAAGGATTATCTGAACATCACTTCCTCCAATATAGGCTTTCAAGTCCCTGTGGTAGTTGTAGAAATCTTGCTTCAAAGCTCCAACATGGCTGGGGCCTCCGCGTGTTTCACTGATTAGTCTGTGTGCCTTTGAGGGACCTATTCCCGATCTCTCGCAAAAGTTCATATACTCAACATGGTTGCCTTCCATGTGTCGGTTACCTCTCATCTCATGTCTGTGCTCCTCTCCAACCATAGGGTGGTTATGACCTTCAACAAATTTTGATACTTTGTATCCCAATTCCTCCGAAACAAATGTGAACCTTATCATTGCTTCACAAGTAATTCTTGTGAGCAATCTGTTCCTCTTTTTTGTAGGCTTTGAAAGTTGAGGACTGTTTTGTTCGGGGATCTCACCCTGTTTTGAGCATGCCATGTACTTTAGCTTTATGTTGTTTGTTTTATCCTTCTTCTCGGTAGACCTTCTTGTAGTGAATCCAGACAGTCTAGCGTAATTTTGGTAGAAATCTATCGCCTTATTCAGTGTCTTGAATTCCTTTCCTACAAACGGGGTTCGTCCAGGCTGGCAGGATGGCAAGTATATCCTGGTTCCTCCAGCAGAAAACAGAACAGTGTTTTGGAGATCTGATTCTGCAGTACAGTCACTGTCTGTGCCTGCAGCTGATATTCATCGAAATAAGGATGTAATAATTTCTGATTGCATATACAGCACACATAGAATCAGATAGTTATAATATACTCAAATTGATACACATGCAGTAGTATATAGTAACAGGCAAAGTAGATTATTTAAGCTTTGCGGAAATAAGCAAGTTAGTTTGCGGATATTGCACACCTAGTCTGAGAGTTTGTCATGGAGGAGATTTTATATATTGTTTGAGAAGAAACAAATATTATATGTTGCTAAATATCGTACAACACAAACTACTGTTTTGAGTATCTAGGCATTCTAGTTTACGGATAAAAAAACCACCATGATCATGACGTTTTGGTTAACGGAAAATTAGAATTTGCAGCGATTGTAGATTAAAATCAATTTTGTTGAATAGATCTATACTTACATATTGTAGATGACATCTCGATTTGTGTATTGTTTGCTGTGTTAAAATCCGACGATATCAATCAATATCTCCGGCGATCTCTGTTGCGATATCGACGATCTCACGGTGCGATCTCTGGTGCGATCTCAGGTGCGATCTCTAGTGCGATCTCAGCTGCGATATGAGATTTTGTTTTGGAATCAAGTTTCGAAGAATCGCAGTCTTTTAATCTTGTCCGTGATCTAGATTTCTTCGAGAAAACTCTGATCTAGGGTTGATACTTGGAAAATCGTAGAGAATTTTTCGAGTGACTTTGTAACTCTGTGTTTAATTCGATTTCCTATTTCTTGTTTAGGAACTTTCCGTTTTTGAATTTCGAGGTTTTATAGAGAAAGTTGGGGTCAATTCGCGCGCTAATCTAGGACCGTCGATATATTATTCGCAATAGACGAACCCGATTCGATTTTGAAAGTTCAGTCGAAACATTTTATTTTATTAGCGAATAGAATCTTTGCGTATTTCACATTTAATTTGCGGATTTTTACTGTAAACTTTGCGGATATTTCCGAAGTAGTTTGCGGATATTTCATATCTAGGTTGTGGATTTATGAGTTATTGTTTGCGGATACTGTCAGTCATGTTGAGAATACAGAAAGCATGGTTTGAGAAAATACAACATCTAGTTTGAGAATATTTATAGATTCATTACGAAAAGATGGTGTGTGAAACACTAAACAAAAACATAAAAGAAGACATGCATGAAAAACTAGATACCACCAATCTTCTTCTGGATGTGGCTTAGGGATCTACAGTTATTTTCCCGAGGAATTCTTGATACTCCCTCAGTTTCTCAAGCATGCGTTCTTTCGAAGCTCTTTCTTCTGTGTTCCAGGTAAGGTTTTCGTCCGTTTCGATTTCAGCCAGGAGCTTGACCACCTGCGCATCAATCATCATCATATTGTATTGGATTTTTGTGTATTTGAGCTTCCATAAATGGTGGATGGAAGCCAAACGCCTGGCTTCATCATCGGCATTCATCTGAGCCCATTCAGCATTCATTGAGGCCATTTTCGTTGCTTTTTTTGAGTTGAAGAGTGAAAGATGTGTGAAAGTAGTTACTCAGTAGTGGTATTTATAGCAATGGTCATAGGGGGTATTATTGTAATCTTGCACAAAGTAATGGGTTTAGTGGGTAGTTACTTTTCAAGGTCAGAATATCAAGTGTTTTATCCAAAACTGACGATTTGTATTTCATATGTATTAAATTCTCAAACAATTATAAAATTATCCTCAAAATAAAAATCATTGGCTCTTTGCAGTATACAATCGTGTCTTGACACGCGTCACTTCCAAATCTCACCATTTTTCGATCAGTATCTTTGGTAAATCTCTCTCGAGCCACACGAAATATTTTCTCAAATATTAAACAATAACGAATTATGAAGTTTGCGTTTGTTAATTTACGAGTTTGAGAATATAAGGCAGCCTGTTTGCGTAACCATTGTGTACATTTTGAAAACTAGGAATTTCTCTCGAGCCACACGAAATATTTTCTCAAATATTTAAGAAGAACGAAATATGATGTTTGCGTTTGTGGCTTTACCAGTTTGAGAAAACAAGGTATGTTGTTTGCGGAATATTGTATACATTTTGCAAACTAGGTAGTATATTGTAATATATTGTGTCAATTTTAATGCATATTTAGTTAAACAAAAAGCTTTTCATTGATTCATCTGGAGTCTGAAAGAACAACAAAAAATACGACATCAAACAGAAGAACCAAAAGCCAACAATAAAGACATGAAAACAGAAGAGAAAGTACAAGCAATCCTTTAGGAGCTCTCTTTCACAATGATTCTAAGTGCAACCCTATACTTCAAGAGTTTGTTCGCCATGCTTTCCCTACAATCCATGTGTTCTTCATCCGCGTTGGATATGTCTTCTTCTTCCAATTCAGCCATCAAATTGATGACCCTGTCATGTGCTATCATCAAATGTGACTTGATGATGGATATCTTCAGATGTCGAAGCTCACGTACGGACACATGATGTTCTTTGGCTAGAACTTCCATTTTGAGTTTTTTTGATGATGATTCCATTTTCGTGTATATGATCTGATAATTCAGAAGAGATGTGAGTGTGAATAATTTTTCATGGGTGATAGAAGGGGTATATTTATAGGGGTATTGATTTAGAGTATTTGGTGGGACACGTGCCAAACACGCACGTAATGTGATGAAAGCACATTTCTGCAAACAGAATGTCCATTATACGCAAAACGTCATTGTAATTTCCGTAAACCGGTAAACCATTTTCCGTAAAACAGAATGATTATTTCCGCAAACAAGAATTTTGTATCTTCAGAATATTAATTTCCCAAATTCAACAGGGTAGAAGACGTGTCAAGCATGCAGTAAAAAGTAAGGTAATCATGATTTTAATTTTTGATGTGAATACACGCAACCGCCCTTTCATTTCGAGCTTTCATTTCAATATCTTCTGTCATCATTGCAAAAATCTCTTTGCGCCAAACGAAAAGATTCCCAAATTAATGGTGTTGTCCCATTTCCCCAAATTTTCTGATACCCATTTGATATTTTTATCTTTGGTAAATCTCTCTTGAGCCACACGAAATATTTTCTCAAATATTAAACAATAACGAATTATGAAGTTTGCGTTTGTGAACTTACGAGTTTGTGAATACAAGACATCTTGTTTGCGGAACCATTGTGTACATTTTGCAAACTAGGTAGTATATTGTATTATGTTGTGTAAATTTTTGTGCATATTTACTTAAAAAAAAGCTTTTCATTGATTCATCTGTAGTCAGGAAGGACAACAAAAATAACGACATTATACAGAAGAACCAAAATCCAACACAAAAGACATCAAAACAGAAGGGAAAGTTCATGCAATCCCTTAGATGCGCTCTTCTACAACGGTTCCAATTATAGCCTTATACAACTGGAGAGTCTTCCTCATGCTCTTCACGCACTCCTTGTGTTCTTCATCCGCGTTGGATATGTCTTCTGCATACAATTCAGCCATCAGTTTGGCCACCTTGTTTTGTACTAAAATCAAATGGGATTTGATGATAGACATCTTCAGGTCACGAAGCTCATGCACGGATGCAAGATGTTCTTTGTCAAGAACTTCGATTTTGAGTCTTTTTGATGATGATTCCATTTTCGTCTATATGATCTAATAATTCAGAAGAGATGTGAGTGTGAATAATTTTTTATCGGTGATAGAATGGGTATATTTATAGGGGTATTGATTTAGGGTTTTTGGTGGCACACGTGCCAAGCACGCACGTAATGTGATGAAAGAACATTTTTGCAAACAGAATGTCCATTATTCGCAAAACGTCATTGTAATTTCCGCAAACTGGTAAACCATTTTACGTAAGACAGAATCATTATTTCCGCAAACTAGAATTTTTTATTTTCAGAATATTAATTTCCGAAATTCAACAGGTTATAACACGTGTCAAGCATGCAGTAAAAAGTAAGGTAATCATGTTTTTTTAATTTTTGATGTGAATACACGCAACCGTCGTTTCATTTTTGATCTGACTACAACCGCCCTTTCATTTCGCCCTTTCATTTCAATATCTTCTGTCATCATTACAAAAATCTCTTCGCGCCAAACGAAAAGCTTCCCAAATTAATGGCGTCGTTCCATTTCTCCAAATTTTCTGATACCCTTTTGGTATCTTTATATTTAAACACAAATCAACTATTTTCTCATCATCCCTATCGTAGTAGGTAGCCATGTCATCATCTCCCAAGTCTCCATCTATTCTGTATTCTAACAGTGATGGAGACAAATGGCAATCTTTCGAATGCAAGTCTCCACCATCACAAATCTTCAGTAGTGATGATGACGACGACAACGTCTGTTCAAAGAGACGCAGACTGAATCCTTCCTCCTCCTCCTCCTCTGATGATGATGATGACCCTCTCATCAATGAGTACGACATTCCTCAACCGGGTGATCCTGATTATGAATCACCCCCGGATGAATATGAAGATGAAGAGGACAATGAGAAAGAAGATGACGAAGAAGAGGAGAATGAGGAAGAAAAGGAGGAGAATGAGGATGAAGAAGAAGAGGAGAATGAGGAAGAAGAAGAACCTCCAACCGCACCTCCTCCCGCACCTGCCCCCGGACCTGCTCCCGCAGAGGATGATGAAGAAGACAGTTGTTATGTTGATGAAGATTGGCTGGAGGATGATGAAGAAGATGTCCATGCAGAGGATGATGAAGAAGAGCAAGAGGGAGAAGAGGAAGAAGAAGACAACATAGACCCATATGGGGAGGATCCTGAGGAATGAGTTGTTGAAGATGAAGAAGATTTCTGGGATGATGATGATGATGATGATGATGCTTAATTACTGTAGTTTTTTAATTTTTTTTTTTGTGGAAAGTAAATATTTTCAACATATGAAATCAATCATGTTTAAGATTAATTTTGGTTTGTGGATACAGTTGTTTTGGTTTGCGAATATAAGAACCCCAATTTGCGTAGATAATCATTCCAATTTGCAAAAAAGTAAACCAAACTGAAAGCCTTTTGCGGATATCGATATAATAGTTTGCGGATGAAGAACAAATTGTTTGCAGAAAAGCTAAATAGAGCAAATGATATTTCTAGGAAATCTTTTCATTCATAACACGGGTTGAACAAAAGAGCACCATACAAAAAAGGAGTAGAAGAAAGCCATATTTACTCTTTGGTACTCAACTACAACATACCAATAGCAACATCCAGTGCCCTGTTAACTTCTGTCACTCTGCACAAGAGGTCTTTGGCTATAGTTATGCAGTCACCTGACATGTCGTTATCGGCGATTTTGGCTGTCTCAACCACAAGAAGATCGATATCAAGTTTTGCCTCCAGCATCATCACCTTTAAGTTCTTGTGCTTCATTGTGACCTTCTCAACATTGAGAAGAACGTTGCATTTTGCGAATATGGCATCTCCCCTCTTCAGCACCTCTTCCTTAGTTAGAAGATTGATGTTCGTGCTCTTACCCTTCTCGGTGTTGCAAGCATTCATGGTTTATAATTGGGAGAGAGTTGAGGTTTGCTAAGAGTTGATGTTGAGTTGATGTTTTGTTTGCGCGGTTTTTCTGTATATATAGGCAAAATGTAGGGTTTAGTTGGATTGGTGGGTCCCTAAACATGTTTAATCTTTAATTGTTTCATCTGTATCTCATATGAGGATACAGTTTTTCTAGTTTGCGGATAACTAACAAATCGTTTGCATATAAGCTAAAGAGGAAAAATCTGTTTTTGATTTTTTGTTTGCAAATTTTTTTTATGAGGAAACAGTTAATGTCGTTTGCGAATAGAGGAATCCCAGTTTGCGAATGTTGACAGAATACCAAGAAAAACATTTTCCTTCGTAACATAGGTTGAACAAAAGAGGAGCATACATAGGGTGTTTTTTGAGGATTTATTTTTTATTGTTCAAGAATATAATGGAATCAAAACCAACTAAACCAAAATGTAAGGTTTAGTTGGATTTGTGGGTCCCTAAACATGTTTAATCTTTAATTGTTTCATCTGTATCTCATATGAGGATACAGTTATTCTCCTTTGCGCAAAACGATATAATAATCTGCGGATGACTAACAAATCGTTTCCAGATAAGCTAAAGAGGACAAATCCGTTTTTGATTTTTAGTTTGCAGAATTGTTTGATGAGGATACAATTAATCTCGTTTGCGAATAGAGGAATCCCAGATTGCGAAAGTTGACAGAATACAAAGCAAAATATTTTCCTTCGTAACATAGGTTGAACAAAAGAGGAGCGTACATAGGTTGTTTTTTGTGGTTTTATTTTTTATTGTTTTAGAATATAATCATTCCAGTCTGCAAAACAATGCAATCTAGACCAAGTAAACCAAAATGAAATTTGTTTGCGGATATAAATATAACTGTTTACGAATAAAGAACAAATTGTTTGCTGTAAAGATAAAGAGGTCAAATGATAGACAAGTAAAGCAGACAGATTTTTTTTTATGATACTGTTATTATTTTTTGCATATATAGAAGAATTTGTTTGAGGATCAGAATTTTTTAATTTTTTTTCCAGTTTAAAACGACAAGCGTTGTGTTTATCAGTTTTTATTTACGACAATTTGGTCCAAATTAAAATCTCAGAAGAACATGCATAGATTGCGGATATAATTATTCTGTTTTGCGAGAGAATCTGGGCCGCGCGCGTAAATTAAAAGGGTAAATTCCATTTTTGCCCCTGAGAAGAGGCGCGTGGCCCATAATTGGTTCCAATTCGCGCGCTTAGCTCTGAGTCGTAGATCGCGCGCACTGCTAATAGATGAACGGTGTCGATGCAGTTCGCAGGTTCGCATATTACAGGTGGTTCGCACCTGATAGCGTCCCAATATATATATATATATATATATATATATATATATATATATATATATATATATATATATATATATATATATATATATATATATACGGGTGCAATCAGGTGCGAACCATGGCTTAAGGTGCGAACGTGCGAACCTGCTGGTTTAGTGTATCTGGTTTACGGAAATAGTGTTCTCAGTTTGAGGTGAATATTCTCAGACAAAAGTTTCGCAAACCAGAAACACTATTTTCGCAAACCATATTTTCTCAAGATAAAAAGCTGTTTTTTCAAACTTTTTTTCCGCAAACTGGGATGCTTATTTCCGCTAACCATGTTCGCTCTTTCCGCAAACCAGATTTGAGGTTCGCAGGTTCGCACCGTAAGGGAGGTTCGCACGTGATTGTCTCCATACATATATATATTGTAATAACCACTTCTGGTCAACGTCAGTCAAACCTGCGAAAAACAGGAAAATTTAAAAAATTTAAGACAAACACTAAACTTAACCTAAATTGACCCCGAGGGTCATACCGGACTTAAGATAACCCCGTTATCGACCAAAGTGAGTTCCAGGGGACTCAGGGCAACTTTCTGATCAATTTGGGAAATGTTGACTTTTCGTAGGAAAAGTCAACCGAGCGACGTTTTGGTCCATTCGAGGACCGTTTTGGATCCAAAAAGCTTATCCGTCGTCGCAGCGGTCTTAGTTGATCCGTTTCCTTGTAGCCCCTCAAGTTTCGTAATTTCTTGGGAAAAGTGCCCGTTCGGGGCCCGAAACGTCCGATTTTCGCGAAACTGATTGGAAAATATCAGCTAGATATTTTCCAAAAGCTGTGGGACCCACCTTGACACTTGTCAACTAATTGGTGGTGTTAGTTTTGGGGGGAAAAGGTGTGGTTGTGGTGTGTTGGCCGAACATAGGGTAAAGGGAAGGAAAGTTGGAGTTAGTTGTTAGTTGTTTTAAAATTAGAAAGAAGAAGAGAGGTTTTAGAGAGAGAAGAAGAAGGAGAAGAAGAGATAAGAAAGGAAGTGGAGCTAGGGTTTGATATTCAACCATTGGATCGATTCAAAGCAAAGAGCAAATCTCTTCCCCTCGTCTTCCTCTCGAGTAAGCACTAAACCGATCGTCATTTCGTTTGTTTTCTTGAAAGCTAGGGTTTGAATATAAACTAAGGGTTAGAGTTGTAGTGAGTTTGGGGGATAGTTGGAGACGTTTTGGAGGTGGTTGGAGGAGAAGAATGACGTTTTCCGGTGACCGGAGGCTCGGGAGGAGCTCCGGCCACCGTGGGTGGTGGCCGGCCGGCCATGAGGTGGCTGGCCGGAGCTGGCAGCAGCCACCACATGGTGGCCGAGCCCCCCCTCAAACCCTAGGGTCTCGGCCAAGCCTCTTGGGTGGGGCCCACATGCTCGGTTGCTCGGGTTTTAATGTTCGGGTGGTTTAAAACGTTCCCCGGACCATTTATCCTTAATCGAATCGAAATTTGGAATTAAATTGGAGAAGTTGTAATTAACGGGTTTTGGAAACTTTAAACGTTAATTAATTGACTTAGAAGTCGGAATTCAATTCCGTCAAGTGCGTTGGGTTCCTTGAAATATTCTAAGACCGTAGAAACGAAAACGGGGGCTTTTGGAGCCCCGGAAGGCAATTAACCAAAACCGGGCAGATTCGCCATGTCGGGCGAATCTGGCCCTTACGGGTCCTTTATCGGCAATATCGAGTTATGGGGAAGTTTGGGAGTGTTCGGCATTGTCGGGGTTACGTTTGGGCGTTAAGTATATTAATTTTCGGTTTATTCGTACTAGTTTAAAAGTACTTTGAATTTGTGTTCTTTTAGATCGTGCTACGGACCGAGGCAAAGGGAAGCTCGACGAGTGACTGGGCCTACTTCGGGTTTTGTTGGAGCGCTTTTGGGTTTATATACGAGGTAGGGAAAAGTAGCCGGATCTCGGCCCTTATTAGGGAAAGTTAATAGTAGAATTGCATGTGACACCGGGGTGTCGTGGGTTGAGTAGAATTATTTAAATATTAGAAAAGCATGATACGGGATTGTAGCGTTTATTAGAAAAGCATGTTACGGGAACTTAGTAATTATGAGAAAAGCATGTGACACTTAGTAGTGTCGTAGGAGCAGAGAACTTAGCGTAATTGATTTACTGGAGGCATATGACCATGCCCGGAGGTTGTTTGTGAAACTAGTGATTTTAGGACTGTTGGAGGCATCGAGTATGCCGGAGGTTGTTGTGTGTTCTTTATTGTTGAGTTTGGGTGGCCTTGAGAGCCCGTGTTATTTATTGTTGAGTTTGGGTGGCCTTGAGAGCCCGTGTTATTTATTGTTGAGTTTGGGTGGCCTTGAGAGCCCGTGTTATTTATTGTTGAGTTTGGGTGGCCTTGAGAGCCTGTGTTATTTATTGTTGAGTTTGGGTGGCCTTGAGAGCCCGTGTTATTTATTGTGGAGTTTGGGTGGCCTTGAGAGCCCGTGTTATTTATTGTTGAGTTTGGGTGGCCATGAGAGCCCGTGTATTTAATTTGGTGTCTTGAGTGGCAGTGAGTGCCGTGGGGTTGTTGAACCCGAGTCTTGACCGTTGGTGTGTCTTGAGTGGCAGTGAGTGCCGTGGGGTTGTTGAACCCGAGTCTTGACCGTTGGTGTGTCTTGAGTGGCAGTGAGTGCCCGTGGGGTTGTTGAACCCGAGTCTTGACTGTTGAGCTGTCTTGAGTGGCCTTGAATGCCTGTGTGATTGAACTTGCCTGTGATTGTGATTGTGGTTACCTGGGGGGTGAGTTCTAAAGGTCGACAGGCTGATCCGACTTAGTGTCGATGAATTGCGAGTTCTAAAGGTCGACAGCTTGATCCGACTTAGTGTCGATGAATTGCGAGTTCTAAAGGTCGACAGCCTGATCCGACTTAGTGTCGATGAATTGCGAGTTTGAAAGGTCGATAGCTTGATCCGACTTCGTGTCGAGGAATTGCGATAGGTCGAACCCTGACATGATTGAGATTGGTTACTGAGCAGCTGGTGTGCGATCCTTTGTGATCTTGTTTGGCGTTGTGTAGTCTTTCTGTCGTGTCCTTGAGGAGGTCGTCGATAGTTGTGTCGGGTCTACATTGTGTTATCGAGTGCTGAGTCTGTTGAGGAAAGTAACGGGTTATGGGTCAGTTGGGTACTTGAGTTGGGGACTTTAGTCCCGGTGTTGGGTTTGGTTTTTGTGTTACTGGCTTTATCTACTGATTATGCCATAGTCAGTCTGTTATCCGTGGAGGTGAGCGAACGCTCACCCCTAGCGGCTTTTCCTACAGGTACTGATCACCGGACGGACTAGGTTAGCTCTTGAAGTTCATGGAGCTTGGAGCGGAGTCTGGTCTTTATTTTGTTGAGTCTAGTGACGGATGTTGTACCTTGTCCATTTGTTGGGACGTTTTTGTATTGTAAATACTATTATTTTTTTTGGTAATTAAATGGAAATGTCAAAGCTTTTATTGAAAACATGTTTTAAGTATTCATGTTTTAAAAGTTCGCGTCCCGAGTTCGGTTCGCTGAAATTGGGGCGTGACATATATATATATAGGGTAGCTATCCAGTAAAAATCATCCTTATTGTGCAAACTACGAACCAATCTAAGCCACAGGATGCGGTCAAAGTGACGTCAGCAGAGCGCGCGCGATGCTGACACGTGGTCGCTTTGCGCGCCTCTGCCCGCGCGCGTGAGCATGTTGACCACGCGCGCGCACAGTGCTAATGGTTTGGGCGCACAGTGCTGATAGTTTAGCACAGTGCCAAACTATTAGCACTATGCGCCCAAACTATTAGCACTATGCGCGCCACGTGTCAGCACTGTGCGCGCGCACCAGCAGCGCGCGCCCACGTGTCAGCACCTGGTGAGTTCGTAGTTTGCACAATAAGGGGTGGTTTGTACCTGATACCAACCCTATATATATATATATATATATATATATATATATATATATATATATATATAGGGTTGGTATCAGGTACAAACCACCCCTTATTGTGCAAACTACGAACTCACCAGGTGCTGACACGTGGCGCGCACAGTGTTGATAGTTTGCGCAGCACAGTGCTAATAGTTTGCGACTATTAGCACCGTGATGCGCAAACTATCAGCACTGTGCGTGCCACGTGTCAGCACCTGGTGAGTTCGTAGTTTGCACAATAAGGTGCGGTGTTTTATATATTTATTGTCCACGTGTCAGCATCTGGTGCGCTCTGCTGACATCACTTTGGGGGGATCCTATGACTCTTGTGGGTTCGTAGTTTGCGCAATAAGGGGGTGTTTGTACCTGATACCAACCCTATATATATATATAGGGTTGGTATGAGGTACAAACCACCCCTTATTGTGCAAACTACGAACTCAACAGGTGCTGACACGTGGGCGCGCGCGCACAGTGCTGACACGTGGCGCGCATAGTGCTAATAGTTTGGGCGCACAGTGCTGATAGTTTGGCACTGTGCTAAACTATCAGAATTGTGTGTCCAAACTATTAGCACTATACGCGCGCGTGGTCTACACGCTCACGCGCGCAGGCAGAGGCGCGTGCGAAGCGGCCACGTGTCAGCATCGCGCGCGCTCTGCTGACGCCACTTTGACCGCATCCTGTGGCTTAGATTGGTTCGTAGTTTGCACAATAAGGATGGTTTTTACTGGATAACTACCCTATATATATATATATATATGGTATCAAATGAGAACGCACCCTTATTGTGAGAAATGACAACGCACATGAGCCATCAAATGTGCGCAAGATGCTAACATATGTCTTTTTTGACGCATGTTAACTGCTACTGAACCAGATTGCATGTCAAGGTATTTACTAGCACACTTTTTTGTGTATCTAAGGTATACTAGCACACTTTTTTGAATATCTAAGGTATACTAGCACTTTGCATGTTAAGGTACCAGAGCTGTGCGCGCGCGAACAAGACATATGTCGCCTTCCTAAGAGTTCACAGTTTGATCAATAAGAGCGGTTTCTATTGTATACGGATGCTACACACACACACACACACACACACACATATAGGGGTTAGGTTCAACCTTCTTGCTACAGTGCGAACATGTGACCTCAATTGTGGGCTATTGGATGAAGTAACGAACGTATGAGATCAAAATTATATGATGTGTAATTATTTGGATGGTTCCCCAACTCACGCGCCCCTTCTGATGTAGTATTGTAATAGTGAAGTGCCACGTGTTAGCATCTGGAAAAGATATTATTTATTTTATTGACAAATTTAATCATTTCCGTTTCGTTTCAATTCTAATTGGATTTGTTCTTGCGTCAATATTTTTTATTTTTCAAAGAGATATATATCAAGTACAATGTTGAATATATTTTGAAGCATGTAAAACAAACCCATTAAGGATGTGTGGGATGTGGGATGTGGTTTGTGGATGTGCTGAATATGTTTTGTAGATGTGTTGGATATGATTTCTGGATATGTTTGATGTGGTTTGTGGGTATTATGTTTCAAGGATGTGTGGGATGTGGTTTGTGGAAGTGTTGGATATGTTTTTGTGGATATGCAATGTGGTTCGTGGATAGTATGTGTGCGGATGAGTGGGATGGGGTGTTGTGACTTTGTGTCAATGTTATATTATATGTGTTTTGATGATAACAAATATTCACATTATTACTCAAGATCAAATAAATATTTCAAATGTTTATCTTCCTAAACCAAACTTATTTTATAAATGTGATTTTTGTGTTTTCCAAAATAGCAACCTTGGTTGCATTTGTGGTAAGTTTAGAAAATCATATAAAATTCATTTCTTTATTAAATTCAGATTCCTTTGGTTTTCTAAAAATCTTCGCGAGTCTACTATCAAATGCAACATATGGTTTTCCATTTTCATACTTCGTGAAAGAGTAATGGACATAAAAGTAAGTAGACTCAAGTCTATCAAAATAGGTAAAATAGATTTTATGAATTATTTTTATTGAATAAACTTGAATTATCTACCAGGTATTAATGGGCTTTGCCTGCACAATCAGAAAGATCTTTGAGTCTACTTTCTAATCCAACTGATTTTGTGTGATTTGGTGTTATATAATATAACTATAATTGAGCCTTCAACTACTAGCTTGAACTTTTAGTTGAGTTGGTCCTCAAATATGGTATCAGAGCTTGTGCCTCACGAAGACGAGTTCAAACATTACACACTACAAACTATTTTCTTCTCAATTTATCCCAAATGGGCCAGCCCTTATCTCCCTTCTCAATGGGCTCATCTCATCTTCTAAATAATCCACTTTCAAACCCATAAACGAGCTTGTCCGTAAAGGCGCGTATTATACAATAATTTTGAGCCTAAATAAGCTGAAAATTGCTACACCACTTCCCTTGATCGTGCTCCCACTTTCTTGAAAGTCAAGACTCAATTGTTGGAAATTGTAACCGTTATTCGACCTTCATACTTGATGGATGGTCAGTCGAGTATCATTGTATCTGATGCTCGTACTCAACAGATGGCTGATCGAGTACCACCGCATCCGGTACTCCATCCAGTTCGGTACTAAGTACTTCTTGCCTCATTTTCGTCCGTGTTTAGTCCTTTTCGTTCCAAATTCCTACAAAAGCTTAGCAAGAGGGAAAATACCGAAAGAGAGGGAAAAGTGAAGTAAACCTTCATAGAGTGGGTTGAAAATAGTACTAAATATGAGCTAAAACACTCTAAAAGAGTGTAAAATGCACACACACCATGATGCTTTGAGTAGTTAGAGGATAGGTCGTCCATGATCTCCTGAATTCTGCATGTAGGACTCGTGGTGTATGGTCTTGAAATCACTAATGAACGGATTCAGTATGTGAGAAAGAACCCATTGGATTTCAGGATGCTTGATATCTTGAGCTGTTAAAAGAGCTTTTAAAAAGCTACCAACTACCATGTAGAAGGGGTTGAATCCAATTCAACTACATCTTCTAGGGAAAGTGGTGACTGTATGCCAATCTTTGCATTATTGTGCCACAACGCATAAGAACCAAGGGGGCGAATAACTCATCAGATTTGAGGTAAGGGTGCGCAAAGAGTGGAGAGGTGTAGGAAAAACCATCTAAAACTAGAATTTTATCCTCGACAACTTGTGTAGGAGAACTCATTAGTTATACCTCAATAACCTCCAAGACTGCCTCTATGCATGTTCCATCGAATCGGAAGAGGAAAACATCATCGAGGTATTGTTTACCCTTACAGACCAATATTCTCCGGTCTATCATCTCTACGAGATGGTTGGCCGTCTTCTCTCTAGTCGTCTTTATAACCAGAAGGGCATCACGAAGTCATATGGCACATCCTCTAATAGTCTGGTGGTCAAAGACTTGGAACTGGACGTTTATGAATTCTACTTCTTCACGCATTACTCAAGGATGGGGTGTGCCGGGATGAACCATGGTGCTTTAAGCATGCTCCATTCATCCTTGTTGACCTCCAAGTGCATAGGGTAATGTCTCTTCCTCGGTCAAACTGTATCCAACTATGGGCCCAACTTGGGATATCCCACTAGCGGTCATGACAGAGGCGACATGTATTATTGTGGGAAACACCCTTAGAGGGTGAATAAAGGTCCATTGTGAGCAATGAGGCCTTTGTTGGGGAGGCAAGATCCGGATTAGGTTCCGAATGCACCTCAACAAACCCCGTTAGCGATTGATGGTCTTCAAGTTCTAGGAATTCCCTGATCTTGTTCGGTTCAGGTTGAACTACAAGACCTTGCCTATATTCTTCTTCGAATGTGGTGTTCTGGGTCATGTAGTTCACGAGTGCATGATTGCCACACCCGGCATGGTTAGGTTTGACATATCTCGTGTAGCCGACGGGGACACAGCTCTAGGGAAATAGTTCACCTTAGACTGGAAGGATCAACCAAATCGATCTTCTCATGTGGTTCCCCGGGATTCACACTGCTCCCACTCAACACCCTACTATGTCTTGAACAACAAACGTCCTGCATTAAGATACGACATATCAATGGATCCATATGCCCACATGTATCCTCACCTCGGAGAAGGGTTTGGTTTGGAAATAATGTTAGGCGTAACGACCAACGTCCTGCCAAACCCACAGTTAGGCATGACATACAACACTCGGCCTACAACCCCTTCACAGTTTGGAAGGATAGGCTCGGTCTAGGGGGCCAACCTGTCAAAATTTGGAGAAATTAGCTCCCATGAACGCCAAGGAGTGGATGGTTGTCATTCAGTCACCAGCCATATGGAGCCAAAGAAGATCTAGACTAAGAAAAGGGAATTGGGCCTCATCAATATAGTATTTGTAGAAGAGTCACATGAGAATCGGGCGAGGTCTGGAAAATAACCTCACCAAGGTAAATGAGTTGCACTCGGGTGTACGGGCTGCTGGGGAGGAAAAATATCTCGACCCCTAATTAATAGTATCTACTAACTGATTTCCTCCACCAATTATTATGATCCTCGGTCAAGTAGTGCACTTTTTTCATAAGACTGACTGACAATCTGACACTCTTACTTGTATAGGGTTGATCTAGGATTGGTTCTGTTAGGGTTTTTTATTTATGGTATTTAGCGTTTAACTCTAATTATCAATACCGAATTTTTATTGGTTATAATTTTAGGACCAATACAATAGATTTTCTAAAAACAATCCATGCTCTTAAACTAATTCTTTCTGTTTCATAAAATACAAGGGTAAACAGCTCTGCTAGGGTTTACTCTCTGCTAGGGATTTGTTTTTTTCCGACTTTCTTCATCAACCAACGAGCATGACTGCGGCTGAGAGGAGAGCAGAGTCGCCAGACTTGACCGGTGCTGTACCGGGCGAGCTCGGGGGAGAGGACATCGTGATCTCAGGGATGGAAGGAAGCACGGACTGGGACGGCGAGGAGGGACGTGATCGTCCGATGTAGGCGGAGGGAGCCTCGACCATTCCGGTGGTCTTGTCCCCGGCGTGGTCTCCGGGCAAGGATGGGGACAGGCCGGTGGAGTTCGCGGCGACTGAGGAAGTCGACCAGGGTGAAGGCCGAAGATCGCGGCGGGTGCAAGCTGTCGGACCTCGGCCGAGGAAGAGGATGCTCCGGCGTCCTATTGTGACGCCGGTGGAGCAGGCTGTGACGGGTTTGGGAGACGAATCCAAGGAGTCGCTCCGTGACGGGGCGGCTTTGATTCCAATCGTCATATCATCGGCGACGGGATCGGAGGCCACGGAATTGGAGGAGGCGGTGTCGTGGAGGATACGCAAGGGGAAGACGCCGACGGAGCTGCAACCTAGGGTTCCGACGGAGGATCAGGATAGGGTGATGGGCCCGGACCTGATGGAAGAAGCGAGGATATCGGGCTGGCAGCCTCGCCCAGGCTCAGGCCCAAGAGGTTCAAGGGGACCCCCGAATGGGATGGACCCGGGGCGGCCAGGGCGATGTGGCCCAGTGGGCGGCCCGGTACGGGGCGGGCTCGGGTCGGATCCTACAAGGGGGTTCGGATCAGGAGGTGAGGTTCGGGTCGGGATCGGGTCGGGTTATGCATCCTGGGTCGGTTCGGGAGGCGCTGGTAGAGGCACCAGGGTCGGGTCAGGGTACTCGGATGGGGTACGGACAAAACCGATTGGATTTGGCTCCGGGTTTTCAGTCTTCCCATGGTGGCACGGGTTTCAACCCGTTCGGATCACGGGAATCTCTTGGGTACCGGCCGAGTGATCAGGTAGGGGACCTGGTCTCCCAAATGGGATCGATGAGGATCAGGGAGGTGGTGGTACCGGTGCAAGAGATCACGGGACGGAGTAATCTGTACTGCTTTGCAATGGCTGCAAAGGTGCTAACGACTAAGAAGATCTATCGGAAATCAGTAGTGGACAGATTGGAGGATGTTTGGGGAATGAAAGTGGAGGCCAAACCTCTTGAGGGGGGGAGGGGGGGGGGGGTTAATAGCTTTCTTCTTTAAGACAGCAAAGGAAAGAGAGAGAGTCCTTCTAGGAGAGCCATGGTCGTTTTGGGACTCCCTAGTATTGTTTACAGACTTGCGAGCCCACATGCAGGTTCAGGACCTAGAGTTCCATCACTTCTCATTATGGGCGCGAGTATCAAATCTGCCAATAGGGGCGTGGACAAGGGATGTGGGGTTCCGGGTGGGGAATGCCTTGGGTGTTTGCCAAGGAGTGGATGCCGATAAGGATGGATTCTGCTGGGGAGACTTTATGAAGATTAGGGTCAGAGCGGACATCAGAGTCCCCCTGCAGAGCCAACTCTGGTTTCGGCTATCGGTGTCTCAGGTATGTACCCGACTGGTGATTTCATATGAAAACTTGCTTGAGCATTGTTTTGGGTGTTGCTGTGCTGGTCACCTGTTCCCAGTATGCCCAGTGGTGGTGGTAAAAGAGGCCCATCGCTAAAGGCACCAGCGGATCCCAATCTGGGATGGAGAGGGCGAAACATGGGAAGGCGACGCTAGGAACAAACTGGACGTACCTACGAGGCTGGGGAAGTGGGGGCGTCAGGGCTGGGGAGCCGAGTACTCCTCCACAGACCAAGGAGCCACGGGAGCGGGAGAAGTAAGTTTTTTACAAGGAGGAGGAGGCGCCGGTCGGCTGGCTCCCTATGTCACCATCCCTGTCTGGCATGAAACGCGGCGAAAGGGAGGCGGGACATGAGGAAGAGACAGGATCGTCAGATTCGGAGGGAGCATCGAATGTAGTGGTGGGGGACGGTAAGCACCCCCGCCTCCAGGAATGAGAGCCTGGAGACCCATGAAGGGTTTGGTCGACTGTAGCCCCTTCCTGGCAGTTTGGTGGCAGTGGTTCTGCCAACAGTCGATGAGGTACTCCCCTACCACTTCGGGGTCAGCATTCCCGCGTTCAGGAGCCCTACATTTATCACTCCAGGGAGGACGATGCACGCTGACTTATCGGGGGAGCTATCGGTCCACCACTGTTCAACGTTCACCTGGTCTGCTTGATCAGCGTTTTTGGTTGGAGCATATTGTATCGGTATCCAAGGATGCTACCGCAGTCAACCCCCCCGACCGCCTCTATGCATATGAGCACAATTTATTTCTCAGCATTTTTGTCTCAATTCATTTCTTTTTGAACTACTGCCTTGTAAGGTTTTCATCGACAAACGAACACCTAGTTATTTTTCTATCTTAATAATATTTCCAGTTCCTCTCAAAAAAAATTATTTCTGTTTATGTTTCTCTCCAAATTAATAAATCAATAATTTTAGTTCAAAAAGGGATAAGATAGGTTGTTTGCTGGACAAGGGACTTAATTTGGATATCCATTTAGATAGAAACTGATTGTTTTGTGGGGCTGAGTATCTCAAACTCGATCCATATGCTATTAGTTTTTGTTTAGGTGATAAATGATTAAAGTTTATGTTACAATAATTCATTACCAATGTTTATTTTGTTAAACCTTTAGAGCATATCCAACATTGGTGGTAAAGTCGACGGTAAGTCGTTGGCGGGGAGTGCTGACGTTGAACTAGCCGTTGGCAGCCACTGCTGGTGTTTGGAGCCGTTGGAACCACGAAGACAATGTTGGCCATTGGCTTTCTCAGCGTTGGCAACACGTGGCAGCGTCTGCAGATGCTTTTTTCTCCTTCTCCCCTATATAAACAATAAACCCCCTTTCATTTCCACACACCAACACAATTCCCCTCAAAATACTACTCTATTCTTTCTCTACACTTGTTTTTTTCGTTCGCAATGGAGTACAATTGGAATGAATGGTGTACCGAGCTTGCAAAAGACGATTACATCCTGGCAACTTGAGAGCAATTCCTCCCGAGCCAAAACTCTAGACCGACAAGTCAATAAAGTCCCATGGTTACCAAAAGGCGTCGTCGTGGTGTCAAACCTCTGTGCTACCGGAGGGGCGAGAGGATGAAAAGCTACAACGAGAGAGGAGCAACCAAAAAAGGACACACGAAGACTGTGGAGCGTCGAGGAGGACGATCGTCTTGTTCGCGCTTGGATGGTCAATTCCTATGATTCAATTCACGGGAATGGACAGACGAACGTGAAGTATTGAGGCGCCATCGAGAAAGAGGTCATTGACATGCTTGGACCAGATGATCTATTGCGGTCCGAGAAGCAGTGCAAGGACCACTTGGCACAGGTGAACCCTAAAGTGAAGAAGTTCCAAGGGTACTATGAACGGATTGAGAACGGTCATAGAAGTGGTTTGTACGATGAAAAAGTTACGACGTTGACCGAGAAAATGTATTTGAAGAATGAAGGGCTCCCCTTTGTGTGGAAGCGTTGGTAGAGGCTCGTCAGAAACCAACAGAAGTGGACGTCAAAGCACTTTTTCGTATTCGACATAGAGGAGCTTGAACAACATATGCCACCAACGTCGATGTTCCAACCATCTAACGAATTGAGAAAGCACACTCGGGAAGACATACCTACGGAAGACACACCTGGGGATGATAGTGAGCATACCACGGGGATGAGCCAACGTTTGGGGTACAACCGACCTATGGGTCAGAAGGCTGCCAAAGCTGCAAGGCTCAAAGGTAAAGGGAAACAATCGGAGGCAAAGGAGATTGTCCCAAATGTTGTGGAAGCCCAACAATAAATATGCAAAGCATATGAATTGAAGCTGCAACTCATGGCACAAAGCGGCAGTACTACGATCGGTAGTTGAATGGCGACTCCAAAGACAAGTCGAGCATAACCCCCCTTGAGCTTGAGGCCCACTATGCCACCCTTGCGATGTTGCCCACTATCTCGTTGTTTGTATTTTTTTTTCAATTAATGAACTATAGGCGTTTATTTTCGTTTAATGAATCAATTTTAATTAATTGCATGTTTCCTTTTATCTTCGCATTTTTTTTCCATCTTATTTTAACGGTTTCATCGTCGTTGCATATCCCTTATTTAATTACGTGGTTGAATTACACTTTGAATTTCATTTCACCAACATTTCATTTGAATTTGTTCTTCGTTCCAAATTCTTTGGTTTGCGTGACATAATTGCACTATATATGAAAAATTACCAAATTGCCCTTAGGAGGGTCGGTGGTTTAATGGCTATAAATACCATCACCTCTATCAATTATCCTTACCACTTTATACACCTACTCCTCTCTTCCTCCAAAAACATTTCTAAATTTTTCTCCTCCACCGAACCGCTCATGGCCGACAACTCAAGAGCCTTCCAATGGCCTTATGAAGAAGAGTTGGTGTTGGTCCTTGAGTGGTTCAACACGCCCACCCGGGTCCAAACATCCGGTATTGGTTGGATGTATACGCTAACTACGTCCAAAACGCCCCTGAATCGGCCCCGTTGCGGTCTGAGAAGTAGTGCAAGGACCACTAGCAAAGGATCTCGGACAAGGTACTTCGTTTCAATTTAATATACTGTGAAAAATTGCATGCTCGCCTGTCGGGACAAAATGATCACCAACTTAGAGCCTTGGTTGCGGAAACATATATGGAACGACATTGCCAACCTTTTTACCAAGTTCATGATATGGAATCTACTCAAAGACCACCCGAAGTGGCTACGATACGTTCAACAATTATAAACCGTTATAATTCTATGTCTTAGTTTCCGCTTCGGTGACAATAAGTTGTTGTGAACGTATGTTTAGTTTCAGCTCCAGTAACTTTAACTTGCAGTACCTATCGTGTAGTATTAATGTGTTTTTTTTTTAATAAAAGTGGTGTGTTTCATATTATTTTATTCGAACAGTCAAGAGAAAAATTAACATTGGAAGTTGTTGAATATTAGTGCTGACTGTTGGTTGAGAATTTATTGAAATATTTTTTTAATCGAACAATTAGCTCGAACAGACGGTACCAACATACTAGTATTGGAGATACTCTTAGAGCGTGTACAACCGGTCAAACCGTATAAGGGAACCGTATGCTGACTGTGCAAAATAGTGGTTCTTTGCTAACGGTTGCTCTTCGACTCGCTGAGGGAGAGGGGAAGGGCGTCTTTGCTCCTCTCCTCCCTCGGTCGGATCGGAAGATACCTAATCTTGTTGGGACTCACCACCTATAGGTGTGTAATCTTCACCGGTACTTGTGGGTGGAGTTGAGCTGTAAGTCCCAGCCTCATTCAACCGTTATCGCCGTACATGAGTGATCGTGCCTTCCTCGACGGTGAACTTGTCCTTGTTCTCAAGTAGGGCAACCCAGTGATCGAGGTCAAAATTTTTCGGGTCAACGACTTCCTTTTGTCCGTCGGTATATCTCTTCATACCTCCTTGGCCGCCCTCACGTAGACATCATGGTTCCATCTGCTTCACTCGTCGGCCTTCTTGACCTTTAGAAGAGCGAGGAACATCTAGGTTCGTGCCCAAAGAGTGTTCCAATGGTTCTTAATGGCTTTTCACCCGAAATACGGGAAATTCCCACCCTCATTGTACCTATTTGTAACTATGCACCAGAATGTGTTACCTTGTTGGGAGTTACCCCTAATCGGGTCTTTTGATATCTCGAGCCATCTCTGTATGAGGTGCCTCTCCTCCTCGACGCTCCATTTTCTCTTAGGTTGCGTCGCCCATACTGGTCGTTGTTGGGAAGGGCCGACAGATGATGATTGCGATAACATATGGGTACCGTTGTTGCCGCCGATGCTTTGTTGCCGTGGTTGAGGATCGGGTTACCCATAGTAGTTGGGACCAGGGTGGAATTGTGGTGGACCAAGGTTGAATTGCGGTAGAACCGGGTAGCTTTGACCCGAAAAGGGGTTGAATTGTTGTGGAAAGGGCTGCAATTGACCTGTGTTGAATTTCATTTTCCAACACTATTGCTATTTCAAACAAATTGCAAAAAAATTTTAAAAATAGAGAGTTTGAAAGTACCTGAGGAGGAACCCGGTTGCGTATAAGGGGTGAAAGAGCTAGGGTTCGCGGAATTCTCACCGGGTTGCGTCAACAAGTCTAGGAAGTTTTTAATGTCCCCGACGGAGAATTGGAAATCTTCTGACTTACGTTGTTCATCATTTGATGAATGAGAACATTGAGTTTCCTCGTGGGATATTTTCGATTGGTTTTTGAGAAAGAGGAAGTTGGGAATGAGAGTGTGAAAGTGGAGCAAAATTAGAGAGAAGTTGGAGAATTGTTGGTGGTTTGAGAATGGAGTTTGGAGTACTTATAAGGTTGAAATTCGGATTTAATGAATATAAAAAAATTAAGTTACCATTTCTGATCGTTATCACGGTCGATTTTTTTAACCCGACGAGACCACGTTTCACGTCATCATTGGCTGACACGCGAATCACGGTTCGCGAACCGGCGAACCGTAATCACATGTCGTGGGTCTCGACAACGACCGTGATTTAACGGTGCACGGTTCGCAAAATCGGCGTTCCAAAACGCACCGACCTGCAAACCGCTAAAACAAAGTTCGATGGCACGATTCGCTTATGGTTCGACGCGTTGTAAGTACTATTATGAATAAGCCTATCCATGTTCAAGCCCGGAGGGTTTGTTCGGGCAACCTCTACCACATGTCTGCTTTGGTTGCATATTTCAAATAATAAGTCGTGTTAAAATAATAATAAAAGATTGGAATAGTTGGGAAACGACGCTTGGTGTTGACTAGGCCACATGCTCGTCTAGCCTGGGATTATGTTAAATGTACCATCCAACACAGAACAAAAACAAACACAAAGCCCAACAACACATTATCCTATTATTAAAACCAACCCATTAACTTATCCTCACTATTCTATGTTCAAAACCTTTACAGATCCAACTTTGTAACATACAATACAATCACCTTCTCAGCCTCTACAGCTTGTTTGAGTCTATCTATCTAAGAGATTGGCTTGTTTGAGGTGTTGCAGACCAAAAGCAGAGGCCAAGCTCCCTTTTTCCATGATGAATCAGACCTTCAGGTAATCATTTGATTTCAACCCAGCTTCTAATCACTTTCAATCATCATCAATATGAACATGCCAAACCTTTGAGTCCATGTTGTTGATGTTCCTTCTCCATGGTTTCAGAGTAAGAGCTTGAATGGCTGAGATGGGGTTTCTTTGGTCAAATCTACCCTTGGCCAATCTGCAGAGAAAGGACAGGACTGGTCTGACTGAGGAGAGGCCCACCATCACAATGGCAAGTGATAGGAATCACATGCACATCATTCACATATGAGTTTTCTTTTTTACTGTTGCATTCATCTTCATATGATGACAGACTCAGAGTCTGAGGAGGGCCACTGAGTCAACAACACACATGTACATATGATGATAGTATATAGAGCTCTTCACTTACATAGCTGCCCAAAAATGGCTCTTGTGAGGACATAGTGGGGTAAGCAATGGCCTTGTATTGACTATGAGACTGCTATCATCATCTTCTTCCTTTCTCACTTGAGATTTACATTTCGAGATTTGAGGCCTCATTGTCATGGTGATGGATGAAGAAGCCGCCAGATCTTCTCCAAGAGATGCTGTTTTGGTCTCCAATGGCCTCAGAATCAAGACATCATCAACTTCTGGTAATGGTAATCCAGATTTGTTGAACAAATCTATAGAGTCCCCACCTTCATCTGCATTTGTTTCAGCTCTTCAGTCACCGTACATTTCACCCAGAGCCCAAGACCCATCACCACCTGTGTCTCAATCCGAAGACATACCCAGCAGCTCCTACACTCCCCCTTCCGATCAATATGAATTTTCCGATGACCCACCAGATCAGAAGCTCAAATACGTCACCGATCCTGCTCCTCCGCGGATATCCTTCTCCTTCCCGGTTCCTCGCGTCTCCTTCGCGAAAGGGTCAGCTTCTCCATCCTCTAACGCCAAGCTCCGGAGCTGTGACGTCTTCATCGGCTTCCACGGCCAGAACCCCAATCTGGTGCGCTTCTGCAAGTGGCTTAAATCCGAGCTCGAGCTTCAGGGAATCGCTTGCTTCGTGGCGGATAGAGCCAAGTACGCCGATACCCAGAGCCACGAAATCGCTGATAGAGTCATCTGCTCCGTCGCCTACGGCGTCGTGGTTGTGACCAGCTGTAGCTTCCTCAACTACCTCACCATGGAGGAGATCAGATTCTTCGCCCAGAAGAAAAACCTCATCCCCATCTTCTTCGACACGGGCCCTGCCGAGATCATTAGCCTTCTCAACTGCAATTCAATCGATAAGGAGCGCAAAGAGGCGATTGATGGGTTGATGAAGTTCCATGAGTTCAAGCTGGAGGCCGATGAGGGTAACTGGAGGAGCTCTGTAGCCAGAGCTTCAGGGATCTTGAGGGCCAAGCTCGGCCGGAAGAGCGTAGTTGACAAGGACATGGAAGGATTTGAAGAGCTGCCCTTCCCCAGAAACAGGTCCTTTGTGGGAAGGGAGAAGGAGATAATGGAGATTGAAACCGCCTTCTTCGGAGGAGATTGTCTTGATCTTGAGTCTTCTCCAATGCCGACCATTAGAGGAGAAGCAAGTGGGCAGTCTGAAGGACTCGCGGACGAGGAAAGCGACACGGTCACCATTAGAGGAGGGAGATACATCAGCTTGGAGATGGGTAAGTGCAAAGAACCAACATTGGAGGGTTTAGGAAGAAACTCACTCAAGAGGTCTAAGCACAAAAAATCAAAAAGTGATAGTATCATCTGCATAAATGGAGTTGCTGGCATTGGAAAGACTGAGATTGCGCTTGAGTTTGCTTACAGGTTCTCTCAGAGATACAAAATGGTTCTGTGGGTAGGAGGAGAAGCCAGATACTTGAGGCAGAATATCTTGAACCTCTCCCTCAATTTGGGATTAGATGTCAGTGCAGATCCTGAGAAGGAAAGGGGACGGATAAGGACTTTCGAGGAGCAAGAATTCGAAGCGTTCAAGAGAGTCAAGAGGGAGCTGTTCAGAGACATGCCGTTCTTGCTCATCATGGACAATCTCGAGACCGAGAAGGAATGGTGGGAAGGGAAGGATCTGCACGACCTCATCCCAAGGAATACCGGCGGCACTCATGTTATAATCACAACCAGGCTTTCCAAGGTCATGAATATCGATACCATCCGGCTCCCGTCATTGGCATTATCAGAAGCAATGGTTTTGATCCGAGGAAGAAGGAAGAAAGACTATCCGGATGATGAGCTTGAGTTCCTCCGCAAATTCGATGAGAAATTAGTAAGGTCAAGCTTTGGTTTGATGGTGATTGGTTCTTTACTCTCTGAACTTGGAGTTTCTCCATCTGCTCTCTTCCAAGCTATCAGCCAAGTCCCGCTTGATGAAGTCGGTACCAATACTATCGATGAGCATTACAATCCTTTCCTTGTGAAAGTCCTCAACTTCTGCTATGCCATCTTACAACAAACCAATGGAATGGCGTCGAGAATGTTTCTGGTGGGTGCTTGGTTCGCCTCAGCGCCCATTTCGATCAATTTGCTAGCCACTGCAGCTAAGAATATGCCTGCCTCTGGAAACCACTTGGGGAAGTGGACCAAGTATCTGAGTTACACTTTGCCTTGTTGCTCTGGTTGTGGTTTTGCAACTCAATCTTGGAAGAACGAAGAAGAATCAGCGCTCGTTCTAATCAAGCTAGGGCTTGCCCGAAGAGCGACTAGACAAGTACCCGGGTGTTGGATCCAGTTCCATCCAATTGCTCAAACATATGCGAAAACGAAAGAAGGTTTACTAGTTGCCAAGGCCACGGTTGATGGTGTGAGGAAAATCGGTAACCCAATAGTAAACTCAGATCATCTTTGGGCATCTGCGTTCCTCGTGTTCGGGTTCAAGTCAGAGCCTCCGCTTGTGCAGTTAAAGGCAATGGACATGGTTTTGTACATCAAGAAGATAGCTCTCCCACTGGCCATAAGGGCCTTCACGGCCTTCTCAAGATGCAACTCGGCGTTGGAGCTGCTCAAAGTGTGCACGAATGTGCTCGAGGAAGTAGAGAAGTCGTTCGTGTCTCAAATACAAGACTGGTGCCATGGATCTCTTTGCTGGAAGAAAAGACTGCAAGGGAATAGACAAAGGGTGGATGAATATGTGTGGCAGGATGTGACATTGTTGAAAGCAACATTGCTGGAGACAAGAGCCAAATTGTTGCTGAGAGGAGGACACTTCGACAGCGGAGAGGACCTTTGTAGAACTTGCATTAGTATTCGGACGGTGATGCTTGGTCATAACCATGCTCAAACCTTGGCTGCTCAAGAAACATTGTCCAAGTTAGTTAGGATGAGAAGTAAGATATGATAAGATGTTACTTCAGACGATGGATTTTGGTTTGCAATACTGTTATCATGCTACTTAGATACAGAATTATTAATTACTTACCTCAATACCATATCAGTGAGTAATGCATATTGCGATGAGTTTGTGCGTGGGTACGTACTTTATGCAGGTTGTAATCTTATATTTTTGAAAATTTTGAAAAAGTATCTTAGAGCACCTTCAGTCGCACGCGGTTCGTTGGCGGTTTGGTGTTGGTGGAGATGAAACGCCGGTGTTTTGTTGGCGGTTCACTGTCGTTTTGTTGGGTGAGAAGTGCGTCAGTGACGTTACCGACAACAGCATACGCTGCCCGAAAGAGCCATTGGTAGTCAACGGTCAGCGCTGACTGCCTCAGGAGCGCCGCCAACCGTTGCCAGCCTCTCTGGTGACGCTACGTGGATGCGTCGGCAGAGGCCAAAAATTTTCTTCTCCACTGTATAAACAGCAAGCATCCCTTTCATTTTCATACACCAATAGAATTCCTCCCAAAATACTACTCTTTTCCATCTCTATATTCGATTTTTTCGTTGATAATGGAGTACAATTGGATTCTTTCTTGTATTCAGTGGCCACCGATTACGTCCCGGAAACACAATAGAATTTCCTCCTAAGCTAAGACTCCGTTCGGACAAGTCAAGAAAGTCCCATCATTACCGAAGACGTTGCCGAGGTATCGGATCCCCATTTACTCGGAGGTTCGCGAACACGGACATCTCAAGTGAGCAAGGTGCAAGCAAAAAAGCTGCGAAGATTGTGGAGCATCAAGGAGGACAATCGTCTTTTTTGCACTTGGATGGTAAATTCTTAGCATTCAATTATCAAGAATAACAAGACGAACGTGAAGTATTGGGATGCCATCGGGAGAGAAGTCGCGGGGATGCCATCGGGAGAGAAGTCGTTGTGATGTATGGACCAGATGATCTGTTGCGGTCCGAAAAGAACTACAAGGACCATTAGAACAACGTGAACCCTCGAGTCATGAAGTTCCAAGGGCACTAAGAACGCCACCTCAACAATCACAAGAGCGGTTGATCCGATGACCAAATTATTGCGTTGGCCGAGGAGTTATACAAGGCTAAAGAAAGGCACGACTTTGTGTGGAAGCACTGGTGGAAACTTGTCCGAAATGATCACAAGTGGTCTTCAAGGCACTTTGTCGTACCTGACGCAATGGAGCATGAAGAGTCGTCGGAACCAGCGTCACCTTTCCAACCATCTAGTGAATCGAACAAGCGCAGTTGGGAAACACACCTGGGAATGATAGTGAGCGCACCGTGGGGATGACCTTAGGTTTGGAATACCGCCGACCTATGGGTTAGAAGGCTGCCAAAGCTGCAAGGCTCAATGGTAAAGGAAAAGTCTGGGAGGTAAAGGAGATTGCCTCAAGTGTTGTAGAGGCCCAACAAGCATCTACAATGCACTCTAATTGATGCTCAAACTCATTTCCAACCTTCAATCGTACTTCGAGTTGTTCAAGCAGGAAATGGTCAAGGACGAATCGAGCATGAACCCTAAGCAGCTTGAGGCCCACTATGAGACCCTTGAGATGTTGTGCCATAAGCTTGAAATGTGACGTCCTGGTGTTTCGATCTGTCTGGTTTTTCAATTCTGTTTCTGAATGTCCGTAGTTGTTTTTTGATTAACGAACTTTTGTTGTTTCTTTCCGTTCGACGAATGAAGTTTTATCTTTGAA
This sequence comes from Erodium maritimum, assembly GCA_963921825.1. Lineage (NCBI taxonomy): Eukaryota > Viridiplantae > Streptophyta > Magnoliopsida > Geraniales > Geraniaceae > Erodium > Erodium maritimum. The sequence continues at coordinate 38,370,296 of OY997596.1, forward strand.
GTGTTTATTTCACGTCCCATTTTATCGGTTTAATTGTCTATTGCATATCCGTTAAATAATTTGGGATTGAATTGCATCTAGACTTGGAATGTCATTTTGCACACATTTCATGTAAGTTTGGTCTTCATTTAAAATTCCTTGGTTTGCGTGACATAATTGCATAGCTCATGACAAAATGACCAAAATTCCCTTACTAGGGACGACGGTTCGATGGAATTATCTCCACCCCCTCACTCATGAATACCACCACTTCCACCACCGAATCCTCTCTTCCCAAATTCCTCAACAAATTTCCTCTCAACTGAACCGTCGATGGAAGGCTAGCGTCGAACCTTTCTATGGTCACCTGAAGAAGAAATGGTATTGGCGCTTATGTGGCTTGAACATGATCGATCGGGGCCAAACATCCATTACTGGTCGGATGTTTACAACTACTACATCGAATTGGCCCATGATGTCGCCCACTACAAACCGAGAGGCAGATTAAGGACCACTAGCAAAGGACGTCCATCAAGGTAAGACAATTCCATTTAATACACCGTGTCCTTGGAAGGAAATTCTCCTTAAACCTTCTAAACCTTTGGCCAAGGGACATCATTCGAAGCAGCCTACCCGAACTTCGAATCGTCAAAGTCAGTCTCCCAAGTTCTTAGGAGATTACTATACCGTTCATGTCAAATCAACCCTTTCTAAGAGTCGAGAGAGATTTAATCTTGTGGACTTTGGGAAGCAGATCTCTTGGACTGCTGACAATAGTTTCCGCTCAAGCTGTGTACAAACTCAAGCTGCTCAGCTTGCTCATGCAGCTAAAGCCTTTGACGAACCGACTTTGACTTCGGAAGGTGAAGAGTGGACTACTAACAGGTGATTTAGTGTTCCTTTTTTGTTTCGGGTTTGTTCCCGCAGCTCCTGCTGAGAGCTCACTTGTAATGGTTGCTTTTAGTTAGATCCTGTTTGGATCTAATTTTTCTTAATAAAATTTTCGCGCTTATCCAAAAAAAAATTAATACACCGTGAAAAATTGCATGCTCGACTGTTTGGGAAAGTTGATGCTCAACTCAAGGAGTTGGTTGCAGAGACGTATTGGGCCCAACATCGTTAAGCTTTCACCAGTTTGCGATCTGGAATCTCGTCAAAGACCAACACAAGTGGCTACAATATTGCAACAAAATATAAGTCGTTGTAGCCTATGTTTAGTCTCCGCTTCGGTGATAATAAATCGTTGTTAACCTATATTTAATTTCAGCTTCAGTAATATTAATCGTGTAATGTGTGTTTTTCTTTTTTTTAGTAAAAAAATATATTTAATATTAATTTATTCTATCACTCAGCAACCACCAACCAACAGACTAAACAAGATAACAACCTTGTTAAGGACTGAAAATGCTCTTAAATAGGGGTGGCAACGGGTCGGGTATGGGGCGGGTTTCATGATACCCGACCCCAACCCGATCCCAAAATATTTGCCCCGACCATGCCCCGATCACTTCCCGACCCGCCATCTCTCTGCTTGGGTCGGGGATTCTCCGACCCAAACCTGAAGTGCAAATGGAACAAAAATATTAAAGGCTTTAAAAAAATATTAGACTAATATAAATCCAAAAAATTGGACCAATTTTTTTTTACTAGTGACAAAGTTCAAAATATAAAGCCTAAAATGGGCTAAATCGGGGAACTGATAAAACTTTGAACGAGTATGTTGAAGTTGGACTTGTTTTTATAGAGGGAGAAAGAGTAGTCTTGGTGCAATATGGGCGATGTGGAACTTTGGGCAGTATTTGGAATTAAGTATGAATCATATCTAATTATATTAAAGAAACAGGTTAGGAAACACAAAGTTGTGGTAGCTGTGTTGGGTAGAACAGCTTAAGAAAGGTTGATGTGTCGCTGGTTCGAGTCTCAGTTATTGCCAATTTTATTCTTATCATTTCAACTTTGTGCTTTATATTTATATATTAGTAACACAGATACAACACAAAATGATGTTAGATGAGTTGGTAAGGTGGTTTCTAAAATTGCCACCGGGTCTCAAGTTCGAACTGTTCCTTTGAGCTTTTATTGTGGGCTATGCGTTGTACATGGAGCAGCTTGGAGTTGGGCTTAGGGCCTTTGGCTATACATGACACTATCGGGGTGGGTATTACCGATCCCGCCCCGGCCCCGGTCAACATCCCTGGTCAACGCCCCGAAACCCGCCCCGGTTGTGATGGCACCCGATCAGAACCCGCCCCGATCAGGTCGGGAGAGTCGGGTCCCCGTCGGGTCCGGGTCAAATTGCCATCCCTACTCTTAAAATTGTCCTTTTGATTTCAAGATGCATTTTTGTAAGGGATTATTCCACTTCGTTACTCTAAATCTTTCATATTTTATTTAGAGTATCCTAATATGATTGTTCATGCACATATTTCATATGATTGTTGTTGTAAGGAATGAAACTTATTGTCTTGTAAGATGTAAGTGTTGAAGTTGTCGGAAGGAATGAAAAATTGTTGATGATGTTGGTTAAATTTGTTCTTCATTGTGTGTCCTTATTGATTTTGGGTTTTGTATTATTTTGATATCAATTTGGGAACAAAGGAGACCTTGAAAATGAACATGAATGAAACTGTAAAAAAATAATCTGTAAATGGGTACCAAATTGAAAAGGTAGATTTTCAGGGTTAAATTTGGTCTTCATTGTGTGTCCTTGTTGATTTTGGGTTTTGTATTGTTTTGATATCAATTTGGGAATAAATGAGACATTGGGAATAAACATGAATGAACTTGTAGAAGTTAATCTGTAAATGGGCACCAAACTAAAAATGCAAATTTGTCAAACTTTGGGCATGACCCATCTACATTTTGTGGTCAAAACTTGTGGTAGTAAACCTTTGGGCATTACATCAACAACTAAATCTGTATTTCCAACATCACAAAGAGGTAGGGTATGAAACTGAAAATTCATAAGTCAGTACTTGTTCCATCCAAAAGGTACAAAAGCCTAACAAAAGAGATTTCTTATCCCCATCATTGATGTACACAACAAATTTACACATTAAATAACTATTTAACTACCACAAAAGTCCAAAAGAGTTTCATCCATCTATGTGCACAAGTTGCAAAACAACCACACAAAAAAACCTAGCATTTAAGGTTGACTGTTTGTAGTAGGTGGTGGTGTGACGCCAGATGGTTGAGGTGCTGCAGAGACTTGACTTGAAGATGGATGGTTCCCTCCCCTTCCCCTTTCTTCTGCTCTTCCTCTATCATGGGGGACGTAAAATCTTGCATCAGTTGTGATTGAAGATCTAATCCAGATGGCTGAAGAGATACAAAAGGGCTCTACAAAAGATCAAGAAAGGTTAGTACTGTAGAATAGAACGTTACAATATTGGAAGACATATTTTCAATTTAACACATGTTTGTTCATGCGCATCTGATTCAGCTAAACCAACTCCATCATGGGTAACTCTGGTCCTCTTGCTCATCATTTTTACTACTGCCAATCTCTTAGCTCTATAATATGTGGTCGCCGATCATCCATATCTTCATAGTCTACCTCCCCATCCTTTCCAAGAACCCTTTCCCCATTATTGTCAAAGACCATGTCCTTCAACCACTCGGGGAAATCATTTTCCTTTAACATGGGTTGGTCATCATTAACATGTGTCTTCCCCTTTCGCTTTCGTGACTGCTTCAACCTCTTCTTTTCATTGTCTTGTGCTGCCACATCCTCATGCTCAGTTTCCATGTGATCTGCTTGCTCTTGACCTACATTAAGAAATAAGAAGTAAATTATTGCAAAACAAAAAAAAATTACATGACGGGTGTTGGTGAGGTGAGGAGGAGGAGGAAGGAGAAGTTTCTGTCATTTTCTTCCTTTTACTCAATTTTGATTTCCTCGTACGATTCCTACTGCAAAATCTATTCACGACACACTAAGGTAACAACGAAGTCATCCAAGACGGTTGGCGATGAAAATATTGGTTCCACCAGGTTACAGAAGTCCACTGGTCGTGGTCACAGGAGTTAAATTGCTCCTGTGAAGCCTGATGCAAAGGGACTCGTTGTTGAGGCTTCCCGATCAGCAAATAACATTGTTGATCGAGAGGTGAAGTGTAATGGAGCTGCAGGTGCTCCAGACTCGTGATTGGCTCGGAGGGTTGAGAGCAAAGCTGAGCTCTCAAAGGCCGGAAATAATACGTCGTAGAATCTAAGGAGTTTCGAGATTCAGGAGGATGAAGTGTTCGTCAACAATCTCCCTTTCGAATCATCGGAAGAGTGGGTACGAAACGTTTTTGGCGTTTTCGGTAAGATCACGTCGGCGTCAGTTCCTGGGCGTCCAAAACTTCGTGGTCGATACTTTGGATTCATCTGGTTTGAATCGAAGGATGAAGTTGCCCAATCCATCGAGGGTTTAAACGGGTACAAGATCAACGGTCATATTCTCTTCGTCGTCGTAGCTCGTCGTCGCAAGTCGGAAGCGGTTGGCAAGTGCTCTGTTCTAGTGAACAAGAAATAGGGTTCTTCAGATCCAAATCTTATGCTTGTTGATGGTGGTTGTGAGGTTGGTCATTCCGTGGTTCCGGCGCCGAGCACGACGAATTTGTCCGGCAACGTTCACTCCGATTTGGCTGGTCGGGATGGTTGACTAGAAAGTCAGAGAATATGCTCTGTTTTCCGAGAACAGAGTCATATTTCTCCGGCGAACCAGGCTTCAGCTGCACCTGGTAGCGCCCCTGGTACGTCGACGATGAATTTGTCTAGCGACGTTCAGTCCGGTTTGGTTGGTCAAGATAGTGAACTGGAAAGTCAGAGAATATGCTATGTTTTCTGAGAACAGAGTCATATTTCTCCGGCGAACCAAGCTTCAGCTGCACCTGGTAGCGCCCTTGGTACGTCGACGGTGAATTTATCCGGCGACGTTCAGTCCGGTTTGGCTGGTCGGGATAGTGAACTGAAAAGTCAGAGAATATGCTCTGTTTTCCGAGAACATAGTCATATTTCTCCGGCAAACCAGGCTTCAGCTGCACCTGGTAGCGCCCCTGGTATGTCAACGATGAGGTCCATCGTCCCTGGTACGTCGCCGGTGAAGTTGGGCGTTGGTCAACAATACGAGTTATCTTTGGAAAAGATCGAGATTTCGAATAATTTCTCAAATCTAGATTGCGATCGCGATTTGGATTGTGATCCTGGGGAGGATGTCAATCCCGTGATTCACTGCGTGGATCGTGCTGGAATCGTTGAATCTACTGAGGATGATACGCGTACGATTCAGAAGGAAATTTCAGCTGGTTTTGGGTTTCTTATGGGCCAACCAACCCAATCCCATAACCCTCCAACAGAACCAGATTCAATAATTATTGGGTCTGATCCAATAGGTGATGTTGGGTCTGATCCAATAGGCCTAGAACCCGGTTCATTTGTTGTTGGGTCAGATCCGGTAGGCCCAAAACCCGGTTCAGGTAGTATGGATATCGAGAAGGTTGGTCCGTCCGGAGATCAGTCCAGCCCATGGAAGGATTGTAAGAACCGCCCCCGGTCGATCCCGGTCGAACTGGTGAATTTTGGCGAAAGTTGACTTTTTGCCGGAATAGTCAACCGATGACTCCGGGAGTCATTCGGGACCTTTCCGGGACCCAAAAAGCTTAGCCGTCATTACGGTTAGCTTAGTTGGGTTGTTTCCTTTCAAACGCCTGTAATTGTGAAAAAGTCAATTGTCGGTCAAACTCGGGTCAAATTTCGACTAATTAAGGACTAAAATTAATTATTTTATTTGAGCTGGATATTTGTGGGGTAATGGTGATCCCCACATGGACACTTGTCCATGTTGGCTTGGAATGGGAGAAATGGGTGCGAATGGACCAATATACCCCCAAGTGAGGCTAAGAAGGAGATAGGGAGCAAGATGGGCACTTTAGGGTTTTCTCCTTTAGGTTTAATACCTCATTGGGACACATTTCAGCCCAAAAACATTGTGTTGGCCAAAATTCACCAAAGAGGAAAGAAGGAGGAGCTCCCAAAACTTGGAGAAGAAGAAAGGAGGAAAAAAGAGAGGTCTTGAGCTCATTTTCTACCCAAATCTTCCCAAAATCACTAGTTTCTTCCTCTATTCTCCATTCTCAAGGTAAATCTCCAAACCTTTTTCGTTTTTGTTGAATTTGGTTCATGGGTATTGAGGAAAAAGGATGAACATGGTTGGGTTTTTGAGGTTTTGATGTTGGATGATGATTTTTGGAGCGAAAAGGGTGTTCAATGATGGTTTTAATTGGATTGTTGTGGTTTTGATGAAGACCCATCATGGGTATTGAAGTAGAGACGTTTTAGGGACTGATTTGGAGGTTTGGGAAGGTCAAAAATAGAGTTTTTGGGTTTATTTTCAGGAAATCGAAGCTGGAGGAAGAAGAAGGCGGAACCGTGATGCTCCCCGTCACGGATCCGTGACGAGCACCGTGACGGAATCCGTCATGGCTCCGTGACGGAGGCCGTGACGGCACACGTCACGGTTCCGTGACGTCAACCGTGACGGGGAGCATCACGGTTCCGTGACCCTAACCGTCACGGAGTCTGTCAAGGCTCCGTGACCCTAACCGTCACGGAGTCTGTCAAGGCTCCGTGACCCGAACCGTGACAGACCAGAGTTGGGCCTTTTGGGTCCATTTTGTTAGATTTCGAGTAATTGAGACGGTTATCTATAACCGAGCTCTTTTGGGGTTAATTGGGAATGTTTTCCTCTTTAAACCAATTGTGAATTACTCTTGATTCTAGTATTTAATTGTGATCCTAGACTTTGGACCCGAGCTTGGTGGAGGAGGAGACTTTTGGACCTCGTGAAGTGACTAAGCGTTCGAAAAGCGATCGAGGTAGGGAAAGTAGAGAATACCGGTTTAATTACGGAAAGTTACTAGTATGCATATAGGGTGCGATTACTTGAAATAATTGTTAGAATTGCATGTTAGGATGTGAGTTACGAGTGAAATGAGGGATAGCTTACGAGCCATGTCGAGCCGTAAGTTTGGGAATTGTCGTACTATAGAAATGCATGCGGGCCTTGTCGAGCCCTTAGGTTGTGTGTTGATTGTGATGCCATGATCTATGATTGTGATGCTTGATGTGTGGTTCATCCGTATTAGATTGAGAATCATGTTATGATATGCTCGGTGTAGCGTGTTGTTATGTTTTGGGCAAGTGTGCCATGCTTGATATGATGTGAACCAATGGTTGTGATATGATTGGGTGATTGATAAACCGATGTGATGTGTTGTGGTAAGTTGACCCGGTTGGTATACCGTGGTTGAACTATGGAATTGTGATGCGTGAGACCTTCTTGATGCATGTTCCAAAAGGAGTTGTATTCCGGTATGGTACCTACACCGAGGGGTACGTCGGTGTAGGGTAGTACCTAGGCCGACGGTGTGGTCCCACGTACGCGCGGTCCCCCGGAGTGTGGTTCCGGTACGATATCTACATCGAGGGGGTATGCCGGTGTAGAGTATCTAGGCTGACGGTTTATGTTTCGGTTTGATGTGTCGTGATTGTGCCCCGACGGATTCCCGAGAAGACATCTAGGCCGATGTTGTGTGGTCCGGTATGATGTATTGTGATTGTGCCCCGATGCGGTTCCGGGAAGATATCTAGGCCGATGCTGAGTGTTCCGGTACGATATGATAGAGTCGGGCTGTGTACAGCCGGCGGAGTTCGGGGACTGCGGTACGGGACGTGTTATTGTTTACTGTGTATTATATGTTTGATGATCGGTTAAGTGTTGTGAGTACAGGGTGATAGTGGTCATGTAAGTATGTTTGTGAGTGTGGTTATAGTCTTGTGACTGAGGATTGTGGTTATGTGATTTCCGTGTCGAGGTTAGTTGTGTGTCATACTAGTAAGCCCTAATTGGACAGTTACTCGTGGTGGTGAGCGGATGCTCATAACCTTAACTACTTTTCCTACTGAGCGAAAGCTCACCCCCTTACTTTATTGTTCTACAGGTTTTGAGCGGGATGTGGTCTAGCGGGATTCTCGGAGCTAGGGAGCTAGCGAGGGTCTTGAGCTAGTCTGGTCTAGAGGCGTACCCTCTATTTTGAACTAAACTTTTGTTGTTGGATTTATGAGCTGTTGACTCATTTTATCGGATTGATTACTTTCGGCTTATTATTTCAGAATTTATTTCCTTTACATCGCTTTATTTATTTATTTATTATTTTAGTTCACGTCTCGAGTCCGGTCAAAACCGGATTTGGGGCGTGACAAGGATGCCCTCCTTAAGTCCTCGAAACGATTGAGTCGGGCTCCTTCGTACCTTTCGGACTATAAAGTGTTTGGCGTAAAGCTCCCACCCATTCAGAACGTATCCGACAGAGCATTGCAATCGATCGATGGGTGGGTGGAGGGAGCCCTCGTGGCTAAGACCCGTAAGGGATGGCCTAAGTCCACTTTGGTACCTCGTCCCCATATTACCAGGTCCAAGACCCGATCCCTCAACCAGAAGGCTGCCAGCGTCCCGTCCTCAGATAGCGAGTGGTATGAGGAAGATTAGAGGAAATTGTTTTGACTGGATGACTCTGGTCGTTTTTTGTTAAGGGTTTGAGCCTTGTTTTCTCCTATGGAGACTTTTGTAATCGTGGTTGCTTGTTTTTTTTTTGGCTTCTCCTCCTTGGAGAATGACCATCGAATAAATTTTTAGCGCTTATAAAAAAAATGATTGCAAAACATAACATGAACAAATCACAAATAATAATTGCATGTTTAATAGATTCATACCTTTCTCGCATTTCACCTGATCTGATTCCAGAACTTCCTCTTCAGTTTGTTTGTTGATTTCATCATCAATATGTGCTTTCCCCTTCCACTTACGTGCTTGCTTCAACCTCTCCTCTTTATTGTTTTGTACTACCACATCCTCATGCTCATATTTTCATGTGATCTGCTTGTTCTTGTCCTACATTCATAAATATGAAGTACATAATTGCAAAACATAACATGAACAAATCACAAATAATAATTGCATGTTTAACAAATTCATACCTTTCTCAACTTCCACATGATCTGATTCCAGTTCCTCTTCATTGTCTTGTTCTGTCACATCCTCATGCTTCAGTTTTCATGTGATCTTCTTGTTCTTGACCTACATTCAGAAATAAGAAGTAAATAATTGAAAAACATACCATGAACAAATCACGAAAAAAAATTGCTTGTCTAACAAATTCATACTTTTGTCAACTTTCACGTGATTTGATTCCAGAACTTCCTCTTCAATTTGTTGGTTGATAACATCATCAACAACCCTTGTGTCGTCTGACTCCACATCAACTACATGAAATTGCAACACAATTGTAAGCTAATATTTGAAAACAAAATCTGAAAACATGAAAAAATAGGAAATTTATCAATTCTTACATACCTTGTTCTTTCCTGTCACTTTCAATTACTTGAATAATCCTTTTGCCATCCAAACATGATTCTTTGTCCAGTTTATACATATCTTGTAGCACATCCAACAACTCTTCCTTTTTGAAAAACTCTAATTCATCAGCATAAAATTTCACTTTAGGCATCTCCCTCTTCCACATGTATTGCCCAACAACCCCCATCCTCGTAGCCTTTGTGCCTCCCATTATCTTCCCACATCGAGACACAATAATCAGTGGCGATGTCCCATCAACTATGTAAAGAGGAATAGCTTCCTCTTTACACTTATGATGCATCAACATACTACCTATACATAGATCACTTCTTATCTCCACAAGTTCATCATTCTTCCTATAATGTAGGGTGCTTGTTGGATCGGACAACATCTGATGAACCATAAACATCATCTTGAAGTAGCTACACTCATCCACACTAACTACTAACGACTTCACAATACCCCATGTTACTCATTCCTAGATCCAACAAATTTCCCCATTTTGAAAATTTTAAAGAAAACCTTAGAATCAGGTTTAGATACAAACACAGACCCAAGTCCTGGTTTTCCACGAGTACGCATCTGCACATACTCAGGTAAAGGGACAATCAAGCTACAATATTGTGACAATGAAGTCGGCTCATGAAATACCTAAACTCTAGCCTACTATATTGAATGGAAACATAAATACAAGAGGAAATCACTTACTCGGACCATTTTCCAAACGCCTACTGCACGAGATTGTTCTTCTTCTCTGATAAAAAAAAATGCAGGATTGGGCTCGGGCTCGGCTTCTCCGACAACTTCTCTCTCCTCTTCTCTCGCGTTTCAACTTCTACAGGTTATGACTGAAGAAGCTCGAAGTCAAAGGTAAGTAAATGAACAAATGGGTCGTTCGGTCTTTTAATCGAGCATGACTAACGATATATGTCCAAGTCTGACGTCTAAATAGTAAAATATTGATTTTTTTTAGAGGAATGACAATATTATTAAGATAGTAAAGTAAACAGGTGTTCGTCTGACGACAAACCCCTTACAAGCCAGTAAACTAAAGATAAATAAACTGAGACATAAATGCTGAGAAATAAATTGTGCTCATGTGCATAGAGGCGGTCGGGGGGTTGACTGCGGTAGCATCCATGGATACCGATACCGTATGCTCCAACCATAAAACACTGATCGAGCAGACCAGGTGAAACTAAACAGTGGTGGACCGATATCTCCCCCGGTAAGTTAGCGTGCGTCGTCCTCCCTTAAATGATAGGTGTAGGGCTCCTGAACGCGGGATTGCTGACCCCGGACTGGTTGGGGAGAGTCTTGTCGACTGTTGATGGAACCAGCGCCATCGATCAGCCAGGAGGTGATCCAGCCGACCAACCCCTCCCTGGGATTCCAGAGACTCATTCCTGGAGGCGGGGGTGCTTGTGGCCCCCCGCCGCTACTACATATGCTCGCGACCCGTTCCTGCCATCGACTCGGGCCTGTCCAGACCCGACCCAATCTGGACCCGGCCCACTCGACACGGTCCAAACAGCTTGGCCCGCCCCGTAACCCAGGCCCATCTCGGCCCAATCCAATTCTCCCGAAACCCTAGCCTCCCGTGCTTCCTCTCCCGGCAGCGCCGCCTTCTTCTCCACTCGTCCGTCGGACTCAGACATCACAAACATCACCACTGGCGCCTCCTCCGTCACTGGAGTCGTATCCGATGAGATGATTATTGGTTGCAGGTCTCCCCTACGCACCCGCACCGCCGCCTCCGTGTTCTCTCTGCCCCGATCACCGTCCAAACCCGTGTTCCCTCGGAGCACGACGCCTTCCTTCAACAGGACCACCACGAAACCTCCATTGCCCCTTGATAGATTGGCAACCAGCGTCGCCTTCTTCCCACGCGACCGCGATATCGAGGACGTCGGAAGGTAGACACTCACCCCCCGAGGACCCAGTCCATCGCCTCTCGACCCATGGACGCTGCCGGAGTTGTTCCTTGCCGCCTCCATGCTTCGCAAAAACCCTAGAAAGGGTCTGCGCCCCAAAATCTTCTTCTTAGTATCCCATACCTTGGCACAATATTGTGATGAACCACCGGTATAGCAAGTCTATCGTTTACAGATAACCCAAACTTCTAGGTCTCGTAAATGGTAAAATATTGATAAATATTTGGTTTGATTATTAAACTGTAAAAAAAGTTACCGGGTTATCATTTTAAAAATAAATGTTTAAGAGGTTATTATATTAAAATTTTCCGAAAGTATTACGAGTGAGATGTAATTTCCCGGTCAATAACCGAAAATACCCCTTATTGTCTGGCCCAAAATCCAAATTAATTTGGGTGAGTAACGCCTGGTTCTCTGTTGTTGGACCTCTACCTTTTCTTCTGTGGTTCTCTCGCGCATTCACCGAACGAGCAAATTCTCCGATTTCAATTTCCCATTCGCCATCTCAAATCTCAGTTGCTCTGATCTACTCTTCAACAGAGCGTGGATTTCTAAATTTCGAGGTTCGTATTCCTGACTAACATTTCCTTGTTTTTGTTATTCTGGATGGCTCCTCGTAATTTTGTGTCTGCCTTAATCAATAATGGTGGTCTATCACTACTTACAACTCTGCCTTACATACTCCTATTGTTATAGTTCGTCGTTGAAGAAGCTGAATTTGAATGGGTTTGTTTTGTTGCCCGGAAAATTTGGGCTAGTTGTAGGAATGTAATTGTTGAGTAAGAAAGTGAGCTTTTTGTGCTTTTTTCTATGGTAAGTAATTTACCTTGAAACTTTGGATTCATAGGATTCGTCTGTTGTGATGTCATATATGTTCTCGTTAAAATGTGTCCTTTATGGTGCTGATTATTGAGTAGTTCAGAAAGGCAATGTAAATTGTAGTTCTCAGTAGTTTGTGCATCTTTTCCTGGAATGTGTTGCTTAGTGAACTGAACACATGACTCAGACTAATAGCTCTGAAAGCCTAAGCATTTTGTGTCAGACCCTACTATTAGATTAATCTTCTAGTTCTGACAATCTAGGCAGATTTGGTTATCACTGAGTGCTTCAATGGAAAGTGTTAAACTGTTGATTTCAGGACACCTATATGGACCTGGCTACGGTATCTATGGCCCTGGTCAAAATGCAGAAATCAGTTAAATCTCCGGGAAAACCTAGAAGAAATTGAATGTTTGCACTAATGAGGGTTACATACATAGTTCTGCCATTAAAAAAAAGAGTTAGCAGCTCCTTGGTTTCAGGAGGAATTGCCAATGCCTCTACACATATCCTCCAACAACTTACATGAAAATGAATAGTTTCAGTACTAGGATTCTGAGCATCAGCAAATAATGCTATTATCTTTATTTTCTTTTACTGTTTCGCTTTTGCTTACTGTCATTTGTTCTGTAGTGAGGAGAGAGAGGGAGAAGATGACAAAACAACAAGAGAGATTTTCAGTAGATTTTATGATGGGAGGAACAGCAGCAATAATAGCAAAGAGTGCAGCTGCTCCAATTGATAGAGTAAAACTCTTGTTGCAGAATCAAGGAGAAATGTTAAAAACAGGACACCTCAGGAGACCTTATACAGGGGTCTGTGATTGTTTTGGACGGATTTTGAGAGAGGAAGGTCTGTTCTCTTTTTGGAGAGGCCACCAGGCCAATGTCATACGTTATTTCCCAACGCAGGTATGTCATCCTCCCCCTGAACATCTTCTGTACTCTTTGAAATTTTGATACCATTTTTTCATTCTATCAATTATTTTGTTGTAAATTATCTGACTGTTCATTTAGGTTAGGCTTTTGTGATGTCATAATATCTTAGACATTTAAACAGGAAAAATATATTTCCACCATATGCTTTGGCGAAGACTGACAGTTCTTTTGTAACAGTTACCCCATGTAGTTAGCCTACTAGTGCTGATATTACGGTATTAAAGACACCACCTTAACTTCATCAATTAGTCATTCTTGTCTTGTAGCGGCCTCTCCATTCAGTTTATACATCTTAGGAATGTCCTTTCTCTTTGTAAATAACTTCTTTCTCTTTGCAAAGAGTTGTTTCTTATACTGAGATGAGCAGTTAATAAGTGAGTAGCAGGTAATTTTGTTTCAAACTTGTATTTTCTTTCCATAATCATCCATTAAGAATGAGTAATTTTTATTTCCTTTTTTGTTCAGCAAGTAATTTTTATCTCCTGTTGTCTCTAGTTTTTTTTTTCAAACTTGTAAATGTAACTAATTTTCAAAATACGAGGTTGTATATTGCATATGAAAATTCCAGAGTAAGCGACTTTCCTTCAAATTTGGACTGAACGTCGTACATGGATCTTCAAAGATCCATGTGCATTTGGATGTAAGTTCCTTCTCTTCCTAGATGGCACTTTCAAAATGACTCTAGTAGTAACAGAGAGACTAAGCTTCCCAACATGATGTGGCAGTCAGATTTCTCCTTTCTTAGATCCCATTTCACGTTTCTCCCAGCTTTATGAAAGTAATTAGTGTACCTGTATTCACTTTTTTGCGTACACTACTATCTATATTATCTCATTGACAGAAGTGGCCTAACTGTACCCTCAAATATTTTAATTGGCTAGCGATAGTGATATACATTGTCAGGCACACATAAATTCAAATATTTTTTCCCCACGGCTTCTTTTCTAGAATGATAAAAACTGTACTTCCATGATAGACCTCAAACAATTTGGGATAAATACTTACTAGTTGATTTATGTTGTGGTAATACCATAGCACACTCAGACAATGATTAATGTGGGCTTAGTGACCACATGAGGAATAAGTTATCTGGTTATGGAAAGTGATTTTAATGGGAAGGAATATGACTGATATTTGTCAATCTTGTTTTATGTAGCTGGCTGAATAGAGTGGAATATAACTAGAAACTAATATTCAATAGTGGCATCAGCAAGGGCCTAGAATTATTGAAATAAAGTACTCCCCCATTCCGTAATATGTGTTTACTTGGAAATCTTGCAAAAAATTAAGGATTAGTGAAGTTATTGTTCCACTCTCCCGGCATGTCCCGATGTGGCACCCTTCCTAAATTAAAAATTCATTCTAGGACATTGGTGACAATCCATTGTTAATTCACTTCCTCAAAAAGAATATGGTCATTTTATTTTAGAACATTCATTTTAGGGAATGTGATTACTTATTTTGGAACGGAAGGAGTAGATTGTTTAAATCTAAATTTCTATGATGTTTTACTCAAACAAAAATTACACTTTTATCAGTGTTTGATTGATCTTCTAGAATCCTGCTAAATTTCATTGCTAACAGAGCCTGGATTCGGTATAGGCTTTCAACTTTGCATTCAAAGGTTACTACAAAAGCCTTTTGGGACGTTCGAAAGAGAAAGATGGATGGTTAAAATGGTTTGTTGGAAACGTGGCTTCAGGGAGTGCTGCAGGAGCAACAACCTCATTATTTCTGTACCATTTGGATTTTGTACGCACAAGATTGGGTACTGATGCAAGGCAGAGCCCAGTTAATGGTCAAAGACAGTTTAGAGGGATGCTAGATGTATATAGTAAAACTCTATCAAGTGATGGAGTTGTTGGTTTGTATCGGGGGTTTGGGGTTTCGATCTTTGGAATTACTCTGTACCGTGGCATGTATTTTGGGATATATGACACCATGAAGCCTATCGTACTGGTGGGGCCTTTTGAGGTTAGCCTCTCCACTCTGTCATGGACATATGTAGGAGTTGCTTGTCTTCCATTAATATCAGCATAGTTCTCCATTAAAGTCCATGAATGTCGTGCAGAGTTTTAATGCTAAGGAACTGCTGAGACGTGGACCTTAATATCTTGTTCCAGTGGTTTTAAACTTAAAATCTCAGAGGTTTTACTTCCATTTCATAAGAATTATGTCACATATTAGCATCTTTGAAATATATAATTCTAGCTCTTAAGTTGTTTTCATGCAAGTATATCGTCTAACTGGTGCCATATGAGTCTGATACACAACTTAGTTTCTGAGTTTAGCCGAGTTACATTTGAAGCTTCAATTGTTTTTTTTTTTGCAGGGTAACTTCTTTGCTAGTTTCTTATTGGGTTGGAGTGTTACAACCTTTTCAGGTGTGTGTGCATACCCATTTGACACAGTGCGGCGGAGAATGATGATGACCTCTGGGCAACCCGTTAAGTATCGTAATGGCTTGCATGCCTTTCGTGAGATCACTCGTGTAGAGGGCTTCAGAGCACTCTTCCGAGGAGTTCATGCGAATATGCTTCTTGGTATGGCAGGTGCTGGAGTACTTGCAGGGTATGATCAATTACATCGAATCGCATACAGACACAAATGATCCTCAGCCATTTCTGGGGGTGGAGGTTTCTATAGTAATCATGTGCAGATTTGATTCTCAATTGATGAGAGTATTCTTTCAAGAATAAACCAGGCAAAGAAAAGAAATGGAAAGGACATGTTGATATACACCTGATTTAGTGGATAAAAAATGAAGGTATGTTTATTACTTGTACAGTCCAGTGATAAATGTATTGATTGTGTTTAATTCATTCTGAGTAATGTACTTTACAACAAGTTAGGTTATTTACAATCATTGTAGTGAACCTTCTTTACTTTCATCATTTCCGAGAAGAATGCTCACAGGGAACTAGTTCATTGGTGTAATGAAACCCAAGGCAAGGCCAACATTGATGTCAAAATTAAGATTGTTTGCCTTTTGAGTTCACTTGGATTGGATTATGTTGTGTTTGCATTAAAAATCACATGGTTGTTTTTCTGGTTCGAATCTGGTTTTACCTTGCATGATTGCATTAATCTCTTTTGAATGAGGTGTGCTCTATCACTACACTACCTATTGATTACCTTGGCATTCAATTGGGAGCAAATCTTAGACTTCTTAAAACTTGGGACCCTATTGTCCAGAAATTCAAAAAGAGATTAGGTATGTGACAAGCTAAGTTTCTAATCTTTGGGAGAAGAATTACTCTTATTAAATCCACCCACCTTTTCTGCCCATTTTCCTCTCCAAGATTCCTAAAAATGTAGTTAAAAAGATGGAGATATGACAAAAGAGATATGTGAAATGAGATATGGCAAAGAAAGTGTTTTACAAAGTTAAATGGAATCTAGTTTGTACTCATAAATAAAGAAAGGGGTGGGTTGGAGATTAAGAAGTTAGATATAATAAATCAAGCATTTTTAGCCAAATGGTGGTGGAAAGTTACTGTTGATCAATATTCTCTTTGAAAGAGATTCATTTGCTCCACGTATTGTTGGAATCAAAATGGTTGGAATCAAAATGATTGGAATTTCTAATTTTCAACTTACAGATAGTCAAGACTTTTCTAGCTCATATCAACTCTTTGTTATCTGATCTACTATTCAGTTTTGTAGTTGGTTTCCAAGGTTTTTCAATAGATGGTCCAGAATGGTTCAAGAGTCAATTTCTGAGAAGATATCTGGCTTATGGTTACACACTCAAATTCAGATTTGAGAGATTATATTTCCTGAGTGTTAACTTGGCTGGTTTGCATAAAGGTTGTTAACTTGAGTGTTAACAAAAAAAGTTGTTACATTCTGGAATAATAAGGAGTGGGATATTGAATTCAGGAGAAAACTTAAGAACTGAGAGATAGAGGCTTTCAGAGAAATCAATTCCTTACTCGGTTCTTAAAACCTTCATTGTAGTGGAAAAGATTATCCTAAATGGGAATTAGCACAATTTGGTTTCACAACCAAACTCATGTACAAACACCTAGATCAACACTACACACTACCTTCCTTTTGGGCCAAATTTCTCTGGTCTCCCAGTATTCCTCCAAAAATCTCAGTATTTACTTGGCTGGTTTGCATAAAGATTGTCCCAACCAAATGTTTGTGGAAAGCATGGAAATCAATACTTCATTACTAGACTCTCTTTGTCCCTTCTGTCATAAATATTTTGAAGAAGTGGATCATGTGTTGTTGACTTGTGAAAAATCTTGTCTTATTGGATCTTCAGTTTTCTCTTGACGGGGGATCACTGGAATTGTCCCTAGCAAATTAACTGGTTTACTTATATCATGGACCTCCTTTGCACCACAATAGTTTAAAAATTAGTGGGGGCTGTCTATTCCCTTGAATTTGACAGATTTGGCTCTCAAGGAACCAGATGGTTTTTAATCAAGCTGCATAATGTAATTTGGTTACTCTCTACAAGATACAAAGTGCTACTTTCAACTTGGAATAGTCATTCTTTCAAAAGTGCTCTCTTTCTCTTTTAAGACTTGTGAAACTAATCCATTTTTATGCAAGAGGAGAAAGAGGATCAAACATGCCACACCTCTTTGAGTTTCTTTGATACTATCCTGGTATTCTGGGGTTTAAGGTAGGATTTGGGTTGTGGGGTTTTTGGTGAGTTTGGTGAGTTTCATTAGGTTATTACTTGAACTTCTTTGCTAGCACTTGGGGTACTTTTCTTCACATTTCTCTAATGTTTGTGTGTAGATAGTCCTTTGCATATTCTCTTTATAGGCTCATTGTTGTGGTATGTGGGTAGAACTGGTTTTAGGTTGGAGAGTGTTTTCTGGTCGTTTTTACTTGTTGACCCCTTGTAAGTTTTGACACATTGGTGCTACTTTTCGGTAACTATTCTTGGTTTATGCCTCCAAGGTAGTTGCAGGTTTCTCCCCATCTTTAGGGCTCCTTTTAATGCCTTTCATTTGGTTTCTTTCTACACTTGATAAAGATTTTTCTAGGGGTACAGTCTTGGCTTAGTTTTTTCACCTGGTCTTATACCGTCTATCATTGGCTTGCCACTTGATGGGTCCTCGAAGAAGATTGCACTGAGGGTGAGATTGTTCTGGTTTCTTTTTTAGTAATTACTTACCCTTGTTTAGCTTCTACTTGCTTGGATTGATACTTCACATTAGCCTTATTGGCTATTTGAGCACTAAGTTTTATTTGGTACATTTTAGTTGAGGTTTTATTCCAATAAAATGCTCTTGTTTGTAATGTTCTTTGAAGGGCTTCCCCTTGTCCTCTACCTTTAACTCAAAGGTGAGGATTAATGAATTTATTTGCTGATAAAAAAAATAACCAACTCATAAGTAAGGATGACAACAGTTGAAACATTTTACCTTTCTTCATTAGTTTCTGCATCTTGCTTGAATTGAATCGATAATGGAATTATGGAAAAAAGAGGAGAAGGAACTAAATTGAATTATTGAAGACTTTTTTTATTTAAATATGTCCACTATAATGAGTGAACTATTTTATTTAATTTGATTTAGTCTCCTTAATTTGTTGGACTTGGGATGATTCTTCAAATGAATGATGAAATTTGTTAACTTGCGAGAACCCGAATCAAAACCGCTTGGCTCAATTTCAGAGGAGGAACGAATTGCGCGAAATTAAAAATGAATACACTTGTTCCGATATAATGTAAACTTAATTTCAGAGCGAATATATTCCATCTCATAATCTATAAAACGTTATATGAAAATTTTGATCATTATATACAACGTCTCCATCTTGAAAATATATCTTCGGGCGAGTCCCTACTCGATTTCAGTGAGTAACTACCCTTCGTTCTACTCCTCGCAAAACTCGAGCGATTGTTACATGTGTTGGTCCCTCCCTAGGGTACCTGATTTTCTACAACAAAAAACCTGAAGGGGATTACCTTTCTCTACCTCATGAATTTCCATAAATGCAGAGCCGTGAGAGGAAGACCCACCGGAAGATGAAGAGGTTCCCGTCAATGAATATCCTATGAAAGGTATTGAAGGCTATATATATGCGGCTGACACTAAAGAAGTATGAAGTAGTGGTGAGACAACCTCATCAGGATACGCAACTGCACCAGACATTGAGGATGATGACAATCAAGAATAATAATCGTAATTTATTTCCTATATAAGGTTTTCATGTTTAGTTAGATGTCCTCTATTAATTTTAAATGCACTTTCAATTCTTTTAGTTCATGTGAAATTGGTTTTTTGGTTATATAATGTGTAATAATAGTCTCAAAGGTTCTACCTCCTGGTCCGTCTTTGTTATTTTCGGTGTTGGTCGTCGATTCATAAGTTTTCGTCTTTCAGTCGTTGTGACATGTAGATGGAACTGATGAGACAAAGTGTTCAACTACTTAGGTAGTCATTGAGTTTATGCCTGTATTGTTTGTGCTTAATGGTTGGAAAATATGGGTTCTAGACTCTTTTTTATCAGTAAAAAAACAAATTTATTCCACCAAAACAAATATAAACGAAGGAGAATTACAATGGGGAAGAGGGAGCCCAAAAGCCCAAGAGAAAATAAGATCCCAAGAAGAATAAAGGAACAAAACTAGTTACTGTAAAATGAAAGGGAGGAAAGTAACATTGGAAACCCAAAAGATTTAGAACTCAACAACCACTTATCCACGAGAAAGGAGACGCGTTGGGAACCCCAACAGGCACGCACCATCAATGCCCGTGCACACCAAGATCATCCTTTGGAACAGCTGGAGAACACATCGAACCAACAAAGAATGAAGTCGGAATCACCCACAAAGATGAGGATGGCTGGAGCGAGTCGGAGGCCAGGACCTAAGGAGACCGACGAGCATTCGAGCCAACCCCAACACACCAACTATGGCCAAAAGTTGCGGCCCATGCATCACACAATCGGAAGACCAGAAGACAACCAAAGCATGGTTGAGGAAGAGGAACCCCGGGGCCAACACCCAAACGACAGCAACCCCCAAATCAACGCCACAGAATCAGATCCAACAAGGATTGAGACTGAAGCAAGATGAGGACGGGAAGGAGGGTTCCACGGTGAAGGAGACGAATGAGCAGCAACCATGGACCAAAGGCGGAGCGGGGACAACGAAGAGCGGAGGACGCAACAACAAGCACCGAGGTAAGATTGATGAGGCAAGAGGAGAGGTAGCACTGCCGGACAGAGTAGACAGAGATCTCCAAAAAAGAGAAAACACGGGAGGCACCATGGAGACGAGTCTGTCAGAGAAGAGAGCGAAGCAACCACGAAGGATGGGAGAAAAAGGCTAAAAAAACCCATCACAACCGTCTCTTGTCCCTAGTCTCCGCACGCCGCTCCTAAAACCGAAGAGCCCGAGTCCCCGAGAGAGATGGAATCATAACTCGAGAGGGCAACACCACCAGAGATCGAAACGCGGCCGAGGAAGGAGAAGGGTGGCTAGGCTCAGAGCATCGAAAGTTTGACGAGAAATCAAGGGCCAACCGAGAGCGACAATTGAAGGGTGGAGGATGAGAGGCCAGAGGAAATTCTGTCAATGAAGAAGGTCAAGGAGAGGCCAGAAGGTGGAGAGGAGGCCGGAGGAGGAGAGGAGAAGGAAAGGGGGCCGGAGACCTCTATTGGAGCTTTAGAGGTCGTCGGTGGCTGAAATTTAGAAGGAGAGGCTTTTAGGGATTTTTCTTGAGAGAAACGGGTCGAACGATGTGTTGGGTTCTTGACCTTATTTTACTTTTGCGCTTCAAAGTTGTAAAACTCCGGTGTTACACCTTCTCTTTTTACTTTTTTTTTTGGGATTAATGGTTGTAAAATCTTGTTATTAGACCTTAAAAAATAAAATCTGATTATTAGACCTTCCTTGTTAATAAGAAATTAACCCATTATATTTTTTCTGAATTATGAGTCATATTTGAAGCTTAGCGTGTGTGACAAATATATTAATTTTCAAATGCTTTACTCAAAATTCATTATAATTAAACTTTGAACGGGATGGACGAATTCTCCTCTACTCGTCAAAAAGTCTTCCCAAAATTTGTGTCAAAAGCTAGAGTCTGCCTTTAGTTATATAAATCGAGAAATATGAAGAAGAAAAAAATATAATGGTTTCCGTATATATAGCGCATCTTATGATGCATACATATTATATAGGGTTAATCGTCTAAACATATCCATGTATTCCATTTTCATATTCACTTGTAAGAGCAACTACATTATGGGTTCCGATTCACTAATTAGTAAATTGCAAGTTGAGAAACTCACGATATGGCGCCGAGTTTTTGAGGTTCGGGTTCGCTATTTAGTGATCTGGTTCATGAATCGAGGGGTTCATGAACCCCACCCGTCCAATAATAATGCGCCACGTGGCCTTCTTTAAAAATATATTTTAATTATATTTTCTTTTCTTTTAATATTAATTCTATTTTATTTTAAGATATTTTTTATTTATTTTATTAATTTTCTTCAATCAATTTTATGTTTTTTTTTATCAAGAATCCTTAAAGAACTTTGCTTAAAAGCACACAATGTGAAAATCAAACATTTTTAATATCAAACACATAAATCGATTTATTAACACATATTATAATTTAATTTTTACGAATCTAAACCTTTATAAAAATCTCAACGGTATACATGTTCTAAGATATTTAACTCTATATTCAAAATCAATGATTCAAATTCTTTAATACTGTGACCCAATCAAAATCCTAAACCAAAGGTCTTCAATCAATAATGCAGACTGAATCCAAATAAAGAAGTCCAAAACAAGACTTAATAGGTGCAGTATAATCGGTTAAAAACCAACATCGATAGTAAGTTTATTCGTCCAATTTTATTATCTACCTTGATTTTTAGTATTGATCATCGACCGATGTCCATTGTTTCCGGTGTCAAACCAATATTCATTCATAGTCGATGAGTGTCAAAATTACTTGTATTGAATTCAACACTATATATATATATATATATAACTAATATTAGGTACAAACAGGCCCTTATTGTGCAAACTGCGAACACACGAGAGCCATAGGATCCGCCCAAATTGATGTCAGCAGAGCGCACCAGATGCTGACACGTGGACAATTAAATATAAAAACACCGCACCATATTGTGCAAACTACGAACGCACCAGATACTGACACATGGGGGTGCGCACTGCTGGTGCGCGTGCACACAATGCTGATAGTTTACATAGCACGGTGCTTATAATTTAGTACAAAATGTGCTGATAGGTTACATGTGTACTAAACTATCAGCACTGTGCTATGTAAACTATCAGCACTATGAGCGCGTGCACCAGCAGCGCGCACCACGTGTTAGCATTTGGAGCGTTCTACTGATGTCACTTTGACCGCATTTTGTGGCTCTCGTGCGTTCGCAATTTGCACAATAAGAGGCGTTTGTACTGGATAGCTACCTTATATATATGTATATTATTTTTTTCGTTTGATTGACCTTTATTTTGTTATATTTTCTCAAAAAAATCTTAACCTCCTCGCCTCTTTCGAGACCTCTACACCCTAACCCTAATGTGCTCCCGAATTTCTATGTTTTTCGCTGACCAGGCCGCGCGCTCCGCCTCCCCACCGGTGCCTCCCCCCTTTTGGCCCTCCCATGTCCACACCATCCTCCCTGCCTCTCTCTCCGAATGTTCTCGCCTTAGACCCTGTTCCATCGACCGGTGGTGTGGGTGCAATCGCGGGAGCCCTTGCCCCATTAGTCGTTGGCGTGGGTGCGGAAACGGGGGTTGTCCCTCCCCTTGCCCGTTGCATGACGTGATGCGGCCTAAACGGACCCGGAGGAAGAAGAAGGTGTCGGCGCCGCCAT
Source organism: Erodium maritimum (assembly GCA_963921825.1). Taxonomy (NCBI): domain Eukaryota; kingdom Viridiplantae; phylum Streptophyta; class Magnoliopsida; order Geraniales; family Geraniaceae; genus Erodium; species Erodium maritimum. The sequence continues at coordinate 38,393,203 of OY997596.1, forward strand.
CGACTCTGTCCTGGGACCTGGTGCAGGCCCCGTCCTCGAACGCTCATGTGATGCTCCCAATGATAGGGAATACACCAGGGGAGCATTCTCCATTGTCCAAACCACTGCATGCGCACTAGGGACGTCCTCCAAAACAGACGAACATTGTGCCACCACCCCAGCTTTCGGTTAGGGTTTTGGAGGGCTACCGACTGTAGATGGCGGAAGGGTTGGAGACGGCGAATGGGGAAACTCACGTTTTCCCTTTGGCTGATCATACCACCCCTACCCGGAAGGGCCAGCCCTTGATGATAGAATTGGCGGGGGCCCACCCGCAGCCTCCTCGCTCTCGTATCCCGCCTCCATCAGTAGAGCCTGATACTCCCCTACAGGCTCTTCAACACAGCTTCTTCGGCTGCTCCCTAGGTTTCGAGGAACCATTGGAAGTTACGGTTGTGAACGGGGTGCTTGATCCGGCTGCACTTTCCCGCCAACAATATGGGATGGTAGGTCGTCTCATCACGGAGGTCCAACCTCGTAGAGGAAGCCAATAATAGCACTTGCTTGTTAATATGGTGAAGGTCAAGCAGTGGTATAACAGCTTAGCTAACTTTACATATATGTGCTATGGTAGTGACCTGGAATGTTAGTTGCACGTATTCACAGTTCTGGCTCAGAAGACTCCCACATGTTGTGTCTCACTCTAATACTTTTATAATGACACGATAGTGAATTGCCCGACTTGCCCGTGTGGATGTGAGAACAATGCTACTCAGCCTGGGAGTTGTGTAGAGTAAGTTCTTATATCCTTATGTTCTTGGCACTAAACTATTTTGTGCACGACCTTGTTGGTCCAGTGGTCAGGTTTAAACGGTATTTTGTCCACGTCTTACAACTTCCTAACTCACATTGTAATGATATCGTTTATTTGTGTGATTAATGGTGTTTTGTAGGGCAGACAGTCCATATTTAGCTTCAGCAGTCATAGGCGCAGGGAAATCAAGTAGTACACAGCTTGTGCAGTGCACAAACCATATGTGTCCAATCCGTGTCCATTGACATGTCAAGCTCCATTACAAGGAGTACTGGCGGGTGAAGATCACAATTACAAATTTCAATTGCATAATGAACTATACACAATGGAATCTTGTTGTGCAACACCCCAACTTGGATAATATTACACAACTTTTCAGTTTCAATTACAAGTCATTAACTCCCTACGAAGGCCTAAGTATGTTATCTTTTACCGACTCCAGTCCCAATTTCTCTTAATTTCTATTTCTTACTGTTGGCCTTGACTTTTATCAGATGATACTGCCATGTTATGGGGTGTGAAGTTCTACAATGATTTTCTCATAGAACCCGGTCCTCTTGGGAATGTATAGTTCGAGATTCTGCTTCGAAAGGATGCTTCTACTTTTACTTTTGATAAGTGTTGGGCTTTCCCCATAAGGATCTATTTCAATGGCGATAATTGTGTCATGCCTCCACCCGATTCCTACCCGTGGTTGCCAAATGCTGGTTCTGGGCCCTTAATCTCCTTGCTAAGTCTGTTCATTGCGATATTGGTGCCTTCTGCATTCTTGATTGTTTATACATGGCAAAGTGATCCTCTGTTTGTGAACATTCTGGTATTCTACTCGGTTTGAAATTGCTGAAAAGCTTTGAGTTGGTGATGGGGTGATACTACTTCAAGTTCAGGCGTTACAATATGGATTCAGGTCTACAGAACAACTTTTCCATAGATGAGATTGTGAGGTGGAATCGGAATTCGCTACCATTTTGTTCAGCCTTTGCTTCTATATATTGAAGTTGTTACCAGATAGATGTAGATTATGTTACCTTGAGATATCTTTGTAGCATTGTATTAAGGAAATACATAAACAAATCACAGCATATACTATTTTGGTTCTTTCTTTTATTAGAAAGAAATAAAAGGTTGAGGGTCTCGGGAAGGGGTGAGTTAGCAAAATGACCTTGAAATAAAAAATGGTTTACAAAATGACCTTCATTTTTAACCCTTTGCAAGCTAACCTTTGCATATAATAAAACATCTAATATACCAAGGATATTTTTTTACTTCTACATTTAGTTTTCTTGGTTGACCTAGCCAATCCTTACCTCATTCTTCTACCCGCGCTTGTTGTTCCCTCTTCGCGCGGTTTCACGCCAACCACGAATCACCACTGGTGGCGCTTCTTCACGAGCCACGACTGACGCCGCTGCTCTACCGTCATTTGGTTGCTGTTGCTTCCCTACCTAGCTCATTTTCGTTTCCCAGGTAATCTTGTTTTATTCTGTAGATCCCGATCTAGATGTAGATTTATTAATTAATCTAATTCGTAGCCCTTTTAGAAGGAAATAGCAAATTGACCTTACAATAGACGTTTGAAGCATGTGTCTTATGAAATATACTTGGTTTTCTTGTTTCTTGCATTGAATTACATCTGGGTGTGGATCTTGGTTCTGCAGAAAGTTGTCGGTCAAGATAGTTAGCACTCGATCACCTTTATCTACAATGACCCCACATTATCGATCGACTAAATGGTATTCGAAGAACATCATCTGATCGAGAAGTCAAAGTACTAGAATGTGACCGATCGTCCATTAGTTGTAAATGATCGAGAACGACAAAGAGGAGATCATAGTTTCGTTCGATATTAGTTTTTCGCGATCGAGCAAATGATCGACTATCAATCTATCTGGCGACGACCTCACATTCTCGATCGCCTAAATGATAGTCGAAGAACATAATTTGATTGAGAAGTAAAAGTACATAATTGGGGAGGATCGACCTACATGTGTAGACGCTCGATAGAGACAAAGAGGGGATAACAATCGCGATCGAGTGAATGTTGATGTAAATTGCTTTTGTTTGGTTCAATTTTGCAGGGATGGTTCGAGTGGTAATTCATGTTGTATGTGGTGAGGAATATAAGGAAGAGCAAGAGAAATATAAATGGATACAGTTAGATGATAATGATCATATTGTTTTGGTTGTTGACGATTCCAATCTAAGTTTGAAGGATGTGAAGGAAAAATTGTATGAAAAGATAGGAATGGGTGAAGAGGGTACAAAATTGAATCTCAGTTACATACCTTTCATGCATTGTGTTGATGATGAATTAGTCCATCCAATAAAGATAGAAGATGATGAAGGTGTTGAGGCATTTATTCTGGAACACGGGGGTCCCGCCCCCGGTTGTAGGAACTTTTTACGTCTAGAGCTAGCGAAGAAAGATAGACATGTGGTAGATGATGAAACGATTGTAGGTGAAAGGGTAGGACATGACAATTATTTTGACATTGATATTTTGAGTGCTGCAGGGAAGAAACAGAATGTTCCTCTTCGAGGTGATCCTATTGCACATGTATGAGAACCATCATCATCGCTTACTCGAGAAGAGGTTTGTTATGAGAACATTGGGATGGACACTAAAATGTATATTGATGTGGATTATGAGATTGGTACTGTAAACGAAGTGGTTCCTGACGTTCCGAACGTTGTTGCTGCTGTGGATTATCGTACTTCTACTATAAACCAAGTGCTTCCGTCAGATACGGTTGATAAAGAATCATACATGATTGGTTTCACGGATGATTCTGGTATGAAAGTTGGCGATGTATTTTTGAACAAAACAGTGGCACATGCTTCAATCAGAAAGATAAGGGTAAATTACATCTGACTACCCCAAACTATACGCGTTTAACGTTTGACTACCCCAATGTTCAATCGTAACATTTACCTACCCCGAACTATCATTTAGTAACGACGTTGGTACCTCCCGTCCACTTTTCCATCTGTTCACTGTTCATTTTTTCTAAAATTCCGAAAACGCCCTTACTATTTACAACACATTTCAAATTCAAAACTGAAAAAAAAAACTTATCCCTAATATCTACTCATCTCTCTCATATCTCCCATCTCTCTCATCTCAGCCGCATCTCTCCCATCTCTCTCATATCTTCCCATTCATCTCTGCGAAGCTTCGAGGAACACGACGTCGGTTGGAGAACACGACGTCGTGGTTGGAGTTCAGATCTGCGAAGCTTGAGGAAGCGAATTCAGATCTGTAGAGTACACGACGCCGACGAACAAGCCCGGAGCACCAAGGACGCTGCCACCACCGACCAGGTTTCGGCTTCCACCTCACCATCTCTCATCTTCGTTCTCACCTACCGGCTCGAGCGCCTTCATCTTCTCTGAAGCCGAAACCTGATTTTTGTTTGATTTTTGTTACATTGGGGATTAGGATTGTATAAATTAGGGATTTGATTTGATTTTGGGAATAAGATTGTATAAATTAGGGATTTGAATTTTGATTTGATTTTAGTTGGTACTGGTTCAAATTATTTTCAAATTTGGGTTTCCTCTACTCAAATTTGGGTTTCCTCTACTCAAATTTGGGTTCAGAAAAAAAAGAATTTGTAATATGGTCGGCAATACATGAACTGACCGGGAAAAAAATTGACCGACATGACATGAGGTTGAAGACTCTGTAAATATGATGGCATTCACATCTATTGACTGGAAAAATAAAAATACTTGAAAATAAATTAAAATAAAAAAAAAACTGATTTAAAAAAACTGTTTGTTTTATGATAAAAACGATTTTTAAATAAAATTTTGATTTTGATAAAATAAAATAAAATCTGATTTTTCAAATTAAAGTAAATGAAAAAACGGACAAATAAAACATATTTGATTTTAAAAAACAAATTTTAAAACTGTATATATAGAACAGAAATTTAAAACTGCTTTTTTTAAATAAAACAGAAATTTAAAACATTTTTTTATTAAGTTATAAATATTTTAATTTTTGAAATATTAATAAATAGTTGAAAATAATTAATTCTTTTATTGTTGATTTAAATATAATAGCTAATTTTAGGGTTTAAATGGTATGATAGTGTAAATTTGGATAACAAGTGAGGGTATTTCAGTCATTTTACAAAAAAAATAACAGTAATGGATGGAAAGTGACCAACGTCGTTACTAAATGATAGTTCGGGGTAGGTAAATGTTACAATTGAACATTGGGGTAGTCAAATGTTAAACGCGTATAGTTTGGGGTAGTCAGATGTAATTTACCCGAAAGATAACATCAAATGGTAACATTAAGATCAATACTTGAAAATCTAACAAGACATTGTACTCTGTGAAATGTGTTGGGAAGAAATGTAGATGGACAATATGTGTAATAAAGAAAAAGGGGTGTGATGAATTTGTGATAAGAATATATTGCAACGCTCATACTTGCTCGGTAGAAGAACAAAGGGTAGAAAAACATCAAGTAAGTGCTAGTGTGGTTGCTGATATTTTGATTATAGGTTTTGCCGATCGATTTCATACAATGAAGCCGAGGACAATACTCGCCCACATGGAAAAGAAGCACGAAATATATATGACTTAATGGAATTCTTGGAGGACGCGACGAATTGCGAACGAAAAATACAGAGGTTTACCAGATGTGAGTTATACACTTCTTCCGTGTTATTTGTATATCGTTAAAAAGATGAATCCAGGCGCAGTCATTTACTTGGAGGTGGATTCAGAGTGCGATTCAAATATGTTTTCATAGCACATCGTCCATGCATTGAAGGTTTTAGAGGCGCCGTGAGAAAGGTTGTTACACTAGATGGTACTTGGTTGAAAACGAATTACAAAGGCGTACTCAGGGGCGGAACCAGGAATTTAATTCAGAGTATTCCGTCGATAATTGTTAATTACAATTTTTTTTACTTTAAACATAGTTATTTTTTCCTATCATTTGGATAAATATTTTTTTTATCAGCGAAAGTCTTATTCCAAAATTCACAAACTTTCCTACCCTTTGTAATTTTAATCAAATATAAACGAGAAAAACGGTATCGAAGTGAAATTCCTTCTAACCATACATATTCCAAAAAACAACGCCTTAGAATCATTTCCTACCCTCCAATGGATATTTTAATTTTTAAATAAACTAGCAAAGGTTTAATCAGTAAACAAATTCAGAATATGAGTAAACATAGATTTCGACCGAGGTTTATTTCAACTAAACATGTCTCAACACAAAGGCTCTTTCAAAAGATTAAGAGCTAGGATCATCACCTTATTGAACTTTCAAGATTGATCCTAATAATTTTCCAACTGAAACCATGGTCAGTTCACAACGACCCTGAAACGAAATACCTTCAGTTTCTAACCATTGAAAAAAACACTCAGAAAGTCACTATTGCTCCAGAAAGATTTACAATTTCAAACCAAAGAAGAATTTTTTTCCATCCCGATGAATCAAGTCCGTCCAGAAGTGAACGGTCCAATTGAACTCTACATATTAATTTTTTTAATGTTTGATTATTTAGTTGATAATGCTTACAGTAATTTAGTTTTAATAATGGATTCAATTATTACATTTACTTACGAAGTATTTGATGAATAAACTTATGTTCAAGATGAATATATTAACTCATTATTATTAGAATTTCATGTTTTTATTTGATAATTTTGCATAACATAGTATAATTATATTTATGGTGTAAAAGATGGATATATTTTTATGTATTTATCATATATTATTTTACCATAGAATGAGTTAGTTTATATTGAAAAATGAAAGGTTCTGTACTTTTATTTAGTCGATGTGAGATTTCGGTCATTGTTTTATGTATTCATGATATATTATATACTTGTCAAAAACAAAAAATAAACAAAATCATAATTGGCTTAGTGGTAGTGCCCCTTCATTCATACGCAAGGTCAAAGGTTCAAATCTAACAAAATATGTTTTGCTTTTAATGAATATCTGAATTCCTCAGGTTGGAGATGGACTTGATTTGGGTTGTAAGTGACAGTGCCGGTTATACCCGCTCAACGTTCAAACCCTGGTCAATAGGAATTAGCAAAGACCTTTAACCATCATGCTAAGTTTCAATTTATCTAGGGTATTCCATGGAATACCCTAGAGTGTACCTGGTTCCGCCCCTGGGCGTACTGCTAATTGCAACAGCACAAGATGGCAACCATCAACAATATGCCATTGTTTAGGTTGTGGTGGACTTAGAGAATGATGCTTCTTTGCGTTGGTTCTTTGAGAAGTTGAAAGAGTTTATACCAGATGAGAGTGACGGTTATCATTTCAGATAGATGTGCAAGTATCATTAAAGGTGTGACAACTATCTACCCAGAGGCACAACATGTACATTCTAGGTGGCATTTGACTCAAAACATAAGAGGAAAAGTAAAAGCCACATACTAGAGAAAAGTTGAGCTCGCGTTCAATGAACTTGTAGAAGCATACATAGTTGCGGAGTTCGAGAAGAGGTACGCAAAATTCAACCAAAATATTCCAGGAGCTGTGAAGTATATTGAAGAAACATCTATAGAAGAACATATGTGGGCAAGATTCCACTTCATAGGTGCTCGGTACAACATTCTGATAACGAATGGTGTGGAGTCTATAAATGGATCATTAAAAGAACCTAGGGAGTGGCCTATCATTCCATTGTTAGACGTTGTGCAGAAGAAAGTCATTGATTGGTTCCACGGCCATAGCTCGCACATAAGTCTAATACCATAAATGAAAAACGCTTTGACCCAACGAGAGGAGAGAATTACAAAAGATAGGGACGATCAGACTAAAAACTACACTGTAATACTCTAAACAGAAGTCAGATTCATGTATCGGGTGAAGGCAGTAGCGCTCTGGTTGATTTGAATGGCAAGACATGCGAATGCCGAGTTGTCGACATTGATAAACTTTCTTGTGTTCATGCTTTAGCAGCATAGAAGACAGTAAGTAATAGGTACAAGCTTCACAATTTGTGCGACAAGTATTATTCGTTCACCAGTTGGGCATTGGCTTACACCGGAACCATCTATTCACTGTCAATATTGAAAGAAGAATGGACCATTGACCCAAACGTAGAATTTCCAAAGGTTCTCCCTCATGACTTAACAAAGAAGCGCGGTAGGTAGATATTGAGTAGATTCCCTTCAATTGGTGAACATGACAGGAAGCGAAACATAGTCCGCCCCGTCGTTGAGCCTACAGGCAAACATCAACGAAAATGCAGAATTTATGAGATAGTAGGTGGATTCCCTTATCCTCATAGCACCACGTCGATGGAATATTCCTCGCATCCAAGAATTCTTTTCACCCTGGGACCAAGAGGTCATACTAGCTATCCCACTATCAGCCATTTGGGCAGAGGACACATGGTATTGGGCAAAACGATCCGAATGGTCAATATTCCACGAAGGCTGGATACCGGGCCTTACGCCCCCGTGAGGCCACGTCTTCTATAGCACCATCGCTATAGGCACCTATCTAGAAATTAAAGGTCCAACAGCGTATCCGTATGTTTTTATGGCGCCTCCTAATAGGATCTCTCCAAGTGGCAGCCAATCTATGTTGTTGTTTCGTAGCAATGTCCCACTTTACCCTATTGGTTCCTACCACATGGAGACAGTGGATCATCTCTTCCTCCACTGCCTCTTTTCTTAAGATTATTGGAAGAGGTTTGGTGCCACACCGACTCTACCTCGGGTTATCACAATGGCCAGTTGGTGGACACAATGGGTACAACCCCAACCAACGACGCGTAACGCAGAGATCGTCATCTGACTCTTAGAGATCTGGAAGACAAGAAATGTATGGGTGTGGAAGGAGGTCCAACCCTCCCTAGTGACACTTCAGATTCAAGCTCGTAGCCACCTCTGAATTTGGACAAAAGTTATGGCGTATCCAGCAAGCGAGGCATACACCAGGAGACACACATGAACACTTCCCCCCTACAGTGTATATAGTTATGAATGTCGATGGGACAGTATTTCGTGAACGCAACAAATCAAGTTGGGGCCTCATTTACAGGTTCGACTCGAGTACGATCCTTGAGGTTGGAAACGAGACGTGGGATTCATCTCTTATAGAGGCTCTCGCAATTGTTACGGCTCTGGCATTCGCATGAGAGAGGAAATGGACTCGTGTCATTATTTGGAGTGATGCATTGAGCGTGCTAACCCTTTCGAATCTAGCTAAGGCTCCGTTGTCACTAGTTGACAACATTATCCAGGACATCTGTCACGCCCCAAATCCGGTATTGACCGAACCCGAGACGTGACTTGTTGAAGTTTAAATAAGTAAAATATGATAAAGATAAATAAAGTAATTCAACAGAAATTCAAATCTTGAGTCCTACGCTCAGTTAAATACATAAGTCCAAAATAAATGGTACGTCTCTACGAGAACATAAAATAAATCTAAGCTCAGACCCTCGCTAGCCCCATGCTCTGCGATGTCCTCTACTCCAAGTCAAAGCCACTACCTGTAGAAAACACGGTGAAGGGAGTGACCTTGAAGCTCAGTAGGAAAACCATGAAAACCACCTCTTTACAGATTTACAAAGAACACAAACCCAAGGGTTAAAGTTTAACGTTTAATACCAGGTTTGATAAAATCGATGCGACACTTAACCATTTTAAAACAATACTCAGTTTACCCGGTCACTCACCGGACCAACAATCTCCAACCTTAACTCGACAAAAGTCAATAAACCAAGGCAACACCGAGGGAACAAACCAAAGAACCCACTACAGCCACATGCACTGTAACACTCAAAACACAGCAAAGCTCAATTAAAACCAAGATAATAAGAACACATCCGATTCACACAAATGCACGGTCTCGGGAGCAACCCGCTCGGCCCGGCAAAGTCATACACAACTTTCCCCAACACAAAGTCGGGAGAGGCGGTCGACCTCATCGCGGAACACGGGGCCAGCCCTTTCCCGAAACAACCTCATCGCGGAACACAGGCCCAACCTCTTCGCGGAACAACCTCATCGCGGCACAACACCGCGTTTTACCGAGTGCTAGTCGGAAGGTAGGGAAAACCACCTCTTCGCGAGACACGGCGTTTTACCGACTCAAGGCCGGAAGGTAAGGAAACCACCTTTATCATGTAACCAAAGTACCATAAACGTAACACTTTACCGATTACGTGCCGAAAGGTACGATACACCTGACGGAAGTACATCTCTCACACTTTACCGGCCGCGCATCAAAACAATCACAAACACAATCACAATCACAATCACAATCAAACTCACACAACGATCACGTACTTACCATCACTTACCGACACCACTCTCCACGTGGTAACCCCACCGGTTTAACCGGTATTCGATCCCCAACCTTCCCACAGTTTAACAAATCACATAACAGGGAATAACCACTCAAGTCATCAACATGCATCACTGGTTCAATTCTACTCGTTTTCATGTTCGTTATTTATTAACCGTTCAAGCATCAAAGAGCACACAAGTAGATATAATCAGCACACAATTCCTACGGGCGCGACATGGCCCGATTCTACCAGCACGACAATTTCCCAAGACAGTAATCGTAAAAGTTAACAGTTCAATCGTCTACGCTAGTTGTTCTCATCCTACATGCATACTAGTTATTTATTTAGATTATTAGGTTTCCCTATATGCCTTATAGAACAACTGTAAGTAGGCGGGTTTCGAGGTAATCCCTACCTCTAGAAGAACCAACAGCTGCGTCTCCTAACTGATGACGTCCTGGCCAACTCCGGTCTTCTCCGTGCTCAGGGTAACGGCATGGTTTTAACACAAAAGGGACCGTCATCAGTCCCGGTCCAACTCGTAACGGTCCTCAAATTAATAAATTAAGTCCAATAGTTCGTTGTCCAAACGTCCTTTAGAAGTCCGATAAGTTGTCCAAAAGTCCAGGCATTTATCTAATTTTAAGTACACAATATTAATTAATAAAATAATTAATCTAGTCTGACCCGGATCCGACCCTAGTCCGAGATCCGGATCCGACCCGTCCAAGTTTCAGGCCCGGACCTGACCCGAGCCCGACCCAGATCCGGACCCAAACCCGAGTCAGGATCCGGACCTCAACTCAGTCCAGTCCCGAGGTCCGAACAAGGTTCAGGCCCGAGGCCCAAACCAAGTCCGGCCCGAGGCCCAAACCAAGTCCGGCCCAAGGCCCAGACCAACGCTGAAGCCCAAAGCCCAACCCGGTACAGGTTCGAGCCCAAGGCCGAGTCTCGATTCAGGCCCAAGCCCGTCAGAGACGAAGCTCGAGGTAGGGTTCCGTCCGGCTCCACTCTGGCGACGGCGGCGCGGCGACGAGGCTCGAGGCTCGAGGATGGGTTTCTCTTTGGCGAGGGAGGCGTCAGGGCACGGAGAGAGGCGAGGGAAGGGCGGCAGAGCCATTTCCGAGCTCCTCCGCTCCAGATCTGACGGCATAGACGCTTCGCCGGCGAGGAATATCATATCTGGAACTTCGAGATCCCGGCGACGCCTTTCCAGCCAAGAACGACCTCGTCGAGTTCGCGTGGGTACAGAGAACGGAGAGGGAGCAAGGGAGAAGATGGATCTGGTCGAGAACGTGACCTACCGTCACTGAGCTGCTCCGATGAGGGCACGGCGAAGCTCGATTCGAAACGAAGAAGGAGAAGAGGTCGAGGGGTTTTCTGGTGTCTGGTGCGGTGAGAAGGTGAGGAGAGTTTGGGGTTGAGGTGGAGAAGAAGAAGAAGAGGAAGGAGGGAAGAACTCCGGCGTGGGTAACGGTGAGCGACGATGAGGTTCGAGAGCGTGAGGGAGAAGGAGAGTGTCTGCCTCGGGTTCCGTGAGTGTTTCTGAGAAGCCGAAGCGGCGCTGGGGTAATATCGCACGCGCGTAGGGTTTGTGGAGTGGGCTTGGATGCGGTTTGGGCTTGTGCTGGCTCGGCCCAAGCCCGGTCCTGGGCTGGCCCAAAACCGAACCTGATCTCCTTTTTTTTTGGATTCTTTTTATTTCTTCTATGTTTTTTTTTTTTGAACTCGATCCCAACTCTCGACGCTCCAACAAAATAAATTAAAGAACTTAAATTCTCATGTCTTCACAACATCCAAGTCCTACTATCTTTAATCGAAGATTTCAGACCTGAATTTGTTAAAAGATCAACGAATAAAGTTTCTTATTGATTTATCAAGGAGGTTTGTTCTATGCCAACTTTTGTAATGTCTGAAAACCCGCTTCCATATATCACATTAATAAGACACCCTTTATGCTAAAAAAATGACGTAGAATTATGTAAAAACGAATCTTGTTGCACGTAATAAGTCGCAATCAACCCCGGTAGAAAACAAAGTATAAAGATTAAATTGTGCATAAATAGAGGATGATCGGGATTATCTATATTCTATAGTGGGAACCACCTAGATTCCAATCAATCACACTATAAACAAAGGCGTCAGATCGATAGAGAGAAAGAGAGAGGAGAAATGGGATGGGCAATTGCACTGCACGGCGGCGCCGGCGACATTCCGATGAATTTGCCGCCGGAGCGCCGCGTGCCCCGCGAGGAGTGCCTCCGCAACTGCCTCCAGCTCGGAGTTGATGCTCTTAAGGCCAAGATGCCTGCCATGGATGTCGTTGAACTTGTGGTACCTTCATACAATGTTTTTCTGTTGCAGAGTTTTTGGTGATTTGGATTTTTCTGAGAAATCAATATTCCTTTGGTACTTGCATCTCATATATATATAATTCAGTAGATTTACCATAATAAAATGAACTCTATCATACTTTGGTTCCAGATGGAGCTATTCATTTGTTTGAAATTAGGATTTTGTGAGAAGTCCAGGTTTGCTCTTACATGCTTGCAATATCTTCACTTTCAGGTCAATTTTGGGGTTAGTTTATGACATAACCACTTATGTTATCCCAGGAAGAAAAAATATAGACAACTTAGTAAAGGGTGATTCGTTGTACTTATTGGGAGAAGGATTTTGATTCCTTCATGCTGATTTTCATTTTCACATTATTAAATCTGGGGGTTACTTCATGTCCTAACCTTGTCTTTCGTTTATTACTAAATCCTAACACAAGCAAACGTAAATTGTCATGTAGTAACGTTGACCGTATTTTCCGTCCAAAAGTTTAACGGCCAGTTAGTGAGTAACAGGAAAAGTTGATAGTTCAGAGTTATGATTTGAGAATAACGAAAAGGTTTACGTTATGATTTAAGAATAAACGAAAGGTCTACGTTATGATTTGAGAATAAACGAAAAGTTGAAGTTTCCATTTTAGGAAAGTTTTAGAGCATGTGACTGGTATTTCACGGCGTTAGTCACACTTAACAGATTTTGATACATTTTGAGAATTAATAAGGTAAAGACCGTTACTATCTGATACGTTTCATATATGTGGGTTATGATTTGATGTTTGACTTTAGTACAACGAGGTGACATGGAGTTCTTTCTTTAATCTGCAACTAATTGAGTTCTTTTTTATGACTAGGAAAATTTGACTCTCATCCTTGGGTTTCAAGATTGTTATTCATATTGATCTTATTTCTCCATATTATTTTGATTTTTTCTTGTATCCTGTAATGGAATCTTTTTGGTTGATATGTTGTGTGCAGGTGCGCGAACTAGAAAATCACCCACATTTTAATGCGGGCAGAGGATCTGTGTTAACAACTGCAGGCACAGTTGAAATGGAAGCTTCCATTATGGACGGAAATAAGAATTGCGGAGTTGTTTCAGGACTTAGCACGGTTCTTAATCCCATATCTCTCGCACGACTAGTAATGGACAAGACTCCTCATATATTTCTGGGTTTTGATGGAGCAGAAGCATTTGCAAGGGAACAAGTAAGCCATACTCTTCCTACCTGTCTCATAGGCTCTAATTGAAGCCAATTCATCCTTTTTTATTGTTAGAACTAATGTTGTGTTCATATAAACTGTGTGTGGGGATGTGAATCAATATAAGAATTGCCCTTTCGTGTGTGTTAATAAGGGAAGAGTCAACTTTTTTAAGAATCAAAAAATTGTTGGTGCTCCCTTCCTTCCATATAAAGAAGTCTTGTGTCCACTAACTTTGATATACCTGATTCAGTTGATAAAAAAGAAAAGGGATAATTGTCAAAACATGCACTTATGTTTCGTCCACAAACGAAATAGTGCACAATGTTTTGTCCACGTCGTCTGGCTACCCTTATGAATCGTCCACGCACTTCTGTTAGAAAAGTGTAACAGCAGAACCTGAATTGACAATTTTTCCCTTTTGGTTTGAAATTCAAAAACAAGAATTTCGTCCAAAGAAATGAGTGGCTGAGGATTGTTAGGGCAATTTCGTCCAAAAAAAAAAATTCAGACACAAGCACATGATAGCACGTGAGGCTACAAATTCAAATATTCTGTTAATTTTACTGACAGAAGTGCGTGGACGATTCATAAGGGTAGCCAGACGACGTGGACAAAACATTGTGCACTATTTCGTTTGTGGACGAAACATAAGTGCATGTTTTGACAATTATCCCAAAAGAAAAACTACACCCAAATTAAGCTATTTCCATTCTCATTCCCAAAGATATATTTATAAATTCAAGTGTGACTGAACCAAATTTCTATTATTTAGAGTTATTCACCATCACAAGAATTGATATCGGGTAAATAAATAGATTTCACACATCAACAAGGAAAATCTACCGTTGTAATTTAACCAAGTTATTTGCCATCTTTGCTCAGAAATCATGCCCATATTGGATTTACATACAGCAAAACTTACCATTTGCTGGTCCATAGCCGAGTAATGACAACTTCAGCAAGCTTTCCTGGCTGTATAATACACAATGGTCTTCCACATTTTATTCATTTGTCCATTTAGTTATGGAAACAGTTCACGTAACATGGGAATCTTGAGACTTACTATAAGTGGTCATTGTTGTACTCGGTGGCCATTATCTAACTCGACCATAAACTAAGTGCCACTACCATTATTGTATTTATTGGCCGACAATGGCCTCTACTGTTCTAGGTTTTATGTGAACATTACTAGCCAGTGGGGGAACTAAGGGGCTTTAGGTTGTTCCTTGGAACACCCTAAACATAGGAGAGTTTGGTCTAATGGCTTAAGTCTCTTGATATTTATAAGGCAACACAGGTTTGAATCACCATGCGAACACCCTGATTTTTTTTCTGTGCTACCCCTGAAAAAAATGTCTGGTTCCGCCCCAATACTAGCCATTATTCCCACCTGATGCTTCCTCCGGGGTGTCTTCTTTATGGGTCCCTTTTGTCATCCTCGCTTCCTGAGAAATCTTCATACTCGAACATCTTATGTGCATGATTGTACTTCTTGAAAGTGAACCTTAGCATGTGAACCCTATAGATAGGGCTGTCCTGAGGATTTTTGGCATGTGAACCTTGGCATCCTCGCTTTCTGGCATGTCATATTGGTTCTCAAAGGTTTTGAGGATTTGTTATATTTCTTGGATAAAGTGTGGATGATACGTAATTGTATGGCCAAATTTCTCACATTGATTTTACTGACTTTAGTTTTGCCAGAGAGTTGTGAAATGCAACTAGGATTTCTATATTACTCAGAAATAAAACTGCAGTAATATACGAGCACTCATGTCATATTTCACCTCAGCATATTTCCGTCGAAGATTTCTGATATGCTCCTACATGGCAGCCATTTTTTATCAATCTCTCCCGGAAACTGTGATTGCATGCGGTTTATATAATTATTTTCCAAACTCCACCATTCTTAATGTTGAGTTGTTCTGTCCTGATATCATATTGAACTTGAGTTTTATTCCTTTCATTGCACTGTTTCACAGTTCTCATGTTCTGATAAATAGAGAATAAACTTGTAAGAACAATTTTTATTGGATGATTCTGATTGAATTCCACGCCGATTATTTAGTTGCCTTATGCAATTAATTCTTCATTTGAAAAGATTTGCCTGAAGGAAAATTTCCAATTACAGCTTTAGTAATCCTTTGCTTTGCTTTTGGGTGATTAAGCAGCTTTGAGCTGCAACATACACCTTGTTCTCTGTTGTAGCCTAGCAATCCGGTTTATGGTTACACCAACATCAATAACAGGGTTTCATTGTATTGGAGTTCTACATCCGAGAAACTAAAAATCACTACAACTACAACAACAACTAAAACAATAACATGTTTTGTTGTAATTGTTTAATTTTTCTTGAGTGGGTCTTAACATGGCATCTTAAATTTTTCAGGGTGTTCAGACTGTTGAAGCGAGTCATTTTATTACTCCAGAAAATATTGAAAGGTTGAAGCAAGCAAAAGAGGCAAATAGAGTGCAGGTACGCTTCTCATATCTCTGTCCTAAGAAGCATGATGTGCGCTTACTTAGCATTAAGATAGATGTTTAGCTCCTCGTATCAACAGGACATTCGGTATTATACTACTTTGGTTGTTTTGTAACTTATAGAGTAGCTAGATATGGTCATGTCTAATGGCTTAGTTGTCTCACCGTATAATTTTTTGGATATCCCTGTGGAGTATCTTGCAATTTTGGTTCTGAAAATTGATTGGTACATTACGATTTCCAGGTTGACTATACACAACCCATCTCAAATGATGGTAAAGAAGACATTTCAACTGATGACGATGGTACCCAACATGGAACTGTTGGATGCGTTGCTGTGGATAGCCAAGGCAATGTAGCTTCTGCAACTTCTACAGGTGGACTGGTTAACAAAATGGTGGGTAGGATTGGGGACACTCCCATAATAGGTGCTGGGACGTATGCTAACAATTTCTGTGCAGTCTCGGCCACGGGTATAGGTGAAGCTATAATACGTGGTACTGTTGCAAGAGACGTAGCTGCTCTTATGGAATACAAAGGCCTATCCCTGAAGGATGCTGCGGACTATGTGGTGGACAGATGCGTTCCCAGAGGCAGTGTTGGGTTGGTCGCTGTGTCGGCCACGGGAGAAGTGGTGATGCCTTTCAACTCCACAGGTATGTTCCGAGCTTGTGCTACCGAAGATGGGTTCTCGGAAATTGCCATCTGGCCATCTAAGCAAAGCTAAGTTATTACTGTGAGTTCTCAAGGTTCCAGCACAGATTTTGGTGTATTCATAACACATGAAAATGTGGCTCCAAGATATGTGTGAGACTCACTCATCTCAAAGCCCATTGTGTGGGCATGTTCAAAAATATTATGGGACCCAAGCGATTTAAGATGGCAAAGAAATTGAATCCACTAGATTTAATTGCCCAGATGAATTCGTATTTTAAATTTAGTTTGTAATAGATAGTACTCGGTTTTATGTACAAACCCTTCTTATCGTGTAAACCTGTAAATTAATCTCAATCCTTAGATCTAAGAAAATAAAGGGTTGAAATGAAAATCTCTTTAATAATATTTTTGGGTTTGATGAGAAGGACAATCTAGATTTTTTTGTATTGTTAATCGGTCAAAATCTGCATCTCACAAGTTGAGGACAGAGCTCGTGTCATCATTTGGACAGATATTCATCATTTCTTAACAAATTCACACATTTATTCATTTTCACTCCGATTCAACTCTAATTCACATTGTTCTTATATCAATTTTGTTTCTTTTTTCAAGTACTTTCTATAAGACCAATGTTAAATATGTCCAGAAAGGTTCCAAACTAAGAAAAAAGTTGGTAAATTATATAAAAGGGATATTGACAGATTCATGCACACATGTTTTTTCAGATGATTGCGCTAACGTTTAGAACATCAAATATCTATACTAACATAACCATTAAATAACAACGTCTGCTTTTTAAGCCAACTACGTTAAGTTTTTTACCAAAATGACAAAAACACCTCATTAAACCCCATTAAGTTTCCAAAACCTTTTAATGGAGCACGTGAATTCAACTAGTTTCCACAATCAGAATCTTCTTCACTTAATGGTTTTCCAATAGGCTAGAAACAGAGTTATTGGTAGAAGGAGTTAATGAGAGAAATGCAGAGGTAGATGAGGTAGTGGTTGTTACAAACAAAAAAGCGGACACTGAAAGATAATTGGTCCAAGAAGCCAAAATTCTGAATTTCTCTTGACCTAGTAACAACTGATCTTCTTTGTCGAGAGTCTGAACAAGTAGAGGATGAATTTGTAATAAATAATGGGTAGTTGATAAGTCCCTATTAATGAACCCTTCATTAATAGGGTAGTTGGAAAGCCTTTATCTTTGTGTATAAATAAATGTATCATATCTCTAATCAAATCAAGTTGAAGAGAATATTTTCTCACTTCTACATCGCGCGTGTAGACCACGCGCCGCCACTTGTCACCACCCGCCGTCACGTGTGAACCCCACGCGCTTCCGTCCGCCCTAAAAAAATAGTTCTTCAGCTTTGCCTCTGTTGCCAGTTTTATCCGAAGACCAAGAGTTCTGTTATGATGGAAAGCAACATTGGGCATTGGAATCGAGAACCACGATCAATTGGTAATTGAACAATCAATCTATCTGATGTTGAGTATGATCAATTTCGTCAGTACCAGAACCCACTCATGCACTCATCTCACTTTGTCGCCTCTGTCGCCGAGTCAGGTTATCTACCTATGTGTTCCATTTCATCACAATTATCTTCCCAATGGTTCCTTGATTCTGGTGCCACAGATCACATGATATGTAACCCTAAATTACTTAACACTTATGAGCCTCATACTTCGTGTTCTTCTATAACATTAGCTGATGGATTTAAGTGTCCGGTTCTCGGTTCTGGGACAACCCACCTCACACCGTCCATTTCCTTACCATCTGTCTTAAGTTCGCCTGGATTTTCTTTTAATCTGATGTGCCTCAGAAAAATAACTCGGACCCTCAATTGTTGTGTCTCATTTTACCTTGATCATTGTTTGTTTCAAGATCTTTTGACAAAGCGGATTATTGGCAAAGGACATGTATCAGGGGGGCTTTACATTATCGATACCCAAAGACCCACACCACCAATCGTTTGTTCAACCTCCTTAACCTTGCTTGAAGCTCATTGTCGTTCCGGCCACCCATCACTTCCGGTTCTGAAGCGCCTCTATCCACAGTTTGAAAAGGTAAAATCTTTCGATTGTGAAGCATGTCGGTTTGCTAAACATTATCGTCTCCCTTTTACTCTTAGAGTCAAGAAAAGAGTTTGTTCCCCTTTTGAATTAGTTCACTATGATGTTTGGGGTCCATCACCCGTGGTGTCTAAAACTGGGGTTCAATATTTTGTCTCTTTTGTGGATGATTTTTCTCGAACTACATGGCTTTATTTCATGAAAAACCGTTCTGAGTTATTTTCTCATTTTACTGCTTTTTGTGCTGAAATACAAACACAGTATGCTACTGAAGTTCGTATCTTGAGAAGTGACAATGCAAAAAAAATATTTTTATGAGTCATTCACTACTTACATGGCTCAGAATTGTGTTGACACTCCATCTCAAAATGGTGTTGCTGAAAGAAAAAATAAACATCTTCTTGAAACTACGAGATCACTTTTATTTCAGACTCATGTGCCAAAATATTTTTGGGTTGTCGTTGTCTCCACTGCATGTTTTCTCATTAATCGTATGTCTTTGTCTTTTCTTCAAGGTGACATCCTGTATCAAGTCTTATTTCCCACAAAACCTCTTTTTCCTATTACTCCTCGTATCTTTGGGATTTGTTCGTGATGTTCGCCCTAGTCGTACAAAACTGGTTCCAAAATCGGTAAAGTGTGTTTTCTTGGGGTACTCTCGGTTACAGAAATGATATCGTTGTTATTGTCCAGATCTCCACCGATATCTTGTCTCCATTGCTGTCACTTTTATGGAGCATTATCCTTTTTTTATTCGGCAATTCCTCATACTCCAAGATAGGGAGAGAACGATGACTTGTTAGTTTAGCACATCTTTCATCAAGAACTGATTGTACCTACACCTACTACCACTCCAACACCATCTATGCATATTGTTCCAAATCCAACACCACCGCCGCCGCCACTACCAATCTGATACATTTATTCTCGTCGACAGACACCTCCCTCTACATGTCCGGAGCCGAGTTCCTCTTCGCCAACAGATCCTGATGATGATCTCCCCATCGCCCTCCGTAAAGGTAAACGACGGTGTACGTATTCGATCTCTTCTTTTGTGTCATATGATCAGTTGTCTCCTATATCGTGTTCCTTAATTGCCTCTCTTGATTCAATCTCGGTTCCTAAAACTCTTCACGAGGCTTTATCCCATCTTGGCTGGTGTTCACCAATGATAGAAGAGATGAGTGCAATGGATGCTAATGGTACTTGGCGATTGGTTCCGCTGCCTCCTGGGAAAAAGGCTATTGGTTGTAAGTGGGTATTTGCTACTAAATTCAACTCTGATGGCTCTGTAACACGTCTTAAGGCTCGACTCGTGGCAAAAGGCTTTGCCCAAACTTATGGTGTGGATTACTCTGATACTTTCTCTCCCGTTGCTAAACTAACTTTTGTGCGATAATTTATCTCTTTGGCAGCAACTTATGATTCGCCCTTACACCAATTAGATATCAAAAATGCCTTCTTACATGGGGACTTGCACGAGGAAGTCTATATGGAGCAACCTCCAGGTTTTGTTGCTCAGGGGGAGTGTGGACTGGTATGTCATCTCCAGAAGTCATTATATGGACTCAAACAGAGTTTTCGAGCTTGGTTTGGAAAATTTAGTCAAGTAGTTGAAAAGTTTGGAATGAACAAGAGCAAGTCCCATCATTCTGTGTTTTATAGGAGCTCTCCAGTAGGTGTTATTCTTCTAGTGGTATATGTGGATGACATTGTTATCACCGGCAGCGATAAGGAGGGCATATCTTCTTTGAAGTCGTTTCTCCACAGTCAATTCAGTACCAAAGATTTGGGAAACTTGAAGTACTTTTTGGGAGTAGAAGTATCAAGAAGCAAGAAGGGAATTTTCTTATCTTAGAGAAAATATGTGTTGGACTTGTTAGCGGAAACTGGGAAGCTAGGAGTCAAACCATGTTCTGCCCCAATGCATCGGAATACCCAACTCATGAAAGAAGGAAAATTATTTGAGAATCCAGAAAGGTATAGAAGAATTGTGGAAAAACTAAACTATCTTACGGTAACCGGACCTGATATTGCATACACAGTGAGCATTGTAAGTCATTTTATGTCTTCCCCTACAGTTGAGCATTGGACCGCCCTCAAACATATCCTAGCTCATCTAAAAGGAGCACCTGGACGAGATATACTCTATCAACCACGGTCATAATCATATAAAGTGTTTTACAGATGCAGACTGGGCAGGATGCAAGATTGATCGTCGATCAACTTCAGGGTATTGTATGTTCATAGTAGGGAATTTAGTCTCATGGAAAAGCAAGAAACAAAATGTCGTTTCTCGCTCTAGTGTTGAATCGGAATACAGATCCATGGCCCAGTAAGTGAAATAATGTGGATCTACCAACTCCTTTATGAACTTGGGCTCAAAGCCTCCATGCCCGCAAAGCTATGGTGTGATAATCAAGCTGCTCTTCATATTGCTTCGAATCCCGTGTTTCGTGAGCGAACCAAGCATATTGAGATAGACTGTCATTTCGTCCGTGAAAAACTTCAGCAAAATTTGGTTACCACCGCATATGTGAAGACCAGAGATCAATTAGAAGACTTGTTCACGAAAACACTTCCGGGTACTCGGGTTGATTATCTTTGTAACAAGCTGAGCATGATTAATATCCATGCCTCAGCTTGAGGGAGAGTGTAACAAATAATGGGTAGTTGACAAGTCTCCATTAATGAACCCTTCATTAATAGGGTAGTTGAAAAGCTTCTATCTTTGTATATAAATAGATGTATCATATATCTAATTAAATCAAGTTGAAGAGCTACAGAATCCAAACCATCTTCCCTTTAAATTTGGCCTAGTGGGAACTTCCATCTTAATGATCTATCCTATACAAACCCCGGTGGTGGACTTTGAGAGGATGACATCCCTGTTGATGACGATTTTTCGGTTGCAGCCCAAGGTTCAGTGTATTAGGTATCCAACATTTATCTTAATCAAACCTCAAACCGAAATAGTCATACTTTTAACCCGCTCATGAAAACAGCTTGTCGATTTATATAGCACAAGTTACATATTGGGAAACAGGACAGGACACTGTTAGGATTACATTTAAATTCTGTAGTGTCATTCCAAAAAGAGCAGCAAAATAAATAATGCAACATAACAGCTCTAGAACTGAATGACACCCGATTATGGGACTTAATTCTCAGCGAACCAAAAAATTAATGGCATGTACACAGACCCTTCCTTGTATGAGGGCAGACAAATGAAAATACTCAAAGAAACAAGAATTGTACTCGATAATAGCTTCATCATTTTGTGCTATGCTGATCCATAAATAATACACCTACCAGCCTTTTCTCCTCCACACTCCACAGCAGTCACTCGGGATGCTTTGATTCTTTGTCTTTC
Source organism: Erodium maritimum (assembly GCA_963921825.1). NCBI lineage: Eukaryota > Viridiplantae > Streptophyta > Magnoliopsida > Geraniales > Geraniaceae > Erodium > Erodium maritimum. Next base: position 38,415,415 of record OY997596.1, read on the forward strand.
TCATCTTCCTGCATATTCCAAGCCAAATTCAGGATTAAGTCAACTGCACTAGGTCCACTGCGTACTTGGTTGATTAAATATGGGATAATTGTCAAAACATGCACTTATGTTTCGTCCACAAACGAAATAGTGCACAATGTTTTGTCCACGTCGTCTGGCTACCCTTATGAATCGTCCACGCACTTCTGTTAGAAAAGTGTAACAGCAGAACCTGAATTGACAATTTTGCCCTTTTGGTTTGAAATTCAAAAATAAGAATTTCGTCCAAAAAAATGAGTGGCTGAGGATTGTTAGGGCAATTTCGTCCAAAAAAATTTTCAGACACAAGCACATGATAGCACGTGAGGCTACAGATTCGAATATTCTGTTAATTTTACTGACAGAAGAGCGTGGACGATTCAAAAGGGTAGCCAGGCGACGTGGACGAAACATTGTGCACTATTTCATTTGTGGACGAAACATAAGTGCATGTTTTGACAATCATCCCATTAAATATTATCAGACCAAACTTTGATCTGTTGGCCAGCTTAGAAACATTGCATGACATGCCAGAGAAGAACAAGGTACTTTTATGCAGAGTGACCATTGGATTACCATTTTTAACGGCTGAGATGTTTCCAAAATTAAGTTTGGAAACTTGATCTTACATGAGAAAGTTTTTTACTTCGGTTAGTTTTAAACTTAATCTCAGCCGTTAAAACTGTAATCCAATGGTTATATTTAACTTTCCAACCTTGGTTTTCAACTCAATGTTCCCCTATGTATATAATGAGCTGAGCTTACCGAAATATCCCCTATCTTGTCCAAATCATCTTCAAAGCCCCCATAACCATCATCTGTAGAAGCAATAGATTGTCAAGTAGTGTAAAAATCAAAGCGCTCTATCATTACACACAAACAAACTTTGAATGCTCGTGTTACTCAAAATCCTAACGTAACATCCCTGATGCACAGAAAACTAGTATGAGAACTATGTAATACAAACTAATTGGATGAGTTTCAGTACTTATTTGATAACTGAATTGATTGAAAAACTATACAACAACAATACGAACAACCAAGCCATTTCCCAAGGAAAGTTGGGGCCGACTGCATGAATCCTCTAGCAAAGCTCATCAGGATAGTTGATTCTTATTGTTCTTCTACTATCTCTTCCCTTAACCCATTGGATGGAAAAGCAACGGAAGAAAAGAAACCAAAACCTGTGACCAGCTATTTACTCCGGAATTGGCAGCGAGAAGGGCTCATTGTCCGCCTTAACTGTTTCTTTTCTTTTTCTTTTTATTTATAATTTTTTAGTGTCACAGAGGTCACTCAGCCATGGTTTCCTAATGTTGATGTGTACAGTTAACCTTATGTAAATTGGCAAGCATAATCACAGAATATGATTAAATTCTCTATGTAAAATGAAAAGGAGTGGGCACAAACAAATGAAAGTCATCTATTGTTTTAACAGAAAGATTACAGTATACCTTGGGTATTATCATCACTGTCTCCACCAAGGAGAAAAACATCCAAGTCTTGCTCGGTTGAGGATGAGGTTGAAGGTTTACTTCTCTCGTTTGAGTCCTTCACTTCTGGGATAGAAGTTGTCGCAGCCTTAGATGAACTCTCTGCTTCATCTATTTTTTCTTGTTCTGCAGTTTTTTGTTTAGCTTCCTCAATATATCTCTTTTCAAACCTAAGGCAAACCATAGGACGGGAAGCATTACCAAGCAGTCAACGACAAAAATTAAAGTAACGGTGCACGATGACAGGGTTCAATTAGAGACATCTTAGAAGGAGGACCAAATTGCACGTATGAGCTAGTTATAAACAAAAAGTGGAACAATCTATGTACAGAATGCAACACTGTTAACAATGAACACATCGTACATATTCTCAACTTCCTATAAAAAAGAACTTCAAGGTTTGACAATTTCACACACCGTACAAAATTTTAACAACTCCTTACAAATCACAATATTAAGTCTAAATCCCAAACACAAATCATACTATAGAGCCCAGACATAAATCATAATATAAAGTCCAAAGTTCAAACTCAACTTGTAATACAAATTCTAAATACAAGTATACCAGTGTAATGGCGAGTTTTCCATATATAACAAAATCCAATCGATATAGAGGCAGTGTTTATTTTTCTTTGTTTTTCGATTTTCGATTGGTCAGTCTAACCAGTTTTTTCGCTCTCGGCTTTTCTGTTCATCCTTGACTTCAGCAAGAGCAATATTGTGTGTTCAATCATGAAAGAGGATAAATAATTCACAGTAGGGAATAAGCTTGTGTACCTTAGATCTATAAATCAAAAGAATGGAAAGATTGAAGAGGATTTCGGAAATAAGTTCATTGTGGAGTGGTTGAAGTCGAGGCCTTTGAGAGCTCTCTGTGATAAAAGAATCCTTCTAAAGCAAGGGAAATTTTTATGGATAAAGGTTATACTTAAAACAACATTAGACCAAACCTAATAAAATACAAATATTATAATACCATTCAAACTAAACTCTAAGTGTATGTACCTCTATTTCCAAAGGCATCTCCGAGGGAAAACATAATTTTTGAGTAAAATTTAAAACATTTAGATTTCACGTAAATAAGTAGTCATTCCAATACCAACTATATAATTTAAACTGAAAAGTATATGTTTATTGTTGGAGTGTCAATGTAATCAATCTCCAAATATAAAGATAGAATTGACGTTTAAATGGATTTAATGCACGGATGTTTGACTAATGCATACTTGGGCATCTGAAATGAGGAAAAATTAGTTGCATACTAAGGAAAACTAACACTACATACTTAGGTAGCATGCCTCAACACCACACTCAAGGTTAGAAGGATAATGACCAAAACCTGCACGAGCGGCAGACTGGCAAAAAAGGATCACTTGTTGATAAACAATAATCGGTGAACAATCTGAATAAACAATTACGGAAGAATCGGACACGTGAACAGAGAACACACATGAGCCTAATACGATGTGCAAGTCATGCCCTACCCACCAGTCAAAACCCGTGATACCAGGTAAAATAGATAATCGATGATCTTATACATTTAAAGGAATATAAGATGAAGCTATACTAATTAATATCTAATCATTCAAACTGAACTCTATCTTTCAAGCTTATTAAACCACTTATGTTTCAGACATATGGGACTTGCAAAAATGAGAAACCTTAGCACGAGTATAATAACATTAGAAATGACAATAGTAGGAAGGTAAATATGTGTAAAAATGGGGTATCTTAAATTGAAGACAATTAGTGAGAACAAGCTAAAGTAGTTTTGAAGATTTACATTAAGGGGAGACCATTGATCCTATACTAAAAAAGTGAGAGATTAACATAACTGAATTTTAACGAAAATCTATAATACAGAAAAAGACACAATAAGACATCACTTAACCAAAAACAACAACTTAGAAATTTTCTTAGTCAAACGAGGTAGACTTAGAAATTATAACCAAATGCAGATCACATTGAGTCATTTACATGAATCCTTGTTCTTCATTGTCTGCGATCGAGTACCAAATCCTTAAAGGAAAACTTCAAAAAGCCGCATACTACTATACGCGTTTATCACATACATACCCACTTCTATTTTTATTTCATACGACACCCCATACTATCCATTTTTTATCACCGTTAGAATTTCTGTAAGTTTTTCTGTTAGTTTTTGTTAAAAAGACGAAAATGCCCCTCACTATTCAAGCAAATTACAATCATACCTTTAATGATAGTTTATAATTAGAATTAAAATATAAAAAAAATCAAAAGGAATTTAAAATATCTAATCCATATCAGTAACTTATTTAATTAACTAATCTAACCCACCCACGTTTCAAAAAAAAAAACTAATCTAACCCCATCACCTAAATTACTCACTAAACCAGATTTTTTATCACTGAAAATAATAAAATAAAAAACACATTATACTAAGATTATTTTTCGTTAAACCCAGTATACCAGACTCAAAGCTTTCAATTCTAGACGGTTCAAGTTCATCTCTCTCCTGGCACGTGAGCGCTTTTCTCCGGCGTGAGCTTCTTTGTCCCTGCGTGAGCGCTCTTCTCCGGCGACCGTTCTTCTCCGACCACGGCACGAGCTAGAGGCGGCGACGGTTGTTGTATTCGTAGATCCACGGCGAGCTAGGCACGGCGGTGAGGTCGGTGAGATCCGCGACAGGTTCGACGAGGGTTCATGTCCTTGTCTTAGATCTGTGCGAGAATCAGACCCCGTGGTCTGTGGCGGTGGTTTATGGGTGCTCAATTTCTCTTCTTCCATCGTTCTCCGTCTGGTTTGGTCTGCGGCGGTGATTTTTGAGTCCGACCATATTAGGGATTTGTTCTGTATTTTTCGATTTTTGTTATGTGTGATTCCATTTTTTTATGGGTTCGTATGTGGAGATTTCCCCATTATCTGATCTGGATGTTCAAGGGAAATTTCAACGATTAATAAGAAATTTTGCAATTTTTCAATATCGTTTTTGATTGCTCTAAAAGATTAATTGTATTGTTGACTTAGATCTGGAATGAAGAACATAATGGGTAGAACGAAGAACAGATAAACACAATTTTTTTTTCATTTTTAAAGAATAATTAAGAAAGTTATTAGATATTATTAATACAATTTTAAAGAATTCAATAAAATATTAATAAGAAAAAAATAATTTCTTAAAAATTTAAAATGAGAAATTTATTATTAATATAAAAGAATAAATGAGAAATAAAAAACTATATATAAATTAGATTTATATTTGTAATGGCACTTTCGTAATAGTTGACAAAGCTGTTATAATGGTGAGGGTATTTATGTCATTCCAAGAAAAATTAACGGATTTTTGGACAGAAATTCTAACGGCGATAAAAAATAGAAAGTATGGGGTGTCATATGAAATAAAAATAGAAGTGGGTATGTAAGTGATAAACGTGTATAGTTGTATGCGGCTTTTTGAAGTTAACCCAATCCTTAATGATACCCTTATCATTCAATTCTTCACAATTAACTTTCTTCCACTTCTTTGTTGTAGTGTTTACACTTTCTTAAAGACTCCTACATCCATTCTCTCCACTTTTCGTACTAGTGCCTCGATAAGCTTACACTGCACATGACCAGACCATCATAACTGTTGTTCTGTTATCTTTTGCTCTATAAGCGCAAAACCTACTTTGGTTCGAATAACCTCATCTGGGGCTTTGCCCATCCTTGTGTACTCACACATCCAACAAAGCATATGCATCTTGGCACACATTCATTTGGTTGATCGGACTTTTCAATGCGGCCCAAAATTCTGTTTATTCCTGTATGGTTGTGCTGGTCTAATAGCAGTTCCAAAGAAAAATTTCCTTTCAACTTTCGAGGAAAACTCTTATCATATAAGACCTCCACTCCATCATTTCAACCAACCAGCTTGAATCTCGTTGTTGACATCACTATCCAATTCTCTGTTCTTCTAAAAGAATAGAACTGAACACTTAAATTGATTGTTACTTAGTACCACTTGCCCATCAAGTATTACCATGCCCAAATCAAGAGTTTGATGGCTACTAAACTTACACTTCATATACTCCAACTGACTTAATCGAAAACTCTTTGATTCCAAAGTTCATCTTCGTAACTCCAACTTTGCAGTAGATCAACACCACATCATCTGCAGATAAAAAGTCCAGTACACTTCTGTTTGGATATCTCGGTTAGCTCATCCATCACCATAGCGAACAAGAAAGGGATCAAAGACGATACCTGGTGTAAGCCAATCGGAATTGAGAACTCATTTGTTGAGCCACTACTAGTCTGTATGTGAGCTGACACCCTTATACTTGCCCTAAATTTAAGCCACTAATATATTTGTGTTGGACATGTTTTCTAGCCAAAGTCCACCACAACACTTCTCCTGATAGTTTGTCATAGGAGTTTTCCTAGTCAATAGATATCATGTCTAGGTCTTTACTCCTGTCTCTATAACATTTTGTCAGTTGGCGAAGCAAATGAATGATATCCGTCGTTGACCTCCCTCACATGACACCAAATTGATTCTCCTATTTGCTGACCATTTGTCTCGATTTCCATTTGTACAGTCTTTCCCACCACTTAACCAACAGATAACATTAATTAGACAAAATTGATGGAGAGAAAATGAATAAAAGATCACAAGGATTTTGGTAGTAGATTCATGTAGTGCCCCAATACTATTTGAGATATGGCTTGGTTTGGTTGTAGTGAATATAGTATGAAGCCGGAGATACCCTTTTGAGCAAAGAACATTTTAATACCAAAAACAGGCATGATGCACGTGCTCTTAAGTTAACGTTCAATGTGTGACATATTGTGAATGCTTTTCAAGGCCTAATTACATGATAGATGCAAAATTGACAGCTTCCAATGTTTATTTCCTTTTATTCTAGAATCTGTTCGTCGTATTTTCTTTTTTCTACTAGTGATATAGTATTTTCTAACTACCAATAATATATTAATGTCCCATAAAGTAGATGATGTTACTCCTTTCTTTCTTCTGTATCTAGAATTGGTTTTATCCCATCTGATTTTACAGGTTGAGTGCATCGTGCTCTAATTTCAGAAATTAAAAACACTGCAAGCCTTCACTATCAAACCAAGAGCTCCAAGATTAAAATTATAAAAGAAACACACAAATAAGAAACGTGCCTACTATGTTATCACATTAATGGAAATCATTGAAACTTTTGCATATTGGAAAAAATGGAATAAGGAACATCATAGGTGCAGCACCCCATACTCTACGTGCATTGAAACTAAATCAATAAAAAAAATTATAGATTTTTAGAGATTAGCTGCTTCAACCGGAAGCAAGTTACTTACGGTGCAAGATGACTGTTTGCTAGGATAAAATATATCCTCCAAAACTTCCTTTCTCTCATAAAGCGGGGGCACAATACGTATCTTAATTTTGAGATTTCCTGCAAGAGTATTTAAGAGGTGATGTAAGAAATTCCTATAAATACTTCTAGGAATAGAACTGTGCTCAACTAAAAGCATCACGTGCATAGGTTCTCAGAAAGCATAGATCAAATTATGCTAGATATACAACTCAAACCGACAGAACTACATTTTATTTACTTTCTGTATGATATGAGAGAGAAATAAGTAACAGGTAACCAATTAATCCTTATATAATTTAGGGATAATTGTCAAAACATGCACTTATGTTCCGTCCACAAACGAAATAGTGCACAATGTTTTGTCCACGTCGTCTGGCTACCCTTATGAATCGTCCACGCACTTCTGTTAGAAAAGTGTAACAGCAGAACCTGAATTGACAATTTTGCCCTTTTGGTTTGAAATTCAAAAATAAGAATTTCGTCCAAAAAAATGAGTGGCTGAGGATTGTAAGGGCAATTTCGTCCAAAAAAAATTCAGACACAAGCACGCGAGGCTACAGATTCGAATATTCTGTTAATTTTATTGACAGAAGTACGTGGACGATTCATAAGGGTAGCCAGACGACGTGGACAAAACATTGTGCACTATTTCGTTTGTGGACGAAACATAAGTGCATATTTTGACAATTATCCCTATAATTTAATACTTCAAACAAGAGAGCATTCAGATTGCTCAATACTTTTTTTGCATTTAGAGAAAGTGCATCAATAACTTTGAGTTCTTATGACATAATAAATCAAATATTTTAAGATCACAATTTGAACTTTCCTTCTTCATAAGCAAATTGAACTTTCTAAATTACACTTTGAATATCGAGAGACGATCTTTACACTACTCTCTATTCAAATAATGCAAAATAAAAGTAGTTGCAAGGGTTACACTTCTTAATAAATAATGAGGGCATATCCATTCTCCAAATGTTGGCAATTTGTTTTAGACTTGAGCTGTGGTACGGTATTGAAGCTACGTTAGTAAGAGATACCTAGTCATTTAATAGTGACCATATGCCAAGATAGGGATGAATTCAGGTGAAAACCACCATTAAAATGGGAACCTAGAAATCAGTTATTTTTCATTGAGTTACACAGTACTGTTCATTAAACTGTGAAACAGTTTTCATTGAGTTACAATATTCTTTTTCCATAGAGACATTTTGATGCATCTTAATCGGTAATATCTGAAATGACCTTTTCAGCCCGTATTTTTGCTTTGTTTAGATCTCATTTCTTTGTTTATATTTGGATGCTTCCTTGTGCAATGTGATGCTTGATATGTGCTCTTTTGAGGCACCACTAGGAGTCCGCCGTGGAAAGTTGGGAGCAAAACGAAGTTGAAACGAACAATTTTCGTAGCTAAATCTACAAAGGATTGACATGCGTCCAACCTCGACTCGATCAGTCGAGCCTGACAAACCATTTCAACATGCGTCAGAGGTCAACTTGAAAATCGAGTCAAAGTCACCCAGGTCTGCATAAATGAGAAGTTTCGTGTGGTGAAGGTGGGGTGCATGTTTTCTAGAATTTCAAACCATTGGGAGTCTCCACTTCTCAAGCTAAGGAGCTAGATCTATCACTAAAGAATCATAGCATTCAAGATCTAAGGAGGATTCAAGATCAATGAAGCCTCCCACCATGTTCCTCTCCATTTTCACGTGTTGAAACTTTGGCGAAGCTTGGATATGGTGGGTTTGCAAGCTAAAGTAGTTTTCATTGGGTTTCTCAACTCAATACAGATTCCATTTTTTCTCTCTCTAGATTTGTTGTACAATCCGCTTTTATGGATGCTTGTGTAGGATTTTATATTCCATGACCTTGGAATTCAATCTTTGGTCATGAGTATTGTGTATATATTGACTTCTTTTAAGTTAATGTATGGTTTCATGATTAATTTGATGGTGGTGATGTTAATTGCAAGATTTTGTGTTTTTCGACCTAATTAACATCTTTACTAATATGGTTTTCGTCTACATTTGAACTTGGTGATGTTCATGCAATTTACTTCGCTTTGTGCTTCGATGGTCATATTTTTAAAACTAAAATCTTGTCCTAACTATTTTATCTCGTGTTTGTAAAAATTTATAGGTTAGAATTGATAAAAATGTTAACTTTAGCCATTTAGCTAAGTTAATTTAGAAAATCACACATTCATATGTCTTCATTAAGGGTGTTCATGGTTGTTTAACCGGCACTGACAGCCTCCTAAAATAACAAAGCCAAGTTCAGTTGCTCTGGTGCACAAAGTCATCTGCAGAAACACCTTAAGGATCATTAGAAAAGGTCAGCTTTGCATAAGGCACAAGTTACCATGATAGGCATGCTTACAAGCAATTAGCAGGCCGTTTTCATCCCTTAAGGGGTGAAGTGCCGGCAAGTTTCACAACAATATAATTAATTTGTGTTTGATGCTTGTAGTTTGGGGTTAGCACTATTCTCTTTGACTCTAGAGACTGAGACATAAATCATTCATGGCATCTGACATCCTTGAGCAAACTCAAGTAATTACCAATTTATATTGCATAGTCAAGCAAATTTATCAGTTACAAGAAACAAAATAGTGTTTGTGCTCACATTGATGAAACCAATGACTGAAATGATTTGAGTTAGAAGCAACAAATACATTAGTCAAGGTATGATGATAGCACAGATTTTAAGTAGAAAAAAGAAGAAGAAAAACTATAGAGATTAGAGAACCTAAATTCTAAGATAGCATTTGTTTGGCTTTATAAACGGTTAGGAGAACTATGGACTGTTTATCTTATCTTAATACATAGCCAGTAATTAGCTGTAATAATTAATAAACCCCAAGAGATAAAGTTCAACTATCACTAAAAGATGGCATAAGTTTATTTTAAATATGTGGGAAGGTTTGGTGAATTGCTACCATGGTAAAGAAGTGACAAAGTCTTATGCTACAATATTTCATCTTTTTCAATATACCCTTGATCATAGTAAAGGTTTTCCTAAGCAAGGCAAACAAGCAACACCAGACAGCCAATAGTTGCAATACATCACTATTGAATCTCTGAAAGAAAACAGCCAAACAAAGGACAGCAAAACATCACAGAAAAGTACACCCATAAAATATGGCATTTTTTACACCCTTCGGTGTAAGTTAAGAGGAAAAGATTGAAAAAATTGTGCAAAAACTTTCCATCAAAGAACTAATTGAAAGTCATTCCAATTAAGCATGGATAAACTGTTACAATTAAATGCATTTCAGAAACACTTCACTAAAGCCAAATGTATAAGATAAGAATACTCTTATTTTCCGGAACTTTTATCATACAACTTATCAGTAGAAATGATCATAAATAGACCCAGTGCTATAAGTTCATTGGAACAGGGGAAGATGGCTTTTTAACTAAATGGGTGACAAGTATTTCCAGATTTTTGAATCACTTATAAAATAATCCAAGTCAACACCAAACTTAAATTTAAACCCCGGGAAGCATTGCCAAGTAAGTTAAAGAATTGCCAGAACTAAGTCTAATTGTTCTTCAATTAATCACTGCAAAATATATACCTTGACTGTAGAGAGTACGAGATGAGCATGTTTTTCTTGAAACTCCGTAAGATCCTGCCTTACATTTGAGACAGTGGGGACATCTGAAACTTCTGTATCATCTGAATACAGATATGCCAATAAATTGAATTTGAAGACTCAACATAGATACACGATTTAAATAAATAAATAAATAAATACATGCCTTGGCTGATTAAAAATAACCACAACTTCACAGTACCAATGTTTGGCTGCTAAACAGAAATAATGAAAGTCTCCAGCCAATATTTCATGGTCAAATAAATGAAGTGATAGTTTCACATGATTCAACTAAAATCAAAATATAATTAATTTCTTCACATTCCTTGTTATTAAGAAACCCACAAAGTACCTAGCTACGTTTGCCTCTATTTCGTTCCCTTGCATTTTCTCATAAACCAAACAGCACACAATCCATAGAAGCAAATCAATTCCAAACATAACATGGACTGTATCAATTCTGCAAATTCGATGGAATTAAGAACCTTGCAAGGGGAAATCGCGGAAAGTAGTGGCAGTGATCCCTTTCATGAACTCGCGTAACTCGTCGGTGACGCCAAAGGTTTCCAGATCCTTGTGTTGCAGATGTGGTTGCGGTTCGGAGAAATTGTCGGCGAGATTGAGAGCGACGACGGGCGCGATTCCCTCGGCGAGGGACTTGATCTGGTCAGCGCGCTTGATGGCTTCGGTTTTGAGAAGGTCGGCGCGCTTGGTGGCCTCGACGGCCATCTCCTTAGAGCGCTTGGCCGTCTCCAAGACGATGTCGGAGAGCGTGGACGAGCCGATAGAGAGCTCCTGCGAGCGCTTGCCGGCCTCCTCCGCAAAGGTTCGAGCCTTGTTCCAAAAATCCATATCTCTCTCTCGGGGTGATTGGATCAGAGCAACAGGACGCATGCAATGCAACCATGGGACTTACTTCGCGACCAACTCCTATACTATACTGTTGGGTGCAAGTTTTTATTTGAGGATTGAGGTTAATTGTATAGAAATGTCGGGTGCTACATGTCTTTTTAAAATATAATAATCCCTAATTTTAAATTTCCATCCACTCTAATTTCTTGTAAACAATTTTCATATGAATAGAAATTCTCTTTTACTCTTTAATTCGTAATATTAAGTGTTTTTTTGGTAACCAACCCGTAGATACCAACTTTTGTATTATTTTGGGTCATCGTTGTTTTGGTGTTGGTTCCATCCAAACTCCATCTTACAAACACGGGTTTCACGACACGTTATCAGCACGAGTTGCTCTACCGTTCAAGTATTAAAAGGTTTGAACTTATTTATACTTGAGGCATGCAAGGCCGTCTTTATGGATTTGGTGGCTTTAGGCAAAAATATGAAAATAGGTCTTTTTAATATGTTGATTTATTAATATAACAAATAAAGATAAACTTATATGTAGAGGATTAAAAAATGTTACTCCAAAAATTATCTAAATACATATAAATCTCCAATAATTCATCTAAATGTATCCAATAACAAAAAAAAATTAATACACGATTAAGAGTACTCTCAACTATCATTGTCTACAACGACAACTAAGATTTTTGATAGATAACGACAACTAAGATTAATAAGCATGAAAAAAGTGTTACAGGCCTATCATCATGATTTCTCATTCTTTCCAAATTTAGCTAATATTCTACTTATATGGCATATCCCATTTATATTTGGTATAACACTACAGTAGTGTTGAATATCAATAAGGGCCAAGGGAAATCAGAAACAAGAAATATATTTTTTTTTATTATGATCATATATATACATATATATTTTCATAAAATTATAAATATATATATAAGATCTATAAACACACCAATATGAAGTCATTGTAATCAACATATTTATCCGTTTTAATCAATATATGGATCCAAATTAATGAAATATACATACACCTTCAAGATCGATCTATATGTGAAAGAAACCATCACTTATTATCTCCAAATGAGTACCCGACGATAAAACTCCTATGGGATTTGATTTCATTTTTGTTGGTGGACGATCATGTTAAAAAAATATATACATACATATGAGATAAATATATAGGATAATAAGAATATATACGGAAATTTTCATAATTTTGGTCATGAGCTCTTTGATAATTGTAGGAGTATAGGTGGTGAAAAGATGAGAGACAGAGAAGTGGTAGTCGGAGCAAGCTGTGTCGTGACCGAAATGTCATGATCGAGTCCATATTTATACATGATTTGGAGAAGTGTGTTGTCATATATGTGTGTTTGGAGAAGAAGAATGAAACTTGAACAGCAGTAGACAAGTTTATCTCTAAAAAAAATAGACACAACACAAGTAAAATTGGACTTAAATTAGAAATTGTCTTAAAATGTGGCCTTCCCTTGTCGGAGGCCTTAGGCAATTGCCTTTTTTGCCAAGTGGACGGGCCGACCCTGGAGGCATGCTTATTTATGCATGCTTAAGTTGTGGCTTCCTGATAAGTATGCTCTCTTATCGCTAATTTATATTAGATATTTCACATCAGAAAATTGATGATTATTGTTACTTGTGCTTTACTCGAAAAGTTGAGACTTGTTGAGACCAAAGCATTTGGACCTGAAGTTCCAAGATGCAAAACTATTTGTATATAACATGCAGCTCGATTTATAGTCTGAAATTTATAAATATGATGGTATGTTTGGGCCAGAAGTTACAAATACTAGCGATTTGATGGTATGTTGGATCAGAAGTTCTAAATACTAGTGGACCGATGTATGTTGGCCTAAAAGTTCCAAATACCAGTGACATGATGCACGTTGGACCAGAAGTTCCAAATACACAGTATCAGGGATCCAATATATGTTGGAACAAAAGTTCCAAAATAAAATACCAACGACCTGAAGTCGGGTATGATAAAAGTCAGATACATCATATTAAACTCTCTTGACATATAATTATCAATGTCTAGGATGAAGAACTTGAAAAAGTACCAGTATACCCCCTTAAACTAGATGGGAAAAATTACTATGAATGAGCACTAGATACGACTCTCCATTTAAGATCTCAAAATCTTGAAGATGTCATAACAGAAGGGAATAAGAATCTGTGAAAAACAAAGTCATGCCGCAATATTAGTTTGTCATCATATACATAAAGACCTACAGGTATAATACTTGGCTGACGAGGACCCACTTGAATTATGGGTTAAGGTCAAGGAGAGGTTTGAGCATATGAAAGCAATAGCTCTCCCTCATGCCTTATATGACTGGTCTAATCTCAGGTTACAAGACTTTAAGTTTGTAAATGAGTACAATTCAGCCATATTTAAAACAAATTTCAAGCTTCGAAGTAGTGGAGAAAAAATAATTGATGAATCGATGCTTGAGCAAACATTCTACACATTATGCCCCTTGAATATTCTCCTACAACAGTAATATCGAGAGCGAAAGTTTCATAAATTTACAGAGTCGATTGCATGTTTGCTCGTTGTTGAGTTGAACAATGAATTATTAATGAAAAACCATCAAACTCGCCTTGTGGGCAGTGCTCCAATCCCAGAAGTGAATGTGACTAGATATGATGGCATTCTGGACCCAAACAAGGTCGAGGACCCTTTCGTGGTCAAGGTCGTGGCCGTGGTCGTAGTCATGGTTATGGGCATAACATTTTCCCAACCTTATGGAAGAGATAACAAGGTGTATCCCCAGAAACAGAGGTGGATCCAGAAAGTTCATTTAGGGTATGCCACCGATAATGATAAAATGTATAAAAAATCAAATTCGGTTTAAGAAGTGTTGGAATTTGATCGATTTATCAAATGACATAACTTTCTCACATGAGTTTCGATTTGGGCCCGTAATATGTCAAATCGAATGAAATTCATATATCTATAAGTTTTATGAAGAAATTTCATCTATAATATACAATACATGAACCCATCATATAGGTTGTGCAAGTCGAACGATCAACCATACATTTTTTGGTCCGCCATGGGCAGAGCACTCTAGAAAAAACATACAATCAGTCATACGACGTATATGATAACGTAAATGATATAATATGAGACATGATTCCTTTTAAAATGAGTCAAAACTACTTTATTGTCAATAACTATAAATATTTATAAATGTCTATCCTTGTACTGTTATGTCTTAAATATAACTTTTTCAAATACAACGTACAAAAAACTGTGAATAATATTTTTGAAAAGTGTAATAGACATTTGGAGTGTAAAAAGAGCGTTTTCAAGTAAAATGAGGTTATACACGCAACAGATTTTCAAATGACCATAACTTCTTCACACGAACTCCGATTTAGGCCCGTAAAATATCAAATCGAAGATATCTGAAAGCTCTACAGCTATATACATCGGGGCAGGGTATGCCGTGGCATACCCTAAACCCCCCTAAATCCGCCTCTGCCCAGAAATTAAACCGATATGAGAAAGAAAAAGGCCTACAAAACCAGACTCCTAGAAATGTTGAAACCAAATGTTACTGATATGGTGGAACTGATCATTGGTCACGTGTTTGTCATGTACCAAACCACTTGAAAAATTATACCAAGAATCAATAAGGGGAAAAGAAAAGGTCGCTGAGACAAATTTTATTGATCATGTGAGCCCTGAAGATGCTCCGATCATTGATCATGTGAGACCTAAAGATGGTCTGATCAAGCTTACAGTCTCAAACTTCTTTAAAGATGATGACAGAGATATAAGTTGTGATGAAAATGTGGCTTAAACTTGTTTTTCCAATATTCCCCCTATTTTGGCTAATGTGATATATATGATGTTTTTTGTAATCCTTTCTAAAGTTTGCAAACTAATGTAATATTTTTTGTCTGTGAAAAGATATGGATCCCAAATATGGATTACGTGCTTGCAAAAATGATGGTGATTTGTGTATTGTTGATTGCGCGACGACACACACAATCTTAAGGGACAAGAAATATTTTCCTTGCCTAACCTTGATTGAAGCAAATGTTAGCATAATTATGGGTAATGGAAACTTGATAGAGGGCTCCGGAAGAGCTACCTTGATAATAGAAAATGGAACAAGGTTGAGTACCCATAATGCTTTGTATGCAAGTACATCTAGAAGAAGTCTACTTAACTTTAAGGATATTCGTGACAACGGATATCATGTCGAGACTAAAAATTAAAATGAGACTGAGCTTCTCTATATCACCCTTGATGAATGTGGTGAAAAGCGTGTGCTTGAAAAATTGCAGGTTCTATCATCATGATTGTATTATACAACCATAAGAACTATTGAAACATACGCTACAATGAACCAGAAGTTCATTAGTCCAAATGCTTTTATGCTTTGGCACAATCGCCTTGGTCATCCGGCATCAACGATGATGCGTAGGATTGTTGAGAACTCATGTGGACATTATTTAAAGGGCTAGAATATCCTAATATCCAATTAGATATCATGTACAGCTTGTTCATAAGGGAAATTAGTGGTTCGACCATTACAAACTAGCTAAGGTTAATGTTGAATCTCCATCTTTTTTACAGAGGACTCATGGAGACATGTGTGGCCCCATTCATCCAGCTAGTGGACCATTAAGTTATTTTATGGTCCTGATAGACGCATCCAGTAAATGGTCTCATGTATGTCTGTTTTCAACGCGAAATGTTGCATTTGCTAAATTATTGGCACAGATCATTAAGATGGGGGAACTCTAGGAATGCAAATGTAGACGGAGGGACCACTTCAGCCAATAAGACCACCCACTTATGATCTCTCTCTCTTATGGCTCTAGAATTCCCACATATTAAAGCACGTATTTGAAGGAATTGGTCAGAACCCACTCCGATCAAACATAAACCCATTAGGGGTTGGAATATGCAGATCGTACACATCTCGAAGACCCTCAGCTCACCACGACCCACTATCCCCCGGGCTTTGCCCCTCTGGCCCTACCGACCTCGACATCGATGCAAGATTTCCCGCCTAAACAAGTGGCTCACACATGGACTAGAATGATTGGACCTTGCTCCCCTAACCCAGCCATGCCACCACCGATCATCCTAAAGATGGAGAAGACACATGTAGAAAAAGGAGAAACGACCACCCAACTCACTCCATATGAGGCCCATGATTACCCATCAGACAAGGAAAGGGACCAGCAAGTTTAGTCTTCAGGATGAAAGGATGCTTTCCGTGATACATGCCCGAAGAAAAGGAATCAGGATGAACCAACACCAGACAAGAGGCAATCTGCATTAGAGAAGGATGATGTGAGGTCTTCCAAGCAGCCTCGCCAAGGGCAATTAACGCCCCCTACTGCATTGGAGTGTGCATGAGGATGCATACTCCGCCCTTCTCTACTCGGTGTAATCTTGAGGCACTGATTCCCCTCTCTCTTGGTGTTATCGCCAACATCCTAGGCCACATATAATCTATCCAAATCCAAGTCCATGGATGTTAGGTCGAGTTAGGAGAAGTGACGCATGCCTACCCTCTCATCCCTTATTTTCCAAGATGCCCCAAATTTTATTTCCCTGATAATATCAGGTCTGCTGCTATAGGGTCGAGAGTTCCATGCCTATGGGCTAGAACATTTTCTCCCCCTTCTTTTATTTCCCATCAATGCTTTCAAATTGTTGTTGCAAGACTCTATACGTAATTTGATTTTACAGTATGAAAAATACAAGCCGAATTCGAATTCATGTATTTATTTTTTAGCCGGTTAAAACCTCAACATACTGTAACCATTTAAAAAAATATTTTATGTTACAAATATCATCAAAACTCGGTTGAAACTACGATGGAAGACTAAATAATGAAGGATATTGTGATCGTATACATAAAGATATATATTTTTTATATCGTATTGAAAATGCTAAACTAAACGTAAAGATTTACAATAAATTTTCATTTTATTACATTTTTATGTGATAATAATATTTTTGATATTGTTTTTAGGTTTTTAACTATTACGAAAAAAAATCGATGTTACATCGTTGAAAAAGCATGCTCCACTACAAGGACATATCCCACAAACATTATCATCTACTCCTGCTCCACCAACTGGAGAAAAGGTTGGACATATTCCCTGATGGACTAGAGAAGAAGACTTAAGGTTAATTACATGTTGGCGTTATCACTTTATTAAGTCCTGCGGATGGAATAATAAGCGAGGAGACGAGTTTTGGATGGCTATTCAACGAGAGTACAACACGGACCAAGGCTTCAGGTTCAAGGGGGTGGAAACAATTGAAGGATCATTGGTCCAAAATAAACAGTTGGGTATAAAGATTTAATGGTTATTGTTATAGTATTAAATTATATACATCAATAACCAGTCCAATGATCAATTATACGATAAAGCCTTGAGGATGTACGAATTGAATGAAGCACAAAAACAGTTCAGTTAGAGACACTAGAAGGAAGTAGTCCAGATGGAGCCACAATGTATCGGGGACTACCACACTCAAAGCGAGAAGAGGACAAGGTAGGATGGAACTCGTTTATACAACTTCTCCAAATACAATCATCAATGAAGCACGATTCTAGTTCATAAGTAAAATGGTATGTGGGCCCCATTGAAAGAGCTTCATCCACGTCCACACCCCCACAGGTGTGTCCGCAAGGCATGAAGGAAAGGGGGAAAACAAAACTCGTGATAATTATGCTCATTTAACACTCATGGTAGAGATGGATAAAGTCAGGAAAAAGACCGTGAAACTCGAACAACGAGGCTCAATACTCGCTAAACGTCGACAATTACTCAAGAAACTTGAGCAGTTAGAGAACATGGATTAATCTTATATAACGTTGGGACATCTAAACTATCATCTACTCAAAATAAAACGATACGACACCTTGGTTTTCATATTTTATAATGTTTATGTAATTTCAAGAATTAATAGTTGTGTTTAATTAATTAGTAGTTAAATATAATTATAATTATTAATAAATTTGATTTATAATATGAACACGTGTCACTCACTTAACACAATTAACAAGTATTGGAGGCATCTATTGCTCTTGTCCTACAAGATCTGGCCGGTTCTCGCACGTGTCGCAACCCGATCTCGTCGTCGCTGTCGTGCAACCTACCATCGACAGTGTCCGGTCTCGCCGATAGTATTTGAATATTCTCCTCTGTATGGAGAGATCTGTTAGGGATTCTACCAAGTTGTCGCTATCCACAACGTTCCTGGCGTTCCCCCGCCACCAGCGACGTGGCCCTCGGTCTTGTATCGACCCCCCTGCAGTCCCCATGGTTGTCAACTGGTTTCTCTCCTCGAAACCAGTTGATCCCACCTTTGTCGTCGTCCTTGTCATTTCATATCTGTCACGCCCCAAATCCGGTTTTGACCGGACTCGAGACGTGAGCTAAAATAATAATTAATAAAAGCAAATTTATTACCAAAAAAAGTCTCCAATAACCGTTTAAAAGATCCAAATGACATTACGAGTCCGCAGCTAAAAGAACAGTAATAGCCAAAATGTTCCGTGCAAAAAAAGAATGTACGTCTCTATACCATACTAGCCTAAGACCCTCGCTAGCTCCCAGGCTCTGAGAATCCCGCTAGACCAACTCCCGCTCAAAACCTGTGGAACAATAGAGTAAAGGGGTGAGCTTTCGTTCAGTAGGAAAAGTAGTTAAGGTGATGAGTATCCGCTCACCACCACGAGTAACCGTCCAATTAGGGCATACTAGTAAGCAAAGTAACTATGAAACAATTAAATAGAAAATTCAAGACAACGCTTAGTCCCCACTCGGGTGCAACCCGTAAATCAGCCTCGCCGCTGAACCGACTTAAAATCACCTTTCTCAACTATGCCTCTGACCACTATCATTCACTTAAGTCTCGATGGACAACGACCACGGTTTATCTCACAACCGACCACACGTGCAAACCCGCACGACAATACCCTAAACTCAGGTAAAACTGTATTTCAACTCAAGGAAAAAATCATCTAGCATGCATAAGCAGTCACAGCAGTCAACACAGATCAACACACATAGTCATATCAACAATCACTACCACCTATGGTATCCTAGAACAATACGCCGGCTTCCCATAGCCCGACTCGACCACGTCGTACCAAAATTGACATCGACCTAGACATCTTCCCATCGGGGTACAACTCATAACATGCTGGACCGGAATTCTCCTACGGTTGGGTATCTTCTGCAGCACGGAGTACAACTCATATCGTTCAGTCAGTACACACACACAGGTAAAGCAATAGCAACCACGCTGCAAATCATTAGCAATACACACACATTGAGTCTCCTATAATACGTCGGATCACACCACTATAGCACATTTTACTGACACCTAGTCGGAAGGCAGGCGCACCTTATCACGGAATCATAGCACATTTTACCGACATCTAGTCAGAAGGCAGGCGCACCTTAACACGAAACCATAGCTCATTTTACCGACACCCGGTCGGAAGGCAGGCGCACCTTATCACATAACCACAACTCATTTTACCGACATCCGGTCAGAAAGCAGGCGCACCTTGTCACGAAATTACAGCTCATTTTACCAACACCCGGTCGGAAGGCAGGCGCACCTTAACACATAATCCGCTCATCGAGCACACGTCGTACCAACGTATCATGTCAAACATATCAACCAACATATCACTCCGAGCATATCATACTAACCTATCATGCCAATCTATCATGCTAACACATCACCAGTCTGGATGTCCTATACCGGAATCTCCGTCGGTATAGGTATCATAACGGAACACACGGTATATCATTACTAAACAATCTTACCGAAACACATCATATCGGTCTATCAATCACCCGATCATATCACAAGCAATAGTTCATGTCATATCAAGCATGGCATACTTGCCCAAACATAGAAACATACTAAATCGAGTATACCATAACACGATCCTCAATCTAACAATGGATGAACCACACATCAAGAATCACAATCATAGATCATGGAATCACAATCAACACACAACCTAAGGGCTCGACATGGCCCGCATGCATTTCTACAGCACGACAATTTCCAAACTTACGGCTCGACATGGCTCGTAAGTTATCCCTCATTTCACTTGTTCCTCACATCCTAATCATGCAATTCTAAAAATTAAATCAAGTATTCGCAACCTATATGCAAATTAGTAACTTTCCGCAATTAAGCCGGTATTCGCTACTTTCCCTACCTCGATCGCTTTCCAAACGCTTAGTCACTTCACGATGTCCAAAGGTCTCCTCCGCCGAGCTCGGGTCCCAAGTCTAGTATCACAAATTAACACGAGAATCAAGAGTAATTCACAATTGATTTAAAGAGGAAGCATTTCCAAATAACCTCAAGAGGGCTCGATTATAGGTAACCGTCCCAATTACTCGAATTCCACCAAAATGGGCCTAAAAGGCACACTTCTGACCCATCACAGTTCGGTCACGAAGCCTTGACGGGCTCCGTAAAGGATCGGGTCACGGACCCGTAGTCTGCACCGTCACGGTTCTCCTCACGGAGCCGTGACTGGCGTCGTCACGGTCTCAATCACGGAGCCGTGACGTCCTCCGTCACGGATCCGTGACGGGTCTAGACAGCTTCGTCCTTCTTCTTCCTCTAGCTCCGATTTCATGAAAATAAACCTCAAAACCTCCATTTTGATCCATCAAAAAGCTTCAAACAGTTCCCTAACCCTCAATACTTCAACAATCCAAATGAGTTTCATCAAAAACATATAAACCCAAGAGATTTCACCAATCAAATCCACTTTTCTCCAACTATCATCCATAAGAACATCAAAAACTCCATTTCCATGGCTAACCCATCTAGTTCAAGCCTTGTTCTACCCAAACCCACAACACACTTCAACCAAAAACGAGATTGGATAGAAGATTTACCTTAGAAATGAAGAATAGAAGAAGAAAATGGAAGAATCCAAGCTTTTGGTGAACAAATGGTCTCAAAGTTCCCTCTTTTCTCTCTTTCTTCTTCTTCAAGCTTCCATGGAAACACTCTATCTCTCCCCCCTTGATGAATTTCGGCCAACACACACTAATGGGCTGAATTGCTCTCTCTCTCTAGTCCATTTAACCTACTTTGGAATGGACAAAAAATGTCATTTATGCCAAAAGCCTCTCATGCCTTAAATTTAGGGGTATTTGGGTCATTCTTTCCCCCTTTCTTCTCCCCCAAGCCAACATGGACATGTGTCCATGTGGGGACCACCTCTCTTCTTAGGAAAATCCTGCACAAAATTTAATTCAGTTTTAGTCTTTAATTGGGCGTAGTTTGACCCCGGTTTGACTTTTTCGTAAAAAAAAACCATTTGAAAGGAAACAACCCAACTAAGCTAACCGTAACGACGGCTAACCTTTTTGGGTCCCGGAAAGGTCCCGAATGACTCCCGGAGTCACTAGTTGACTTTTCCGGCAAAAAGTCATATTTCACCAAAAATCGCCGGTTCGACCAGGATCGACCGGGGGCGGTTCTTACAATATCTCTATCCATAGTCGGGCTCCCCCCCAAGAATCTGCCATCGTTGTAACCATCTCCTTGGCCATCACCGACGCATACTAATCGATCCCTCTCCCGATTCTGGGTCAAGTTACTCGTTTGGGTTTATTTTATTTTGTTTGTTTTCCTTTTTACAATATCAATAATTAGTAAGCAGAGATTCAAGGAATTCTACCGGGAGGGATCCCTGAATCACATATATACTCCAATTGTTACTGTTGAGTTCAACTTCGTCGTGCTCCTCACGACGAAAATAGTCTTTCCCATGGAATCAAACGACGTTCAGACACCACCTTGAGCGATTCTCTCCAGTTTGTCAGTTTAATTGAAATCCTGGAAATTCGACATTTTCTTCTTCAAAAAGAATGTTGCTCTCGAATTTGTTAAAAGAACTGTGAATATGGCTTCTCACTGAATAGCCAAAAAAACTGTTCTATGTCTGCTCTTAAATGGTCGGGAATGGTCCTTCCTGTTGCACTTCTATGTGTATTTTGATTGAATCTGTTAACGTTAATTTTAAATCAACAACTACTAAATAAAATAGAAATAAAAATTCATAAATGGAAATAAAATTTCATTACTAAAATTAAAAAATTAAAAAAAAATACATAACTTAAAAAAATACTTATATAAAAAAATACATAATTAGGCATCCCCGTTAATTTGGTCGATTTGTTTCTGAAGTTATTGAATTTGAGCCATCCATACCTGCAACATTTCCAAATGATGCTCCATCTGTTCCGGGGTATAATCGGACGTGTCCATAGCCTTCATATCTTTCACTTCCTGCATATATTTATCAATTTTCTCGTCAAGAGCCACGGTAAGCTTCGCCTTCTCACACCTCCCATGATCCATTTGGACGAGATACGATGTTGTCGTCAAGAGCCACGGTAAGCTTCACCTTTTTAATCTTGTTCCGGCGGTTGAGTGGAATCGTCGTCAGACATTATCGATCGGATTTTGCAAAGACGATATGAATTTGAGAGAGTGAGGTTTGAGAGAATTTAGAAGTTTGTGGTGTGGATTGGTGAAATGGGGTGCAGAGTATTTATAGTGGTTGAAAAAATGGTTTCTAATTTTATTTTGGATTTAATTAAAAAAAAATACAAACTAGTCGTTGCCGACCGTAGGCAACAGTTCTTTTTTTCTGCCTTGAACAGGTGGCAACATGCCAGTGGACGAGAGAGAGGCAGAGGAGTGCGAGGCAGCGAGGCTGATTTTGGCCTCGCGCCTCTGCCCCCCGAACCCTCCTCGTCCCTCTCCTCCCCCCGCCCCGCACGCCCTCCTCCCCACACCGGTCGAACCCCGAACCCTTCTCCTGTTGCTCCCGCCCCGGCCTTGCACGCATCCCCCCCATCTTGATGTGGATGCTCTAACAAACGACTGCTCCTCGTTTTAGAGCAAATTGCTCCACCATCGAAAACCCACTGTATATGGTGTGAGAGAAAAGCAGTAGTTTGTATCACCCATCAACAAATCAACCATTGGTGGGCGGAGCCAACCTGTGAGGCCAGCATACACACATATAGAACCTGGTTCCACACTCCCAATGCAGTTCTAAAATGGGAACACAAGTATAGAACCTGGTTCCATCAAATGTCTCCATGGATACCATTGTTTGATAAGTAATTGGTTGAGCCACTTCGTCAACAAAGAACAAAACTTGAACTCGGAAGAGTACTGACAATAGTTAGAACCTCTCCCTTCTCTCTAAAAAGCCCCTCCTTCTCTTGCCGCCGTCAACGGTGGTGGCCTCGGGGCTACGGCCACCGAGGTCACCGCCGGTACTTCCTCTTGCCTTTTCCCCTTTGTTTCTACCTCTCTCCCGTTACCCTTTTCCTCCGACACTTTCTTGGGTTTCGGCTGCAACTCCTTCTTCGACTTCCAATCTCAGATCGAGGAGTGGGACTCACTTCCTTTCCTCTCTGGAGAGGATTGCTGCAGATATGAACCTTTTGGGCGTGATGGGGTTGGGTTTGGCCCTTGCCTGCTCCACTGGTGATGCTTCGGAGGTCCGGTCCCCTCTCACTCCGGTGTCTTCTGCCTTCTCCGGTCGTGGGACGAGTTTTCTCGCCGCCTGTGGCGATATGGTTGCGGTTTTGGCTTTCTTCGTTGCTGTGAAGTTCGGATCGAGTTCTCCTGGTGTCGCCGTTTTTTAGATATGACTTTCGTAGTCATTTCTAGGGTTCCGGAAGCTCCTCGGCTCGAGGAACTTGCTTTTCACCCGTCTCCAACCTCCTACCTGGTCTTCGTGGTTACTGTCTCCATCAGATCTAGCCTCGTCAGCCTCCGTCTTCTCTTCTTTGGCCGGTGCGGTTTTGTCACCGGTGGTTTGGGCTCTCGGCTCGGGAGTCTCCGGATCGCTTGCGGTGTGCACCGTTCGGTAGGTTTGGTGGTGTTTCCCTAGTGTGAGCCTCACACTTTTCTAGTCCTGAGGTTTGTTTCTCATCCCTTTTTTACTAGATCTTTCCCGGCTTCCTTTGCCCCATTTCTCCGGACTACATCTTCATGTGTCCTTACCCTTTTTGGTGCTGGGTCGTCGTCGATTTCTAAGGTGCTGGCCTGTGACGTCGGGGTTGGATTTTGTCTCCACCCATGGAAGATTTGGTAGGCCGGGAATGGGGTGTGCATTTTCCATCTCAGGTTCTGCCTTTGCTGGATTTTGGTCGCCTGCGGCGCTGGCCGCCGACCAGTCTACACTGTACTTTCTCTTTTATGAGGATTTATTAGTGTTGACTGTTGGGGATTGCTGTTTTGATCTGGTATTGTTTGGGATGTGGAAGTGTGGTTGTGAGGTTTTTTGTGGTGGTTGCTAGTTTGTCTTTGGTTGGTTTGTTTTTTTTTATCGGCAAAGCAAATTTAGATTAAAAACCTCTTTCGAGTTGAAAGAGGAGGTAGTTACAAACCTTGTAGAAAGCAAAAATGCTTTTAAACAAGGGGAAAATCACGGGTAAAGAGGGTAATGAAACAAAAAAGGGGGAAGGCAAGCTAAAGACTATCTTAGCTACAAACAAGGCAATAATGTCAAAACCAAGGAATTGAGCCACTGAAATTAGAATTGTAGGCTTGCTTGAAGATGAAGGCATCGCTGGAGGGATTGAAAAGGCCTTGCTTGCATCTGAAGGAAGTTCAAACCAGTTGCTTGCGGTTGAAGGCATTTTAAACATGTTGCTTGCGACTGAAGGCAGTTCAAAGAGGTAGCTTGCGTCTGAAGTGGCTGAAGGGAGTGAGACTGAGTAAGTTATAATGAACCAGTTGCTTGTAGTTGTGTACTCAAATCTTCAAAAGGAGTTAGCTGATGTAGAGAACATAAAGAACAGCTTCTCTAGCTTCTGAAGAACTCAAACCAACAGATAAAACAGTAATAAATTTTGATCGGACTTGAAAGTAGACAATTCAAGTAAGAGGATAGAACAGAACACCTGTAAACAAAAAGGGCAGGAGGAAGGAAGGCACCTGCAAAAAAGAAACTATCAACCTGAGGAGAGACTACCCTCACACCAGATTAAGGAGAAGGAAAAGGACCCCCACACAAGAACCAGTAACACAAGGAAACAACAAAGGGACCTTACCAAACTCACCTTCAATACCCAAACCACCCAAACCCTTCCCAGACCCCAACCCCAAACCAAACAAGCTGCAGGATCATAAAAGAGAGGGAGATCTCCTCTGGTAGCAGGTCTTAGGAGAGCTTAACCAAGAATTATAGGAGAAAAATAGTCATTGGATTTGAATTTAGCCCATTCCCAATTATATGCTTGGCTCTGAATTTTTTGGAAAATATCTTTTGCTGCAAGGAAAGTACCATCAAAGACTGCTTCATTTCTTGTAAGCCAAATTTGCCAACATGTTATTTGAATCAGATTCCTCCATACTTTCTTGCAATTTAGGGGAACCAAGGATTCCAAAGATGTGAAAAGGGATTTGATGGACATCGGCATGGACCAATAAAATCCCCACCAAAGAAAAACAATACTCCAAACTCTCCAGGCTCTTAAACAATGTAGCAAGGTGTGTGATGCATCCTCCATATCATCATTGCATACTGGACATAATATTCCTTGCAGAGATAGTTGTAGCCCTCTTCTTTCCAGAAAACACCTAGTGGGGATGGCTTCCATGCAGGCTAGCCAGCAAAAAGCTGTAATTTTTGGAGGGATTCCTATGATCCACAGAGCTTTGGTCCATGAAGCATTAATTGAGGGGGTTGAGGTTATATTGTCTAGAAGATTATAAAGCCTTTTGACTGTGAATCCTTTTGAGTCTCCAACCCAAACTAGAAGATCCTTCTGATGAGTTAAGTTGATGTTTGCTAAAATTTGCTGAAGAGTGTTCCTGTTAGATTCTGCCCTTCCTCTAGGACTTATTCTGAAAAGTAGATCCCAATCCCCATCTGAGCAAGCTTCAGCCACAAGGAGATTTTTATTTGTGAAGAGATTAAAGAGCCTGGGGAAAGTATATTTGAAGGGTTGATCTCCCCACCAAATGTCATGCCAGAAAAGCACTCTATCTCCATCCCCCAATTTCCAAGAGAGCCCTCTAATTCCAAATAAATTCCCAAAAGAAGGATCAGCATTAATGGTTAATATATGGCTCATAAAGCTGTTGTTGTCTATTTCTGAAAAATTAGAGAGATCCCACTCTGTAATAGACCAATCATATTTGCTACAAATCACTCTCTTCCATAGTGAGTTAGAGTCAAAAGCAAATCTCTACCACCACTTGGATAAGAGGGCAATATTCATTTTAGCCAGATTTTTTATCCCCAGACCACCATCTTTCTTTGATCTACAAACATTATTCCAATTGACTTTGCAGAAGGATCTAGGATTTGAGGATCCATGCCATAGAAACCTTCTTTGTCATGACTCCATTTCTCTGAGAACAACTTTGGGGGCTTTGATGATAGAGAAGAAATACAATAGAAGGGCACTTAGAGTGGACTTTAATAATGTGATTCTCCCTCCTAAAGACAACAATTTAGCCTTGTAAGAACCACTCCAGGTCAACGCCAGTCAAATCGGCGAAAAACAGGAAAATTTAAAAATTTTGCACAGACACTTAAATGAACCTAAATCTGACCCCGAGGGTCGTACCGGACTTAAGTTGACCCCGATATCGACCAAAGTGAGTTTCGGGGGACTCAGGGCAACTTTCTAACCAATTTGGGAAATGTTGACTTTTCGCTGGAAAAGTCAACCGAGCGACGTTTTGGTCCGTTCGAGGTCCGTTTTGGATCCAAAAAGCTTAGCCGTTGTCGCAGCGGTCTTAGTTGAGCCGTTTCCTTGAAGCCCGTGAAGTTTCGTAATTTCTTGGAAAAAGTGCCTGTTCGGGGCCGAAAATATCTAGATATTTTCCAAAAGGTGGGGGACCCACTTGCCGCATGTCACTAATGTGCTGGTGTTAGGTAACATTGAACAAAACAAAGAAAAGGTAATATGAGTGTTAGTTTGGTAATTAAATGGTTTTGGTTGGTATTTTGAACTAATAAAAGAGATTGGCAGAGAGTGTGTTCGGCCATTATCAAAAAAGGGAGAAATGGAGAGAGAGAAAGAAGAGAGAGAAACGGAAGGAGAGAAAATGGGAGATTTTGGTGATTTCCCGACGATCCGACCGATCGACTCATCGACTGCGGATTCGAACTCCCATCGTCATTCCCTACGGTGAGAACCCATTCTTTTCTCGTTTTGATACGTTTGAAAATTAGGGTTTGAGTTTAAACGAGTCAAATATGGTTGGGTTTTGTTTAAGATTGGTTTAAAGATGAATGGTTGAGGTTTGGGGTTCGTTAGGAACGTTTTGGGGCGAAAAGAATATTTTCCCATTGTGGCCGTGTGGGACCCACTTGGCCGGGCCTCGGGTTTTACGTGTTCGGGTGGTTTTGGACGATCCCCGAATCGATAATTCACACCCGGAACGAATTATGGGATTAAATTGTGAAAGTTGGAAATTTCGGGTTTAGAAACTTTAAACGCGAATTAAATCGCTCGGAAGTCGGAATTTAATTCCGTCGATTGCGTTGGAACCCTTGAATTATTCTAAGATAGTATAAACGAAAACGGGAATTTTCGGAGCCCCGGAAGGGCGTTTTCAAAACCCGGGCAGATTCGCCATGTCGGGCGAATCAGGCTTTTCCGAGCCCATTATTGACAATGTCGAGAAATTGGGAAGTTTGGGAGTGATCGATATTGTCGTGGTTGAGTTTGGGCGTCAAATTCGTTAAAATTCAGCTTTGTCTGCAAACTTAAAAAGTGTTTAATTGTGATCTTGTTAGATCGTACCGAGGACCGCGGAAAGGGAAAGCTAGGCGAGTGATCGCGAGCACGCCGGAGCTTGGTTGTGGAATTTTTGGAAAGCGTTACGAGGTAGGGAAAAGTAGCCGGATCTCGGCCCTGACTAGGGAAAGTTAACAGTAGAAATGCATGTGACACTTGGGTGTCGTGGGTTAAGTAAGTTTATCGAATATTAAAAAGGCATGCGACACCGGGTGGTCGTGAATGCATGCGACCCGTACTTTACCGTTTGTGTCTTGGGTGGCCATGAGAGCCCGTACTTTACTGTTTGTGTCTTGGGTGGCCATGAGAGCCCGTACTTTACTGTTGGTGTGTCTTGGGTGGCCGTGAATGCCTGTGGGGTTGTTGAGCCCGTGTTTTACCGTTGGTGTTTTGGGTGGCCGTGAGTGCCCGTGGGGTTGTTGAGCCCGTGTCTTTACCGTTGGTGTTTTGGGTGGCCGTGAGTGCCCGTGGGGTTGTTGAGCCCGTGTTTTACCGTTGGTGTTTCGGGTGGCCGTGAGGGCCCGTGGGGTTGTTGAGCCCGTGTCTTGGGTGGCCATGAGTGCCTGTGAAGTGTTAGACCGACGTTGTTGTTGTTTGTTGAACTTTGTATGTGATTGTGATTGTGGTGACCTGAGGTTGGGGGCCTGTAAGGACCGCTCTCAATCGATCCCGGTCGAACCGGTGACTTTTAAGACAAGGTTGACTTTCTGCCGGAAAAGTCAATCGAGGACTCGGGAAGTCACTCGGGGCTTTTCCGGGGCCCAAAAAGCTTAGCCGTCATCACGGTTGGCTTAATTGGGCCGTTTCCATTCATCTGAGTATAATATCGAAGGAAGTCAAATTTGGTCAAAATCGAGCTTTTTATCGAATCTTTACATTTAATTTTGGACTGCTGGATTTTAAATGGAAGAGAGTGGTCCCCACTATGCCAAGTGTCACTAATGGCTTGGAGGGAAGGAAAGAGGCTCAAAAGTCATCTCTACCCTCACTAGTTGTCCACAAAAGGGATAAGAACTAAAGAGTTTTTGGTCTTTTACACCTCTAGGTCTTTTTAAAGTATTAGATGACACAAAATCAGCTCACACTATAGTGTTGCAGCCGAAAATCACAAAGGGAGAGAGCAAGAGAGAAGCTCATTTCTTGAGAAAGAAGATAGTGAAGAAAACTTGGATTTTGGAACTAGTTCTTCATCCTTTTGACTCCAATTTACTTCCCTCTCCTTCATCTCATCATCCTAGAGGTATGGATGCTCTCAAATCTTCATTTCATCCACTCTCAATTCTTGGGGTTTGGCTTGAAATTGATGAACTAGCCTTATGTTTGTCTATTGGAGAAGGAGTAGTGAAGTAGGATGTTGAGATGATACTTTTGTTGAAGTTTGATGAACATTTTGGAGCTTTTGATTTGATTGTGATTTGGAGAATCATTGGAAACTTGTTTATTTGTTGATTTCTACCATGGGTAAAAGGTTTTTTGGAGGTATTTGATGGTTTTGGGAGCTGGAAATGGTTAAAAATGGAGTTTGGTGGTGGATTTTCGGGAAAAAGGAGCTGGAGGTTGAAGAAGGGCGGAACTGCCCTGGAGCGTCACGGATCCGTGACGGATCCCGTGACGGGTGATGTCACGGCTCCGTGAGGGAGACCGTGACAGCACACGTCACGGCTCTGTGACGTCTTCCGTGAGGGTCGGTGTCACGGCTCCGTGACCGTGTCCGTGACCGACCAGTTCAGAGGGGTTTTGAGGGTTTTCCCCCCGTTTTGAGCTTGGTTGGAGCTGAACTTTTGGAAGGGTTTTGGGGACCTTTTATTACTGTTAAGTAGGACCTAACTAGGGTTGTTTTGTGTTCAAAGACCACAAGACCTTGAAGAACGAAGACCTTGAAGAAAGAAGACCTTACCGGTACCCGTGTGAAGGACGGTGTGGTGACTATCGCTTGTGACATCAGAGTGTTGAGAGGAAGACCGCGAGGTAGGGAAAATCTTAACTTCTCATTTAAATAACGCTTAGTATGCATGTTAGGTTAATAAAAATGGAAAGGTCCTAGAATTGCCTATAGGATGCGAATAACTAGAATAGTCGCTTTTCAATTACTAATAAATGGATGAGTCTAGTATGCATGTTTAGGATGATGACTATTAGTGAAGCTTGCTTTCAATACTTGAGAATTGATTTACTGGTAGAGAGGCTGTGAAGAGCTCTCGGATTAGTTGTGTGCTAGGTTCACATGCTTGGTTGCTAGTATTAGGATATTCAAGAGTCTAATGGAACTAGATCGAATGCATGCTTGATTGTTCTTAGTTTTACTGAATGCTTGAATGATCATTGATTACTTGAGTGATGATTAATTGTTGATTGAACGGATGATCGAGTATGACTGGTTGTGCCGAGCGGTACAATCAGGTGATCGATGTACCGATGGTTCGTGACAGGTAAGTATACGGTAAGTGTGGGATGATTATTGGATGCCTTCTGTGTGATGAACGTGTGTACTTCTAAGATTGAGGATTAAGTGACGTCTTTGTGTGTTGTGGTTAAAGTGTCTTTCGATGAGTGTTGATTGATGGGTGAATGTTTATGGTTGTTCCCTTTATTCCTATTCTTTAAATGTATGAATGTTTGAATGTATGTTTGATTCGATACTACACCGGGGGGCGGGGTAATCCGGTGCCGTTGTGATGGTTGGAGTTGGACAGATATAGTGGGACAATGAGTGATGTGAGTAGCCTGAGAGCTCGGCAGATCCTACGGGATATTCATTGATTATTGGAGCCAGAGGGCTCGGCAGATCCTACGGGATATTGGTTGATTATTGGAGCTATTGCTCGGCAGATCCTACGGGATATTGATTGAGTATTGGAGCTATTGCTCGGCAGATCCTACGGGATATTGATTGAGTATTGGAGCTATTGCTCGGCAGATCCTACGAGGTATTGATTGATTATTGGAGCTAATGCTCGGCAGATCCTACGGGATGTTAATTGATTATTGGAGCTAATGCTCGGCAGATCCTACGGGATATTGATTGATTATTGGAGCTATTGCTCGACGGATCCTATGGGATATTATTTGATTATTGGTTATTAAAGCGTCACCCAAGTGGTGTGTCCCACGGGAACACTACTTGGCTCCCTATGATTTATGGTCCTTTGGAGGCATTCCGAATGGTTTTCGGTGCCCCGATGCATGTACCTCCTCTGGACCGAGGGGAAATCTGATATGACATGGATACTCTGGTGGATTGGAACATGGAAACCGAAGTGATCCCAGAATTTATCCATCGATAGGAGGCTTGAGTAAGCAAGTGGTTGGCTGGATATCAATTGCTTCCGTTTAATCTGTATGATACCTTATGTAAATTCTTTTATGGAACCTTTCAAGTTAAAATTATCGTTATCCTTGAGAATGCACTATCGATATTGTTACTTCTTATTTGTTTATTACATTTTTTGGTCTAAGGGTTTTTAAATACTTTTGTGATATCGAATTAAAGTAGTTTTAAATATTAAACTTGTAATTATTTCATGTTCCTTTATTATTTCCTTGTTAATTGTATTAAACTATGGATTCGAGTTACCTTTGTAAGCAGTTTACTATTTGACCTAAAGGTTGAGTTATTAAGGTTTTTCCTACTGAGCGTAAGCTCACTCCCTTTGGTTTCCGAGTGTGTTACAGGTGTGTCGGATGTCTAGTGAGTTCGAGGCTCGGGAGCTTTTGGACTTCTTGGGGTTTTTAGTAGAGTTATGTTGGTCTTGTGTATTGAACATCCTTTATTTTACTAATTACGCTGAGCTGTGACTCACGAGGATTTGAACTACTTGTTTATATACATCTTTTGAGGGAGCTTTTATGAGGATTTTAAGGTTTTATTAACTGTTTATGATTTCTATTTATTTCAACTCAGGTCACGTCTCGAGTCCGGTCAAATCCGGATTTGGGGCGTGACAGGGCCCGCTTCATAATAACGGGGGTCCTGTGATCCCACGCGTCTACATGTTTAAACGGGGTAGGGGGCCCGCCCGTGAGGAAAGGGGTCCGAGCCGCGCGTGCGTGGGTGGTGACAGGTCGACAGCCTGATCCGACTTTGTGTCGGGAAAAGTGCAACAGGTCGACCGCCTGGCCTAACAGGGATCGGTAAAGGGCGTGAGGGGGTTACTGAGTTGCTGGAGTGCGATCCTTTGCGATCTTGTTTGGTGTGCGATCCTTTGTGATCTTGGGTGTTGC
Organism: Erodium maritimum; assembly: GCA_963921825.1. NCBI lineage: Eukaryota > Viridiplantae > Streptophyta > Magnoliopsida > Geraniales > Geraniaceae > Erodium > Erodium maritimum. Next base: position 38,447,796 of record OY997596.1, read on the forward strand.
GTGGTTGTCTTTCGTGTCTTTGGAGGAAGTTGTAATCGTTGTGTCGGGTCTACATCACGTGTCCGAGTGTTGAGTCTGTTGAGGAAAGTAACAGTTTGTGTGTCAGTCGGGTTACTTGAGTTTGGGGATGGTAGTCCCCGGTGTTTGGGTTGTTGTTGGTGTTACCGGCATTGTCTGCTAAGTATGCCGTAGTCAGTCTAATATCCGTGGTGGTGAGCGAACGCTCACCCCTAGCTGCTTTTCCTACAGGTACTGGTCGGAGGATGGACTAGGTGAGCTTCCGAAGCTTGAAGAGCTAGGAGCGGGAGTCCGGGTTTACTTTTGAGTCTAGCGACGTACACTTGTATTTTGTCCGCTTGTTGGGACGCACTTTTGAGTTGTAAATTATGATTTTGTTTAAGTGAATGGTGGTTTTAAAATGATTTATTTAAAATGTCTGAAAGTGTTTTGTTGTTTTAAACGTTCGAGTTCCGGGTTCGGTTCTACTGAATTTGGGGCGTGACAAGCCTGCCTTGGCCTAATGCAGCTTTAAATTTCTCCACAATTGTTTCCCAAGTCTTGATTCTTTTAGGATTTGCACCTAAGGGGAAGCCTAGATATTTGGTAGGAAAATTTCCTTCTGAACAGGATAAAATTTCCAACAAAGAATTTTTCCTCACCTCATCAAGACTGAAAAAAATAGCTGAAGACTTATCATAATTGACAGATAATCCAGCAGCTAATTTGAACATGGTTAAAGCAAATTTGATACAGAGAGCACCTGAATATGTGTCTTGTATGAAGAATATAGTATCATCTGCAAATTGCAGATGGGATATGGTTGGGCCATTGTTCTGAAACTGAATTCCACTGAAGAGTCCTTGTCTCAACCCAGCTTTCATTAGTTGATTTAAGCCCTCAGCAACTAGGACAAATAGGAGGGGAGAGAGAGCACAACCTTGTCTTATGCCTCTTGACATTTGGAAGTTAGAGCTGGGGGAACCATTTATCAAAAGTGATACATGTGCTCTTAGACAAGACATTATCCAAAGCTTCCAAAGGTTACCAAAGCCCATCCTTGTTAGAATTTTGATGATATAGGACCAACTGATTTTATCAAAAGCTTTTTCAAAATCAGCTTTGAATAGTATAACTTTTTGCTTGGATGATTTGATATAATCTACTACCTCAGCAGCTACCATAATTCCATTTATAATCTGCCTACATTGGATGAAACCAGATTGTTCCTCCCCCACCAAATAGCCTATAACTTACTTCAATCTAGAGGACAAAAGTTTTGAGAGAATTTTGTAGCTTCCTCCCATCAAACTTATAGGTCTGTAGTCATCAAATGTTAAAGGAGCTTCATTTTTTGGAATTAAAGTCAGAAATGAAGAATTGATTCCTTTTCCAAGTTGTCCAGTGAGATAGAAGCAATGTAAAAATTTCATTAGGTCTTCCTTTATAATTTTCCAACATACTTGGAAAAATTTGAGAGTAAATCCATCTGGCCCTGTGGCCTTTTCAGCACTGCATGCTAATATTGCTTGAAGAGCTTCATCTTCAGTGAAAGGCCTCCCTAACCATTGAGCTTGCTGAGGGGAAAGGGATTGGAATGGAAGATCATGTAGATGGATATTTGATTCCATGCCTTGGGTAAACCTCTGAGAAAAGTGTTCTGCAACATCATTTTTAATACCTGAAGGGGAGGAAAGCAACTGATGATTGAACCAAATATGGCTAATTTTTTTGATAGCACCTTTGAAATTTGTCAGCCTATGGAAATATCTGGAGCCTCTATCTCCATCATCAAACCACTTTCTCCTAGCCTTTTGACTCCATAGTTTTGATAGCAGTTTATAATTCAATATCAAGGATGCTTTTAGTTCCCCTTTCAAAGCACATTCAGCTGGAAGGAGGGGCCTTGATTCCACAATTGAGTCTATTTCATCAATTGATTTACTGAGATTGGCAATGTGGGTTTCCAGATGCCCATACACTTGAGAATTCCTTACCTTGAGATCAACTTTCAAGAGATTGAGTTTAACCCATAGAACATAATAGGGTTGGCCATAAACTTGGTAGGAGGACCAAAATTGTTCCACAACTGCAAAAAATCTAGGATCTTCTGTCCAAATATTTAGGAATTTAAAAGGCCTAGGCCCCCAATCCACTAAGTTGTCAAAAAGGATTAGAGGCCTATGATCAGATATTGATCTAGGAAGGCATACTTGAGAGAGGGAGTTTAATTTTGCCAAGAATTCTTGTGATATGAGAAACCTGTCTATTCTGGATGCTCTTGATTCTGACCAAACCAGGTATACTTTCCTCCTTTTAGTGGGAGATTTATAAGTCCCATATTTAGGATGAATTGTTGGAACATATACATATCAGAACCACTAGGCCTTTGAGAAGATCTTTTCAGGTCTGAAGTAACAACATTGAAGTCTCCTCCCAAGAGTAGTAGAGTTTCAGAAGGAGGAGCGAAGATTATAGCCTCTAACTTGAGCCAAAGATCATTTCTCTCAGAGGGTATAGAGGGAGCATATATATTAATAATGCAGCAAGTGCTTTGGCAAGCCTGTAATTTACCAAACCAAAGAAGAGCACCCTTTTTTTCAAAAGTATGAGAGAAAGAGAAGTCTCTCAGTTTCCACAATATAATCAGACCACCTGAGGTATCTACAACATCTGTATAACAAGAATCCCAACCCCAATTAAGGCCACAGGTCCTAAGAAAATTGGCTGGCATAGAATCTAATTTGGACTCCTGAATCATGATGAGATTGGTGGCTTGCTTGTTCACCAAGGCACTGAAGCACCTTCTCTTCTGTTGAGAAGAAATCCCTCTCACATTCCATGAGAGGAATTTCATCAGATCTAGGAGGGGCCAATACTTGTGGCTCCTTTGTCCACCAGTTCAACAGGATCAGAGTCTTTTTCTAGATTGACAACATCCTCTTCTGAATCAACATCTTTGTGTACATATTGTTTTTTAAATTCCTGAAGATCTTCTATCTGGTTTAGAATGATCTGGTCTGAAACCCCAACTTTAAGACCGATGGCCTTACCAAAACCCCATGCTTTTTTGGCAAGAGAATTTTCATCCAAGAAGTTCTTTTTCTTATTTAGATCTGGTGTAGAGGTAGAAGCAAGCAAACCCTGAGCAATGGAAGGTTCTTCTGGAGCAATGAGCTTTGATCTTGTGCTATAAGAATGAGGAGTAGCTCCTCTAGAGATGTTCTTCTTCTTAGAACTGAGCTTAGTTTTAACTTTTTGAGTAGCTTTGGTTAGACCCATAAGATATGCAATTTCCATAATTTGTATTTGCTCTATTTGCTCTTGGGGGGAAGAGAAGCCAGCAAGGCAAAATAATTCACTATTCAGATAGTCTAGCCCTAAGAAATCCAGTGATTGAGATTGCAAAAGACCAATATCCTCTCCCTTTTCAGAGATGTTTAGAGCCTTGGATAGAGGGATGCATGGGGAGTTTGTAATTTCTTCTTGAGCCTCTCCCCTTAATAAATGCTCTTTAGCAACTGTCCTTTCTGGTATTATAAAAGAAGGATTTGTGGAGGTAGGGACCAGAATAATAGACTTATCCATCTGCCTTGAAGCTTTACCCAGTGGATTAATATTGCTGTCAAAGAGGGTTTCTTGAATAGTTGAAGTTTCCAAAGGGTTGATAGGACTTGTGAGTTGGCTGGAGAGGATTTGTCCCAAATGCTCTTGACTTTGTAATGCATTTTCTGAGATGAGAACATGTACTGTAGAGATTAATGCCTCAGCATTAGCCAAAGGTGTGGAGCTGATGAGAATGGTTACAGCCAATGGAGAGAATGATTCCTTTTGTTGAAGACAATGAATGTGGTGGACTGATAATGGATTGGAGTCAAAAGTGTCCTTAACCACTAAATTCTGAAGCTGATTTTCCTCAGCGCCCAAGTTGGAAGGAGAAAATGGGATTGGCTCATTAATACCTTTATCTTCAGTAGAATTAAGAACCTGAGCATTTAACAACAACAAGGGATTGGTTGTTGGAGAACCAATTAAGGCCTGAGAGAATGTCCTAACTTCAAGGTCACCAATTTGAGGATCTTTGGACTTGTCAGAACTAATAGTGTTAACCTCTCTTGAATTTTCTTCTGAAGATGAGATTATGAACTCGGAGGAGACATGATCCTCAGCATCTTCAGAGCTAACACTAGGATTCTCAAATGCAACCAGAGGAGGCAAATGATCTGAGGCTATTGAATTTATCAAAACCTTGTAAGAATTGTTGCCTAGGAATATCTCCACTTCCTCAGCAAAACATAATTTGATGGAGTGAATCAGAACATAAGCTATGTCAACATAGGTCCCATCTTTGGAGAGGGAATGAGTGTAAACAATGGGACCATAATCAGCTACTGCAGCCTGGAAGGATTCTTCACACCAACCCTTGAAGGGCACTCCATGAATTGCCACCCAAATGAATTTCCCACCTTTGCTGCATAAATTTTCAAAGCCTGGCAGAAAGGTTAACCATGTATTCAACCAACTTCCTTCAACCCCTTCTTCTTTCATAAGTTCATCATCATATTTTTCATCTGGACAAAAGACTAGAACTGCCTTGTTTCCCAAAGCCTTTAGTTGTACTTCATAGATACCCTGCAAAGCCATCTCTCTCATAATTCCTTCCACTGTAAGATTAACATGAGATACAACTAAATGGGCTCTCTTCAGTATCTTTGTATTGGCAGTGACTATCGAGCCTTTGTGAACAAAGTCATCAAAGGTGAGAAAGTTGTTAGATGCTTCTTGTAAGTTGACAGGAGTATAAGGTGAAGAGGATCTTTCCCAAGCTTTAGAGACATATAATCTATATCCCTTACACCAGTACCCATTATAGGCTTGAATGGCATCCTCCAAGGAAATTTGGCAACTGAAGTAAACAAAGTCATAGTCTTTCCCTCTCTTGTTTGGTTTAGAAGCTTTCAGAGCCTTGCAAAACCCTTTCAAAGTTCCAAATTCCTCATATAACCAGTTGGTGTTAGCCAAGGGATGTAGATTACATACAAATGCAATGAAGAAGGATTTCCTAGGAACCTCTGGTACAAATGAGCTCAGTCTCTTCTCAATAGTAAGAAATTTTCTCTTCTTATGTAATTTGCTAGGATGTACATTCTCAAAGCCAGGAGGGGGATAGCCCATAGAAGATGAATCAGGAGCCTCAAGAGTATGATCTGCAGCAGTTTCAATTCTCTTTTCCTTCCAAGATGCTTGAGCCTTGTTCCTAGAAACATTCTCCACAGAATTGATATGTATAGAGGGTCTCTCAGATAGCCTAAAAGAAACTCTGTTGGGTAGAGAAGGAGTTTGATTTGTATCCGAGTTACGAGGCTGGAAATACTTGTCATAGAACATTTTCTGTCCATGGAGCAATTTTGTATGTCCTCTAGGAGAATACTCTTGGGTGTGGTCTGAGGATGAAGGAGAGGCACAAACTCTACCCTTATTAAAAGGCTTCTTCTTCAGCAGCTTTTTCTTCTTTCCTGCTTCAAAAACGGGATTAAAGGTTGATCTTACTTGTTTTGAAGCCGAAGGAAGGAGATGGGATTGTAGGGCAAGAGCTTGATCCCCACTAAGTTCTTCGACAGTAAGAACCATGATATCAGAAGCAATCAGAAAACAAGAGTTCTTAAGTTGATGCTAATAAGAAGGGGCAATGAAGATCTTCAGCAGCAAATAAAAGCTAGAGAGACTTTCTTTGAGGAGAGAAAAAGGAAGTAACAGAGGACTTCAGTAACTGACTTCTCACAATCTCCACAGCAATCAGAAAACAATAGTTCTTGAGCTGATTGTATGGAGACTGGGATCAGATTGGCATCAGTAAGCGTAAGTGATCCATGTTGCAGCTTGATGTTGAAGAACCGAAGAACACCAAGAACTTGATGAAGCTGCTTCAAAGAAGCATTGTAGCTCTCGAGAGGGAACTAATATTTTCGGTTGGTTTGTTGTGGAGTGATTGTTCGACTTTGTCGCTGGATTTTGTACTTGTTTTGTTTTTTCTTCTGGTTTTAGCCCTTATAGGCTTAAGTTGGCTTATTGGTTGTTAGATTTTCTTAGGTAAGAGACATTGTCCTTGTGTGGGTACTTTGTTAGGTACTGGTGGTCTTCTTGTCAGTAAAAACTGGGTTCCAAGACCCGTGGTGTTCTCTGTGTAAGGGAAGTATTTTCAGGTTTGAGGTGTCGGTGGTTTCTTCGTTGAAAATTTGGGTATAGGATACTGTTAGACCCTTCCTGTTGGTTGGACTTTTATTGTTTCCTAAGACCTTTCTGTTTACCCAGTTTGGGGTTTAGTTTGAGGCTCCTTGGTTGGAGTGCTCTTAGTTTGTATGGTTTGAATGAGGGCAGAGCCCTTATCCTTGTCTTTTTTTCAAAGACTTGGATCTCTATAAAAGAATTTGCTGATAAAAAAAAACAAAAAACAAAAAACAAAACCATGGATCGAAATAGGTAACAATTAGGAAAAATGATGTTAAAATATAACCATTTTAGTAGTGATTCAACAAAATGATACGTATTTTTTAGGGAAAATATCAGTTTAGTACCTTTAACTATAAACTTTTAACACATTAGGTACCCTAACTAAAAAAATCGCTAAAAATGTACATTAACTATCAAAACATAACACGTTAGTCTTTTCCATCCGTTTTTGGATGGAAAATGGTCATGTGCACATGACCTTATTTATTTATTTATTTATGTAAATACCGATTTTACCCTTCAAACCTCTTATCCTCACAACTTCTGATCCTTTAACCCAAGGTTGTAAATGGCGCTAGGCACTAGTCGGGCGGTGAGGACCCCTAGGCGTTAGGGGGGGCTAGTCGGGGCCTAGGCGGATTTAACTTTTTAATATTTTTAATTATTAATAAATATATATTACACAAACATAATAAAAATATTCAAAATATAAACTACATTTGTATGATATAAAAAAACATAAAGTATCAAATTACAAAATACTAAACCAAATAATGCTCTAATTTTGATTTTACTATTTTTTTAAATAAAAATATAAAGGGATAATTCCATTTTAGTACCCTAAAACTTTCGGATTTCGTTTTTAGTACCCTAAATGTTTTTTGTGTCATTTCAGTACCCTAAATCTTTGTTTATTCCAATTTAGTACCCAATGTCTGATTTTCCATCCATTTTTGGATGGAAAAACGTCATGTGCCCTGCACATGACCCTATCTTTTATAATAATACCAAAACTACCCTTCGGTAGTTTTAACAAATTGAATTTTTGAAAAATAAAAATGACTTTTTATAGATAAAAAATCAGACATTGGGTACTAAACTGGAATAAACGAAAATTTAGGGTACTGAAGTGGCACAAAAAACATTTAGGGTACTAAAAACGAAATCCGAAAGTTTTAGGGTACTAAAATGGAATTATCCCAAATATAAATTATAATGATGAACCACCAAAGAGAGACACGTGTCATATTCTTTTTATCATGAAATTTAAGACCATTACAAACATAGTCTCTCTCACCTTTTCATCTCTTTTTCAAATGTCCGATTTCACAAACAAGAGTCCCAAAATTTTGATTAATCGGGTGGGACGACGAGTCGGATAGTTTTCAGATTTTAGGGCCTAAGCGAGACGGCGAGTCGGACATTCTTATAGATTTTGGGGCCTAGACGGACTAAGCGGGGACTTTTACAACCATGCTTTAACCATGTCTCTTTCCTCGCAGCTTTTGATCATGCCTCTCTCTCCCTCAGACCACTTCCTCCATCTCTCATCCCTCTCTATTCTCACCGGCATGTTCCTGGAGCTCTTGGCCTGAAACGGCGTAGTCCAGATCTTGTAATTAAGGTTGGAGCCTAGATCTCCCTCCACGCTCAAGATGACGTCGAGGCCGACCCCAACGCCAAGTGCAGTGGAGGCCACGACGGCATTGTGTTGGTGGTCGGAGGGGGCTACGACGGCGGTTCGGAGAATGATATTGATTTTGAATCTCATGTGTAGTGATTTCAATAAACAAAAAAATTGGGTGATTTGAGTCCAAGAGAGAAGAGTAGGTTTGGGGTTTTGGGTTATTTGAATCAAATTGTTTCTAGATCTATGATGAGCAGGAAGCATAAGAAGTTACAGAAGTGGTTTTGAATCAAATTGTTTCAACAAGTCTGTGTTTATGAGGTTTTGTTTTGGCGATGAAGCTTCTGAGTAAACCATTTCTTGATCATTTAGGTTTTTGACAAAATGTGAAATAAAAATAGAAATGAAAAAAGAGTTAGTATAAACCACCTGAATTAAAATGAAATCTGAATTAATTAATAGGAAAAATAAAGATACTAAAAAGTTGAATTAATTATGTAAATTTCAATTAAAAAGAGAACAGAGAGAGAGAAAAGAAAAAAAAATCTGAATTATATAAAAAAATGATTTTTAAAATAATAAAACTGAATAAAAGTGATTTTTTTAATGATAAAAATTATTTTTAAAAATAATAACTGATTTTTTAAAATAAAAAATGAATTTTAGAAAATAAAACTGATTTTTTAACATTGAAATTTGATTTTTAAGCAATAAAACTATTTAAAAAAATAAAAATGAGTTTTTAAATAACAGAACTGATTTTTTTAAAATAAATACAAATTAAAATGAAATTTTCAGTGCTGATAAAAAAAAAAAGGGAAAATATCATAATGGTACTCTAAGTAGACGTTAGATACCTTAACTAAATTAATCACTAAAAATATACCTTAACTTACGCAAAGTAACATTTTGGTACACGTTGTTAATTTTCCATCCAACAAGCATAAAAAGAAGAAAATACCCATTACTTATCATCAAATTTTCAAAACTTTGCCATCAAATCAAAAGTTGACAACTTGTAACCTGTTCTTGTATTACACTCTGTCCCAAACTATTCCCTCCCAATACAAGGAGGGCACAGTAGAAACATCAAAGAGGAAGAGGTTACAAGTTGACACACTTCTGGTAGACCAATTTTAGAGTTAGTATGTGCTACAAAATCACAAGACATCTTCGAACCAAATAAATGGGAGACATAAAATACAAAATGGAGGTATAAACTTACAGCAGTCTAGTCCTGGTAGACCAAATATATGTTGCACCACTCCATGTAAACACAGTTTGATTCACTATCACCCCGAAATGGCAGGGTAGCTTCTATACACAAATTGGATTATTGACAAACATTAAAGATGAAACTCGTACTCAAAGCTGCGCCCATGGATATCCTTTCTTCAGTCTGGCGCGATATATCTACCATCTTCACAAAAGAGGTTCAAGCTTGCCTCTGGATGACAAAATTCTTCTTCCTCACAACCCTCCCTCTGTGCAAATAGATCATTGCCCAACACATTTTGAATGTCCGTCCTGATATATTTCATAATCATACATCCGATGTTTCCAGACACTCTTTTGGGTTGGCATAGAAGTAATCCTCTTCTTTAGGTCTGTCTTGAATAACCAACCTTTCCGTCGGCTTTCCCATACGATCTGCATGCGCTTCTTTCACAGCAGCAGAAAACTCATCCCACCCCACAACTCCAGTATTATACTTGTCTATCAGATCAACTAGAAACCTTCTATCAGGAACAATTGTCTGCCTATACCCAAGAAATCTGACACAATACAGCACAAATGGCTAACCACTTACAGAGAGAAGATTGAAAAAAGAGATGGATAATACTAGAAATGTAACTTCGCAAAAGGTGAACAGCTATCAAGTTTTCTCATAAAATTAACCAACAGCTTGAACTCAATACTATCAACCTCGGCAAGGCTAGAGTAATAAAATGGACAGGACAATGGAAATTAAGTAGGAAAATAGAAGTTTGCTGACTAAGGGACATACAGTAATGATAGACGAAATTATTTATCTAGAAAAGGCGGAAAGAAACTAATAAGAAATTTACCGATTAGGAGTTAAGGTACAAATGCTTTCTATTCGATTCAATTATTAATACTAGGGAAAGTTTAGAATCGGTTCAAATACTTCTTAACCACAGATCACTTTTTTGTTTGGATTGGACACAACCTAAACAAGAGAACAGGTGTTTGAATTTGGAACTAATCGAATGAATCACCAAACCTGTTGATCAATTGCAGAAGTACTATTAACATAAACTAAGTACCTGCGATGGCCTTCAACAACTTTAGCCATGTTTCCATCATACGTCGGTATGAATATATCACACTCTAGAGAGACTAGATAATCTAATGCTGCCATCTGGGATGAGTGGTTCTGGAAAAACTGAAGGTCTGAAGGTTCCAACAGTGTCTCCTTCCTCACCTATTATAGCAGCACAACAAAGTGTAAGCATACGAAGAAACAATAAGATGTGCCAGAATTCAATGAGTTGACTTCAGGAATCCCCTCTACTGACCAAATTGGGATATGCCTCTGCAAGAGCGGCCATTCTCCTGTCTCCACCATATATCTCACCAGCTGCAATGTAAATTTGAATACTTCTATCAATGTCCAGTGCCCTAAGCATCAGAGTAGTCTCCTCTGGCGTTGACGGGCACAATCCGTCTCTCCTCTTCAATTCAGAATTTATTATTTTCTCTTTCCACCAAGGATATGCGTATCTTCAAAGACAAGATAACTATGAGACACTGCACTATAACTAAATTTGAGACAAACTGACACAAAATAAAATAATAAAATTAATACTAGACTCACAGTAAGGAAATAAGTAAGTTAACTAACCTCATTCTTGTCAACTCTTCAACCTCTTCATTGTTGCATCCTTGAGTACAGCCAGAAAACGCCAACATGTCCATTTCGTACCTAAGATGAAGTACCAGGAACCGACCTTTTTGCCTTAGAAGCTTAATAACCTTTCTGCCCAACTCCTCTATTTGAGGCGTAAATCTCAGGGCACTGTAATTCACTCGGCAGCGAAGTTTCTGAAGCTCCAAAGGTTGACCATTGTTGGCAAGTCGAGTGTCAGTTCTATTCAAATGTACAACCTTGTACTTACGTATCAGAGGTAGAATCTGCACATCAGAGCAATGAAAACAATTACATATTAGTTTGCAAGCGATACCAAAATGCCACAATGATTGTGAAGGAGAAACTCCATCCAGACAAAAGATGTTTGAGATTTAGGTGGAATGGAAAACAGAGAATTTACCTGATGATCATAGTATGATATATCGGACCAACTAATTGGCGGCATTGAGTAAAACATCCCTCGTTCAACTCTTTTCTTTAGCCTAAATGGCAGCTCTTTCAATATCCGAACCTCATCTCTCAAGGATGTAATGAAATGATCCACATCAAATATATCCTGAAACTCACTGCCATACAACACAAAAATGCAATGAGTAATACTAAATTACTGGTTCATAGTAAGGGGGGAGGAATATTTAGTTTCCTGACATTCCGAAAAATTTAGTGGCTACAAAAACTATAAAGCATAAATGAATGTACCTAGGATCTGCCCAAAATGATGTTTTATCCAGCTCAGGGACAATTAGAGTGACATTTAAATATCTTGCAATTGCAACCATGTCACAGATCTGCAATTTTTTTAAACATAAATCAAGACAACAACTCGTATATAAAGATACGGAGTATAAGAACAAGAAGTATATGCATAATTCCAGTGAAACTAGCTAGGTACTCACTGCTGCTCTCATTTGATTCAGTCCTCCATTGCAGGAAACCATCAAGTAACCATTGTTCTTGTAATACCCTAGCAGTCCCACACAAATATCACATCAAACGAATAATAATAATCAGAAAAAGACCTAGAAAACGACACAGAATTATAGATAATTGGACATTTCTTATTTCATTCCATTTCTAATTACTAATTGCATACGCGATTCCTCTCATTTTTGTAAGCATTTTGCGATCCATTCAACATATAGCAACCAAAATTAAAATGTCAAGCTGTGCTATAATGTACATATAATTAGAAAACTAAACACTTGATTATCTCGAGGAAGACGGAAGAAACTCACTCTTGGGAGGAAGAGCTCGAGCCTGGACAGCAGGCATCTTATCCAGCACCACCTTGGCAGCCAATTCCTGAGAGAAACAAGAGGGCCAACCCTTCAAAACTCTAGGCCCCCACATATCTCCGACGGCCGTCAATTGCACGATGCAAGTCCAAAGCAACACAGATGTTGTAGCTCTTATTATCCACAGTTTGATCCTCCACCTAGAGGAAGACACCATCATGGAGTTCTTCAGCTTCTGCACTTTGCTCTCCTTGAGCCCCATATATTTCTCTTTTCCCTTCTACCCTCGATGCCCGAACCTGTGCTCACTCCTCTCTAGCATGACATTAAAAGGACACTTCCACATACTCCATCAACATCTTCTCTCAACAATACCATGTCCTAGTTTCCCCAATGGCCTTCAATTTGGATCAATGTAGGACTAAAACGCAGTCAGAGAATCCAAATACCAACGACCAGATTGATAAAACAAACCCAGAAAGCGACTTTCCCGAATCTTCAATGCTCGAAAGACGGCTAAAGAGAGGACCAAATCAATATCAGACGCCCAAATGGCCTAATCTGAAATGCCCAATTGACAGGTTCTTAACTTCTCATCAGAATAACACCAAAAACTCCGAAATGAATTCACATTAACCAGAGATCCGATCTTCCACCCCCACCGCACTCGAACCCTACACCAGAAGAAAAATACGCTCGGTAAACGCACGACCGTATGGATACGAAGACGATTGGCAGATCTCGGTGGTTCTTCCGACGGGCGATGGTGAGAGTTAACGGCGGCGAGTGTGGTAGCTGGAGCAGAGGTGTGAGGGACACAGAATCTGAGGAAGAAAAGCGAGGTTGGTGTGGACAAGACTCAAGAGCAAGAGGCGACTGTGTGAATGAATGGGTTTAACTTAACCATGGTTAGATGTTGCCCACGACAAGCCAATACGCGCGAGCCAGCTGCGTTCTGATACGGGTGGACCCACCGGAATTAAACGGGCATGTACGTGTCAGATATCCATCGGCGGACGGTGGCTCCATCGATCGGACGTTTATTCAAGTTCGTATTTATGTCTCGTACATGCGCTGGATACGGAAAACCGACTGCGTGTCGAGTCGCCGACAAAATATTGCGATATATTCTTTTTCTCTAGTTTTACGGGGAGGAGAAATCAGGTGACAACCATGTTTTAACGTAGGAACCGCGAGAACAAATATAAGTCATCCATTTTAAGATTGAATGGATGAAATACAATTGAGTAATTGACTTGTTGACTGCAAAAAAACAACACTTTTTAGTAAATGGTAAAGGTTTTTCAGTAAAACTATCATATTATTTTTTTAACCAATTCACTAATTTAATTTTTTCCTCTTCGTTTGAACTCCAATTGACTTCAAACTTGTGTCATTAGTTTTTTTTTAAGGTCTTTCTATTAAGATCATTCATGAATATATATTGAACCACGAAAAAAAAATTATTTCGGTGTTGATTTTTAAAAAAAAAATCTAGGTAACTTTTATCAACATTTTGCTCAGAATTTATCAAAACTTTTACACTGGTTTTATCAACACTTTACAGTGATTTTATCACATCATTTTCCAAAATTGATCATGATTTTATCACCTCATCGCGTGCTTTTTATGAACACCATTTTTTTACAACACTAAACGCTATGTTTATAATTCAATTTACGTGTGTTTATCACCTCCATCACATGTTTTTTTGAAGCACGAAAAAAATTAGTTCGGGACTGTTTTTTAAAGAAACTATATCTGGGTAATTTTTATCAACACTTTACTCTGAGTTTATCAACACTTTATACTAATTTTATCAACACTTTATACTAATTTTATCAACACTTTACACTGGTTTTATCACCTCATTTTCCAAAACTAATCATGATTTTATCACCTCATCGCGTGCTTTTTATGAACACTAGTTTTATCAACACTAAACAATAGGTTTATCATTCAAAATATGTGTTTTATCACCCACATCACATGTTTTTTTTGAAGCACGATTTTTTTTTTCGCGGCTGGTTTTTAAAGAAATTATATCTGGGTAATTTTTATCAACACTTTGCTTTGGGTTTATCAACACTTTATAATGGTTTTATCACCCCATTCTCCAAAACTGATCATGATTTTTATCATCTCATCACGTGCTTTTTATGAACACCAGTTTTATCAACACTAAATACTTGATTTATCGTTGAATTACATGTGTTTTATCACCCCATCACAAGTTTTTTTTTATCAACGTTAAACTATAGTGTCTCACACTTATTATCAAAATCTAACATGGTTTTTATCACCTCATTATTTGTTTCTTATCACCTCATTACATGTTTTTTTATCAACATTTAGTACTAGTTTGGTACTCTGATATAAAACATTTATTAGTGAACATTTATCAACGCTCAATATTTTGATCACCTTGATATAAATTTTTATTTTCGTGCTTCAAAATATATCCATGACTGATCTTGATTTAAAGCCCATGAAAAAATAAAAATATTGGCGCAAGTTTGAAGTTAATCGGAGTTCAAACGAATCGGGAAATATTAAATTAGTGAATTGGTAGCAAAACCCAACTAATCCTCTCTGGTAAAAACTCTCTCTAGTTTGAAAGTCGCCGGCGATGCCCCGTTCCTGATTTTCTGATCGGAGTTGAATGATTCTGAATTCGAATACCGTCTCTTCTCTCCTATGGATTGATGGTTCTAAGAAAGAGGGATCTACTCTGAGGCGGGCCATGGACATTCCTGATCGTTGGCCTATGTCTACCTCAGGAGTTTCATCTGCAGTCCCGAAAGTCTCCGGTAAATCTTTAGCCACTCCGGCTCTCTCAGTGGCTTCTCTGATCTACAGATTTGATAAATCACTGATCCCGCCGATCATCTCTGATTCAGCTCATTCAGAACCCTCCAATTCTGCTCACTCAGAGCGCAAACCCTCGTCCCTTAAAGCCTCTAAGGACGTTGATCCCGGTAAGCTATTTGTCTGCAATTTTCCTTCCTCTATCAAGGAACCTTGGTTATTTAGACTCTTCTCTGAGTTTGGTGATGTTTCTGGGATTTTTCTGAGCAAACGATCTACTTCCTCGGGTCGTCCCTTTGGTTTCATTCACACCACTCCGGAACACTCTCAGAAGATGATTGATGCTCTGAATGAGGAATGTTTTTCGGGTAAGCGTCTATTGGTAGTTCATGCTTGGTTGAAGGATTCGAGAAGGACCACTAAGTCGTCTTGGAAGCCCACCTCTCCCATTGGTGCGGCTCCATCTCCTGTGAGTTCCTCTGTTAAGACGATTGAAGGTGCGATTGATGACTCTATGAAATCGCAGGCCATGAGTAGTGTTATGGGTATCTCCAACTCCTCATCCTCTCTTTCCTCCATTAGCGATGAGCTTGTGCAAGCTGGTTTGAGCCGTTACAGTATCAGGAATTTTTGGAACAGAGTATTTAAGGTTTCTTCTTCTGTTGAGGGTGATGATTGGACTGCTTTGTCACCTTCGTTTGATGTGGTTCGTTCCTCTGGTAGCCTCTTTACTGAACCTGGTCTATTATAATGGTGCTCGGTTACAGGTCTTCCCTTCCATGGATGGACCTCAGATACTTTCGAGGCCATTGTAGCTGCTTTAGGCGTAGTCTTGCAAATCATCAGAGCCGATTATGAGAAGTTATTCTTCCTCTTTCACTGTTCAGATCACCTCTCACCCAAGCAGTTGTTCTTGCGCTTGGACGGAGTTATTTCTCCGATTTGGATCGATCCGTTTTTAGTTGATACAGTACCCCGGTCGATTCCGGCTCCTTCCTCCTCTTCTGTTCCATCAGAGAGTGATTCTCCGATGACTCCCAGCTTGCCTGAATTCTCAACAAGTCCGGTTCGAGTTGAAAATTCAAATTTGAATTCGAATGACGACCTTCGTGGGATCGGTAGATCTCCCTTATCCAGTCAAGGCTTTGCAGATTTTGAAGACTCCTTCTTGGGATCTCCTTCTCCCTCCCCTGTTCCGGATTCCTCTTTGGGCCTCTCCACTATCCAAGTTGTGTAGGAGCCCATTTCCTCGCAGGTCCTTGCTTTGCGTGAGTCGCAAGAAACTTCATCGCCTCCCGTTTTTGGGCGTTCCCGAGATACGAAACGTCTCTTCAGGGTCTCTGGTCCTTCCAAACATCACTCGCCGGTCAGTCTCAGGAAACGAAAGGATGATGCTTGGGCTTATGTTAAAAAAGTAGGGCATAAAGCTTTGGAGAAGGGAGACGATGCCAGGGAGCAGTTCGAAAACCTTGATGATGAAATCTCAGGTAAGCTTCTTTTAGAGGAAGCTGAATTTTCTGATCCTGCATTGGATTAGGGTGGGGGTACTTTGCTTCTCCTCCCATCCTCTTCACCTCAACTTGCCTGAATTATAAGGCTCCTCTCGTGGAATTTGAGAGGAGCCAACTCCTCGCAGAAGAGGAGGGAGTGTAAGCATGTGCTGTTTTCTTATAAGCATGAGTTTGTCTTGCTCCAAGAATCAAAAATAGAGGACGTTACCTCGGCATTTCTTCGAGAATGCGGCTTGTTCTCTGGTTGGGGTTACTGTTTTATTCCTTCTGAATGTGCTTCTGGAGGTGTCATCTCTGCTTGGAAAGAGTCGTTTTTCTCTTTGGTCTCTTCCAAACCTGTTGGTAATGCATTGGTTTGGTCGGGTACGTTTCTCCCCTCTTCTCTGAATATATCCATTGTCAATATTTATGGACCTTGCTCTTTGGCTGGTCGTCATGCTCTTTGGGATTTGATCGTTTCTGAGCGCCCCCTCCTCTCTGATATTTTGATTTTGGGGGGTGACTTTAAGTCGGTTTTGAATGAAGAAGAGAGACGTAATTGCTCAACCAGTAGCTTGGACTGCTCTGTTTTTTTATAATTTTCTGCAGGATATGGGTATGATCGATCTGAATCTTGTGGGAGCGAGTTATACCTGGTATGGTGGAGGTTCCAAGGCTTCACGCTTGGATCGTTTTCTTGTTTCTCCTCAGGTGCTGGCCTCTTTTGATTCAATTGTATAGCAAAGCCTTCCACGCTCTATATCCGACCATCGCCCTATTTTGCTACATTCAGTCACAACAAATTGGGGTCCAACACCATCTCGTTTTATCAATGCTTGGACAAAGCATAAATTCTTTAAATCTAATGTGCAGGCTCTATGGAATTCTTATTCTTGTTAAGGTTCAACTGCTTACTGTCTTTGGTATAAGTTTAAGAAGCTGAGAATTGATCTTCAGAGGTGGAATCTTGAGGTTTTTGGCCGGACTGATAGGGAGATTGATCACTTGGTCGCTGAGATTGATAATTTGGATAAAACGTTGGAAGATCGAGATCTCTCTGATGCTGAATCTATAGAACACTTTTTGTTGCGTGTGACTTTAATACGCAAACAACGTTCCTTGGCCTATATCTGGAGCCAAAAAGCTCGAATAAAATGGAACAAGCAGGGTGATGTTTGCTCAAGATTTTATCACCGGATTGCCAACTTACGAGCAGTCAAAAACAGGTCGGTTCGGGTGCAGGTTGGAGAGGTTATATTCACTGATCCGGAGGCAATTAAGCTGCAGGCTGCTGAACATTTTAAGCAACGGTTTTCTGGCCAGAGGGTACCCGTTTAACTCTACAACACTTGCCTTTTGCTCGTCTCTCCTCCTTCCAAGCTTCTCTTTTGATCGAGCCATTTTCAGTGAATGAAATCACAGCTGCTATTCGTGACTGTGGCGACGACAAGGCACCCGGGCCGGACGGGTTCTCTCTTTTATTTTACAAGACTTGTTGTGACATTTTGAAGGAGGATATTCTCCGTTTCTTCTCGGAGTTCTATGTCTCGGGGAAAATTGGAAAGGGTATTAATTCAACCTTTCTAACTCCCATCCCAAAGACAAACTTGGCAGCGAGCTTCAATATCAACCATTTAGCTTGATCTCTTCTCTTTATAAGATTATGTCGAAGGTCTTGGCAAATCGCTTTCGTCAGGTCTTAAATGATGTTATTAGTGATGCTCAATCGGGTTTTGTTGATGGTAGGTAGCTTGTAGATGGAGTTCTCATAGCCTCTAAGGTCATTGATCTAGTTAAAAAATCAAAGGAGGAAGTGGTGATTCTGAAACTTCACTCTGAGAAGGCCTTTGATAAGGTGAATTGGTCCTATTTAGATGAGGTGGTGTCTAAGATGAACTTTCCCTCCAAATGGCGCTTTTGGATGAGTTCATGTTTTCAGGCTCATATTGCAGTTCATGTTTTCAGAATGGATTACGTCAAAGTTGCCGTCTTTCGCCTTTTCTTTTCCTTATAGCAGCTGAAGGTCTTCACCAGGTTTTGGAGAATAGTATTCGTTTGGGAGAGTTCTCAGGGGTGCAAGTGGGGGTTGATGGCCCTGTCGTCTCTCATTTCCAGTATGCTGATGACACTCTACTCTTTTTAAAGCTTTCAGTTGAAGTCCTGCAGTTGCTCAAGCATTCTCTGATTGGTTTTCAGGCTTGCTCTGGACTCAAGATTAACTTTGAGAAATCCATTTCTATTCTCCTTAATCGGAGAACTCTATCCCCATAAATTGTTGCTTCTTCCTTGGATTGCTCTGTGGGTTCTTTGCCTACCAAATATCTTGGTTTCATGCTTGGAGCTAATCCCCGTCGAGCTTCTTTTTGGCAACCTGTAATTCAGAAGTTCAAAGCTGCTCTGGCTCTTTGGAAGGCTAAGGATCTTTCCTTTCCTGATAGGTTGGTGCTGATTAAATCAACCTTATCTGCTTTGCATGTATCCTTTATGACTCTTTTCAAGGCACCTAAAGGGGTTTTGGCCGAACTTGAGGCTTGGAGGAGGCGCTTTTTATGACATAATCTGGCTCACTCTAGAGTTTTATGCAAGGTTCGTTGGTCCACTGTTTGCAAACCCAAATGTGAGGGTGGTTTGGGTATTCGAGGCTTGGAAAATTTTAATAGGAGCCTCTTGGCCAAGTGGTTTTGGCGTTTTTCCTCTGATAAAGACTCTTTATGGAAGCGAGTTTTATGTGCTAAGTATGGCTGGCGCCTTTCTGAATGGGACCTCACAGCACTTGACATGTCTGGATCCTCTTTTTTCTTCAAGCATGTTCTATCTTTAGCTGATGACCCGAGTTTTAGAGCCATCTTTGGTGATCAGAGTCTTCACTGGTGTCTTGGTGAAGGGGATCGGATTCGCTTTTGGCAAGACGTCTGGATTGAAACTCGGATCTCCGTTTTTGATTCCCTCGGCTGTACACTATTTGTGACGCCAAATGGGTTCTTGTTTCCGAGTTTTGGTCTGATGGTATGTGGAATTTTGAGTATCGCCGCCCCTTCTTGTTTGTGCAGGAACATGAGGAATCAGAGGCTCTCATGGCTCTTCTAGCCACTGTGCTTGTCAATCCTGGTTCACCTGATAGGCTTTCTTGGTCTCAAAGAGAGTGGGGTTTCTCCTCTTCTTCAGTTTATCTCCTTTTGTAGGATCCCTCTTCTCCTGTTTTGGAGCCCTGGGCCGTTTTCCTTTGGATCAAGAACCTTCCTCCAAAGTATATTGTGAAAACCGACTCGGTAAAAAGAATTAATTTATTAAATTTTAATCGTTCGGAACGTTGAGGTTGAAATCTATTTCGGTTTTGGAAAAGGCGAGGCTGAAATTCGATTAAATTCGTTAATCGTGTAAAAAAAAAGGGGGGGCTAGACCAGGCAGACCCGGCCCAAGAAGCTGACCCGGCCCAGGCTTCTGACCCGGCCCAAGCCCGGAGTATAAAAGCCCTTTTTAGGGTTTACTCCCCATTCTGCAGCTTCTTCTTCGATTCCCCCCTCTCAGCCGAACCCTCGCCGACCCTCACCTCTCCTTCTTCGAACTCATCCCCGACCTCCTTCCTCCTCCTCCACGCCGTCTTCGTCGCCCTCACCGAATCCGGCCACCACCCTCTCTCCCGTCTCCATCTCCGGCCCTCTCCCTCCCTCACTCCGTCTTCGTCCTCTTCGAACCTCATCCCCGACCTCCCCCTCGTCCCGCCGTCCTCCCTGAGTTCTCGCCGCCACCGTCTTCAACCGCGCGCAACCGAACCGTCGCCCTCCGTGAGATCCGCAACCGGCGTCTTCACGCCCGATCTCGCCGGCGTCTTCACGCCCGAGCTCGCCGACGTCTTCACGCCCGAGCTCGCCGGCGTCCTCACACCCGCGCTCCCTCGAGCCTTTTTCTCCAGCGATGGCCGGACGCTTCGCCGTCGCCGTGCACGCGGACTCGCCGGCGAACTCGCCAGATCTGGGACGAGACCACACCGTCCAGATCTCCGTCGCACCACACCGTCCCCGTCACCGTTATTTTTAATCGTTCGGAACGTTGAGGTTGAAATCTATTTCGGTTTTGGAAAAGGCGAGGCTGAAATTCGATTAAATTCATTAATCGTGTAAAAAAAAAGGGGGCTAGACCAGGCAGACCAGGCCCAAGAAGCTGACCCGGCCCAGGCTTCTGACCCGGCCCAAGCCCGGAGTATAAAAGCCCTTTTTAGGGTTTACTCCCCATTCTGCAGCTTCTTCTTCGATTCCCCCCTCTCAGCCGAACCCTCGCCGACCCTCACCTCTCCTTCTTCGAACTCATCCCCGAAATTGGGGCGTGACAGCTTGGTATCAGAGCACGAGGTTTCACACCTCGGACTGCATGTCAATTAGGTGGGAGAGTCGAGTCAGTAAAGTCCCGTCGTGCGTTGGGTACGCAAGTCGGAACTCGTGTGTAGACCCGTTAGGACTTGAGTCTTGTTTTTGTTATGTACTTGTGCAGTACGGGGTTACTGGCACAGCGTTTGTGTGTTGCTGCGTGAAATGTTTTTAAACTGTCGCGACTCGACTCAGGGGCGCCCCTGTAGTCGAGCGTGACGGTGTTGATGTCAAGTGGGTACAATGTAGTTTGGGGACGCCTGGACCGGGTTGTAACTACCTGATGTCAAGAAATGAGGTTTTAATGAAGTGGAGAAAGTTTTTAAAATCTGATTGGCCCTGAGGGCGTGTTTGATTTTGGTTGGCCCGGTGGGCGAATGTTGTTGTGTTGTTGTTTGGCCGTGTCGGCTTGTGTTTTGGTTGAGGTTGAATGACTTGACTTGTCTGTGAGTCGTGGCGCGTGTGTGTCGTTTAAGGCAAACTTTTAGGATTAAAACGGGTTAAGATTCGAGTTGGAACCGAGTTTGGAAAACAGGTCTGCGCGAGCGTCACGGATCCTGTCACGGATCCGTGACGGACCAGAGCGTTTTGGCGAATTTTAGCTTTTTTGTCACGGCACCGTGATCCCAACCGTGACGGGGTCTGTCACGGGTCTGTGACCCCTGTCTTTTACACCGTCTTGATTACGCAGGTTAGTACTATGGTTGCATGATTTGGTTCGCGTTCGTACAGTTTGAGTACCGGGTTGGCGTAGTTGTGTCCACAGTCTTGAGTTCGAGACTCTTTGATGACCTACGGTAGTAATACAGCGTCTCGGTGTGAGAGTCTCGCCGGGTAGAGGTTAGGGTTGGTGCGCTGCGGCGCCGTACGAACTAGGTCTTCCCTTGCGTGAACGGGTGGTTTGAGGTTTCCTTCACGTGAGTGGCTTGTTTGAGGTTCCCTACATGATCGAGTAACTAGGGTATCAAGGATGTGAGCAATAGTGGGTTGCTGAGATGACAGTAGGATCCCCGTTGGAATTTCTCTACGTGATCGGGTAATTGGGGCATTGAGGTTGTAAGCAACAGTAGTCGCTGAATTGAGAACATAATCCCCGTTTCGAGGTTTATCTTACGTGAGCGAGTACTTGAGGTGTTGATAGCGTGATCAGTGTGACGGTTGGCATCAGGTTTGAGGTAGTGGTTTGCCCGGGTTAGATTGGTAAGTCCTTGGTGCGTTACTAGTATGCCATAATCGAACGGGTGTCCGTGGAGGTGAGCATAACGCTCATTCCCCTTTACTACTTTCCCGCAAGGGATGAGTAGCGAACACTGGTTTGGTTGCGGAAAGTTACAAGTAAATGCATAGAGGACCGGGTGAGGGTTGGTGCTAGATTTTACCAGAGTGACTAATGGAGTGGTTTTCGGTCTCTGCCTTGAGCGTCGTTTCTGTTGGATGTCGGGACGTCACACTCGTTTGTGTCATCGAGTTGTGCGGAAAAGTCGAGGCTGAGTTTAGAGCCGTTGAGTCCACCCCTGCGTCTGGACACGCTGGTTGGTGGTGGCGTGGTGTTGACGAGAGTCTGTCGTGCCTGCGAAGTCAGAGAAGCGAACCGACACAAGAGGTTCGAGAGAGGGCTCAAGAACCATGAAGTTGGATCGAGTCCTCAACCCGAAGAGTCGGCTATGTTCGGAGTTGGTAGGCACGACGACGGCAGTGGAGCGAGGTTTTTAGAGAGACTACGAGGATCCGTGAGGATCGGCATCGACTGAACTTGTGCGTATATCCGTGGGAAGGATACTTACGAAATGAAAACCTTTAACGTAATCTTGGGAGTAGATTGGCTGGCGAAGTACCGAGCCAATATCGACTGCCACAGACGACGAGTGACGGTGTCAACGGGCAACACGAGAGGTTCGTGTATTCTCGGCAGTGGGAGCGGAGTTCTCCTGTCGGCTGGTCCGCAGTGGAGGAAGTATCGGCCGGGCAGAGCCGAGAGTTACCGCGAAGGGTACGGGGGTTTCCCTAGGTCTCTCCTGAGGAGTTGAGCGGGCTTCCACCAGTTCGTGAGGTGGAGTTCAGGACTGACCTGGTGCCGGGAACGACAGCGATATCGATGGTGCCTTATAGGTTCGCACCAGCCGTGTTGACTGAGCTGAAGAGGCAGCTCGAGGAACTTTGGGAGAAAGGGGTTTATTCGTCCGAGCACATCACCGTGGGGAGCGCCAGCACTCTTCGTGAAGAAGAAAAGTGGAGAGCTTCGGATGTGCATGGACTACCGGAAACTGAACCAGGTTACGGTGAATGACCGATACCCGATGCCGAAAATTGATGACCTGTTCTACCAGTTGAGAGGGTCGACGTATTTCTCGAAGATCGACCTGCGATCCGGATACTACTAGTTGCGAGTCCGAGAGGGGGACGTCGCAAGGACTGCATTCCGGACATGCTTTGAACATTACGAGTTCTGAGTGATGGCCCTGAACTACCGAACGCACCTGCAGCGTTCTTGGACCTGATGAACAGTATGGTCCGGCTGTTCTTAAATCAGTTTATGGTGGTGCTTTGTGGACGACCAGGATCCGGGAGTTAGTTACCGACGGTACGGACGCCGAGGGCTGGGATCGTTGTACTAATTGGGAGTTACGGTATCGTGGAGGTTTGTACATACCGCGTGACGGCGGAGGCGACGAGCTACGAGAGTCGCAGCATTCGCGTCTAACAGTGCACGTGGATAGCACTAAGAGGAGCGCGACATCAGGTGGCATGTCTAGTGGAGCGGGATGCGGAGAGCGGTCGCGGAGTTAGTATCGCGATGCCTCGCCCGTCGGCAGGTGAGAGCCGAACAACAGCGTCCCGCTGGATTATTGCAGCCACCGCCGGTTGCACGGTGGAAGTGGGGGGCACGTCACGATGGGTTTCGTGAGTGATTGGCCGAGTTCGCCTACAGCAACAACTTTCAGGCCAGTACCATGATGGCACCGTTCGAAGCGTTGCGTGATAGGCCTTGTCGGTCGCCCGTGTGCTGGGCAGAAGTGAGAAATAAGAGGTTACTGGGTCTAGAACTGGACCGAGAGACAGCTGAGTCGGTCGTGCCAAAGCGTGAGCGGTTGAAGATCGCGTAGGGTCAGCAGGAGTTATGCTGACTGACGACGCCGACCTCTCGAGTCAGAAATCAGTGGTCTCGTATTCCTGGAGGTGAGTCCGAAAGATGGACTAATGCGTTTCAACCACGGCGGGGGCGGGTTAGCCCCGCGGTGTATCGGGCCTTTCGAGGTCTTGAGTACGTCATTCAGTGGGCAAATGTCGAGGCAACGGGTGATGTCCCGTGTAAGGAGAAACCGAAGTGGGAAAAGGATCCACGAGAGCGGGTCCTACGCGGAACGGTTGTACGCTTAGAACTGGTGTTGTGGCGACACCACGAGGGTGAATCGACCTGTAAACTGGTTGAGTTTGCGTGTTATTTACTTGTGTACCGTGGGTGGTTGGTCAGGGCGTGACTACGTTTGGAGTTCGATGACGATAGTCCGAATAACGGGACGTGGACTTCTTTTGTTTGTTGGGAGCGCGATACTTGGTTGAACGAGTGAGTAGCCGAGGAGAAGTGATTGTAGTTTGGATTTGTTTTAAGTACGTTGTGAGTTTTGTTCTCGTATGATACCTATACCGACCGACGATTCCGGTATAGGAAGTTTCGACCAAGTTGTGTGAGGCGATGTGATGTCTCCACCTGTGGAGGATTTCGGTATCGGCTAAGTGACTTAAGTGTTTTCTGGGGCTTGAAAGAGTATGACTGGGAGTTTTAATCGGACGTCCCTGAGATGGGATTAAGTGAGCGCGTTCGTTTTGAATTTCGAGGACGAAATTCTTTTAAGGGGGGAAGATTGTGAAAACCGACTCGGTAAAAAGAATTAATTTATTAAATTTTAATCGTTCGGAACGTTGAGGTTGAAATCTATTTCGGTTTTGGAAAAGGCGAGGCTGAAATTCGATTAAATTCGTTAATCGTGTAAAAAAAAAAAGGGGGCTAGACCAGGCAGACCCGGCCCAAGAAGCTGACCCGGCCCAGGCTTCTGACCCGGCCCAAGCCCGGAGTATAAAAGCCCTTTTTAGGGTTTACTCCCCATTCTGCAGCTTCTTCTTCGATTCCCCCCTCTCAGCCGAACCCTCGCCGACCCTCACCTCTCCTTCTTCGAACTCATCCCCGACCTCCTTCCTCCTCCTCCACGCCGTCTTCGTCACCCTCACCGAATCCGGCCACCACCCTCTCTCCCGTCTCCATCTCCGGCCCTCTCCCTCCCTCACTCCGTCTTCGTCCTCTTCGAACCTCATCCCCGACCTCCCCCTCGTCCCGCCGTCCTCCCTGAGTTCTCGCCGCCACCGTCTTCAACCGCGCGCAACCGAACCGTCGCCCTCCGTGAGATCCGCAACCGGCGTCTTCACGCCCGATCTCGCCGGCGTCTTCACGCCCGAGCTCGCCGGCGTCCTCACGCCCGAGCTCGCCGGCGTCCTCACACCCGCGCTCCCTCGAGCCTTTTTCTCCAGCGATGGCCGGACGCTTCGCCGTCGCCGTGCACGCGGACTCGCCGGCGAACTCGCCAGATCTGGGACGAGACCACACCGTCCAGATCTCCGTCGCACTACACCGTCCCCGTCACCGTTATTTTTCCCCACGGTGAGATTCTCGAGCCCTTGAGGCTTTGGGTCGTCGGCGGTGACTCCGCCGGTGGCCGGCCGGACTAAGTCCGAGTTCCTCCCTTTTTGGGTTGTTCCCGAGTCGTTCTGGATCGGGTTGGGTTGTGACAAAAAAATCAAAGATTGTTAGAACGAAATAAAATAAAATAAACGAGATTTGAAATAAAAGTCGATCTTTGTATTTTGGACGTAAAATTGTATTGATCTGGTTTGATCTGGAATGAAATTTATTTTGGATCTGCTTTGGTTGGAATCGAAATCAAGGTTTTGGAAAGAAAAGGTTGTAAAACGGAAAATCAGATTTAAGAAAAGGGGGATTTAAAATAAAAGGAATTAAAATCAACTCGGTTTTAAAAACGGTTTTAAATCGAGGAGTTGAGAATCAGAATTGTTAGGAAATAAACTAAAACGACGTTGGTTTTATGGTTTGGGACTGAAATCGTCGGAAATAAAACTTGGGTTTTAGAAAATCGATTTAAGGGAACAATCAGATTTGATTTAAAACGGAATTTGAGCTTTTGAACGAATATGGAACCCTGGTTAAAATGGACTGCTAATTGGGTTTAGAAAGGAACAAAAGCGGACCGCTGAATCGGACCTCGTGCATTGGAACCGTGCCTCGCATGCACTGGTTCCGCAGCTCGGGTACTCAAACCCGATTCGCCGTGACCCCGCTTTTATCCCGCTCGAGTTTAAGGGACTATTGTCGGTTTTAAAACTGGATAAATCGTGACGTTTAAATTAACCTGGGAACCGCCTCTAACTATGGCTTTCGTGTTATCTTTAGAGTCCGGCTTCGATCGAAGTGAAGCCCGGAGGTAGCGAGCCAGAACGTCAGCAACTAGGAAACATAGCGGTTGCTCTTCAGTTCAGGTAGGGAAAAGTAGCCGGATCTCGGCCCTGACTAGGGAAAGTTAACTGTAGAATTGCATGTGACACCGGGGTGTCGTGGGTTATTTAGGTTATCGAATATTAGAAATGCATGATACGGGAACGTAGCGATTACTGAAAGTGCATGTGACACTTAGTAGTGTCGTAGGAGCAGAGAACTTAGCGTTAATTGTTTTACTGGAGGCATATGGCCATGCCCGGAGGTTGATTGCAAACTTATCAATATTAGGAGTATTGGAGGCATATGACCATGCCCGGAGGTTGTTTGTGGAACTAGTGATCTTAGGACTGTTGGAGGCATCGTTTATGCCGGAGGTTGTTGTGCGTTATTTGTTGCTGAGTCTTGGGTGGCCTTGAGAGCCCGTATTATTTAGTGTTGAGTTTGGGTGGCCCTGAGAGCCCGTGTTATTTGTTTGTCAAGTTTGGGTGGCCTTGAGAGCCCGTGTTAATTATTGCTGAGTCTTGGGTGGCCATGAGAGCCCGTGTTGTCGTTTCGGTGTTTTGAGTGGCCGTGAGTGCCCGTGGGGTTGTGAACCCGTACTTTATCGTTGGTGTCTTGGGTGGCCATGAGGGCCCGTAGGGTTGTTGAACCTGTGTTTGGTCGTCGGTGTTTTGTTGGCCTTGAGTGCCTGTGGAGTTGTCACCGGTGTCGTTACTGTTTGTTTGAACTTGTTTGTGATTGTGATTGGTTACTGGTTACTGGTGGAGGTTGTGTGGTGTAGCTAGCCTCCCGACTGGGATCGGGAGAAGCGGAGGGGTTGTGGGCTAGCTCCCCGACTGGGATCGGGGGAAGGACGCGCGGGTGTGGCTAACCACCCGACTGGGATCGGGTGAAGCGGAGAGGTTGTGGGTTAGCCCCCCGACTGGGATCGGGGGAAGTTGCGCGACAGGTCGACCGCCTGACTACGTCTATGATCGGTAAAGGGCGAGAGACAGAGATTGATTACTGAGCAGCCGGTTTGCGATCCTTTGTGATCTTTTTTGGTATTGTGTGGTCAATCGTGTCTTGGAGGAGGTCGTCGATCGTAGTGTGGGGTCTACATAACGTGTCCGAGTGTTGAGCCAATTGAGGAAAAGACTGGTCGTGTGTGTGTCTTTGAGTCGTTGTTAGTGTCATCGGCTTTGTCTACTAATTATGCCGTAGTCAGTATGTTATCTGTGGTGGTGAGCGAACGCTCACCCCTAGCTGCTTTTCCTACAGGTACCGTTCGTGGTCTGGACTAGGTGAGCTTCTGAAGCTTGAAGAGCTTGAAGCGGGTTGCTGGGTGTTTGAGTCTAAAGACGTGTATCTCGTTTTGTCCAAGTGTGGGACTTTTATTTTGAGATGTAATTATTATTCTTTTGTGGAACTAAACTGACTTTTTAGGTGATTTATCGAAAACAGATTTCAGTCTGGTAACTTTTTAAACGTTCGCGTCCCTAGTTTCGGTTCGCTGAAATTGGGGCGTGACATATATAGTTCTCTTATTTGGTTAAGGTTCACAATGCCATTCCAACCAAATCTTTTTTGGAGGAACGAGGTTTCCATATTTCTCTGCAGGACATGTTATTTTTCTTTTGTTCTAGGGTGTTTGAGGATTCCTCTCACTTGTTTCTTCATTGCACTTTTGCTTGGTCGTTGTGGACAAAAGTCTTCTTGTGGTGGTCTGTTTATTGGGTGATTCCTGGAGATTGTTTAGCTATGCTTTATGCTTGGAGAGGCCTGAGAAGACCTCTTTGGACTGTCTGGGTGAAGATTGGTTATCTTTGTTTCTGGCATATCTGGATTCATCGTAATTCAGTGGTGTTTTAGAATTATGTGGCTTGTTTGGACTCTGTTTTCTCCAACTTGCAGCTTCACTCTTTCAGTATCTCCAGGTTGGAAGGAGATCTTCATGAGGATGTTTCTTTCTTTACGTGGTTGGCTTCTTCTGTTAGCTGTATTTTACCTTCTCGCAGGAATTAATTTTCCTTTTGTTTTCTGTCTTTTGGAGGTTATTGGGTTTTTACCTCAGGCTTTTTTAATTTCCTTTCATTACAAAGTCTATCAATAAATCATTATTTATCAAAAAAAATTAGTGAATTGGTTAAAAAAATGGACACATGTCCACATGGCACCATGCTATTACAATTATGTCCTTGCTTGTGTGAGAATGGATGAAAGTGACGTGAATTTGGGTAGAATTGGGGTGATGATGTGGCATCATGGTGAATCTTGGATCTTAGGTGTGTGTGACTATGATTGGTTATCACGGTTCCTATGTTAAGAGTGGTTTTCAATAGATTATCCCTCTTCAGTGGAAATTATAAATAGATTAATTTACAGATACATATATTTAATTTAATCACGTTTATTACAAAGAAGCTCTCAGAGAACCATTGGGGTTGCAACAGAACCATTCTAGGGTTGACATCTTTTTCATTTTTTCCAGCCGCCCTCATCCCCCGTCTCGAACCATTTCTATGTATTCCGGCCACCATTCTCCCTCCTAGCCTACACAAGGGACGCCGGAAGCCCCATGTTTTCTACACGGCGTCTCTTTCCCTTTGCCAGAGGGTATTCCGTCCGCCGTCCTTCCATCCGGACCTCAGGACTCCGGCCACAACACGCAGCCTCCGCACCGCTCGCCGACGCCAACCACCCCGAAGAACCGACCGCCTTCATCGCACACGGGTGTAGTCGTCCTCTACGAGCCTCGGCTCATGGAGAAGGTGATAGCACTGGCATGGATGGTTCCCCTTCGTCCTCACGCTGAGCTTGGTAGAAACCTGCCCCGCCGCCGTGAACTGCTCGAGCCCTTGCAGAACCTCACCGCTCCTTCGCCAGACTTAGAACCGAGATATTGCCCCCTGGCGCGCATGCAATAGATCTGGTGGACCGGCCAGCGTCTCACATCAAATCTGATCATCGATAGGGCAGGAACCATACTGTGCAGGTGGAGGCGCCACAACCTCCTTCGAAAGAATGAGAAGACCCGACGGGGGTGGGAGGGTACGATTACGGACTATACCCACAGACCCGGGACTGCCGGTGTTGGGAAGTCTCGGGAAAGCCACAATCAGAGCACTCGTTTCAAGCTTGCTTTATGTGTTTTACTACTTTAGTTTGGTTTGGTTAGTTCCTTTCGATTGTTGGACTAGTTATTTTCTATTTGGTACTTTTGAAATGTCAGTAAGGGTAACTCTTGAGTTAAGATCTGCGATCGGAAGCAGACTATTTCTACGGATCCATGAGCGCCTGGTGGACTACGGTCGACTGGAATAAATATCTGGAATCCTAGTCAGTTATGCCTTAACCTGTAAGGTTTACATTTTACACTAATACAATACCCCATCTACTCGTTTCAAAAAAAAGACTTAGTCACGTTTATTTTAATTAAGTTTTTTTAGTAAAACCTCAAAGAATCCAAAATATGAAGAGCTCTGCTAGGGTTTCGGCGCCGCTCTGTCGCGCCTCACCCCAGTCCAACCTCCACCCTCCCAGCTTAGTCTCAGTCCCTCCCGACGTAGTTTCGGTCCCTCGTCCCCGCTGTCATGGCGCAATACCCGTTCCTTTGCCTCTTCTGTTGTTGTTCGGCCGGGATTAGAGGATCTCACCTCTCTACGAGACAACCTACCCTGTTCCTCTCCACGGCGTCCCTTGGTTACGTCCTCCTCAAGCAACGCCCTTCCCCCACCAAACCCTAGACCGCCGCCCCCCAAATTTTCTAGGACCTTGCTCTGACTCTTCTTCTCCCGGGCGGCGCGCCTTTTAGGGTTGCGCCTTCACCATGTGATGATGTGACCCGGGCCCTGGTTCCCCCTCTCACTTGCGGAGCGGTCTCTCTTGTTGCCTCCTCTTCATGGCGCGAGGCTCTTCTCCCTACCGGTGCGCGGTCTAAGGTTGTGACTAACGCTGGCCGACGTGCCTCTACAACGGCCCTCGCAACTCCGGGAGGGATGTCGAGGGACCGATCAAGGTACTTGGATCAGGACGAGCTATCAATTTTAGGCCAGGGCGGGTAAACAACCCCGCCAGGAAGAATGTAAACCCGACAGAGCATCGGGGACTGGCCCTAAGTGGGGTCCAATGACGATGTTTTGCCTCCCACCATCACCGTTGTTGAGATCTCTGATTTCCGGCACCCCCTTCCCCTCTCCGTATTTTTTCCTTGCCTATACGGCTTCCCAGCGCAGTCATAGCTGGCCCATCCAATACCGTCAGTGACGGTTATAGTATGAAAAGAACTGTGACACCATTGTGTCTTTTGTCTGTTCTTGTTCTTCGTGGTCAGGGATTTATTCCCGATCCACTCACATGTATTTGAATTTAAATTAATGAATTGCACCTTTCGCTAAAAAAAACGCGTCACGTTTAACTGATATCTATTTTTATGTTTTTTTAACTGATACCTATCTAGATGTTTAGTTATACAACAAATGGCACAAGCCGTCAAATAAAATGATGAAAATGCCCTCAGTGATTTTTTAAATCATTTTTTTTAAATAAAAGTGAAGTGATTTAATAAGTATATATATATATATAGTAATTTTTTAAATAATTATTAAAGTGTAGTTGAGGCTATTTTCGTCATTTTTGCTGACGGCTTGGGCTATTTGTTATATAACTAAACATCTGAGTAGACATCAGTTAAAAAAACATAAGGGTAAGTATCAGTTAAACGTGACAAGTTAGGGGTAGGTATTTCTAATTTACCCTTACAAATAATGCACCACCTTCATAGGCATATTCAAGTAGGGGTGTCAACGGACCGGGTATCTTGCTTGTAGGTCATTCAAAAATTTTGTTTGAATCATCCGGATCTATAATTCTCATGTCCAGATCTTAACTGATAAACTTTAAAATACCGGATATTTGGCCTTTTAAGTACAAATCAGATCGAACCGATCCTGGATTTCAACCGAACCTTAATGGACTCACCATTACAACATTTTTGGTGACCATATGTTGCGCGAACTTCTGAAGTTTTAGTCGGTCCCGAACGAAGAGGATCACTATATGTTGCGTAGACTTCTGAAGCTTAAGTCGGTCCCTTTCTAAATTTATTCGTTGCGAGTCGGCCCTTGCTCGTTCCATGTCCGTCATGGCAATTATTTGATCTTGGAGGGTCTTCCCCCTCCTCTTCATAGACTTCTTCTCCAATGGTCATTCTTTACTCCCCGAGGGGGAGGGGGTCTTTGTTGCTGACCTCCCTCGGTCAGATCGGAAGATACCCAATCTTGTTGGGACTCCCTACCTAGATGTGTGTAATCTTCACCGGTACTTGTAGGTGGGGTTGAGTTGCAAGTCCCAGCCTCATCCAACCATTGTCGCCGTACATGAGCGATCGTGCCTTCCTCGGCGGTGAACTTGTCCTCGTTCTCAAGCATTTTGACCCAATGATCGAGGTCGCAATTTTTCGGGTCGCCCTTCGTCCTTTTGTCATCTAGTATCGCTCTCCATACCTCCTTTTCCGCCCTCATGTAGTCTTCATGGATCCACCCGCCGAGATTCGGGGAGAGACTGCGTTCTGATGAGAGGACGTGCTATCAGTGCGGCCGATAGGGACATCTCTCCTTCGCTTGCCCTGATCGAGTTGGAGGAGCGCCAGCGCCGAGACCTCAGTAGGCGCAGCCTCGCCAGGCACCTCCAGTCCGACCGCGTCAGGCACAGCCTCCGAGGGCCCCGCGTCATGCGGCGGGGGCACCAGCACAGAGATATCATCCGAGGGCCCCACAACAGCAGATTCTTCCACCACCACCGAGAGGCGGACCTCCGACTCAGCAGGGCCGAGTGTACGCGATTGTCGGGCCCCGAGCTGAGGGACATGATTCCGATCATGAGATCGCTTAGAGTACTTGTTTACCATTTAAATTTTGGATATCGTGTTTCCCGTCACTTGAGTATTACGCTAGTTTGTTTTGTTTCTTGGTTGCTTTATGTTGGGACGGAAATTAAAATGGTTAAGCCCACCTGTGCCTTAACACGCCGGTCGGGGTTTTGTAGTACCGATTTGTGTCAGTGTGAGTTTAAAAATGGACTAACAGACCGTCTCGTTATTAAAGACCTTGTCGTAATGAAAGTTCTTTTCCCTCTTCGAGCGTATTGATCAAGTTTTAAGAACCGAATTGTGAAACATCAGACGTTCATCGAGTGCTATCAGCAACGAATGCCGAGCAGTGAAGGGTTGCGACATTGACCAATAAACAGTCCGACCGGTCACAAGAGATGACCGAGTGGCGATAAGATCAGAGTGGCGCAGCGGAAGTGTGGTGGGCACATGACCCACAGGCGGCGCAATCTCCAGTTTCTTCTACCCCTGCTGGAAGATTGAAGTCTTAAGAATCGAACCTTTGAGACGACCTTTATGTCTTGACACCCTGGTTGACGGGCGAAGTGTTGGACGAGTGTTTGTTGTACGTGTGAGATTAGATTAGAGTGTGTTTCCCTAAGTTCGTTCCAGAGAAGCCGATCGGATTGCTACTAGTTCACGAGGTAGGCATCGGAATTGACCTGAGGCCAGAGACGACGCCAACATCCTTGGACCATGCATATTCGCGCCAGCAGAGTCGACCAAACCGAACGTCAATCCGGAGGGCCAGAGAGAAGGGATATCTGTCCGAGCGCCGCGCCGTGAAGAACGCATCATGCTTCGTGAACAAGAGGAGTGGAGCACGAAAGAGGCATGCAGACTACCGGAAGTTGGACCGAATCACGACAAAGAACCGATACTCAGCGCCGACGTGATAAAGTTTTGGAAGAAGATGGACAACAACGGCGACACCAGGGATCGTGAGCATGTAGCGGATCGAGGAGTGAGAGTTCGTGCCGCGTAGCGGTGGAGAAGACGTATTGCGAGAGTCACATCATTCATGACTTACGGTACGGGCGGGTAACTCCGAGAGGTACAACGACATCAGGTGTTATTCCCGACAGAGCAGGATGCAGAGAGCGAGAGCCGAGTTCGTATCGAGGCTTATAACTCGTCAACAAGAGAAGGACGAACGCCAGCGACCCACGAAGACTAGTGCAACCATTAAGTTTACGCCATAGAAGTGAGAACACCTCCCGTGGGGATCCGAAAATAGTTAGCCGAGGGCGACCACCACATGCTTCCAGGCCAATAACAAGATGGCATCAAACGAAGCATTGTATGGTAGGTCGGGCCTTGTGCCCATGCAGGGCACAGTGAGAGTTAAGAGTTGACCGTTGTTGGTCCTGAGTTGTTCGAAAGACGATTTAAGGAACCGCACAAAGTACTCTAACCGTTCAAATCCTTGAGATTACATTGCTTGTTGGGTACTCTTTAATGTGGTGACTTGGATGAAACAACTTATAAGTTGGTTTAATCGGTAGTATGTGAACAAGTGTCAACGGTAAGAGGAATATCACAGGTTGGATAACCTTCGAAGATCGACCTTAGTTGTGTGTTACTTACTGTCAGGTGTGGTTATAGTAAGGTCTGGTTTGTGTGTGTTCGAAGTGCGCCTTCCGACTAGGTGTCGGTAAAAGGTATTATTATTCCTTTTTGAGGTACACCTACCATCCCACGAGATGTGGTAAAACGAGTGGTTGTTCCGAACCGTGCAGTGATTGTGAGATCCTTTGTCTTGATGAATGCTTTGGTGTATTACTTTCTTGTATCTTTGTTGTGGATTGGTCATGACTTGATAGTGTTTGAGTCTGGTGTGATTTTTCCCTGTAACGGTTACTAAGGAGGAAATTGATAAGTTACGTCGGTGTGTGGTTCCGACTTTGTTCGACTTACGGAGTGTTTCGGCATGATACCTATACCGATGGAGAATTCTGGTGTGGGATGTCTAGGCCGACGTCGTATGTTCCGTTGTGATTCCGATACCGACGTAAAATTCCGGTACAGGGTATCTAGACCGATGTTATCTGTGGCGGTACGATGTCTATACCGATGTAGGATTCCGGTATTGGATACCTAGACCGTCACCTGGTATTCCTTAGTGTTTGGGTGTTAGTCGACTTGTTGTGTTTACTCGGTGATTCTTTTAGT
Organism: Erodium maritimum; assembly: GCA_963921825.1. Lineage (NCBI taxonomy): Eukaryota > Viridiplantae > Streptophyta > Magnoliopsida > Geraniales > Geraniaceae > Erodium > Erodium maritimum. The sequence goes on from OY997596.1 coordinate 38,481,988, forward strand.
TATGGCTTGACTTGTTGCTTGTTGAATTTGTGAACTGTTGAGTAAGGCTGTTTTTTTACCGCCAAGTTTGGCGTTTGGGTAGATAGCGTGATCAAGTGAAGCACGATTAAGTGAGGTTCACGTTGATTCGAGAACGGTTAAAGACCGCGCAGAGCCGACAGAAGAATTACGTAGATAGACGATGCCGACCTCTTGAGTCTGCAGTTGCTGATCACGTGTTTCTGAGGGTGAGCCCAAAGACGAGATTATTGCGGTTCAACCGCGGCGGAGGCAAGTTAGCCCTGCGGTTTATCGGACCTTTTGAGATTTTGGGCAGAGTTGGAGTCGTTGCCTATCGTCTGGCATTATCACCACAGCTTGGGAACGTGCATAACGTCTTCCACGTATCCCAGCTACGGAAGTACACTGCAGATCCTTCCCACATTATCGGGTGGACAGACATCGAGGTAGCTGATGATGTCTCGTATGAGAAGCAGCCAGTCAGGATTTTGGATATGCGGAAGAAGGTCCTGCGGGGCTAGACTATCCCGCTGGTACGAGTGCAGTGGAAGCATCAAGGATCTGAATCGACTTGGGAGCGCGAGGATGATGTTCGCGCGAAGTATCCCCACCTGTTCGACCTTTGAGATATTTCTGTTTTAAATTTCGAGGACGAAATTCTTTTAAGGGGGTAGATTGTAAGAACCGCCCCCGGTCGATCCCGGTCGAACCGGTGATTTTCGGCGAAGTTTGACTTTCGGCCGGAAAAGTGAACCGATGACTCCGGGAGTCATTCGGGACCTCTCCGGGGACCAACAAGCTTAGCCGTCATCACGGTTAGCTTAGTTGGGCCATTTCCTTTCGTTTGACTGTAATATTGGAAAAGTAAAATTTTGGTCAACCCGAACTTTTTATCGACTAAATCCAATTTAATTTGGATTGCTGGAAATTAATTGAAGGAGAGTGGTCCCCACTAGGACACATGTCCTTAGTGGCTTGGAGGAAAAGAAAAGAGCCTTCATTGACCTTTATACCCCCCACTAGTTGTCCTTAAAGGGATAAGAACTAAAGGGTTTTTGGTCTTTTCATTACACTAGGTCATTTAAGGAAATTGGAACAAACCAATTCAGCTCATTTCTCCTTGTTGCAGCCGAATAGTGCTAGAGGGAGAGAGAGAAAGAAGCAACCTTGCTTGAGGAAGAAGAAAGGGAGAGAAAGGAGTCATCTTCAAGGTCTTTCTTCATCAAAACATCTCCAAATTCATATTTCCTTCACCATCCTAAAGGTTTGTACACTCTTAACTTCTCATTTCAATCACTTTCTAGTTTGGGTTTTTTGTGGGTTTTGGCTAGAACTTGAAGAACTTGCTTCCTTGGTTGTTAGATGTTGGTATTGGAGAAGAATTAGTGAAGAATAGGTTGGTTTTGTTGTGTTTGTTAAAGTTTTGTTGGAACCCATTGAGGGTGTTGAAGTTTGGGGGTTTTTGGTAACTGTTTTGGAGCTTGGTGATGTTGAAAATAGAGGTTTTGGTGTGGTTTTCACAGAATTCGAGTTGGAGAAGAAGGGGGAGAAACTGGTCTGGTTCGGCACGGAAGGGGACCCGGAGAGGGCCAGGTACCGGCACGGCACGCGGCGCGGAACGGGCCAAGTACCGGCACGGTACGCGGCGCGGAACGACCCCGACTCCGGCACGGCACCCCGCACGGTCCGTGTCTGATTCCGGGCCGGTGCGTTGCGCGGTCCGTGTCAGGTTCCGGGCCGGTCTGTGACGCGGTCCGTGTCTGGTTCCGAGCCGGTTCGTGACACGCTCCGGGTCTGGTTCTAGGCCATACTGTGGTACGGGTCGGGTCGGATTCCGGGCCTGCTCTCCAGAATTGTGGGCCACCCTAATTGGGCCTAGTTCGGGCCTAATTTGTTCCTTGGCCCTAGTGTTGTAATTAGAGCGTTTTAGGTAGTTTGATTTAAAGACCGTCTTGTCTAGTTATTAATTTTAGCATTGTTTATGATCCAAGACCGTGGATCCGAGCTCGAGGAAAGAAGACTTTGGTACCGTGAGAAGACGGAGAGGAAGCTAGCCCGGACGTCAGGAGCTAGGAGTATTGTTCGTGGAAGACTTCGAGGTAGGGAAAGTACTAAACTCCTCTTTTAATTTACCGCTTTAGTATGCCTATAGGATAATAATAACCGGAAAGGTCCTAGTTTGCATATAGGATGTGATTCACTAGAATAATCGTTTTTCAATTAAATAATAACTGAACGAGGATCTAGTATGCATGTAGGATGTGATTCACTAGTTTAATCGCTTTCAATACTTGGGAAATTGCCGTGCTGGTAGAATGGCCATGACGAGCCTTAGGATTGTTTGTGATTGCCTCACATGCCGTGCTTGCTTAGTCTTTAGGTTAAAATAAGAGTCAAACTAAACTAGATAAATTGCGATGATTGAATTATGAATGTTTGAATAAATGGTTGAATGAATGTTTGATGGATTGATTGAATGAATGCTTGAATGATTGATCGAATGAATGGTTGAATGTAAATTGATTGTGCCAAATGGTATGATCGGGTGAGTGATAGACCGATGGGATGTGGTTGGTAAGTGTGCCGGTAAGTGTGCTTGTTAATATGAGCTCTTTGTAGCGTGTTGTGGTAAGATTGTGAGTTGCTAAGCTCTGGTTGTACTATGACTGTTTGGTATGTTGATCTCTTGTGTGTGTGTTAAGAGTAGTTGTGTTCCGGTATGGTACCTACACCGAGGGGGTAAGCCGGTGTGGGGTAGTACCTAGGACGATGATTTGTGATCCGGTATGGTACCTAAACCGAGGGGGTACGCCGGTGTGGGGTAGTACCATAGCCGAGGGATTGTGTTAAATCCAATGTGAATTCCGGGAAAACGTCCAGGCCAAAGGGAATTCCGGTACGACGCGAGATTGTTTGCCCTATGGGGACGGTTACTTGTTGTTTCACCCTGGGTGTATGCGTCCTGCGGGAGCATTCTCGGGAGTCTATCCTGTTTCGCCCCGATGATCTATGGTCCTTTGGGGACATTTCCGAGAATCCCGACGATATGCGTCCCTTCAGGGATGTTTCCGGTAGCCCCGACGTATGTGTCTCCTCTGGATCGAGGGGAAATCCGACATGACACAAGGACAAATTGTGGATCGTAGTATTGTGATTTAAGTTATCGACGTGACGTTTGAATGCTCTCTCTTTATTTGTTTTATCCAAGATTACACCGCTCTCCCTTAATCTTCTTGAGTTACTGTTTCACATTAAACATTGAATTCCTTATTGTTCTCTATTTATAGCATCTTGTTGGTTAATCGTACAAATTGTAACATGTGGCTAATTGTGCTAATTCAGTTTAATACCAAAGTGGAGGTTCTTTTCCTTTATTATTTTCCCCACTGAGCGTAAGCTCACCCCTTTGCTTTATTTACTGTTTGTACAGGCTCACTTGTGAGTAGTTCTAGAGATGGACTCGAGGCTCGGGAGCTTCTTAAAGAGTTCAGGTGGAGTTTGGTGTTAGAGACGTATTTTACCGTTGTATTGAACCTTGTCTTATTTTGTTGATTCTGAGCTTTTGACTCGTAACATTGGTTTTGGATCCTGTTTTATCAAAGTTATTTAATTAGAACTAAATTTGGAGATTTAAATTTGTTTAAGTTCACTTTTATCTTTATTATTTAATTGTTATTTGGGTTCACGTCTCGAGTCCGGTCAAAACCGGATTTGGGGTGTGACAAAGTGTCAAATCACAAAACATCGGCATAGATATCCCACATCGCAATACCCCCTCGATGTAGGTATCGTACCGGAACCACTACCCGGGGGAACGCGCATACGTGGGACCACACCGTCGGCCTAGGTACTAGCCTACACCGGCGTACCCCCTCGGTCGTGGGCACCATACTAGAATACAACTTATCTTGGAACAAATATCAAGATAATAACACGCATCACAATGCCATAGTTCAACCACGGCTTACCAAGCCCAACGATTTTACCACAACAAGTCACGTCGGTCTATCAACCACCCGACCATCACACATGAAATGATTCACATCATACCAAGCATGGCACACTTGCCCAAGGATAACCACAACATACTACACCGAGTAATACCATAACATGCTTCTCAACATATTAACGCCTAAATCACACATCATGCATCTCAATCAAGAACAAGACATTTCAAATAACACACAACCTAAGGGCTTGCCAAGGCTCGCATGCATTTCTACCAGCACAACAATCCCAAACTTACGGCTTGACATGACACGTAAGCTATCCCTCAGTACACTCGTTCCTCACCTCCTAATCATGCAATTCTAACAGTTTAAATTAAGTAAAAACAACCTATAGGCATACTAGTAACTTTCCACAATCGAACCGGTATCCGCTACGTTCCCCTACCTCAAGAAGAATCAACAGCTACGTCTCCTAGCTGCTGACGTCCTGGCTCGCTTCCTACTCCACTTCACGATGTCCTCGTGTTTCATCCTCCGTCGATCTCGGTCCGAAGCCTTGGGTCACAAAACAATTCTCGAATTAAAACAACTTTCAAGTTGCATTAACGAGAAAAACACCAACAAAAAGCCCGAGGGTCCACACATGGGCCAAAAGGGAAGTCGCCCGGAATGTGACCCATCCCATGCCACTCAGAGGGCCGGAATGTGACCCGTTCCGTTCCACTCAGAGGGCCGGAATGTGGCCCGTTCCGTGCCACTGAGAGGGCCGGAATGTGGCCCGTTCCGTGCCTCTCAGAGGGCCGGAATGAGACCCTACCCATGCCTCGTTCCGTATCAGACCAGAACAGACCCTCCTTCTTCTTCCCTAACTTCGTTTTCTGTGAAAAACCTCTCAAAACCTCCATTGATGAACTCCTCAAGCTTCAAAACAGAACCTAAACCTCCAATCCTTCAATACCCTCAATGAGTCTCATCAAAGCTACTCAAAACCACAACAAAACTAACATCTAAACTCTTTTTTCACTCCAAAAACACCATCCACCATTAAAGCTTCAACTCCCAACCATTGTTCTTCATTCTCTTCCAAAACCCAAGGACCAAAGCTACCCAAAACGAAAAAGGAAGATGGATTTACCTTGTAAATGGAGTGTAGAAGAAGAATCCAATGATTTTGGTGAGGTTTGAGAAGAATCAAGCTCCAAAATCTTTCATTTCTCTCATTTCTTCCTCCTCAAGTCTCTAGAACTCTCCTCTTCCTTCTCTCTCTCTACAAAAATCTGAAAAGAGGCACAAATGAGCTGAATTGCTCTAGGGATTTGTGCCTTTACCTAGGGTGGAAATTCTCAAACTACCCCTCCTTGCTCTCACATCTTTAAGGCATACCAAGAGGGTAAATGGGTCAAAAGCAACAAATTCTTCCCTTCCAAGCAAGCATGGACACATGTCCAAGTGGGGACCACTCCTAGTTCAAATAATTCCAGCACAAAGGATTTATCGGAATTTGTTCTTAATCGGACTACAGTTGACCAAAAAAGACCCCGAGTTGACCTTACCGAAAATTCCAGTCAACGAAAAGGAAACGACTCAACTAAGCTAACTGTGATGATGGCTAAGCTTTTTGGGCCTCGGAAAGGTCCCGAATGACTTTCGGAGTCATTAGTTGACTTTTCCACCAAAAAGTCAAATCTCGCCGAAAACCTCAGGTTCGACCGTGATCGACCGGGGGCGGTTCTTACACATAATAGTTGGGACCAGGGTGGAATTTCCCTGAACCGGGGTTGAATTATGGTGGAACCGGGTAGCTTTGACCCGGAAAGGGGTTTTCTTGTTGTGGAAAGGGCTGGAATTGACCTAGAAAGGACTGGAATTGACCCGTGTTGAATTTAATTTTTAAACATTATTTCTATTCAAATCAATTAAAAAAAATGAGAGTTTGAAAGTACCTGAGGAGGAAGCTGGTTGCATATAAGGGTGAACGCACTAGGATTCGCGAAATTCTCGCCGGGTTACGTCAGCAAGTCCCACAAGTTTCCAAGGTCCCCGACGGTGAATTGGAAATCTTCCGACCTATGTTATTCGCCATCCGATGAATGAGAATGCTGAGTTTCATCGTCAGACATTTTCGACCGGCTTTTGAGATAGAGGAAGTTGGGAATGGGAGTGTGAAAGTAGAGAAAAATTAAAGAGAAGTTGGATAATGGTTGGTGGTTTGAGAATGAAGTTGGGGGTATTTATAGAGTTTAAAATTGGATTTAATGAATAATAATAAAAAATAAATAAGTTATTGTAATCCGACCGTTGATAACGGTCAATTTTTTTTACCTGACGAGGCCACGTGTAAAGCCACCATTGGCTGTCATGCGATTTGTGAGGCACAAACTGGTGAACCGTAATTACAGTGTGTGGTAAGCGGTTCACGACCGCGAGTTAGTGGTTCGGGGTTCGTAGAATCAGTGCTCCACAACGCGTGACTCGCGAACCGCAAACCGCTAAATCGCGGTTTATGGTCGCGGTTTGTGGAACGGTTCGAAGCATGTACGTGCTTTTATAAACATCCTGAACGCTATAATCACATGTCCGGGACCCAGGCCAATACCACACATCCGAGCCTCCACTCTCTAAGAGAAGAACCTGAGCAATGGGTTCTCGTGAGTGGGTTGAGAACAACTGATTCAACAAAGCCCAGTTCCACTCCATCTTGTTCGGCTGAATAAGCCTGGTCACTGTCCAATCTTCAAGACTCTCCGATACAACCTCAAAAAACCCTGATGGTGATAGGATCCAAACCATTCCAATTTTTGTTTCTTTCCCCGAACCAATCCTCCTCCTTAAACCTACCTGAACCACCTATTGGCCCTCCACGAGGCTCCTCTATATCGAAATTGTCCTAGTATTATTAATATTAGTTGTGATGAACTCGCCATAGGAAAGTACTTGGCCTTTACGACCCTTGAAACTAAGCTACACGGTTTAGTCATAATCCTCTACCCTTTACGACCCTTTGTGCTTGTGATCACACAAATCTCCCCAATGTCTCCATCGAATCCCCCCTTCACCCCTCGAGTCATGCGAGCACCTATACTTATTCACTGCAACCTCGATTTTCTTAATCAAAGATTGAGGAAGCATATAAATACTCATAGTGTAGGTAGGAAGCGCCTGAATTATCGCTTTCAATAAGACCTCTTTTCCGGTCTTACTTGATAAAAATTCATCCTACCTCCCCATTTGACCCTGTATTATGTCCTTGATGAACCTGAATGCTTGGTATTTACTCCTTCCTACCATGATAAGGACCCTTACGTACCGGTCCACATCCTCCACAACTTGCATTCCCAAAATATTACAAACACTGCTCCTCACACATGCCTCTGTATTTGGGCTAAAAGAAACAGATGATTTTCTAGTATTTATCTTTTGGTCTTACACTTACTCATATATTCTCAAAAGCATCCTCTAATGCATCGCCTACACCTCAGTGTCCTGACCAAATAAAAAGCCGTCATCCTTAACAAATAATTGCGATATAGACGGGGCAACCCGAACAATTTGAGTTCCATGAATGAACCTGTTATGCTCATACGACTCAATCAATCTTGACAGCCCTTCTACATAAATTATGAACAAATATGGAGACAAAGGGTCTCCCTGGTGTAACCCCCGTCCAAGGACAATAGGCCACAATCTCTTACCTTCAACCGTGACCCATGACTCCAAAGTTCGGACGCAAGCCATTACCAACTACACCCATCTCTCCCCGAACGTCATGACCAACATGACTCGCCCGCTCTAAATAATCCCAGTCGACTCTATCATATGCCTTCTACATGTCCACCTTTAGAGCCATCTGACCCACTTTACCCGACCTCTTGTTTCTCTTAGCGTGCAAAACCTCACTCGTGATAATCATATTTTCAGTGATGAGTCTACCTTTAAAAAATGCGCTCTAAGATTCTGAAATACAACCCTGTAATATCCCCGCCATTCTCTTCACCATCACTTTGGAGATGACCTTATACACCACGTTACAAGAGAAATTGGTTTGAGATCCCCCATCTCCTCCAGACGCTTGGACTTTGGTATTAGGAGGATATTGGATTCATTCACCCCGCATGGAATAAACAACCTGAATTGAACACCTCTTGAACCAAACCCAAGATCCTCTACCCTATGACCGGCCAGTACCTCTAAAAAACCCCTAGGTTAAATTCGCCCGCGCCTGGAGCTTTCAAAGGTTTCATGTCAAAAACCACATGTCGCACCTCCTCTATCCCGACGATTATGAAAAGATGAGCCACCTACTCCTGAGTAATTATCTGGGGCACCAACTTACTGACTTCATCCACACATGGATATTCCTGCGTAAAAAGGTTTGAAAAATAGTCAGTAATAACCTCCTCCAGCCCTTCATCCCAACCCTTTTGGATACCCTGGACTTCAAGTAAGGAAAACATGTGATTTCTTCTCCTCTAAGAAGTAGACTTTGCGTGAAAATATCTCGTGTTTCGATCTCCCTCCTTGAGCTGGTGTTGTTTCGCTCTATGGCGCTGTTAGCATTTAAGCTAGCATAGCCGTAATTTATACATGGTATTAACACATGTTCTACATTTCTTTAGTGTAGGTAGGTGGTGGACGGTGGTCAACACCAAACTTAGTTCCTTGTCAAATTTTGCTATCTCATTTGTACCTTTTTTGTGCTATAAATACATGCTCAATGCCAATGCATAAGCAACAAGGCAATTCCACAATTGCAAGTTCAAAGCCAAGCTCTCCTCTCTCTAGTTTAGAACAAACTAGTTTTAACTTGTCTCTTCTTTTGTTCCTAATATTCGTTTAGAACCAAAAGGTGGTATCAGAGCCACGATTCATCACGGACGATTCCGTCAGTACGATCAAGGCGAGCAACACCGGGAGTACCTCTACCGCAGTCGGCTACGGGCGCGAGCTGGCGGTGATGAGGCCGTACCCTACGGTGGTCAGCATGACCAACTTTCCCATCCTTTCACGTACCAACTACGGAGAATGGGAAATCCTCATGGAGGTTGGTTTACAAGCGAGAGGCTTGTGGACGGCAATCCAAGGCGAGGAAGATCTCACTGACAAAATCGGACATCGCAACGATCGCTCCGCAATGGAGGTGATCCTCCGCTCGGTTCCGACCGAGATGATTTCAACAATTGGGAAGAAGAAGACGGCTCACGAGGCATGGGAGGCTATCAAGACCATACGCATTGGCTCAAGCCGAGTCCGCGACGCGAAGGCTCAAACACTCCAGCGCGAGTTCGAGCGCTTCACACACAAGGATGGAGAAACAGTCGATGAGTTGGCAATGCGACTTACTGGCATCGTGGAAAATCTCGGTGTTCTCGGTGATGAGATACCGGAGAAGCAGATGATGCAGAAGTTCCTTCGCATAGTTCCAAGGCGTTATTCGCAGCTCGCATTATCAATCGATAGCCTTGTCGACCTCGATACAATCAACATGGAGGAATTGACGGGACGCTTCAAAGCAGCGGAGGAACGCATGGAGCTGAATGAAGAAGAAGAGGGGGGCACGAGGCTCCTCCTCACAGAGGAAGAATGGCGTAACCGCATGGTACGGCGGGACCATGGTGGCACGAACGCCTCACCCAAAACACGGGGGAAACACCGCAACGGTTGCAACAAGGACGGTGCTGACAGCACCAGGAAGCCAGGGAAGTGCCACTACTGCAACATGGAAGGGCATTGGATCCGTGACTGCCGAAAGAAGAAAAGGGATGAGGCTGATGACGAAGTTCACCTTGTTCAGGCAGATGACGAAGAACCTGAACTACTGATGGCTCAGGTGACGTCAGTTGCAACTACACTTGCCAAGGCGGAGAGCGTCAAGCAAGAGCGGGATGTCCAACAAGACCGTTCACTAAGGAGGACTCAACAAGCTCATGATGACATATCAAAGACCCAAGCTGACTCAAGTGCAAGTCAGGCCAAGAACGAGGGAGCGACTGAGGTACCGGTCCAAAGGATAGTATGGACGCCTTGCTGGAGGCGAAATCAGGACGAGGAAACGTCCGAGGTACTTACCCAAAGATCTAGGTGGACACCAACATGGGCGAAGGAGTGCCCGGAGCGTGGGAAACCTAGTGTCATTCTTAAGGACAAGTAAGTGCAGGATGAGCATGTCAATATGAGAAGTTCTTCCCTCGATGTAGGAGCAAAGAAGATGGTCAGCCACGTCGTGGAGAAGGGCACTCACGACGAGGTACGCACCGAGTTCAACCTTAGGGAAATCGACGACCAGAAGGATCCGGTGTTGTACACGAACACGGGATGGAAGTTTTTCTTCTAAATCATCGACTACCCACCTCACTAGAGCATGCCTAGAGGTGGCAGAGGCGGACGAGGCAGCAACCATGGGCGCGGCCTGCGCCATGACGGGACAGCCATCTGGGACTAGGGGAGCAGGCGCTGTTGAGAAGGACTCGTTCTCAGTCGATAACACCATTGTGGAATTCACTCCAACACCAGTACGAGCTTCATCCTTAAGGGGAGAAGCCTCCGGGACCACACCAGAGAAAGCAGTACTACCAGAATGAGTTGATGTAGAGTATATTTCTCTGGCAACACCACGTCCCGTTGCTACGACGGATCAGCCAAGTCTAGGAGGAGTGGGCGCGGTCTTTCGGTCCTCACCAACAAAGGCCACTCCAGATGCAGAGTTAGTGGGCGAGGAGGCTCCTCGCCGCTATCGGAAGCCTGTCGATATCGGTTCAGAAGTAGAAGAGAGCACTGTAGTGGCGATGACGATGACCGTCGATCACAACTTACCGTCTCGAGCAACCGCCGATTCAGACCCCTTCAGGTTCGGTGAGCTGCAGAAACTCCTCAGTTTGATTGAGAAATCCATGGACGTATCCAAGGCCCTGATGAGTGTTATCAAGCCGAAGAACATGCTTGAGCATCTCTGCTGGAAAATGTGCAACCGTGGCCTTGCGATCAATCTCGAGTCTATGGCCTTTCATCACAAGGTCTGTGTATGGGTGAACGGTCGCACCGTTCATGTAGCCGAGTTCTGGGAACGGAAACGGGTTCGCGAAGCTCTGAAGCTTTCCCCAGTCCCTACGGATCTCGCCTACGAGTCCAGTAATTATGAAGAGGCAAAACCATATGAAGAATGGCGCAAGGAAATCCTCGAAAAATGCAGATACGATGTAGGTGGGAGTTCCCCATGGAAGAAAAATGATATGGAAGTGGTTGGTCATGCCGGCTACACGAGTCCTACTCTAGCTAGCTACTGAAAGTCTAGGCTAGAGGGATCGTTGGTTCCGCACGACAACCGTTGGTGCACCAATCTGTGGTGGCACCCCGTTTGTTAAATGAGGCTAAAACCTACTTGGGATGTCGTGGTCCCCGAGCAAGGACTAGTCCTCCCCGTAGTGTTTGTTCGATAGCACGTGTTCGAGTATTCTTCCAAGAGAAGACTCGCCCTCCGCCGCGACCGCCCAAAGATGGTGAGTGGCTTCTGCACGGTGACCTATTCGACAAGGAGACTGATGTCGTCATACTTTACGTGGGCAACAAATCAGTAATTCAGGTATGCAAGAATCCGGTTTTTCACGACCAGAGCAAGCACATTGAGACACGTTACCATTTCATTAGGGAATGCGTCGACAACGGTAAGATCACCATCGAGTACATCAAGACCGATGATCAACTGGCGGACGTAATGACAAAATCACTTGGTAATGTAAAATTTTGAGACCTACGCTCAAAGATCGGTATCGTTAACATACATGCCTAGCTTAGGGGGGAGATTGTTAGCATTTAAGCTAGCATAGCCGTAATTTGTACATGGTATTAACACATGTTTTACATTTCTTTAGTGTAGGTAGGTGGTGGACGGTGGTCAACACCAAACTTAGTTCCTTGTCAAATTTTGCTATCTTATTTGTACCTTTTTTGTGCTATGAATACATGTCCAATGCCAATGCATAAGCAACAAGACAATTCCACAATTGCAAGTTCAAAGCCAAGCTCTCCTCTCTCTAGTTTAGAACAAACTAGTTTTAACTTGTCTCTTCTTTTGTTCCTAATATTCGTTTAGAACCAACGACGCCATATATCATTCTTTTGGGCTAGCAACTTGGTTAGATGGGACCGCAACTCATGAACCCGCTCCCTTCGTTGATCCCAATATCCCTAACACTGCCCATCTTCTTTCGACAATTTTGAATTTGTCGATGAATCGGGTCTGGGTTTCTACCCGCCCAACTGCCTAACTCCTCCGCCAGTACCTTCAAACTTACTTCAACCGAAGCATCCTGAACCCGCTCCTAAGCTCCCCGAACAACCTGCTCGCAATCTGGTTGCCTGCCCTAGGCTTCCTCAAACTTGAATCGCCTCTGTTGTCACGACCTCCTTTCCACACATTTGACCAAAAGAATTGAGGCATGGTCGGACGAGGACAACCCGTAATGCCAGAGTTGAGCTTCCGGGAACAAACCATCCCAGTCTCCACTAAGTAAGAAGTCCCAACATTGAGTGTCATTTTTTGCTAGGCTTGGGTGAGACAGAGGAAACACTACCTATTAGGCAATGTAACTCTAGTGTGCTTTAGGACGTGTCATGGTCCAGCAAGACAATACTATCCCATTGATCAATAGTGTCTTATACCTTGACGTCCTTTATGGTGTGATGAAAACACATAAGCTAGAGAGTCACCACACGACTTAACATTTTTACTCTATGGTATTTGGTGAATAATTTATCCAAGGAGAGAGGAACATAATGTAGAGTGGTACAGTGCATACACCCTCTTCCATATCTGGAGGTCGAGAACAATCTTAATTGTTCTTGAGGATGGTAGACAGCGGCAAAGTAATATTTTTCTTCTAACCAATTTATGAATGCTACCGTAACGTTGTATAATTTAAGATTGATAGTTACTCAAGGCAAAAGTAAGAAATTAAGAATATGTAAATGAAAGCAACTAATTTGTAATTCTTACGGAAAATCAACCTAAGATTATAGCTTCGTAACAGTGACATTCATAGCGTTGAACAACCGTGAATGCACCACTCGGCACGACGTAGGTATTAACCTTCAAAATCCGGTGTTGCCTTAAGTTGAAATCACTGCTCGCTAGACTTGCAAGCATTTTTCCCATGCGATACACAAAATATTCATTCACATGCTATGAATGAACACCAATTACTAACTACATAAAATCTTATATGCGGATAAAATATTTGTTAGGAAAATTATACACATAAGAAGAAAGAAAACAAATGAAACTAGAAATACCCGAAAGATTAAAAAGTTTTTTGTATTGCAGTAATGACGTGTAACATTTTTCCCACCGAATTACATCTCTCAGCTTACTACTTTATATCTTTGTAACAAAAATGGACTCCTCTAATCCTAAGCTACGAAGGAGTATATATATATACACGATAATCCGACCTTAATCAACTAAGAAATAACTTCCCATTTCCCCTCATCGTGCTCCACCGTTCTGAAAAGTCGGAGCACGTTTCTGAGTAGTTGGTGTCTATCCAATCGACGCACTCGACGGATGTTCGGTCGAGTACTACGATATCTGGTGATGATACTCGACGGATGGCTCGTCGAGTACCACTGTATCCGATACTCTTATCCTTCGGACGTGTCGTCGGGTATTGAGTACTTCTTGCTCTGTTTTAGTCATTTTTTTTTGGCTATTTTCGTTCCAAATTTCTTCAAAAAAAAAACTATGAAGAAGCAAAATACAAAGTACGACGAAAAGTGGAATAAGCCTTACTAAAACGGGATGAAAAGAATGCTAAATATGAGTTAAAATACTCAAAAAAAAAATGAATGTAAAATACATACACATCCATTGTCTTTTATAACCAAATCCTTGTGGATTGGATGGACCTATTATTATGAGACTAATTATAACTTGTAGATCTACGTAAAAAGATCATGTTCAACTAAGAACATAAATCCGCACAACATGATGGCACTGTTGTCGGTTATAAATGTTCCTTGGTTTACTCGAGTAGGTGAAAGTGTAGGTTAGATGAATATGAGTGGAAGAAGTAAAAGAAAAACGAAAGATGACATTTTGATCATGAAGCCAATCACGAGTTTATCGTGTATGGGCTTCTTGGGATATACTTGTTTCTTATACGGGGAATTAGAACTAAAAATATTGGTTTGAGTTAAGAACTTGGACGATCATGTGAACAAGGATGGCGAGGTCATTGTTGCGGTATAAATCTAAGATTCAATAAGGAGAGAGTGAGAGAAAACCAAATAAAGAAGGATAAAAAAGCATTTCATATATGAAAATTTGGGTTAGTTTAGTGGCTCCATATAATGTAAACACAATGTAGAGGAAGGAGATTGAATAAAATTTCTATAGAATTACATATACAAATAATCATACTTGATCTGGACTTGTAATTATGAATTGAACAAAATTGGCTATCATATATAACATGGAAATATAGGCTTGCAATCAGGTGCAAACCAGTTGTTACGACGTGAACCTGCGAACTCGCGTGTTTAGTGTATGCGCTTTGAAGAAATAACATTCCCGGTTTGAGGTGAATATTTTCAAACAAAAAATTTCTCATACCAAAAACACTATTTTCTCAAACTTTTTTTCCCTCAAGCTGGGATGCTATCTTCTCAAATCATGTTTGCTATTTTTTCCAACCAGATTTGAAGTTGGTAAATTCACACCGTAAAGAAGGCTCACACGTGATTGTCTCCATGGAAATATATATACCTTAGTTATTCCTGGGTGGATGATATTTAGGGACATGATAATCGGCACTGAAATCATTAAAACCTCCCATCTTAACCTTACTCTTCACACCAAGAATTGTAGCTTCAGACTCTTCTTTTATACTTTCCTTTTTTCCCGATATTCTTAGCTTCATCTTTCTGTTAAGCCTTCTGCCAGTCTTACTCTTGATTTCCTGAAACTATTATAAATTCATTTTTACACAATAAAACATGAGACTTAATTTTCATATATGTATGTTGATTACCCAAACAAGTGTATATATACCTTTTCAAGTGTCAAAAGATTGTTCCCGTAAACTTCAACTCCAGTTGGGTCTATAATCATCATGCCTAATTAATTAACCAACACGACGTACAGAAATCAAATTTGGCGTGCAAATTCAAGATCAAATTACAAAGTTAAAAACATACCATGATGGATAGTGCAGGTTGAGCCTCCTGCATGTACAAGTATGAGCATCAGACTAAATATAAACCTTGCCAACACCATATTAATACTGTCCTTGTGCATGCTTTCTTTCTTCTTCTTCTTCTTCTTCTTCTTCGTATGTTTATTTATATATAAAAGGGAGAAGAAAAATGAGGGAGAGAAATGGTCTTGTGTGAAATTATAATGGAGTCCAAACTTGGAACTCCCAGTCAAAGTCAGGGTTCCCAAAAAAACTCACTTTTTCTGCATATTATTGATTATAATATACAAGGATTAAACAGAGTTCAAAGCATGAGAGTGTTGAAAAAGCGGAAAATGATGTTGTGGGTTTTCTTAATTAATTAATTAAATAATTAATTACTGTTACTAATTACTATAGCTTAGGGGAAAATATATAGAGAGCATGAAAATCAAAATGGGCGCGTGAGTTGAAGATAGTGTGTTCAGTGCCTGTCTGCCGCCATGCATGCTACGAGGAAAGAGCTACTTACGTTGGTACCATCAAACTCTACTTTTCCTTAACCCAATAGCTTTCTTAGATCGAAGACCGTTTGTAATTTCAGGGTTTATTTCGCTATTATTTAATTTCCCAATGTAATCATCCGTTTAGTCAAACTTGGAAACCAAGGGATGACAACTAGGGTTTGGGTTAATATAGGAACTCACTGTTCATTTGGGATTCATAAAAGAGATATTTTTTTTTTGACAATAGATGATTTTATTAAAATTTTGGGGTTTTTAAATGAAACTCAAAGAGAGGAGATGTAACTCACAAAATGAGGATCGTCTAAAATATCTTCCACAAAACTGTTATACGCATCAAATCAAGAAAACCGGTCAACAAGAGATTAACAAACCCAGAAAAACCTAATATAAGAGAACAAAAAAACCGACAACCAAAGAAAACAAGAAAAAAACATAACCTTGAGGCCGACCCAAAAAACCCCGCTACTAAGAAGAATCCAAAGTATGTAGCAGTGAAAATTCCTCCTCGTCACAAGTGTCCTCATAATCCAGCTCACCATCACTCCCGAAGTCAAGCTTGTCGACTTGTTGTTGGACTTTTCACCCGACGTCCCAGCCTTAAGACCCTACTGTTTGATCAAATCCCAAGCTTTCTGCCTAGCCTCCTTAGATTTGCTATATGATTGAGATTTTGCACGATAATGCTTCACAATCATAGGAGCCTTTTTAGAACTCCTCCCCCTCTGTCCCCTGAATAAACATGTGGCTTTAGACGCCTTATTTGCCTTCGTCACACTAACCTTCAAAGAGTTGATTGAGTCAGGCATGAACTTAATTTCCTTGTAATTTACAGTGGCTAGAAAAGGAGAAATAAATTTCTCCTCTGAACACCTAATATCCTGTGTCTCAAAAAACTTCGCCGCTGCCCGACCTTATCCAAGAATAGTTCTCCCTTTCCAACTTGTCGAGACTTCAAAATGTCTTTACCAATGCGGTTGGAAGAGGGATAAAAGAGATATTTATATCTATCTATATTAATTTATACACACTTTTCAGATGTATGTAATAACGTTTTTTTATAGCAAATAGGTGATTTTATCAGATATGAACAAAAAAAGGTTACATACGCAAGCAAATCGTAATATTAAGATAAAAAGAAATAACATAATGAAATGAAACAAAAGAATGAGACGTAAGTCTTAACCTCTAGGTACCAGAAGCTAATCCTATAATAGAATATCTGGTTATTCCAAAGACAAACTTGCGGTGGATAATGTCCACCAGGATGGTTATTCATCAGCAACTGAAGGGACTCACTTCCTGACTCGACCTGAAGATATCCATACGTAAGTAGATATCTGAGAAGTGAGGGAACCGGAACGTCGGGTTTGCACCGATCTTGACATGGCAGTGTGTGTGATTTCCCACATACCCCGTTGCTGGGCGAGTGACGCATTAGGCCTGGCGAGACTACATAGCAGTCCTCGCAGGGTAGCGGTTATTGGTATAATTGCCTTTTCTTAGTTTAGGATAGGGCATCCACGCCCTCAAAGTACCTTGTGGCCATAGAGTACCGGGGGGGGGGGGGGGGGGGGGGGGGACTTGTCGAAGTCCAGTAGGTTCTAGCCAAATGGGTGGAAATGATTGGCCTGATATGTGGTGCCAGGTTTCCCTGGTTCCTACTAGTGTATTTCCACGGTGATGCTCTTTGTTGGGGTCTGGGCGGTAGAGGTTTTTCCGGTCTCCTCTTGTAGTGGTCATAGACGCAGGATCGACCACTTGTTCCATTCCACTAGGTAAACTTCCAAGGGCCAGAGTGCCATGTTGTGGGTACTACGATATGATAAACCTCATTCCCGGCCGCCCTCATATTGTGATAGTACCTTTGGTGTGCTGGTTACTCCTGTGGGTCGTTCGGGATGGGATGGCGTATCCTTCTAGAGCGGCGATACTTGTAGGGTCGGCCACTTCTCTCATTCACGAAGATAGATCTCCATCACTTGGGGATATTTCCCGCAGAAATCCCTAGGAGCTAGAGTCCAAGGAAGAGTCGCGCTCATGATTGTTTCATCCTATCGGTGGAAGTGCTGGAGTATATGTCAGGAAATGAGACATGGACCAGGGAGGGGGTGTAGTGGCAGTGGAGCCAACGGAAATGGAGGTGGGGGTATCACCGGTGTATGGTTCGATATTAGTAATGGCTTCTGTGTGCAAGGTTGATTTGTGGTGTCATGGGATACCTTCATATATCTCCATATTCTATCGTTCCAGGCATGGTGATCAGGCACAGTGGTAGGCGGGTGGAGGTTTTTGTAGGAAAGGCTAGCACGGAGGTAGAGGGTGATATCTGGGCGGCGCACGACAGCGAGAAAAGATGGTAGCGAGAGATAAGAGAAGAACCCTAAAGTAACGATTTTTTTTTATAATTTTTTAACTTCTTAGTTATATATCAACTTTTTAAAACATTTGATACATATACTAATTTTACAACAATAGTTTTTAGTGAACTATATTCGGTTTTTACTATTCATATTGTTGAAATAACCAAATTGTCCGCATCTAACATAATTTAACCAACTAATATAACCAAATCAAATCCAACCTAACTATTTCACGTCTTAGTTTTTTTAAATCTCATATATATTTCAAAAAAATCACAATTAAAAATGTAAAAGAAAAGAGAAAAATACATTTATTATTATTATTATTATTATTATTATTATTGTTTTTGTTATTATTATAAAACTATAAATTAAAAACGTATAAGAAACATCGATGATGAACTTTATCGACGTACAATTTGTTAGTGAAGTTCATAACTCTTAGAGCGTCAATTTTTTTCAAAACCGATAGAATATTAGATCTCTTCCAGAACGTCTATGAAGTTAATTAGTAATTATATTATTTTATAGAATTTAGGTAATGAATAAATTTCCAGACATACAGATTAAGTCGATGTTGAATCCTTTTTCGACGTTCACAAAACGTTAGTAATGAATACCAACTTTTTCAACATCGACGTTTTACAAAACGTCGTAAAATTTATTCATTCTAGACTTTTTGAAAACGCAGGTAATGATAAACTTAACCTTCATTACCGACATTTTTGTGATCGACGGTAATGAAAAGCTTAACATTCATTAACGACGATTTTTTACTTCGTGTCATCCAAGTTGGGTCATATAATCGAAAATATATATATTTGGAAATCGTGTATCCAATCGGGCATTACCTGTAAAGGATCTATTTTAAAAGTCGTGTACCCAATATAGCAGTACAGTCACACAAAGTAAATATTGAGCACAAATAAATATTATGAAAAGTAGTTTCAAAATTTATGTCTCTGCTACACAAAGTAAGAAATAAACCTAATCAAAAGGAGGAGAAGGCAATTGTCTTGCCGAATGCGAATATGACATATGCGAGTTGGGACGCTCAGTCCTCTTGCCCCTTCTTGTCGTGGGAAAGTTGGGCCACCAAGTCCTCCCAATCCTTCATTTCTTGGGTCATTTAAGTTGTTATCACCTCTACTGTGCGCATTTCCTCGGGTAGTAGTTTCTGCTGCTCCTTCACACGAAGGCTAAGCCCATCTACCTTCTGAGAGGATTCGAAGGTCGTAATGGAGGAAGAAGTACCACCCTTTATCGCCGGGAACTTGAATTTCTTCTCAACTCCTGCCTGCACATGTCCTTTAGGGCCATCGAATAAGGTGTCGATCACTAGAATATCCTTGAGATCACGGTCCTTGCCCACAAACATGAAGGGCATGTCCTCGTACCCAAACTCTTCCACCATATACTTATCCGAACCCTTTTGGAAACAAAAGATGAGATAGACGAGAAAATTAAAAATAAATGGTTATTGAGTGGAAGAGCTAAATTCTGAAAACCAAACCCTCATCCCCCGGTTGGTGAGTGTGGATCGTTTGGCTTGAAGGTCGTTATTGTAGTGCTAAAGCATAAAATGTTGGACTCGTCCATCTTATGAGTTTTGATATTGTTGGCGGTGGCGTCCAATGACCTGCTTTCTGCACGGTTTTACACTTATTATGGGACCGAGACTCCACATATTAACCAACAATGTATTTGTTATTTTATAGTTAAAAGGGAACCTTTTTGCCACCTATCGAAGAACTTCTAGTGAGAGAAGCTCTGGCTTCTCTCTAGACTCTTCGACCCCAACCCTTGTTTCTTTCCCCTCTCTTCTTCTTCTTCGCGTTCCGGCCACCGGTGACTGTCTCGGCTTCGGCCTTGACAGTCACCGGTGGATCCTCCTACTCCACCTTCTCTCCTTTCTCCGTTGGCACTTTTTTCAGTCCCGACCTTCCCGTCTCCATCGATTTTTTCTCGAACCTTCAGATCTGGCCCCTTGGGCGACAGATCTACCCCGGTGACCGTTGATACTGTCTTAGATCTACCGGATCTACGCACATCTCGGTCATTTGGGTCTGGATCGTGAAAGTTTCGGTGGCGGTGATCTTCCGGTGGGTCTCTGTAACCGAGGGCCTAACGTGCGCTGCTTCTCGCCATTCCCTCTCAGATTTTTGGCTCGGGCTTCTCGTCTCCGCTTTGGTAGAGACGATGAAGTTGGATCCCTCCCTTTTGGTCGTGTTTCTCGGTGCTGGCCGTGGACGAAGACTCCGGCCTCGGAGCTCTAGGGGATCTGGCTGGATCTGCTCTCGCCTCCTCGCCTTTCAGCAACCAGGTACTTTCTCCCCGTTAAATCTCTTTGCGACTTCAGTCTCCATATCTACTGTGAGATCTGGACCTCACGACTGGGGTTGGCCGTCGTGGGGGGTTAAGCCTAATGGTTGTTGGAAGCTCGTATTAGGGCTTTTCTCGGGGGAAGGACACCAGTTCTAGGGGTGGGATCGATTGAACCGACCAACCCTTTTGGATCATCGTGCGGTCTTGGTCGACGATGTTTCCGTTAGGTTTTGGGTTCGGTTGTTGGGACTAGCGGAATTAGACTCGTATTTTGGTCTTTGTTTGCTTTACCTAGTTCCGGGGCTCCTTGTTCCTCTTGCCTCTACTTGGTTCGTTCCTGGTCACTAATCTCTCTCTATTGCTTTGTTTGACCGGTTTGGTCCTGTTTCTCCGGCGGTGGTGCTCGAAGCGTTTCTGTGCTTCATTTCTGAGAAGATGGTGGCTGGTCGTTTTGGGTTCGGCTTTTGGAGGACGTGGGGCTCGAGGCTGCGTTTGTGCTTAACTCTTAGGTTTTCTTTTTTGTTTTTCTGTTGTTGGGCCGGTTTGCCCTGTTGGGCTATGTTTGCCTTTTATCTTTAGTTTGTTGTTGGGCTTGGCCCTGTTTCTGTTTGGTTGTATCTGGTTGTGTAAGGTTGTTTTATTCTGGTTTGCTTCATTTCCTAAATCTGGGTATAGGCTGTTTGTTAGACCCAAGTGTTATTGTTTGTTTGAGTTTTCCGTAGTGAAGCTCTGTTTGTTGTATGTGTACTGAGGGTTTTGCCCTTGCCTTCGAATTTCACTTTGAAATCGTTGGTTTTATAAAACAAAAAATTGCTGATAAAAAAAAAAGTTAAAAGGGAACCGATGTACTTATAATATGTGCATCAGAATCCCATTTATTACTATGTGCATCAGAATCCCATTTATTACGAAGTCACTCCCACTGCTCTATGTGATCTAAGAACTATTCAGGGATTCCATAATACATATTCAAGTTTCCAACTACGTTTGGACATATTTCTCCCACCACTTCTTGCACTCGTACCTCTAGTCTTTATACTGTTCCTTAGTGAACTCTCTATCCATAACATGAATGGGTGTTGACTCTGTTGAAATCGTATAACATCTAAAAAGAGAAGTGGAAGAACATTAGTAGTTAAGAGAATGAAGAGAAGTGGAAGAACAATAAACTTAGACGACTGAAAAGTAAAACCCTCCCTAGTATGTCGAGTCTGTCATACTTCTCGACGCTCACCGAGACTTGGCTACGAAATATTGACCTGGTGTTTGGGTAAGTATATTGTTGGCCAATCCGAGGTGGATATAATATAAAACAAATTTCACTATTAAATACACTCTGGTCCTAACACAAGAGCACGAGGTCGACAAATAGTATTCTGGACATGTCCAAGTCTATCCCATATGGACCAATGATAGGGGTAAGAGTCCAATTACCATTTTTTAGTGCAAGTGGCCAATCCCTTGATCGTTGTAAGGGATTGTAGGAGTTGGCTAGAAAGTTATCAATTTCCTACCTAACTCATGACAAAGGTTTACTATTCTATTATCTAGTTACTATTTCTAGTTGTAGGTTTATTTTTTGTCCTAACAGAATCATGGATGGTAACTTCCTTATCAATTCCCTTGCTTGCTTTTATTGAGTTCGAATGCTATTATGCATGACGTGTAAATGAATTAATAAAATCCATAAGTTGGAGTTATACCAACTATGGAGATTACTCTAAATAAGAATTGCTAAAACTACATCTCTCATGTTGAATGCTCCACATGTGCATAATTGCCCAAAATTGATTATGATTTCTTATTTGCATTAAATCATCATCTAATAACTTAGCGACATTGATCCTAATCCACATCAAAAGTCTCTAACTAATTGATCAATTTCTTTGTTCTTCTGCCAAATGATACATGAGGGCTCTACCTCTCATGATCATAAAAATTGACTAACATATAGAGATAGAGATGCTAACACAACAATTCAATTAAGGTCAAGATAAAGGACATTCAAGCATAATAAACATCTTAGAATCCCAAGTTAGGTAAATGTAGAGAAATTTTAAAGTTTGTTAGTAATAATGACAATGAATTAGCCCAGTATCATGGGGCTCAAACCCAAGAAAGTATAAGTCATGCACAAGTTAAGAGTTGAAAGTTTAATAACCAAAAATAATAAGTTTTTGGAGCCCAAATGAAGAAAATCTTGTCACAACTTCCCCCTAAATCTTCTTCTTCTTCTTACTCTAGATGCCGATGAGTTATGACGGAGGGATGAGCTTTAAAGTTTGCGTTTGAAAATCTTGTCACAACTTCCCCCTTCATCCTTAGGACATGAGGGATAGTTTTATCAATGATACATCATTTGCGTTTGAATTTGAGGACTATCCTCAAATTTCTGCACCAATCCAGATATTTTGCCCCACTAAGCTTGACCCCGTCAATTATGGTTTTTAATGACAAACTATTGTTTACTTGCCATTTGATCTATACGATATACAAAATTTAATTAGTAAACTAAATAAATTTTCTAAAGATCTAGTTCAAACACCAACCATTTGATTTAAAATAAAAGAACCAAGAACCTTGATTCACTCGACTAAGGTGAACGAAGGCTCACCACTCAATCGATTTATGCAGGCCGGACCCCGTCTGATCACATCCCATGTGACTCTTGGCTAGGTTATGTACATATGTACAAGGCTTACCCTATCTGATACCCTAGCTCAACCCTGGATGAGAATCGTAGTCGGGTCCACCATTTCTTGACTTTGACCAGACACTATGCAGGTACTCCGCTAAGGCACACGACACCCGCATATGTCGTCCAAACTTATTATACCGCATTCCCATGGATGCTCCGCGGAGGTGCACGACACCCATATGACGAGGAGATATTAAGGTGTCGGGAACCTAGGAGGTATCTGACATCACCTGATTTTACTTATCTGGTTGTGTTTCGAACTTTGGCACATCCTCAATACGATGAGCGCATCAACTACATTCTGTATGTATTGATGTCTCCAATTAAATTATCTGTAGTTCTTCCTTAGAACCCACCTACTACATCCAATACAAAGACGGTTCTAAGGGTCTCACATGCAAACGATTAAGTTCCAATTTTGTCTTTGCATGTGACGTGATTTTCTTGGTAATTAAAAATAAGCATGTTCTCTAAACATACAATCATGCATAAGTTAAACAAAGAATTCATAAATCGTGCACGTAACAGCCCCCTAAGCTAACTCCCACTAGACTCTTGAGCTCCTCTAACTCTAAGCCGAGGCAAACGGTCTCACACTCTTCTTGAGCTCCATTGACTCCAAGACAAGAGAAACAGTTACAAATAAATACACAGACTCGTAGTTCGGGAAATAATAATTATTACAACCAAGTGGTACGACGACCACACATAAAAGAATAATTACACGCTAACTTATAACGGTACGCAGACCGTGAAAAAACGATAAATTAAATCTCGGGGATATTACGTGCACCATGCCAACATCACATCACACACGTGTTATCAAAAAAGCATGTTATCAAACATCATGTGATTTCCGGTTTTATTTAATTTCCAAGTTTCGGAAAAGTTTAATGCTCGGTTTGTTGAAAACGTCCAAATTTGAAACTTTTGAACGTTTGATTTTAGGGATAATTCCATCTTAGTACCCTAAAACTTTCGGATTTCGTTTTTAGTACCCTAAATGTTTTTTGTGCCACCTGAGTACCCTAAATCTTCATTTATTCCACTTTAGTACCCAACGTCTGATTTTCCATCTAATACTGTTAACTTTCCATCCAATGTTACATGAAATGTCAAAAATACCCCTCATGTTTTTTTCATTTTTTCATTCTTCTACCTAAATTCACATTCTCTCTCCTCATTCGTCTCTCTCTCCTCCTCATCTTCCTCATTCGTGCATCTGCCTCCAAATTCCCCAGAGTTTCTCAAAAAGTTCATAATTAGAAACAGAGGAGTGAAAATCAATATAGGAAACCAATAAACCCTTCCGCGAAAGTTCCTTTCTCTCCCAAAAACGCGTCCCCTTCTTCGAACCCAAGCCGTCATCAAGCTTCACCACAGATCTGAATCCTGAGCTTCATCCTCGCTTGAACCATTCTGGTTCCCCCAACTTTGTTCTTGCGATTCTCGTCGAATCTTGGCTGTTGCTGGGTAGTCGAGCTGCTCGTGAAAGGCTTCCTCTTCCTTCGTTGATGGTGGTGTTGTTGCCAGAGTCGTACTGTCAATTTCAATCTCCCCGATTCGAGCAGGATCATCCTCGCCAGGACGATTCACTTCGGGTCCGCGATTAGGGCGGCGAAGCCCCAATTGGAGAAGCACGACTTCGCGGTTCTGATCCCCCAATCGAATCGAGGCGGTCATCGGTCGGGGAGGTTCTCGGCTGCACTACGCCGAGGGTTTCGGTTGAGCCCGAGAACAGCGAAACAGTCCTCGTGTTCATCGTCGACGAGAGGTTCCATCTCGAGGCCTTCATGATCGCAAACCCAACAATCAAAGCTTTCAGATATGTAATGTATATATATATATATATATATATATTTAAAATAAAATATAATTTTATATAATTATTTGAAATATATATATATGAATGAAATAAATAAGAAAGAATTAAATAAATAATTTCTGAAAAAAATAAAAAAAGATTTTATAAATGGTAATTTGGACAATGGAATTTTTTTGAAAATTTGATGTAACATGAGGGGTATTTTGGACATTTTATGTAACATTGGATGAAAAGTTAACAGTATTGGATGGAAAATCAGACGTTGGGTACTAAAGTGGAATAAATGAAGATTTAGGGTACTCAAGTGGCACAAAAAACATTTAAGGTATTAAAAACAAATCCGAAAGTTTTAGGGTATTAAAATGGAACTATCCCTTTATTTTATGGTTCGTCATGACGGTCCCAAAATCGTCATGAATCACCAAATGGTTTAGCCCGGGAGTTCTGACAATGCACATGAAAAGTCACGAATCATCCTAACTTTGTCCAACGGAGCCCCGTCCGGTCACTAGTTTGGCTTACCGAGAGTCCCGCTCTCGTGACCAGAAAAATCAAACCTTTGTCCAAAATTCAAGATTCGATTTTTTTAAAATTAATTATTTCATGCATTAAAACATCAAGCAATTAAATAGGGTATGTTATCAAACAAATAAACAAGAAACAAGCCAAAATCGAAACATGCATGTACAAAATTGAAAATGCAGCATCCATTAGCCGTCTCTCGTGTCACTCATGCAGTCATTCCCAAAGCCAATCATGGTTGTTATGGAAGCCCAGTCACGGTGCAACGTTAGGATCATGTCAAACTTAGTTGTTTACTGCATAGTAACCATAGAGACTCCTCGATCTAAGGATACATGACATGTTATGACTCTCAATATGTTCATGACTTAATCTATGGAACATATTTAGGTCTGGTCGTCCAATATCATGTCCCACATGATATCTATGATCAGAGCCTGGAACCCTTTCCAATGGCCAATAGAGCGTAAGCCATCAAGAGTCATCTTTCATAGTAGTCGCTTATGGTGAAGACTATTGACTAGGGACCCCATCGATTATGATCCATCTCGATCTATGGTTCTATTCGCATGGTGGGCAAAGATCGGGAATACACATCGATATATTACTCCAACACGTAAGTAATATGAAAGCTGCTTTATTATATTGCCAATGATGATATTTATATTTGGACGTTTACGATTGAACTACGGGAACTAAGACAACCAATATCCCACTTGCCCTAGTTCCAACCTATTCCCATTGACTTTACATGTCTAACATGTTTAGACGGCGACAATGCTCTAGTCCAACCTTTCACAAATTATCTGTTTCCAAAGAGAGTCTTCTTCTTCCGCAAAGCACTAGAATCACTTGGCCAAAAGGCTTGATTTCACACGGTGTAGCCTACGAATCCCTATTTTTCTTGAATGGAAAAATCTTTTCCAATAAACCTTGTTCTATATTCGACGAGCCACACTCCCATTCCATAAGAACCGTCTTTGCCAGGCTTCTAGCTCGTTCATCACACTCTTTAGGCCTTGCAAAGTGTCATGTAGAAAATAGGCAGGGACGAAAGAGTCGACTTAATTAGGACCAACCTTCCTTCCATATTCAGAAATTTCGTTTTCCATTAGGCCAAGGCCTTCTTATATTTATGAGAAATTGGAGACCTAGTTTTGATTTTATGAGAATCGGCTCCATGATCAGAACCTAGATAATGGATTGTTAATTCCACAACGGGGCACTCAAAATTTTATTCCACAACAACCTCTCATTCAGAGCAATAGCTTTTTATTTGGAGAAGTTGATTTTGATCCTTGAAAAATGTTGGAAAATCGATAGCGTATTCTTCAATGTACATAAGTGTCCCCCTTCCTTGACACGAAGAGTTATGTATTGTCTGCGAATTGCAGATGAGACACCAAGAAACCTCTTATACCAACTCTAACTCCTCCAAAATCCCCTAAACGCAAGCCCTCTTCCAATAGCTAATGTAAGCCTTCAACAATCAATAGGAAAAACAAAAGGAGAGATTGGGCAGCCTTGCCTTAAACCATTTGGGATGTGAAAATCAGAGCTAGGCGTCCCGTTGACCAAAACTAATAAGGAAGCTTTGAAACAACTCTGAAGCCACCCTCTCATGCGATTATCAAAACTCATTGCGTGCATAACATCCTCAACATAGTCCCATCACAACTTATCATATACCTTTTTGAAATACAAATGGAGAAGTAGTAATTCGGCATTCGATGCCTTCACCATTTGAATAACTCTAGTAACTCTTAGTACATCGTACACAAGTTGGCAACCTACAATAAAGCCACTTTGGACGTCGCTTAGGAGGTCAGGAAACATAGATTTAAGCATGTTAGCTAACATCTTTGCTAGTATTGCTCCCAATTCATGGTTGAGCATGACAACCCAATATCAGCTTTCCTCAAAAAAGTTCCAAGCCAGGCCAAAAAACCTATTTGACCAAGTATGATGGTCCTGAAGAACGACACACCAGAAGATTCTGAGGAAGAAGAAGAGGTCTATATTCTCATGTTCATGATGGCGGAACCAACGGTCGAAGAAGTGAGCAATGCTGAGAATCCTTTAGAACATGATTCGAGTATCAGAGGAGAAGACCATCATCTGATGGGTCCCAAAGAGCAAGAGTGAACCAACCCATGGTTTCTCTCTTGACAACATCCCTCCCTCAAAGTGGAGGGACAAGATGTTTGAAATGCATGTCTGGTATATCGAACTGACGCTACAACCAAAAAGCAGTCTCCCTATAGTCATAGACAAGCTGGTGTCGAGACTCCATGGCTTCTTGAGACAATGGTGGATCACTCTTGGATCCTACAGGCAGATGCATGTGCGACAACTACATTATGAAGATGCAGTAATATCCCAAATTCATAATGAGTTCTTTGGAGCATGGGAGCACTACACCACACAAGCGAGAGAAGAGTTTCTCTTTATGAAGTGTTTCTCGTTCAAAAGGCATAAGTCATCGACTAGTAGCTATTTGCACAAGTGTCGATTTCTTTTAAATTGTCTCTTGTATACCCCACTATTTCTTTCATTTTGGTGGTGATCTAATTTTTTTTGGACCATTGTCCAATTGGTCAAACAATTAACATGTGAAACCATTTTTAAATAATAAAAGTAATTTGAAGAATCCAATGACATGTATTTGAAAATATGAATGATAATTAGGGGTATTATAGACTTTTTACCTATTTTAGATGGAAAGTTAACTGAAATCTGACGGATAGGTAGTAAAGTGTTGGTAAATGTTTCGTTTGGGTATTAAACTATAAAAAAAAATTGTCAGGGTATCATTTTGAAAATAAATGTTTGGCAGGGTATTATATTAAAATTTCCCTTATTTTTATCTCCCCGATATAACTTTTTATTTCCGTGCTTCAAAATATATTCAATATGCTACTTGATAGATAGCCCTTGGAAAAAGAAAAATATTGGTGCAAGTTTGAAGCTAATCGGAGTTCAAACGAATCGGGAATGTTTAAATTAGTGAAGAAAAAATAGACACTTGTCCACATGACACCATGTTATTACAATTATGCCTTTACTTGTGTGACAAATAACGAAAATAATGTGAATTTGAGTGGAATTTGAGTGATAATGTGACATCATAGTGAATATTGGATCTTAAGAATATATGGTTAGGATGTGTTCTCACAATCTTTATGATAAGAACTATTTCTATTAGATTTGTCCTCTAAGGGTAAATAACTGAAAATGACCTATTATTGCATCTGAACAATGGTTTCTATTAGATTTGTCCTCTAAGTGTAAATAGTTGAAAATAACCTGTTATTGCATTCGAGCAAGGAGCACACTAAGGCATGTCAGTCACAAGTTGCTCTATTGAGTGTCGTTATGGGATGATGGACCGACCATCTAAGAACAGAAACAATGACCGATGGGGAGCTCCGTTACCCTTACATGCTGGCGTCCTCTTCGCTCTAATCGTTTTAACAAAACAGTAAAGCTTACTTGCTGACTTGTACTGCCAACCAACCGTTGGAGAATGTTTCCCAGGTGGTTGAGCCTCATTGGGTCTCCACCGAAAAAGATTTCCCCATTTACAAACCATATACATATTTGGATGTATATATCTGTAATTTTCCTTATATATATTCAATAATTTTGCGCACATTACATCGCCCAAAGCGAATGCTTAACAGATGATTCCCGTGAGTGGTACCTGTATTCTAACACCTGATCAAAGCAATACAAACTATAGACAATTATGAAGACGTGTTGTACTCGGTTCAGATCACATGGAACTAAGGCAGTCTTTTATCAATGCGATGATGGGGTTGGAGAAAGCAGATCCTTCCAACCTCTGGAAAAGGATCCCGTCCATCCGAGCTTGGACTCCATCAGAAGATGTCATCTCTTGTAGCAGTGTCTGCAAGCTGTTAATTCCAGCCATAGCACTGCCTATGCTACTTAACACCTGTGGCAGCGATGCAGAGGGTCTTGATAGCTCCACAAGTGTAACCTGGTACAATTTAACCAAATGCATCATGACAGATGTTAGAAGCATTAGCATATAAAAGGAGAAATCTCCATATGGATATAAAATCACCACTGCTAAGTTCTGTATATCCCCTGCCAAATATATTAAACCCCATTTTCCTCACAAATGAACCGACCAGGTTATACTTTCTCCTCTAGAATATGCAATGTTATACAGATATAAATAATACAAATACATTCCATTGTTCTTGGATGCCCTATACTCCAAGGTGACAGATTTCTTAAGTGGTGACTCTTGTTCCAGGTCACAGTGAACATGCCAGTGTCCTATAGCTAAGAAACGCCATGTAGAAATTCAAAAAATGACTCAACAGGTAGCAGCAACTGATATATCAAATAAAAAGAAAAGCCCCATGCACAAGTTGAGAGTCAGCCACAACCGATGTGAGCTAACATCCAATCTTATTGGTGTAGGTGAAATGGGTTCCTACCAGTAAGAATCTTTCAGAGATGTAATGTGATGCATGCATGGAAAAGACTTCACGTCAGTTAGTTTTCACTTGATTCACGAAACAGATACTTGCAGCTTGAGAAAACGGAAAACAAGATAAATATTTAGAAGTGACAACAGTACAAATAAGCATGTACATTTTTTCAGAGATAAATGAAAATTCTTGATATCTTTTCTTTTTTTCTTTGAATGAAAAAATGAAAGCATGATATGTATGGGGACAAGATGTGAGAAGGATACATTCAAGAACAAACCTCTCTTTCTTGAGGTATATCGGCCTTCTGTTTGGCTATAGCAACAGCCCGAGAAAGCCCGCCAATGGCATCAACCAAACCTCGCGAAGCTGCATCTTTACCAGTCCAAACTCTCCCTTGTGCAAACTCCTCCATCTTATTCTCCTGTTAAAGAATGGAGTGAGTTTTATTTTTAGAGAAGAAGCAAACAAAAGGAGTACAGATAATTATACATGAGAAAAACAAATTAAAAAACGCACAGTCATTGATCTTGATAAAGCGGCCTTGTTACGGAATTGCTCATAAGCATGCTGTGCAGACTTAGCAAAAAGTTCAGCTTCCTCTGGTCTGTAAACATATGATTAGTTTATTAAGTCATTTTCAGGACCACAAGGAAAAGGCAAGGCTGTACTGAAAGACGGATCAGAGATTTGTACCTGGTCAAGCGAAATAAGATTATGCAGTCGATAAAATCTTTGTTTACCAAAGTCTCAGTAAATACCAGTGTTCTAAAATTCGGGATTGGCCAAAACATGGTGAAGCTACCTGGGGAGATCTCGGCAAAACTAGGTTTGAATTAAAGTATTATTATATGCAGTGTTCTAAAAATCGGCCCAAGCGGCACCTAGGTGCTGATTTTTAGAACACCGATTTTACAAAATCGGGTGGTTCCAGGCGGATTTGTACCTTTTGACTTTTGCATGGGAAATTACCATTTTACCCTTTTAATAACAAATAAATTAAGGAAATAATTAAATGAATAAATAAACAAAAATCAGTATTTTGTACATAAAAAATAAATAAATATATTTTGTTATGAAAAATATATTTTTTATATAAACGTAATATTTTTTAGAAATAAATAAATAATATTTTTATATACAAAATAATAATACAATAATTGATTTTTTTATAAAAAGTATTTTTATAAACAAAATAATAAGAATTAAGTTTTTATACATTAAAATAATAATAATAATTTTTATAATTAGATAATAATTAATAATAATTTTTTTGATGAAAACTAATAATAAAAAAAATAATTGTATAGAAAATGATTTAATGATAATTAGCAAAAAAAAATATTAAAGAATAAATATAAATTAATTAAGAAATTAATCATATTATTAAGAATTAATTAAAACATTAATGAATCATTAAGGATTTAATAAAGTAAGGAGTATAATCGTCTTTCAATTCATCGGTTTAAAATTCAATTCAAACACAAAGGGGTAAAAATGTTATTTCATGTTACTCCGTTAGTTTTTCGAAGACGGTGGACAAAACTTCAATGCACCCTAAAAGTGTGGACAAAAGTATATGAACGTTTTCGTTTATGGACAATTCGTTAGGGTAGTTTTTGACAATTAACCCAATATTTTTATTAGATCTTATCAAGGCTCTAAACCTTAGATTTGGCCAAAACTTGGCGACTTTGATAAAGTTTTTGAGCAATTTTTCGCTTACCGGACTTAGTGGTTTAGCTACATCGAGAACTCGAAGGAGATCATGGCCACCGAGAACTCGGGGAGCTTCGCCGATTTTTAGAACACTTTAAAATACACTAACCCAAGTGTCAGATTTTAACTTGAACTAAACACCCTCTACCTAATTCTATGTTGTTAGTTCATCTTTGAATATCAGACTTCATACATGAACAATATTATAGACATTCACATCTAGAACCACCCTTGCTTCAACCATTTTATTTGACAGCACAATAATTACTTCAAAGTGATTCACTATGGTTCCAAGATGTTATTGTTTAATGTTGACAATACTATAAGAAATTCCAAAAAGACATATGAACCAATAATATGGAAAGTGGGACTAACATAATAATTTGGTAATGTACAAGTGAGGATGAGGCAACAAAAAGTCTCACCTGAACGGTCGTTGCTCAGCTGCGGTAAGCTCTGCATATTTCCCCCGTGATATGATTTCTTTATTGTACCCAATCCTTTCGTAAAGTTTTCTCAGATTAAACTTCCCTTCAATTGGAAATTTTAGATGTATCAACAATGATATATCAAGGAAAACAACAAAAGTATCATTCTATATATATTTTTAATTCAACCACTAAAATTGTGGTTTGGTGGACGGAGATTGATGGCCTTAGATGAACAAAAGAAACCCATCATTTACTAGGATGAAGAAATAGCAAAGAGGATTGTGAACGTCCCCACCTATACTTCTTTTAATGAGCTGCTACTCTCAGTTATCCTTTGTGTATGTGTATGCTCAACTAAAAAATGAAGAAAGAAAAGAATGAAATAGAATGTATGAGATGAACTCAAGTATTTTTTTTTTTTTCTTCTCAACATTCCCGCCAACTCATTTTGAATCTAAAACCGCAAAGAACCCTATCACTTGATCACTTGACCAAGTAGGCATTGGTGAATAAAACAAACATATTAATGTCAGGGAGACTACTAGAATTAGTAGTTTTAACTCTGTGACTACTTCTGATTTAATTTACTCAGTGTTCTGACCGACCTCAAACACAGTGGTTTCCATAGGATTAATCGTGTTTAACCTGTGACAACTCCAATTGAACCAGTGAGGGTCAGATTTTCAGCGACAATTGTGTTGGCTGCCATGGCCATGTAATATCCTCCACTTGCTGCCACATCAGCCATTGATGCAATGACAGGTTTTGAAGCAGCCAACAATTTGATTTCTCTCCACATCCTGAATATCAGAAACAGCAAGGGTAGGTCAATTCATAAAAGCATCTCAATACCTTGTTTTCTTCTTTCTTTCCCCTCTCCGTTTTAATACTCTTTCAAGTAATAAAAAGATATGCAAAATATGGTGTCCGTCACAACAAAAGAAGAAAGCATTACATAGAAAAAAAGAGATTCAGATTTACAATGTCAAAACATTTTTCATTTTTGTCATTACTAGAACATAATGAACTCCATTAAGTTTGATAGAAAGTAATTAAAAAAAATTGTGTAACATAAATAGGCACAAGAACATAAAACATACATGCCTTCAGAAATTAACTTGTTGTCCGGTATTCATTGCATGTGGCCTATATTTTGTATACTAAACACCCTTATCCATCATCCATCAATCACTGACATCCACTGTCCGCTTTTGCAGTAAATAAACCTTCGATTTAATTAATCTGTCTAATGTTATTCTGTAACATGTCTAATAGAATATGTACTTCGTAGTAGTAAGCAGTGATGAAACCTGAATTTAGAAGTTGGAACACTAATGTTTTCACTGAAAGATTGTGAGCTAGACTACTAACAGGTATATTTGGTTGTGGATACAAGCATGAGGCAGTATAAACATTATAGATGTACTACATTGTTGGTATAATCTTGAAGTTCAGATGCTCGAGTACAATAAACTTTGAATACAATGATCACAATAAAACTAGGGGAATTCCTTAAAACTGCCCACTGCCAAAATGTGACCTTTACACAACCCTTAACTTTGAAAAACTTACCAAGTTATATTTATGTTAGTTTTTAAGGTTAATTGCTAAAAACTACAAAAGGTTTTGTCCACATGCTGAAAACTACATTGAGTATAAACGTGGACAAAAACATACAATAAGTGTTGTCCACAGTCTTCTGTTACAAATAATGAACAGAATATTATGTTCCGTTAAGTATTTGGCCCATATGTTTTGTCCACGGTACTTTTCAATGGTATATGTTTTGACCACAGCACTTTTCAATACTATATGTTTTGACCACAGTACCTTTCAATGCTATATGTTTTGACCACAGTACTTTTCTATGCTTTGTGTATTGTCCACATATCATGTAGGGGTTAACAAAACAGAATATTTTGTTCATTATTTGTAACAGAAGACTGGACAATACTGCAGTATGTTTTGTACACTTTTAAACTCAATGTAGTTTTTAGCATGGACAAAACTTTTTCTAGTTTTTAGCAATTAACCCTAGTTTTTGTGCAAAATAACTATTTTAAGAGGCACCTTCTTTTACGCATTTGCGGGTGGCAACAGCACAGATAGAACATCACGACAATCCTAATCCAATTTGGCTGACTATCCTAGAACATGGTTACACCCCTAAAAAATGACCTAATTCCTCTTAATTATTGAACTGCACATGAGTAAATTTACATGAACAAGAATGCATAAAGAAACTGTGTGCATAAAGTAGGATTTGAAAAAAATAAGGAGCTTAAATGTCACATTAGCCAGCTACCCCGCCACCTACAGAGAACTGTACAATGTGTCCACTGTAAAACTTGGAAAACATTTCTACTTGACCAGGGCAACAAAATCAACTATCGTACATCTTATCCTTGTTAATAAACCTATTCAACCTCTGCCAACATGTATTTACATAGTTCACATCAGAATTGGAAGTCATATTAAATAGTGATCAATTTCAGAGGGGGAAAAAACTAGAAAAGGAAAAAGAGGATAGCATTAATAGATACCAAAACCATCTCCAGAACTTACACAGAATGAGAGAGTAGCAGTTTTACTTAAACATGAGAAAACAATTACTCCAAATTTTCTTCTCCAAATATTTAATAGTTTACGGCATCAAATTTATTTCAAATTAAATCAAATATGGTAGAACTTACAAATCAGAAGCTAGCGCATCGCCTCCTGGACTATCAATGCGAATAATAGCAGCCTTATATTTTTTGGATTCTGTAACAAAGATGCCCAAATATTAAACGTTATATACTCAAAAGCTAAGAGTTACTACTCGCACACCAAAGGAAGAGTTGAATTGAAGTTCTACAAAGTTATGAATCTCATAGAAACATCATCACATACTAATGTTTTTGCTGATAAAAAAAACATATTAATGTTTTTGTTATAAAAATGCTTTGCTTTAGGACTGAGAAAAGGTGCACACAATACCTCTTGTAATCATAAGCTATATGCCATTTTGAGAGTTTTGGGAAGAAAATGAAAACTGCGTTTGCAAGTTTCAAAAAATATATATACTTCTTGTAATGTTTTTTTATTGAAATGTTCTGTGGGAAAACAATAACAACATATAACATACTACCACTGGACAGTGCTTAAAATTGAATTTCTGAATGGAAGTCTAACATGCACATAAAATTAGTGTGTTCCCATCTCATAGTATATGCACATGTTCATAACTTCATGTATGAAGTCAAAGCTTGAACTTAAGATGACAGTATGTGAATAAGTTCACACAAAATTAACAAAAGCAACATGTAATATAAAGCCTTTTAAAATTCTTAGGTTAAGCATACCTCTGACACTACGAATCTTCTCAATGATTTGTTCACTAACAATACCAGCTCCATTTAATGAACTTCGTACACGACTAATGCTACCAGAGGCTCTAATTACAGCTATCAAGTCCTTACCACCAGATAAACCAAGAGTCCATTTCCTAACTCTGGAATATTTCCTGTAGTTAGCATGAAACAATATTCTTGTAAGTTTTAAGCTCTTAATTTTATCAATAGATCATACTGAGGCCAAAAAAGAAAATTCTAACTCCATCAAAAGTAAAAAATATGAATTATGTGATTATGTAAATGCCTAAGTTAAGTTACAGATTACAGAAAGGAAAAGGCTGCCAAAGCCAAGATAAGATACACGAGCACACAAGACCATTTCCCACTGACTCCCAATTGACCACGTTAATGAAATATATAATGAAACTTAGACTCATAACCGCGTTTTTTCAGGGAAAATATAATACCAAAAAGTGTATTCAATGACAAAAAAAGAAGGGATAATTGTCAAAACATGCACTTATGTTTCGTCCACAAATGAAATAGTGCATAATGTTTCGTCCACGTCGTCTGGCTACCCTTATGAATCGTCCACGCACTTCTGTCAGTAAAATTAACAGAATATTCGAATCTGTAGCCTCACGTGCTATCATGTGCTTGTGTCCGAAATTTTTTTTGGACGAAATTGCCCTAACAATCCTCAGCCACTCATTTTTTTAGACGAAATTCTTATTTTTGAATTTCAAACCAAAAGGGCAAAATTGTCAATTCAGGTTCTGCTGTTACACTTTTCTAACAAAAGTGCGTGGACGATTCATAAGGGTAGCCAGACGACGTGGACAAAACATTGTGCACTATTTCGTTTGTGGACGAAACATAAGTGCATGTTTTGACAATTATCCCAAAAAAGAAATAAAACTATTGTGGGGCCCGCAATGGAATGTACTACCTGTAATCAACCATAGGAAGTTTTTTGTCTTTCTCAATTCCAAGTCTCTCTTTAAGCATTGAAATAACCTGTAGAAATTACAGAAATACTATGAGAACGTTTTGCATTTAAAAATACAAAGTGATGAGACTCAGTCTCATGGTGTTTTATGACACCAAATTCTCCATCATTTATGTTGTGTCCTTGATGTTGCTTAGTTTTAGTGTTTTTGCCAGTTTAATCCTTCATCCATTTTCGATCGTTGTAGGCCGTATAGTAGCTTGGGAGTGTGATTGTGGATGCTTAGGATGGAGTTAAATTGGATGAAGTGTTGGATGGGAGCTGAGAAGAGAAATCGGAGCAACTTCAGAAGTTTCTGCTACTACATTACTTTGGCACGCGCAAAGCTTTGGCAGACCCCAAGGTGAGCTTTGCGGGCACTTCCTATTTAAACATCCTTTGACGTTTTAGAGAGCTCATTTTTTATCTAGAGGCCGAGGCTGGGAATGTGAGAGAGGTCTTGCCTCCCCTCCTTAAGGATAGAGAGCACATTTTGGACAAGCGTTTCAAGTGCAATCATCATCATCTTCCAACTTGGAGCTTCCAGAGATGGGTTTTAGGCTTATTTCTGGGGGCTTGAGACTTTCTCAATGCAATCATGGTTTTACCTTCTCTTCCCCGTATGTTGGTTCGAGATACTCTTTTTTCACTTTGATGTACCTAAATTCTATCCCATAGCTTGGGGGAGTCTCCTTGCCATGGGTGCTACTTCTATAAAGATTTAAGTGTAATTGATGTATTGGGATTGTTGTTTGAGTATTGTTGACGTTTACTGGTTTAATTCAACTCTAGTGTGTTTCAAGGACTCAAGGTTTTGAGGTTTATGAATGCCCAACTGTTTCCTAGAACTTACATGTTTTTGCATGCTTGATTGCCTATAGTGAGATTTATTATGCTTATTGCTAATCTTCTATCTTTATTTGTTTCAAAGGCGAGGAATCAAGGTTGGATTTATGGTCCACACCTTAATTCCAATGAGAATGTTATCGCCTGAAAGAGTGTTGAATAGCTTGAACGATAATTCAGGTCAACAATCCGGGAAGAATGAAGAGGCGGGGGAGGCAGGGACAAGCTTGTGGTCATCATGATATACATCATACTTGGAGGACCCACCAGATAAAATGATGATTAAAAGAGAAGCGCATATCAACTCTAGGATATGCAACAATTTAGTTATTTATGAATTACATGTTCACTTGTTTTCAGTTTAGATTTCTGCTGTTTGTTGCCTTGGAAAATGTCTTATCCATGTATCATTTTGGAAATTGCTCGGGATATGTTCTTTTTTGGGGTACATTTTGTCTTTTTCAAAGCTGGAGCTTGTTTTGATGCTCTGATATGGAGTTCTGATTTCCTGGTAAAAAAAAAGCAAAATAGGAAATACTAACACTAAACAATATAGGAAATCTAACTTAAATAGGAATAGGAAATACTTGTAACTGGAAATAAACTAAACTCTAACAAGGATAAAGGAAGCCAGAGGCACCCTCGTGATGACAAAGTGGTTATTGAATTCTGAATGGAAGAGCAAACAAGCATGCGAAGAGTGTTGGTTGACTCTGGCAATTCGAATAAGGTCATATTTAACAATTGCTTCTGAAAGCTGAAACACTTGAGCAACAAGAAGCATTCATCTAACTGTGCACTAGTGGTCGGAATTATAGAAAGTAGGTCTACTACTTTGCACCCAATTGTGCCTTTGTATAAGTAAATGCGTCTTTTGCTTACAAAATGACTATACGTCAACTGTTGTTGAATGCTCGAACATATTTATCAACATCAAATATCTATCATTCAAATGGTCAATTGATCGGGTATTAGGCAAATATGAGGAGATTAGAGCGATTCAGAGTTTTGTTACTCCATTAAGGCTGCCAACAAGGCCACACCGACAATGTTGATTGAACTCTACGCTTAGACCAATGGTCATGAGGAGAGGTCAACGATGTTAGGACAAAACATCCTTGCCTCTAAAGGAGAAAATATATAGAGATCAAAACATCTCTACTTTCAATACTTTTTTGTTTTCGGTACTTGTTTACCTTAATTTCATCCTTGTGTGTCATTTTAATCCAAGTTTATTGCTACTCAACATCGTTGAATTAGAAGAATATTCCATGTTTTGCATACAACTGCGACTACACATTACATCAGCAAACGGGCACGTACCCGGAGTCTGAATACTCCTGTAGAGTAATAGAAATCACACTAGCAACATTTATATCTTATCATCATATCAGATTTTATTTCAAAGTTCTACTGAATGACTGCATTCATGAGAGAGAGATTGCTCCATGCACATGTTAGGTCTAAAAAATCCCTTATAGTAAGTATTTTGTACCTCATCATCATATTGTATATCTGTGATCCAGCCCTCCTCTTTAAGCCTTTCGATTTGGTAGACCCCTTCATCAATAAACTTCTGAATATCTTCTTTTTCTTTTCCTGTATAAATTGCAAAAGCGGGTAAACTCAATTTAAAATTTTCAAGTTGAAGAGAAGACTATAAGATGTCAATGCACCTTTTACCTATTAAACTTTATCCAGCCAGCTTCACGTATATTCATTTTAATGCTTGAAGATGAGGAAAGGCAATAAGATAGCATATCACCTTTAATTGAAGAAATTTTGTCAAGCCAATTCCCATATATGTTATTCAGCAATGCAGTCAGCATCTCGCAATTTTCTTCAGACATAGATTTACGTGTAAGTTGATCCCCTGCACTCTTATACTTGCCTATCCTTTGAACTTGCGGTTCAACCCCTACTTTCTCAAGAACACCTGAAAATCAAGAACATAAGACACGATTGAGCCATTAATAAAGCAGAAGATATTACTTTACCCAGAAGTGTAAACAATAGTTTCTAATATGAATTTCACTCAACTGGCACATATAACTTGTTTCCTCCTTAGAATCAGCAATAAACACATATAAGCACATTCCACATCCTCATTAACCACATCAAACCAGAAACTATTAAACCCTTTGCAATGCGCTTATACTTTATGATAGGTTAGACTAAAGACTGATACTCCTCTTTAGAGTATAATATGCAATGAACAAAGCTTCATAAACGTCTAAATTCCTACGTACAATCGACTATGAGTAGCATATGTTTACCTTGAAGAGAAACAGAACTAGTACTGATCTAGTTTATTGATATGGGATGTTGGAAGTTTATATTAGCATTTCAGATAATCAAAATGGACTTCCACTTGGAAATGGAAGGATCTATATCAAAAATCAGACATTGTGAGAGGGTAGTTTTCCGTAATTGGCCAAAAAATGTGAAATTATCTATGCCTAAAATTCCCACTATGACCAGACCACTCCCTCCAAACCAAACTAAAGCTAAGCTGCCAAACAAATTGTAAAATACAAAAGGCTTATGAAAAAAGAAAATAGCTATGTAAATTCAAGTCGTAACTATTGATGTCTAAATTATTAGTGTAATATTTGCACACCACGTGAGATGTAATAATGTTTCATCCTAGTAAGAGAATTAATGAACAAAATTAATCAAAGAGAAGAAAGAAAGAATGTGAAAAGATAACATTAAATTAGAGCTATTTATTTAGTTTCACTTGGAAATCAGCTTACCTCCAAGGAATGACGCTTGGACGTTCAAACCAGTTAAAGAAAAATAAGCACTTGGTGGAGCGTATAACTGCTCACAAGCACAGGCAAGGTAATACTCTTTCTCTCCACATACAGGGACATAAGCCACAATAAATTTACCTACAACAATAATATGGTCAAAATCAATAGGTCTCATCTATAGAATCTCCGTACAAGCAATTTAGCAGATCTGACATAAAACTGAACTTCTCATCTTGTGTTTATGCACAAGCATGACAGACATTGCATAAGAAATACACAGACAAAAGAGTTCAGGAAAAGATATGTTTATCTAAGGCGTCCAGAAGACAAAAGAGTTCAGGAATTTGAAAATACTGCACGATTTGCTGTCTGGTAATAGGAAGAAATACCCCAAGTCGTAAGAAATAATGTAATGAGACTTACGATAATACCTGATTTCTTAAAATCTAATATATGTCTTCGAATTTCCTCAACTTTACCCCATCCGCAGCTCAATGGCTCAATGTGAAGATAAATACCAGAGATGCGAGGATCATAAGCTGCTTTTATAAAATTCTCACAGATGTTAGGTAGACAGAGTACTGAAGAAAATCTGCTTTGCAGCTGATCAGATATCTGAAACAAAACAAGAAATGTGAAACATAATTCTGAAAATAGGATACAGAAGAACCAAATGCATTTCAACAAGCACAGAACCAACCATATAAGAACAGAGACAATAAGAATAAACAACAATAAAATCTTCAATTAAGTTCAGGTTTGTTGTCAACATTTAACCTAAAGGGTAATGCTCAAAGGCTTCAATTTCTTCGGAAATGAAGTGGGGAAGAATGAGAAGCAACCTGGCCGCGGAATTTCATGGTCAAGACGCTGCCCTTACGGACGCGTTCCCAGGGAAAGGCAAACAGCATGCGGAGCTTCACTACGGAACTCTTCCACCAACCCCTCTCCTGGAATTGGAATTCTCCGCTGGGAAAATCTTCATTCGGAATCGGATTGTCTTGGGCTTTGGGGTCGGGCTCGGCCACCGCTTGTTTTGCATTGTCGTCTCCGGAGGAGGAATCGCCGAAGGATCGAAGCGAGAAATTTCTAGGGTGGGAGACGGAGAGGGAATTGGAGAGGAAGCGAGGAGAGAAGGAGGAGGTCAAGGAGAGAGAAGAGGAAGGGGAAGGGGAAGGAGGGAGAAGGAAGAGGAGTTTGGTGGTGGAGATGGAGAAGGAGTTGCGGTACAAGGAAGGGAGATAGCAAGTGTGGAGAAGTTTAGACATTGTCACTGAAGCTATGGAGCTCTCCTGTACTGCAATGGAATGGGATGCAGTTAACGAGCAAGGAGAAGGAGGTTACCGCAATGGACAAGGTGATCTTTGCTCCACGTCATCATGTATCGAGCGCAGGCGTGTCATATTTATGTACTAATAAAATATCTTTTACACCTTATTTTCTACCTTCTAAAAATAGGTCTAAACTACGATAGCCCTTGTGTTTGATTATTTCTCAAACGATCAAAATCAAGATTGAATGATCGAACAAACTTACTGAACCGAAAACAAAATCACTCTTTTTTATTCATTTGTTTATTCTTGTAACTTGTACATGTATATATAGCTAAAAACATGATTTGTCATTGCCATATGCTCTTCATGCAAGGGTGGTGGTCACCTATATGACACGTATTTCACAACACTCCGCATTGGACACCACCATTAACGAATACATCAAATGCGCCTTAAGTTGCCTCAAAAATCCTCCTCAGTAAAACCCGATAGGACAAAACCTGTAAGGAAAAGAGTGCAACGCGCAAAACGTGCTTGCTGTTGTGCTTGATGCTGCCTCGTTAAAAACCTTTCCAAGAAAACCCTGTGGGATAAAACTTGGATAAGGGAAAAAGAGTGCAGCGCACAAAATTGTCTCCCCCTAACTTCAGACAGGTTACTTTGGTTGTTCGGTTGAGTCGACACACTCTGATCTTGAACATTAATTTC
The DNA here is from genome assembly GCA_963921825.1 of Erodium maritimum. Classification (NCBI taxonomy): domain Eukaryota; kingdom Viridiplantae; phylum Streptophyta; class Magnoliopsida; order Geraniales; family Geraniaceae; genus Erodium; species Erodium maritimum. Next base: position 38,523,883 of record OY997596.1, read on the forward strand.
TCAACAAGTGGATGTCAGGAAAGTCATACCGAGTACAGTGTTTCTTCCATTTACTCACTTCTGGTGAGTTGGACGTGCATAACAGCTGCCTCGTTAAAAAACCTTTTCAGGAAAACCTCGTGGGACAAAACCTGAATAAGGGAAAAGAGTACAGCACACGGAAACATACTCCCCCTGACTGTCGCTCCCCCGAAGACCGACTGAATAATCTCGGTTGCTTGCAAAGTCGACTCATATTATCTTGTATACTGACTTTCCAAAACTGATGTCGCTAGACTTCCAGTGAACAAACCTATAGGATTTTCACTTCATGATTCTGATTGACGTCAGTCTCTCATGACTCTTCTGGAGTTCATGCTTATATCATAATTTCGTACGAAAACTGATCAATTGCAACTGAAAACCGTCTTTCCAAATTATAACAGTCCCGAGACATGCTTTGCAGATCTACTTCAATCTCAAAACCGGTAAGTAGTTTCTGAGCTCACACTAGCTAGCATATTTACTGCGAATTTTCTATTAGGCATTGTACATTATAACGTCTCAAATTTAGATATGATACCTCATGACCAAATATCTTTTCATTTCTTTGAAACAAATGAGATCCTCTTTAGGATCTAAATATCGATCAAGTAGAACACGCTTCAGGCATTTCTTAACATATGCATATTTATGGATCCATTTGAAGTATGCTCGATCTTCAGGCCGAGACAACATTTCATTATCAAAACTTTCATTTGAAAGTCTTTCTTTAGACATACTGCAGTTTTAAGGATCTCTTCAAGAGTCCATATATTATCGACCCACACTGCTTGTTGAGTATATGGTTTCGCATACCATGTCTCATTGCCTCATGAAAATTAAACCCTTCAGAGAGTCATTTCTCTTGATAATCATAAATCCTTTGGGGAATGACATTGCTTCTGACAATTTAAAATTTCAAGGGATTTGCTTCAGGCAAGTTGAAATGCTTCAGGCAATGCAAGTCCTTCGGGGACTTTCATAAATGTTGGCACTCAAAGTACCATTAGTAGTGGGTACGTATATTAAATATAACATGGTGATCACACATCACAACTTTATTAAAAATTGGCTTAAAGTTATTTGAGAAAAATATCTTTATAAGGTGTGATTTTATTCAGCATCTTTGTTTTCTCATTCATATATACCTAGCTGGGAAAACATTTCGTCGATATTTGATCAAGATTTTGAACATTGGACATTATGCCAATAAGTCAATTCTTCTGGATTGACATTTTCTCGTATTGGTCAAACATGTCTTTAAATGACATTAGTCAACATCACGATGTTCAATGTCAAAATCATCTATCATTTCAATCATGGTAATAGTAATGTCCTTATCAATGGAAACCGATTTTCGATTCCATGATTTTTTTTATGTGTGAGTAATTCATATGAATTTCCTCATTTCTTTTCTATTTCAACTCTTCAGAAGTATTAGAGTCTTTCGACACTTCTGAGCTGATTGGTTCTTCTGGAACCGTCTCTTGTGGTTCTTCAGGAACTACCTCTAGGAGTTCTTCTGGAACTAGTTCTGGTAATGAGGCTTTTTCATCGACTGGTTCTTCCGGAACCATTGTTTTCTTATCCCCTATATGCGTCTGACATTTCCGCTTCCGGGGAACAATGTCTTTTGATCCAACTGGTCTCCCACGCTTTTGGCGTGCACTAGAGGAATCGATAACTACTTTTGCAGTATCACCAGTGACCTTAATTCTAGCTTGTACATTGATTGCATCTATATAAGACCTTGTCATCTTTGACGTGTCTACAAATGCATCAGGCATTTGATTTGCAACATTTTTCAAATGAATTATTCTCTGTACTTCTGTTTCACACAGTGATGTGCGTGGGTCTAAATGAGACAACGAACTCACTTTCCAAGAAAGTTCATGCCCAACTTCAGGAGGCTTATAAGAGAGTTCATGCCTTACTTCAGGAGGCTTATCTTTCTCACCTAGAGGTGGAAATGTTGTCTCATCAAAATGACAATCTGCAAATCTTGCAGTAAACAAATCACATGTCCGAGGTTCAAGATACCTTATAATGGATGGTGAATCGAAACCAATGCGATCGGCACTTGCACTGCGCAACCAAAGGTTCACAAATGGGATATATTAGGTTAGTGCCCACACACAAGTTGTACAGGAGAATATTGATGGTATGCACTTGGTCTTATACGAATTAAAGATGCAGCATGTAGGTAATTGTGATTGCATTGGTAATGTACGTGCAATTACCTGTATACGTTTAATAAACGATTTTGCTAAACCATTTTGGGTATGGACATATGCAACGAGATGTTCAATATCACTCCCTAAAGACATGCAATAATCATCAAATGCTTTTGATGTGAACTCACCAGCATTATCAAGGCGAATAGACTTAATGGGATGATCAGGTAAATGTGCCCTTAGCTTAATGATTTGTGCCAGCAATTTAGCGAATGCAACATTTCGCGTTGACAATAAGCATATATGAGACCATATGATGGATGCGTCTATCAAGACCATGAAATAACTGAATGGTCCACTAGCTGGATGTATAGGGCCCCATATATATCCCTGAATCTTTTGCAAGAAAGATGGCATTTCAATGTTAATCTTGGTTTGCGATGGTCGGACTACTAATTTTCCTTGTGAACAAGTTGTACATGATATCTCATTGGACATTAGGATCTTCTGGTCCTTTAATGAATGCTCACATGAGTTTTCAACAATCCTGCGCATCATGGTCGATCCCGGATGGCCAAGACGATTGTGCCAAAGCATAAAAGCATTTGGATTAATGAACTTCTGGTTCATTGTTGTGTAGGTTTCAACGGTTCTTATGGTTGTATAAACCTGATGATAGAACCTGTAATTTTTCAAGTACTCGCTTTTCACTACACTTATTAAAAGTGATATAGAGAAACTCAGTCTCATTTTCACTTCTGGTCTCGACATGATATCCGTTGCTACGAATATCCTTGAAGCAAAGTAGATTTCTTCTGGATCTACTTGCATATAAAGCATTATGGGTATTTAACCTTGTTCCATTTTCTAATATCAAGGTAGCTCTTCCGGAGCCTTCTATCAAATTTTCAGTACCCATAATTGTGCTAACATTTGTTTCAACCAAGGTTAGATAAGAGAAATATTTTTTATCTCTTAAGATTGTGTGCGTCGACGCGCAATCAACAATACATAAGTCGCCATCATTTCTGCAAATACGTGACCCATAGTTGGGATCCATATCATTTCATAAAAAGTATTACATTAGTTTGTAAACTTAGGAAAGGATTACAAAAACATTATATATATTTCACATTGACTAAAAGTAGGGGAATACATAAAAACACAAGATCAATCTACATTTTCATCACGGTCCACATTTCCGTCATCGTCTTTAAAGAAGTCAGAGACTATAAGTTTGATCGGAGCATCTTCAGGGCTCACATGATCAATGAAATTTGTCTCAGCGACCTTCTCTTTTCCCTTTATCGAATCTTGGTATAATTTTACCAAGTGGTTTGGCACACGACGTACACGTGACCAATGATCAACTCCCCCCCCCCCCCGGTAACATATGTTTTCGGCATTTCTGGCAGTCTGGTTCTGTGGTCCTTTTCCTTTCTCATACCGGTTCCACTTCTGATGGTACACCTTATCATCTCTTCTATAAGGTTGGAAATTGTTATGCCCATAGTCATGACTGCGACCACGTCCACGACCTCGACCTCGACCTCAACCTTTAAAGGCTCCTCGGCCTCGTCTGGGTCCAGAGTTACCATCATTTCTTGTCACATTCGCTTTAGGGAATGGAGCACTGCCTACAAGGCGAGTTTGATGGTTCTTCATTAATAATTCATTGTTTTTCTCTGCAATAAGCAAACAAGCAATCAGATATGTGAATTTCTTAAACCCTTTTTCTCGATATTGTTGCTGCAGGAGCATATTCGAGGGATGGAACGTGTAGAATGTTTTCTCAAGCATAGATTCGTCAGTTTTCTTCTCACCACAACTACGAAGCTTGGAAACAATTTTAAACATGGTCGAGTTGTACTCATTTATAAACTTAAAGTCTTGTAACATGCGGTTAGACCAATCATATAGGGCACGAGGGAGAGCTATTGCTTTCATATGCTCAAATCTCTCCTTGAGCTGAACCCATAAACTAAGGGGGTCTTCGTCAGCTATATATTCAAGTCGTAGGTCCCTATGCATGTGATGACGGATTAATATTGTGGCCGTGGCTTTGTTTTTAACTGACTCGTTATTCCCCTCTTTTATGACGTCTCCAAGATTCTGAGATCTCAAGTGGAGAGTCGTGTCTAGCGCCCATTCATAATAGTTCTTCCCGTCTAGCTTAAGGGGTGCATAATTAAGCTTTGTCAAGTTATCTATCCTGAACATTGATCAAAATAATTGCATGTCAAGATCATACTCGACTTCAGGTCGTTGGTATTTTATTTTGGAACTTCTGGTCCAACACATATCGGGTCGCTAGTATTATGTATTTGGAACTTCCGGTCCAAACGTTTCGGTTTCAACGAATTTTTAAATTCAGGTATTAACGATAAAATACAAGTATACGGTAAATATGAAATTTCTGATGTGAAAGATCTCATTTATATTGGCAGTCACAGAGCATACTTATTAAAACCGTAAATAAACATATAAATGAGCATGAATCAGGTATAAACAAATCAATGATGGTATGAAAATCTGATACCTGAACAGTAGAACAGAGCGTTCGTACTGAATAACAAGTTCGAAAAACTTAACGATTAAACGGAGCGGAGTCGTGCTAATAATGTGTTGTGATTATTTCTCAAACGATCAAAATCGAAACTGAATGATCGAACAAACTTACTGAACCGAAAACAAATTCACTCTCTTTTTGTTCATGTGTTTTCTCTTGTAACTTGTACATGTATATATAGCTAAAAACATGATTTGTCATTGCCATATGCTCTTCATTCAAGGGTGGTGGCCACCTATATGACATGTATTTCACAACACCTTGTTCTTTCTCGTGATTGTCTCCTTCCCAAGGAAACCTTATTTCACTTATGGAGTCTCATATTCCAATGGTTGACTTAACTATCGCTAGTCCTTTCGTCAGTCTTGTCCCATCGTAGTCATTTTTAGTGCAGTCTCTCCTACGTGTGTCTCTACCTCGCCCCTCCTGACCATGAGACCTGCCATTAAACCAAGGTGTAGAAAAAACCCTAAGCATTCTTATGCCGCCATGGTCTCTGCTTCCCTCTTCTCCATGACGCCTCTTATTCATCCCCCGACTACGACAGTCGTTGCCTTCTCCCCCGGTACATCTGAACCTCTGAGTAAAGCTCGACGGGATCGGCTTTTGAAGAACCAAACCCTAGCTTCCTCTGCAAGAAACGCTAGGATTTTGGTGAATTCAACTCTATCGCCCCCACTGTCGACATGAAGGCCATGTCGTCCACTACCGTCGACGTGAAGGCTTTGTTGCCTCATGTGATTGTCCCTGCTCTCCAACCACCAATGGAACCCGCTCCCATCATCGTTACCTCTGCTCAGATCGTTGTCGCCTCGATTCTCCCCATCGTTATGCCGCCTATAATGGTACCCGCCACCAACCCATTGCCACCACTAGTCCGGGACCCCTTTAAAGGGAAAGCCCTCATGTTTGAACATGGGATGCTAGAGCCAGGGAGGGCGAAGGTGGTTGCTCTCTATGAGGGGGTCGGGGTTCCTAACGTCGCTCGTGTCCCCGTGATCCCGACGCTGCTCACGCCACCACTAGGGATGACTCACCGCCGCAGAACTTTCAGACCCAAGTAAGTCGGCTCAACCTCAGTGGCGTCTCTCTCTCCGACTTCTCTGGACTCCCAAATGATCAACCTTCAGGATGGCCTCTCGACTAGTTCTTTAGAGGAAGAGGAGTAGATCGAGGTGATGGTACCATACACTCCGGTGAGCCCATCAATTCTAGATAGGCAACAATTTTCCATGATGGGTAAGTTGTGGACGTCCAAGCCGCCCTAGAAGGAGGTTCTCCTTCGGATCATCACAAAGGCATGGGGGAAATCAGTTGGGGGACTGGTAATCAAAGACATCGGACCGAGTATCTTCATATGTTTACTTCGAGACGGACAAAGACCGGGAATGGGTTCGAGATAACGAACCATGGTGCTTCGATGGGAGACCACTACTGCTGGGTGACCTGAACCCGATGGCTAGAGAGCCCCCCCACCTAGGATAGGATCCAACTATGGGTGCATGCCCGTGACATCCCTCCTTTGGTCCGTACCAAAACCATGGGAGAAACAATCGGTACAACGCTGGGCTTTGTGTCCATGTCTCGTGCGACCAATGGGGTACATGCTGGGGAGGATCAGTAAAGGTTTGCTTCTGGAATCTTGTGAAGCGCCCCCTCCACATACAGCTCTTGCTTCGCTTTTAGGAATTTCCCGACCCGGTTCGTGTCGCTCTTACTTATATAAAACTACATGTGTTTTACTATAATTGTGGTATGATAGGTCACATGGTGGCCGAGTGCGACCGAGGGGTGGTGGGTACTCCCCGGTTCGACTCCTCGATGCTGGAATTCCAGAAGGACAGTCAAACCAGGGTATATGCAACAGATTTGGATGATCAGGCATCTCGCAAATCGGTATCCTCGATTTCTGCACCTAAGGTCCCCTTGTCTCGAGGCAAGGGCATGATATTATCATCGGCTACTACACATAACGGAGTGACCCGCTTGGCCAATCCTAATTGGAAAAACTTGGTAATCGGACGGTCCTCGGATAGCGGGAAATCCGACACCCCAGTCCTGCTTGGGCACATAGAAAGAACTGCACTTGGAGCTGGAACTGGGTCTGGTGTTAGAGCAGGAACCGGGGGAATCAAGAGAAGGTCCATTGGGGAATCTTGAGACAATCAGGATAGGGCAGGAAAGTAGGCCCACATGGAGGAATGAAAGGGATTTAGTGCTCCAGGGACTGGCCTTGGAGGGGTCCCTGAACAGAGCTATGCCTCCTCTCTTTTTTTTGATCGGCAGTTTTTTTTATAAATACCAAGCCTTTAAGAAATAAGGACAAGACAAAGGGTAAAACCCTCAAAGCTTACAAACAAAGGATACTCAATAAAGAGCACTTAGTGCACCAAACTTGTGCGGTAAGCAACTAAACAAGAACATGATGGGTCTAACAATCCTATACCCAGATTTTCCAGACATGAAGCAAACAAGTACTACAACAAACCCAACATCGGGTAACCACAGGTTCCAATCCTGCAACAACAAATGAAAACAAACAAGGTCTAAAACCTAGTTTTACCAACCATGAAGCCCAACAAATTAAAACAAGTAAAAATAAAACTCCCAAGAACAACCCTAAACCACACCTAGTTCCAACAATCCGAGCAACAAACAACTCCGGCTAGTAAAATACTACTTCAAGTATCACCCCAACCTCAACAGTCAAAGTCTTCAACATGAGCCATGACAGGCTAAAACACCACCACGATGGTACACTCCATCCGTGAGGCCCGACCAACAATAATCGGAGAAGGGAAGAACAAGGCGACAACAGAAGTTAAGGGTTTACCGGAGCAGCAAAAACTATGGTGACCGGAATCACCACACCTCACCGGCTACGGAGAAGGACCTCGTCGGTCCTCTTGAAATCAATGATCACAGGTTTGGTTTAATACAACGAATAGAGCATGAAGGCTACACCTTGAGAATCAATCATTGATTTCCTCATAGTTTAGTTTTATTTTCAGTACGCCTTTATGGAACTTCCAACACTGTTTGTATCGGATCTTTTGTCTCAGAGTTTTTTCGTAAAGAGACCTTTTGGAGCTCTATATAGTATAATGACTCTTTTCTATTTCGTGGTCAATAACTTCATCCTGATGTACTCACTTGTAGTTAAAACCTAAGTTAATGAAATTGCACATTTCGTCCCCAAAAAAAACCTCCTGTAAACTAAATGTGTTCTTAGCTAATTAATAAGATTCAAAAATTGAGTCTTGGAGATTAAAATTTTAGGTCAAAAACCTCTCTTTTTTCCTCTTTTTCTACGTCACCGTTTTTATAGTAAACCTCCCACCCACATCGTTTCTATCCACGATGTTAGGTGTCGTCCCAGACTCTGCTCTCCTTTTTCACCAGACATAGAGGCAACGAATCGATCTTTATCATTGTCGGGGGCAACAACACCATCATCACAAGCCACAAACCCACCGGAAGATATGTCCCTTGGCCCTCTCCACCCTCTGCATGCCTAATCAGGGATAGCTCCGACAAACCCAAGGTCTCAAACATCCTCGACCGCCACATACAGATGCAGAAGGGACCATTTCTAACCCCCGAGAAGCCAGAAATGTCATTTATATAACAACAATAGACGCTCATTCATCTTTTACTATGATTGTCGCGCCGGCCTCCCAAAGTGCGACCAGATCTCAAACAGAGAAGCTAAACCCCATGGCAGATCTGGAAGACGAGGATGAAACCCTCGGTTTCCTAATTTAAGGCATCCCCGCCACAACCGATGGTCGATATCGCTACTCTCTTACTGGCAGAGTTGTGGGGGTGGGAAGTTGCAACATCAAATCACTATGTGAGGTGATGATCTGCAACCGGAAGATCCAGGGACTGGAGGTGGAGTGCCTTAACAAGAACATGGTGGCCTTTCACTTTCCATTGAGTGCATCAATGGACTTCATCCGTCACCGGGGCCCATGGGCTTTAGTAGGTACTCAATGACATTGGTGCCCCTCCGGTTGTGCATGCAACCTAGTACCATCCCTTTCCGCTTCATGGAAATCGGGGTACGAGCTACAAATGTCCCTAGATACATAAGGAACACTCTAGTCAGAGCCCTCCTCGCCAACGCATTGGTAATAGAGGTAACTCCTGCTCCTATTTCGACCCCTTGTATCTTGATGATTATCTGCGGTTGCGTGTTAGCATTGATGTAGACAGACCGCTACGAAGACGGATTCGTCTTAGATTCCCGGGGAATATGAACCCTACCCTAGTGGGATTGCAGTATGAGAGGCTTCCCGGATTTTGTGTCCGTTGTGGTAGACTCAATCACTGAATTGAAGCTTGTCGGGCTCATCTACTGAGGTAGGGCAAGAGGAGGCCTGATTCGATGATGCAATTAGGGTCCCAATGGGTTTTGATGTTGACCGTCTATTCAGGATGGAGTGGAAGGCACCCATAGTAGCATGGGGTGACCTAGTGGATGAACTCCTCACCTCACTATTACTAGACTCGATCAGGGATTATGTGGGAGACAACAGGGTGGGGACCAGTAGGACACATCTCCTTCCCCCTTAGAGTTTTCTAGAAATTGAGGGGGATGGTGAATCTCGTTTAGAGTTCGGTGACTTGGCTAAGGAAGGCCCCGAGGGACGGTTCCAAAAATGACAGGGGTGTATCCCAGATTGTTAGCCGAGGTCTCGGAAATCACAAAGATCAGTGACTTGGCTAACGCACCTAAAGGTGGGGACCCATATTTTTCCAAAATAACTGCAGGTGGAATGACAACCAAACTTTGGAAGGAGAAGGAGCCTCAGGATTAGACAGGTAGACTAGGGTCGGTAAGGACGAAGGCGCTAAAAGCCAGAGGCAAAGGAAATGCGGGACAATGCTATACCCGGACCAACCAGATGAAGAGGGCTCTAGTTCTTTCAAGACTCGCTCAACTTACCCGTCAGCTGATGGACGAGGAGGATAGTGATGATCAACATGTGAGAGCTCAAAAGTAGCCTCGCTGGACCAATGAGGGGACCTGGGGAAAGGGGAAGGCCCTACCCCTGTAAATTTTGATTGACTTTAATGCATTTCCTCGGTGCCCGTTTAAAACAAAACCTTGTAAAATAAAAAACAAAATCATGTCTTGAGCCCTTCCCCTCTGCGTGATCTTTATCCCATCTCACATATGTTTCCTTTTGCCCGAAGCCTATGGTGATGATGACTTCTTCTTCCTCCTTACCTCATCGGAGCTCTCTTGAGCTTCATTTCCCCTCTATCTCTTATTCCTCTTCTCTAGCTTCATCCTCGATGAGATCTACCATGCTCCTCCCACATCCACCAGCTCATGTAAAACAAAACACCCCACCGTCTTCCCCCTCTCAGAACCCCTAACCCCACGCCGAATCCCCGTTTTTCCCAACTTCATTCACACCGACAACCACCACCACAAACACCCAACCTAGCTCAATCAACTGCCCAAACCATCATGCAATTGTGTCCCTAATAGGAAAATACCGAAACTCACATCTAAACCCCCCATCTTGGCACCAAGACCACAACGGATCATGGGCTCCTGCTCAGCGAACCTAGAAGTGGTGCAAGAAAAGTTAACAGTGCTCTCCATCGGGACCTCCCCAAAGGAAAACTTTTATGAGGACGATGACGCGGTGATTGAAGTCCCCGTGTAAAGGGTCGCCTCTATTGACGACTCTCGTTACCGCTTCGCCCTCGCTGAAAAACTTATTATGGACAAACGAGTAAGACCCCAATTCCTTTATTATGTTATTGCAAATGCTTGGAATATGGAAGATCTGATGGTCCAGCCACTGACAGAAAAAAATAGTGGTGTTCTACTTCACCTCTAAGGAGGCGATGGAATGCATTAAAGCTAGGGAGTCGTGGTCCTTCTATGGCACAGTATTGCTCCTAACGCATCTACCACCACAAACTCGGTCAGAAATCCTATGCTTATGGTCTATCCGCATATCGGTAAGATCTTTTGACATTCCGGTCGAGGCTAGGACCTCCTAGATGAGAGCATTCATTGTCTCAAATCTTGGGAGGGAGGTCGAGATCCAGAGAGAAAATTTCCCGAGAGCCCCAAGTACATCGTGGGGATGGGATAATTTCCTCTGGCTTCGGGTGGAGATGGATGCTACAAGGCCACTCCTCCATCACTTGATTCTACATATTGACGCAAATGCAAAGCCGCTCAAAGTACGGCTTAAGTATGAAAAGTTACCAGATTTTTGCTACTGGTGTGACCGTCTCGGCCACTAAAAAAAGATTGTGTAGTTGTCCTTCTAGGGGTGGAATAGGTTGTAAGGAGATACGGGGACTTGCTCCGAGCTCCACCAACACTCTAAGCGGAAGGGATATTTCATACGGATTTGAATGTCATGCCACCACTAGCCACTATGGAAGCTCATACACATCCTACAAACCATTCTCTTCCTGATACTATGATAGGGTCTCAGGAGAGCCAGGAGTCCCCTCAATCGCTCATGCCTAGCCCATCGGTCGGGTACAATCATGTACGGAAACTTGAAGTCGTTAAGACTACGGTCCCGTCTACCTATCAGAGAATCAGAAACCCCACACTAGAGGTAATATTGAAGGATGTGGAATGCGGGAAGGAGTCGGTAGTACCTCCCATATCTTCGCGGACCATTAAGACTACAATCATGCCAACCTGAAGGCACCTTTGTCTAGAAATGATTGGGAGGACATGAACCCGAAGGAGGGTGTGGGAACACATCCTATAGGGATGGCGACCCACAAACAGGGCGAGTTACTCCAAACTCAACTTGTTCAGCATATACTCCAGCACGAGATCTTTGCTAGATTTGATCAGAAGAAGACCTCTACTGCCCCACCCCCCGCAAGATCAATCCGAAGAAGAAGGAACCACATAAAAAATACCAAATAACAAGAGTCCCGAGGAAAGAAAAGACCCTCAAGATGATGGCCAGAGAAAAAAATACATGGAATCTTGAAGCCGCAATTGTCTCAAATAAGAGAGCTTTCGTGTTAATGGACATCTATCAGAATGTGAGGGATGCGCACAACCTACCCCTCTACCTCGACGAAGGTTAGCAAACAGCCTCGTCGAGAGTTATGATAGGCCCTTGGGAGACCGACCCTTTCGGCCTCCCAAGATCTTTTTGGCTCTTGTTGTGGGTTTAGGGGGGGTCAGTTTCTTTGGGGTGATACCTTGTATGTCCCTACGACCCAAGGCAACCTCCCTCTGGGGAATTTAGCTCCTTGGTCTCGCATTACTGAGCGTATCTCCAAATGTTGTTTCCCTTCTACCATCTTGTGTATAAATCTTTCTGTTGTTAACTACGTTTGTCGGAACACCTGCTTAATTACCAAGCTGTGGCAGGGGGGGGGGGTTGGCTACCCCCTTGGTTTGTTTCGGGTTAGCCCTTGATTGTTGGTGTTGTATTTTGGCGTTTGGTTAAATAAATAAATACCCCTTTCCTATAAAAAAAACATCATGTAAACTAGCAAAAGTATAAAAAGTGTCTTGTGCTGGTCGGATGGTAAAAATTCTTAAACGTTATTAATCGGGTTTTATTTTATTAATAAATATATATTACACATGTATAATCAAAAAAATTCAAAATATAAATTATATTTGTATTATATAAAAAAACTAACAAGTACCAAAAATACAAAAACAAAATATTCTATTAAACTAAATAATGTTCTCATTTTTATTTTACTCTTTGTTTTAATTAAAATCTAAATGATGATGATAAATTTGTTATTTTTATATAAATTATAACAGATTAATATATTTATCATTTTTTGTAATTATAAAAGTGTTTTAAATGTTCCGTTGTATTTTTATTTAGTAATCATTCTTAATAAAACAAATTTTAAGTAATAAAAAAGAAGAGATAAAATAAACCACCAAAGAGAAACAATGTGACATATTTTTTTTATCAATGGATTCAAGACCTCTATCTCACTCTTTCATATCTTCTCCAAGAGTCCTATTTCATAAGTTTTCGACTAGTCGGGTATGTCAACGAATCATTTTTTTGTGTGCAGATTTCAGGGCTTAGGCTTGGTTTTTTTTACAACCTTGGGTACTATACTTTTTATGACAGGTTTAGTGACCAGTGGAACTTATAGTAGATGTAGAAATGCAAAATATGTGGTGTTAGTGTCGTGATGTCAAGAACCGTCTAAAGTCTGTGACCATCGTAGGAAAATAAATATACACGACGTTGGAACTACAGCCTGAATCGTGATGTCGGGGCTAGTTCTCGAATCCCAAGTGAGCATCGTTCCTTAAGGAACCGGAGCTTAGTACCTAGTCCGTGGTCGAAATTTTAAAAAGAAGTTAAGAGTGTATTTATTCAAAAAAAAAATTACTTATAAAATCCTGAAATGTCCTCTATAAATATCCAACTATTTGTCCAATTTGAATACCTCCAATTTTTAATACAAAAATTTGGAAATTGTTCTCACACAAAATTATGGTGTTTGAAAATAACGAGGAGAAGTTGGTCTTGAGGATCAAGGAGTTGGAGGAAAAATACAAGTGTATGGCAGTCGAGTTCATGGCTCATTTGAACGAGGACGTCGACACGTTAAAGGAAAGAGTATAATCAAGATAAGGCTTGTCGTGAAAAAAGAAGGTGTTATACCGAGGTCATACAAATGGTCATGAACACCTCATACATGATTACTTTGTGAAATGTCCAGCTTATGGAGACGAGTTGTTAACGTCTGTCTAGATGAGCCGAGATCTTTTTCTTTGCATAATGGAGGAAATGGTATAGCATGGCGAATACTTTATCCAAAAGTCTGATGCTATAGCAGACTCCTTAGGTAAAGTCCATACCAGAAATGCATTGATGCCCTCAAGGCGCTTATTTATTGTTGCTTCGTTGATTTCAAATTAAATAATGTGAATGGGTGCCGCAACCATCGTGTAGTGTTTCAAAAGGTTTCGCAAGGGCGTGATCTTTATATTTGGAAAGAGTATCTAAGGTGACCAAATTCGATCGACATGGCTCGTTTTTTTTTCATATTGATGAAAGACGGGGATTTCTAGACATGATTGAAAGTCTTAATTGCATGCATTGGTAGTGGAAGAATTATCCAACCGCATGGAAAGAAAAAAAGTTCATAGGAGATCCAAAAGACTAGAGCTTCTCTAGAGGTATGGGGTCGGATTCACTTTAGGAAAAATGTGAATCATATCAAGTGGTATTAACGGTGAATTACGAAACTTAATAGGTGGACTGATCAGACTGGAATACACAGGAGAGAGGCTATTCAAATCCAGTACGAACAGGCGCTCTATGATCAGGAAGCTTTCTAGCGCTAGAGGGCGAATAAGATACGATGAGCGAGCTAGTAACATGGGACACAAGAATGCAGGGAATCATAATGGACTACTTTGGTCTTCTGTTCACTGCTAGCTAACCAAACCTCATGAATTTTCCTATCCACCTCACCGCTAGAATTACGACATCACAAAATCAGTCTCTTTTGGAACCAGGGACGGAGAGTGAGATTCGAACAACTGTATTCCAGATGGGTCCGGATAAATCCCCGAGTCAAATTGGCCTTAATCAGATATTTTATTAGCATTACTGGGCTTAGATGTTTGATGAGGTGGTCTGTTTTATTCAGAGTGTCATCCGAACTAAGACATTCGACCCGGAGCTCAACGATACATCTATAGTTGAATTGAATTGGTGGCCTGTTGCATGAAACAGTACAATACTCTGTGTCTTTAGGGGTAGGGAAATGCCACGATTCACACCATCTCGAGCGATTTTTCAGGGAGACCTGTTGTCCCCGTATCTATTCTTGTTTTTCATGGTGAGATTATGAGTGTTTATAAAGACGAGAAACAAAAAAAAATGGACTTCATGAATTTTCTTCTGAGTGTTTGGATAGAGAGAAAATGAAAGAAAAACAGTTGATAAGAGAAACATAAAAAATATTTGACTCTTAATCCTTAATGAAGTTTGAGATTTTTTTCATGAATTCTCTTCTAGGTGTTTGGATAGCAAGAAAACGAAAGAAAATGTGCAACATTCTAACCTAACATCCATGGAAGCTTCAAGGTCTGAAAACAGAGCATAAAAGAGAGTGAGGGAGGTTGAAGAAGATGGCATGAGGGCATAAAAGACATTTCGTAACTAAAACTAACATCATCAAATATTTTAACATTTTTTTATACTAATTGTAAAATTCCCAACCTTTCATGTATGGAATTGTAACCAAAGGTTGTTTTGGGTTAGGATGTGATAACCAAAGGTTCAAGTAGGTTAGGAACCAGCGTTTTCCAAAGGATCTATGAGGGCCTAATATGATTGGTTGGAACCGTAATATAGCCATGGCCTACCTAAGGGACCAGATTATCACCCGAATTTGGTCTTGGGATGGTAAGCTTCTCTCGCCAGCAAGACGAGAAATTGTGATCCGATTTTTCCTCACGTCACTACCGGTATATGTCATGTCTGTCTTCCGAGTACCTCATAAAATTATGGACTGTACCCACGTGGCATTGACTCGTTTCTGGTGGGGAGGTAAATCAGCTCGACTAATCATCTGGAAAGATTGAGATAAGTTATGCATGCCAAAGGATCATGGGGGTATAAAATTTCGCCACTTATAGGATGTTAACACGACCCTATTTGGGAAGAAGGTTTGGGTCTTATCCACCGCACTCAGTCGTTAGTGTCCCGTGTTCTGAAGGCTAGGTATTTCCCATCCACTTCTTTCCTTGAGGTACAGACTGGGACTAACCCAAGTTTCACGTGGGCAAGTATTTACTCCATGCAAGAACTTTCGTAGAAAAGGCTTAGGATTGCGATTGGGGATGGCCGAGCCACGCTGATCAAGGGTACACCATGGTTAATTGGTCAAGCCCCGTAAATTGTATCTACCTGTATTACTCTGGCAGGAGCTTTGATCGTCGGACTTACGGTTCCTAGATAACACCGTTGGGATGTAGATATTATTTCTATCATTTTCGATACGGAGGATAGAGAGCATATAATTCAGGTTCCTCTTTCAATCAACGAGAATAAGGATGATTGGTAGTGAGATACGGAGAGGACTGGTCTATACTCAATGAAAGCAGGGTATTTAGTTCTTGCTCAAGCTCGACAGCAATCCCGCCACCATACGACATTAGTTACGTGAGCGTCTCTTTGGGACATCCCTGTCCCGCCACGTCTAAGGGTCTTCATGTGGAGGTGCTTGACAGATACTCTATAGGTGGCTACCAACTTAAATCACAGGTATGTCTCGATTTCTCCCTTGTTTGATATATGCGTCATGATCTAGAGAATGTTGATCACTTGTTCCTATCATGTGGTTTTGCAAAAACCTGTTGGGCCCAATTGGGTGGAATCCTGTCTTATGCACCATTTGTGGGTTTTTGAAGCTTTGTGAGAGTCTATTACCCTTACCACGTCTAAAACTAGGCTAGCAAAAATTCTTAGTGTTCTCTAAGAGATCTTGAAGGCAAGAAATGCTCTAAAATGGAGAGGTACTAAGCCCATCGCACTAGGAGTCATCTCGACGACCAACACGAATCCGACAGTGTGGCGGGAAGTCAGCTTTGGTCTCGTGATAACCCATCTATAGCCCATTCGGCGGTCGTCGCGATAGATCCCTCCGCTACTAGGTACGGTGGTCGTTAATGTGGATGGTGTTATATTTCAAGACACGGGCCAATTTGCCTGGGGTGTTATCGCCCGTACAACAGGAGAGGTGGTATGCCTGGCGGCAAATGGGGTCCTCCCAGGCTGCTGGTCTCCACTCATGTTTGAAGCATGATCAAAATGGAGGAACCTCCACCATCCCTGATCGGCACCATCATTAGGGACATTTTCCAAATGTTTAGTCAAAACAAGAAAGTATCTCTCGAATTTGTAAAAAGAATTGTGAACAAAGCTGCCCATTGGTTAGCTTGGGAAGATCGTTCGATGTCTGTTCTTCAATGTTCAGGGATTCTCCCTGACGCACTACAATGTATTATTTCTTTGATATCTAACATAAAGTCGCACCTTATTAGTCAAAATAAAAAAAAGGGTGTTCCCAATATATAAAAGGTATTAAATAATATGTGATCAATTTATAAGGAGTACTAAATGTGTGTTATCAAAACACAGAAAATCTTATTAAACATTATAAAATTTGAAGTACTAAATGAATTTTAAAAAAAATAGGTTTTACGTCTCTTCTCTTTCTCTCTGAAGCTTCGACAAACAAGCAAGTCGCCACCGGTGGCTCGTACTACGGCAATGGGAGCTTCCAGAACGGCTTCATCCTCCGGTCGACCACAATACCTCTCATGTCGGCTCCGTTCCCCCCGTTCCAGACATCATATCTACCTTTTTCTCCGGCCATGGTACTATCAATCGCCGTCGGTCGTACTCCACTGCTCGGCCTCTCTTTGCCCGGGTTCCTCCGTCCGCCACGCTGTCGTCCGCATCCTCCAGCACCTCGTTGGGTTAGCTCTATCCCTCCTCCACCCATGGCCGCCTCATGTCGGCCTACTCACACCAGATGCGCCTTCCTCTGCCCTTCCCGGTCTGTCTTATCCCCTCACCGAGTCTAAGAGACTATCCCTCAATAAGTCTAAAGGACTGTAGAGACCCTCTAGGGGTAAGTCGAACTCGATCCCTATATTTATGGTTTCGATTTGTCGGGGTATGGTTTTGGTAAAGCTTTACAACCCGATCACCCGCACGAACCGTTTAGAGAAGGTCTCGAAACAATACAATCGATGTACTTGGGATCTGGGGGGAGGGAGAGGGATGATAGGATGGGGTCTGTTTCCACGACAACCAATGTCGGGTTACCCAGCCTACTCAAGACGGAGCAACAGTGCAAGGACAACCCACTACGGACGCTCCGAGGTTCAGAAATGACATCATAGGAGTCCTAGTATTGGTACTCCGTTGTATGTTACTTAGTCATTTTGTGTTTTTTAATTTTCTGATTTTTGTTTTTAGGTTTTGGTTCAATTGTTGGTTTGAGCTAGGTATGTTTGTAGTTTGATTTTGTTTCTTTGAAATCATCCCTCAGTTTGGGTCTATGATTAAAAAAAAATAGACTAGTTCTACGAATCCAAAAAAATGGGTCACCTATGAAAAGCTCAAATAATATTTTGGAACTCAAGACTTTTGATCTGCTTTGTAATAGTTTGATTCGACAAAAATGAGCTTCCTCGGAATATCTATTTCAAAAAAATGTATTTTGAAAAATGGGAAAACTACAAATGACTACCCTTAAGTTGGCATGTTTAACCGTTTATAACCCTAAAGTTTAAAAATTACTGATGCATACCCTAAAGTTACAACTCGTAACCAAAAAAACCTTCTGTCAGTTTACTATTCACTTTTTCAAAAATTTCAAAAATGCCCTCAATCTTGTTCATTTTTTATATTTTTAAAATCAATATTGAAGTAATAAACAATAAATAAAATAACTAAATAAATAAAACAAAAAACTAAAAACCAAACCCCCAATTTGTGTTTCACAATTCGTGTTTTAATCCAAAAAAAAGCTTTAACTCCTTCTCCTTCAACCTCATGTTTATCCCTCTAGATCTGAAACTGTGATAGGCCATGGTTATCCATTCAGAAGATTTTGGGGTTTTGCTCGAGCTTCCTCCTCTGTCCCTCTCTCTTTTTGCTCTATTCTTGGTGAAGGCCACCGGTCGCCAACGAAGATTCCCAGCCCAAATCTAAGAGAAACACTATGAGACGACTCTAGATCTGAGAGCTCGGTGGTAGGGCCGAGGTCTGAAGAGGCTGTGGTGTTCATGTGCCTAGTCTAGATTCGTAGGGCCTTCTCCCCCACCCGTCTCTCTCCTTCTTCCGCGACTACGTCGAGAGGTAAATCCACAGATTCATCTCTCTCGGATTGTCGCTCTATATCGTTCATCATCTCTATTTCTTTATTTAGATTTGATTTTTATTCAACCTTGGCGGCAAAATCCCTATCCACGCTCACAACCATGGCGATTCCAAGTCGGCACTCTCGATTTTTCTACGGTTTCATTTCGTTTTATTTCTATATTATTCAGACTTGTATTGAGTATTGACTGTCAAACTCTGAGCACAGAAGAGCTATGTGGTGGAAGAGAGTGACGATAACCAATGGGGATGGAAGACCTTCAAGGAACTGCCTATGAAGAAGAGGACGAGGTTGTTGAATCTGATATTGAATTGGATGGTAGATTTCGATGATGGAGAAGAGGATTGGGGACGTGTGTGGTTACTAAAAATTCAAAAACAAAAATTAAATTTCAATAAATTTTTAATATTAACAAGTTTCTGAAAATTAATAAATATTTAAAATGAATTTAATGATAAAAATTTAAAGAAAAACAATTTTTGCAAAGTAATAAAATTGAATTTTTTAAAAAAAAAATTAATAAAATATTACAAATGAATAATAATAAAAATAAAACAAATTAAAATAATTAAAACAATTTGTTTAGAATAAACTGATTTAGATTTAGGTAAATTAAAATAATTATTGAAACTATATTTTAAAAAAGAATAAACGAAAATTAATTTAGAAAAATAAATAAATTGAGAATTGTTTAGAAAATAATTAAATTAAAAAAATAATTTAGAAAAAGAAATATCTTATTTTAATAAAATTTTGGATTTTTAAATTTTATTTACAAAAATAATTAAAATAAATCAATTAATGATTTATATAATTTTTAAATTAAAATATGAAATTTGAAAAAATATATTTAGAATTAAAAATAATTTGAATAAGTTAAATTAAAATCTGAAATTAAAAAAAATTAATGAGAAAAAAAGAAAGAAATCAAAGAAAAGGAATTTAAAATAAAGAATAAAAAATAGTTAAAGAAAAGGAACGACATGACTGTGTATTATTGATAGATAATTAAGGGTATTTTCGTCATTCAAAGAAAAAAGACTGACGCTGACTGACGGAAGGAGTTTTGGGTTATAACTTGAAACTTTAGGGTATGTATCACTAGTTTCTGAACTTCAAGATAATCATCGATTAAACGTGTCAACTTTAATATAGTTTTTCCATGAAAAATTACAAATGGTAATTAATTTTTTAATATTTAAAATACATGGCATTTCTCAAAGGAGTAATAGGGGCAAGTCCAAGGCACCGTTGAAAAAGAGGTACCCAGGCCATATCAGTGACTACAGTAGGAGGAGAGTATAGTATACACCTGACTCGGCCGCTGTTGCCTGAATTTCAAAATCATGGCTTCGTCTCCTCCTCATTCGACCTCTGTTGCCTCCATTTCTGAAAGCTCTGCTACTCACCCCACCCCTTCAAAGCCACGGGTTCGCTCTCTCTTTACTCATTGATATACATTTTTTTCACGACCAATTATTGTTTTGAGTTTTAATTTTAATTTTGTTGCGTTATAATTAGGTTGATGGTGCAACCCACAATGGAGTGATTGTCGAGATTGAGAAGAAACCCCAGCTGGTTTCTAAGAAACCTGAGGTCTATGAGTGAGTTTTATGTGTTTTTACCATCTTAATCTATTCTTTTCTTTTCTTCTATGCTGTCTAATCTGATTACATCTACATGTGTGTGTGTGTGTGTGTGTGTTGAATTGCGTCCTAATTGGCCACTGTAGGTTGATCAGTCCCCACATCAACACAACCTTTTTCTTGTAGGTTTCTGCATAATGGGGTGTTGATTATTTTACAAAACATGATAAATGTCTGTGAGTTAATGTGTTTGTTTCTTTCTGCAAATGCTCCAATGTTGTTTCGATTCTCATTTGCTTTTGAGAAATCTGAGTCATGTTTTGCCGTGTATAATTGGAATGTGAATGTGAATGTCAGTGCCGTTTGCATTCCTTTTGTTTAGTTTTCAGGATGACTTAATCTGCCAAGCCAAAAGTGTATTTATACAAATAATACGAACCTGTTTTTTGTAGAGGATTTGGTTACTAAAATCAGACCTTTTTTCTATATGGATGTTTTCCTGTTGCATTTCGTGAATCTAACTTTGTTATCTTGTATATTCAAGTCTTCAAGACTTTGGACTTGCTCTCGTTGAACTTTTGTTTGCCCAAGTTTAACAGATAAGTATAGTGTGGCAAATGAAATCGATGAAACTGTAAGTAGTGAACAATGCTGGGATATTGAACTGACTATGTGTCCATCCTGTATGACTGAAATTGGAGGCAAATTGGAGCAATTTGTTGTGAAACAAGCAGATAGGAGCAAGTAATGATAAATGAATGTCATTGAAACATAACCTTGTTGAAAATTATGTGATGAAATTGCTAAGACATTTGACCTTTAACACGTATAGACTTTGCTACTATATAGAAAACAAAAGTCATCTGGTGCATTCGCTTAGCGGTATCTGCCATACGTGTGCTGTGTCAGCATAGAGAAAAGGGAAACAAGTTTATGCCGTAGATAGGAGTCAATCCCCAGGAGTTTCCATTGGGGATACTATTGTTTGATGAAGTGAACAGCATTTTGTTAGTGCATCAGTTTTGTGGTTCGAACTCTGTTTGAGGCACGATTCACGTGCCTTTCAGTGTTAGCATAATATTTAGACATGAATATCATATTTTAAAATACACAGTGTTACATCATGCTAAACAATATTCTTTACTAAAGGGGTGCCAGTTAAAATTGTGAGCTAATCTTGCCCCTCATGTTTGTCTTATTCAAGTAAAATAGAAATTAGACATAACAGGGTTATCGTACTTGTCCAGGATTCCTTTCGGTAATCGACAAAGATAGGAAGCTATTTTTTTCAACGTTAAGTTGTTTAATTTAATTACAATTACCATTATGTTGTATTATGTCATAATAATAGACATGCCTTAAGAGTAATGGTTAATTACTAACTATAATACATTAAACTATTCAAGTAATGGCCTGCTATTAATTGTTCTAGGGAGCCAAATGAGTCTGTTATTCTAGTCAGCTTGGACTAGTGTAGAAAAATAAAGCAAAAGATAAAGAAAAGGCAGTTTCAGGCTGCAAGCCACGAAGTATGTCGTTCTCTTCCTTATATTTTCTCGTGTTCCTAGATTATGTAGTTTGCTTATCCTGTGAAAAGGTGAGCAGTTAAGGTGCATGCTTGTATTCCTTGAAATATAGAACTGCATTTATAATGATTTCTACCAATTTATAGTTAAGGTAATGCACTCCACTTTTTGTTCTGTTTAGTGATCTTTACAGTCCTGAATACATGGAGAAGTACAGAAAATATGAAGCTGAACATACTCAAATGCTGATGTCAACATACTTCTCTGATAAGAACTTTTATGGAGGTAAATATTATGTATCAGAATTGATGTATGCTCTTTGTAAACTCAATTTGAATTGGCTTCATTCACTAAGGACTGAAGTATACACAACCAATTCTCTGTATGTTTTTCTTCATTACTGTTACTTCTGGAACAATTATCTTTTGTTAATTTTGTTCTTATTTTCTTCAACGCTATTTGGACATTTGATGACTTTTATGCGTATAATTTTTTTTTATTGAATAAATTCTTTTAGGCAACAGTATATATTCTACTTAAAATAGTCAAATTTATCCACGTGGAAACTTCAGCTTAGTACAGTCAACTACACATCTTATCCATTCATTATGGTAAACTTTATTTTGTATCGAACTCCATTAGTACGGATCAAAATTAAATGATTGGTCGCCAAAAGCCTATCCAGATTCTCCCTGTTGTCAAATCTCTCCAAGACGTCACCCCTTCTTGTTCCCTTCGTAAGAAATAAGAGATCTTGGTACCTCTGCAATACCCTGGGTTTCACTTCGGATGTTAATGATGAAGAGTTTGTTAAAATGTTGCAGGCCTCCCTCGACGAGAGTACTACTCAATGGCAGAGCCAGCATCAGACTGATTTTAAGCATCAGTCTCACTTTAGGATGAGAGTGAATGTATTGCACTACAAAAGAAAAAAAGATTGATTTAATTTAACTAGGTTTTCAGAGATTTTGTCATATTATTCTTTCCATCCCAAAGTAAGTGCCCCATTTACATTTTAGCGAGATTAAGGATTATGGGAGGAGTTAAGGCTTCATTTTCCATTAAATTCCCTCACAATCTCCTTGTGCTACCCTACTAAGTTATTGTAACTAATTAAAACCAAAAATGTTACTGGTAATTCATATCTAGTTAACTATGCCCTATATTGATTATAGAGAACTTAATTGTTTGGAGTATTGATTTTTACCACGAAGTACATAATTAATTTCTTTTTTGATGCCTTGACTAGATCTACAGCAAATATTTATTTGCCCATATATTTGTGTTGTAAGAGAAACTAATATAAAGTTTAATGATGTTTTTTACTAGTTTATATTGGTGATATCATCTTATCCCAGTATGTTTTATCCGCTATTTTTTGGTTGGCTTAGTTTAAATGATACCAAATCCTAGAAATTCACCAACATAGCCTGTTTTGCAAACCAGGCCTTAGGCTTTGATACCAATTGGGTGTATCTCAGATTAGGGCCGTGGCAATAAAATCACAAATGCATATAAAAGACTAATGAATTGTTTGTTTCTTCTTTGTTCTATTATTGAGTCTCTGCGATACTCGTAGGTGACATTTTCAACGAAAAAACAGCAATAGGCGGTGAGGTGATACAGTCAAGCAGGTACAATGAAGCATGTGTAGATAGTGTCTATTTCAACTTGGAACACGGGCTAATATGAAGCTAATGAGCACTTGTGTGGACATGTAGGTGGCCTTGTACTCGAGCCTTTGCCGACCCTGTGCAGGGTTTCGAAGATCAGAGTAGCAGCAGTTCAACTTCCGTGGATGAAGTGCCAAATGATCTCTCAAATGGGAACCCCACTAGTAAAGCGTAGATCAGGATGCATTTGCTTGCTCTCTTTCAGGTAGATTTGGCAGTGCATAGGCATAACCCTCAATAGCTTACCCTGTCTAGAAACTCATCAATGCCGTTGTGTTAAATGTCACCTATATGACAAAGAAGATGCCAGTATATTACCGGTTTCCCTATCACATCTGTTCAAAAGTGAGCTGGTGATTTAAATGGTTTGTGTAACCCTTTAGTTTCTTGAATAGTCCTAGTTTTAAATCGTTAGAATTTGGTTCTTCATTGATTAACGGAAAGTACTTTCCTTACCTAACTTTAAGATCCAAGTGGAGTCGAAACTTTTATTAGTGACTTGTAATTTTCTTACCTGAGGTGTTCATACATTGGGTGCTAAAGGAATGAATTGATCATTACTTAACTGCAAAATTTATTGTATACTAAGTATCTCGTACATTCCACACTTTGTTGTAATTCTAATCTTATACGACTTTAAATTTACATTATTGATGACGATGTTATAAGTGTAATGAAATATGATAAAAGGAATTCGTTCGGTTCTCAATGATGGAGTTACATGGACTCGGCCGGTGTTACAGATTTGGGTATTGTGCATATGAATTTTTGAGAGGATGTACTTTGTAACAGACTCAGGAAAATGCAGCTCACTCATAGTAGTATAAACGAGGGTACATATAACATAACAAAGCTAATTTTCTTACAGAAGCAAATCCACCGAGGTTCTGTTAGCAGCTTTGAGAAGATTGATGTTGCGAGGGGTGTCCTCTACGCCCCTCATTGGCATGAGCACGTCCGAGAGGATGATTTGAAGGGAAGAGACCTTCTCTCTGAGCTGCACATTTTCTTGCAGGATCTGGTGGTTGCACTCGAGCAGGTGCACGAGCCTCTCCGAGAGCTGGTGATTGGCTGCTTGAATCTGGTCGACTTGGCACTGCAGGTCCTCAATCCTGCTTCTTCTTGCGCATTCGCGATCTCCTCGCCGATTCTCTATTGGAAATCATCCTCTTCAGCCTCTTCTCATTGATGATGCTTAGTTGCAGGTGATCATTGGAGTCAAACCCTCCCGGAGTAGGAGAGTACCGGCCGCGGAAAAAGGAAGAGAAGTCTGGATTGTGAGAATAGGGAGGAGCCATACTCATGGGCTCTACTGGAAGAGACTGGTTTTCTCATCCATCAACAACTCTCAGGTGAGGAAAGAGAGAGAGCAAGATTAGTAATGGAGGGATCTTATAAATGAGAGCTAAGAGTAAACTCACAAATATGGGTAGATAAGGTCATAATAAGAGGAGGGTTTGTGTTACATCTCATATCTGTCACCAACAAATGATGATCCATAATATGCATAAAGTTCAAATGAACAGATCACACACTTACCAAATACAAGTTATACTGGTTTTATTTCTTGATTATTTCCGGGTTTAGCTTTCTCTAAGATTAAATGCATGGTTGCATTATCGAATAGCTTTTTGACAAATCGTGTTTGCACCAATCAAAACTACTCTAAAACAAGCTGTTGTTGTATAAATTTGGGAAAAAGGGTGAGGGTATTTCAGAGTCATGATACACAAAAATGGTCGCTTTCCCATAAATTCTTCTTTGAAAGGAAGGAAAGTTTCTTCTGAAACTGATTAAAAACTTGAGTACAAAACAAAGGCTTATAATACTTGTGAGTTGTGACGGTCTTGCAGAGTGCATGTTCAATGGTTAATTTACCATACGACCTATAGAAGAATGAGGTCAGTACCCTGTCGTTTTATGGTGTAACATAAAGGGGAAATGGCTAACCTTATGAATTGAGCTCAGATGGGAAATGTTTAATTTGCAAAATGATCTTATAATATATCCTTTTTTTTAATTTGTAATGTTTTATTAACGACCCTGAAGTAAGAGTAAGAATATAGAGTAAGGTAGGGGTGGGCAAAAAAAACCGAAACCGCTAAAACCAACCACCACCATCCGCAAACCGCACTGAACAACCCGCAACCGAAAAGTTAACGGTTGGTTGCGGGTTCTTGACGATCGAACCGGAAAGTTAACGGTTGGTTGTCGGTTCTTGAAACGTCAAATCATCGGTTAACCAACCAAACCGGTATTGTTCATCATATACATGTGGTTTCATAATAACCACTGATCTAATATAGATGAATGGTCCATGAGCACTCTTTTGTGTCACACAGATTGCTAACATAGAACACGATGACTTATATGTAAATTTCCTTTTGTTTTGGAGAATGTAGTAATATGTTTTGGCTTAAAATAGAAATATGTGTATGGTTATTGGTATCCAAATTTGTTAGTTGGTTAAAACCACTAACCAACCAGTCAGTCAACTGGTTCGTTTTATTGTAAAAAAGTTGGTTTTTGGGTTGGTACTGGTTCCAAGATATGTCGAACGGTAACATCGGGTTGGGTTCGTAAAAGGTTTCATTGGGTGGTTAACCACCCAATGCCCACCCCTAGGGTAAGGAGATCAACATGAGAAAACGGGGATCATCTAAGATACCTCTAAGAAAAGAAACAAATACAGAAAAAACAAAACAGGGTTAAAAAGGGACAACCAAGTTATCAAAAGAAAGACTAGGGATCCGCTAAAGACTGAATAACACAACCGAGCCCCCCAAAACAAAACTGACAACGACAAACCACAAACCATACTACCAATACCAAGCCACCAAGATAGTTTGTCACCACCAGACTTCTCAACAAAAAGCCATCACGACCTGAAAAAAGAGCATCCGAAACTGAAGACCAACAAAAACGTAACAAATCAGAGCACTCATTGAAAAACCATAACAACTTAAATCGAGCCACTACATCCACTAACGACCTCCCCCAATGCTTCCAAAACAATTGAGCACATGCTCAAGAAAAAGGAGAATGAAAGGGGAGGAATACGGTCCCACCGCCACTGTCCACACCTGGTTCTGACAATTGTTCTTCCTTCAATTGAAGCTTGTCGGAGATTTTGGTGTCAAGGCTCTCGAATTGTTCCCGACGCCCTCCACCGACCCAGAGCCTTGTGCCCCATAATCTTCACATATGCCCATGTATCCTTCTAAGCCTCTTTAATTTAACTTGAGGAACACAACTTAAGTTTGATTTGAATAGAAAATTTGGACCCTTTAGACGGTCTGCTGCGACTAGGCCAAGAAGATACTAAAACTTGCTTGTCTTATCAGTCACACAACTAAGGAAGAAGTGAGAAAGCCTATAAATCCACCGGATTATGGACCACGGTTGAGCCTAGTGGGTCTGAATCTGGAACCATCGAACATAGGAAGGTGTCCTCATAGACTTCAATATCTTGTTTGGATAAGAGGGGAGTGGGGTCTGTCCTGATCCGATCCTGGTCTGGAATTAGAAACCGAAGATCTAGCAAAATCCTTCTTGTCAGCATCAATGGGCTCCACCACTTCCTCATCCACCTCCGTAGAACCGGTCACAAGTACCTCAGATTGGTGAACTACTGAAGCCAAAACCAAGAACCGATCACCTTCTACCTCCAAATCGATTCTTTGTTGCAAATGGTCTCACAGATTCATCTACACAAGCACTATAGTGTTGGGGTTTTGTGCCCTAGGACAAATCCACATTGGCATGTTACAAACGTCTTTTGTGAGTTAATAAATAAGTTGACAAACGTTTTACTACCATTAAGTTGTAATATTAATGAAACCATGAATGAATTACTTTTATGAGGTACTAGGAAACATTTCCCTAATAGAATAACTCACATAAGGCAAAAGAGTTAATTCATTCACTCGTCCCTAGAATAATCCGATAGTTAGATCTAGAATGACTTTTGATGAAAGGATCACATTTTACTGATCATGTATATAAGGATATGAGTCAAAGTCACGAATGTCACCAAAGGGTTTGACATTTGGACGACCCACCTTAAGAGTACTTCATAGATATAAGACATGAGTACATCTTAACTACTTGCGTAGTCCTTAGTCCTACGACCATGACATCACCATGTGAGCTACATGCTGGAGATTCATGTTTTGAGCTAACCAAACACTTATCCTAACTGATAGTTATAAAGGTTGTGCTTGGACATGAATACACACATGTGAAACATATGAGTGATGGTCATATGGACTTGTCGCTTGTGGTTACACAAGTAAGATGTCATTAGAATGACAACTCTTGATAAGTAAAAGGGTTGTAATAGAAGCACGGCCATGCATGTGATTAGTCACCTACATTCATCACTCACAATCAAGAGAACGTGTTAAGACTGAATTAGGAAGGATGGTGGTTCTATGCCTTTGTTCACTTGTGACAATCGCTAAATGACAAGAGGATAAGACTACACGAGATAATTGGTCTTGACGAAGAATTGGCCATTAGTTTGTACGGCTTGGGTGGTCATGAAAATTACTATACGTCACCATGACTTGTGGATGAAACGTCTTTTTTCATTTCACTACCAACGATCATACGAATCTTAAAGGGCCACACACAATGGAGAAATTCCACAACGAAGTGAACGAAAATGTTTTAATTAATTAAAGTAGTGTACTAGTTATACTTGATATTATGTAGCGCTTTAATTAAAAATAAACACTCACAGGGAAAAATTAAATCGGCATTTAATTATCATAAAGTGTAGTAATTAAATAAATAATTAAAGAGCCAATTATATTAAAATAACGGGGATTGGACGAACACCCTTGTGGGTCAAAAGGGGTTTGGCCAAACCAATTATTTGATATAATTTCAGCCCTTTAATTGTTTCAATAGGATTAGTTCAAGGTTTTCTATTCCTACTTGCCTTGGGATTTAAGTAATACCTGGGTAAAGAGCTAGCCAAAATACAAGACAAAAAAAGAATTACTCTCTTGTGGTTTTTCATAGACATGGGTTCTATAAAAATTCAATTTCCTTTCTGTTGTTCTAATTTTTCTATAATGACCCAACTCTTATCTCACTTTTCAATGAATGGTCTCTCTCTCCCCCTCTCTAAATAATCCACATCCAAACCCATAAACAGACGTCCTTTAGTTTAGTTGGACGATTTAGATCTTGAAACACGAGTTCTGCAATTTGTCGACGTTGTTTGTTCTAGTGGATTCTTGTCACGCTGTAGATGTGGGTTTTGCCAAACCATGTATATCACACTTGTGAGTTTGTTGTTGGTTTTCTCCCGTTATTGGATTTGAAAATTAGTACAAACATATGGCTCTCTATCGGCTGATTATAGACTTGTGCACTATTGATTAACAGGGTTTGGGTTGATACGTTCCCAATAATAGATTTGTAAGGACACGCCAATGTCATACATGAGGATGAAGATCCTTCCTAACTAACCTGAGAATTATTCATGTTGGCTCAATTACTACTTGAACACAAGAAGAACATGAAGAAACAAAAAACTACGTGTATTTATTAATGGTAATGCCTCGTATGAAAAGAAGAAGGAAAACTAAACCTATGAAAACCATAAGAAACACAAGACATGGTCGTACGTAAAAGTGAAGCTATGAAAAGAAAGAGAGATCACATCAGGGGCCTCTGTATTTAGCGTACTTAGCAGGTTTGGAAGACTTTCTGGAGTTGCTTCTGACAGCCCAACAACCGATAGAGTAGACGACGAGAAGGAAGATGATAATGGACAGATGGATTATGCCAAAAAGTCTCCATTCCTTCCTCACGAATTTGAGAACTCCCACCTTGCATGAGTTGCACTCATAACACAACGATACCTGCTTGTTGCTCCATTTCCTACAATCTGGATCTTTCGATTTAGGCCCCTTTTTTGGGATTTTCCAATACGTCGCGTTCTCGGATTCGTACCCACATGTTGATGGTGGCATGCAACAACCCTCCTGTATATATGTATATATAACACCAAATATCCACATCAATTCTTATTGTTTGATCAGTATCTAAATACATGGATCTTTGATAAAAACAATCGAGTTAGACATCTGTTGACACAATTCGTATAATAGAAAAATGCAAAGACAACCTTATTGTGTTCACATATTACCAGTTAGTAATCATGTATTCTTATAGTCATGTTTCCAACTATATCATAAGCTAACATAGGCGAATGTAAAAGAATATTTTGTAAGATTTTACAGTTCAATTTCATATGACTATATCAACGAAATTCACATAACTACTATAACCTATCAAAATTTAAAATATTAATTTTTCAATCCAATTATGTTATATTTGATTGTTCATTTTATTAAATTGAAGAAAGTACCATTTTGATAGAACCCTAAAATCAAATAGACCCTAAACCTAAGGCTAAATCTAAACCTAAATTATAACCAACCCTACATTCAAACTTAATTTTCTCTAAAACTTAACTCCATCGGGTTTTTTTTCTTTTCATTTTAGTAAATAAATAAATTATTAGTATTATTTTAATTATTAAAATAATACAATAAACCATTTAAGTTTTTTTTCTCTCTCTCTTGACTTTACCTTCCTCCAACACTAAGTTTGTTATATAAATGAAGATCCAATCCAAATTTTGTAGATGAAAGGGTTGAATGTAAGTCATTTTTATAGGGGTTACATCATTTTTTTGGTGTTATGTCTAGGGTTTGGAGCAACAACCAGATTTGATAGATTTTTAGCGTTTTCGTTACATCTGCAATGAAGAAGAGTAAGATGATACCTATATTTTCATAGGAGGACGATGATCTCAACTCTAGTTCCGCCACTTTACTTATCCCTAACGAGGCGGTCAACTCCTGATCTATAAACAATAGGGTTGGGCATATATTCGGCCGTCGCCGAAAACTGACCGTCACCGGCCGTCCCCATCACTGGAATCACCCGAACCGGTGTCACCGGCGACAATTATGGTTAAACAAATACCAACCCGCCAACATTTTGGGTGGGTATGGTTTTTTATCTTCCAAACCGGTAAAAAACCGACCGACCGGCTTTAGGTGTGTATAAAAAAATGTTTATGTTTTGTTTTACTAATTTGATGGTTATAGTATTACAAGAGGTTTAAATTAAATATTGACACTAGTATTAGATTAACAGTATAATAGAGGTAAAATGTAGGAGATTAATTTACTTTTAATTATAAATTTGCTTATAAACAATCATGTAGTAAGTTGGTTGTTCAAGTTAAAATAAATTAAATTTTGACACTAGTATTAATGAATTTATTTGATTAATTTGAATTTAAATTCTTGTACTTGAATAAACATACATTTTAATCTTTTATTTATTATTTATGTCATGTATTTAACTTGAAGGTTTTTGTATTTAGAGATCATTAAAGACTACTTTAAAAATGTATTTCTTGATATAATAGCTTAATAACAAATTACTAGTAATAACTGATTGTGTTTTTGTTGTAAATTGATTGTATTGTTCTAGTTGTTTCAGAAATTGATCTTTTATTCTTTCGAGTTTGGGCTTTAATTGAAGGCCCAATGGGCCGGTTAAAAACCGTAACCGGCCGGCTCCGTGACGGTCGGATTTTAGGTTTCCTGTTGGAACCCGGTACGGTGACGGTTATAGATTTAAAATAACCAGTCCTCCCGGTTTGGGTTACGGATAATGAAAATATTGTCGGGCCCCGGCCGATGTCCACCCCTAATAAACAACTACAACGTCCTCGTTGCCTCTGCCAAGATCACCTCCTCTTCTGTCGGTTTGGAAATTCTTGAGACCTGGCTCAAAACACCCTTAAAATCCTCCTACCGAGCCTTTAATGCATGATTTTGTTTTCCATATGCATGAGGCAAAGAGGAACATAACCTCGATTCAGTCGAGGAAGAGAGGAAGATAATGATTTTGTTCTTCTCCTATCTTTTTTATTTAGATTTATATTTGAGATCCAAACGGGAACCTTCATTTGTTCTTCCCATCCAGATTTACTCAAAGGAAGATGAGGATTTGTTCTTATGTTTCATTTATTTTTATTTCATAAATTTAATAAAATAATGTTAATAAATTATTGTAAAAAAATCCATTTGAAATTAAAAAAAAAAGATATCGAGTACATATTTTTTAAATTTATTTTTGAGTGTTGGTGTACTTTTATAGACTGATTGGGGACATTTCGATTACTTCGTTGAAAAAATTAACGAAAGTAGATAATAATAAAAAAAAACTAACGTTATCAAAAAGTATATATATTACGTAGTTTCAGCATCTTAGGGTAGTTATATGACTTTTTTCTCATACGTTGAGATTGTCATTGGTAGATATCCTATAATTTTATAACTAAAATAATACCACGTTATATTGGTTTTCGACACTTATAACATGTTAGCGTTTAGGCAAGACCTCGAGCAGCCGTAGTCCATTTAGTTTAGTTTCACTTTTATTATGTAGGCACCCCATTCAATACCGTTAGTGGCGATTATAGTTTAACAAGAAGTACGACATCATTGTGTCTTACGTGTGTTCTTCGTGGTCAGATATTTATTCCTGATACGCTCATATGTACGGAAATTTAAATTAATGAAATTGCACATTTTGCTAAAAAAAAACATGTTAGCGTTTTGAACATTGAATAATACGGAATAAAATAGGTGATAAAATTAAAGGAAAGTAGAAGTCTAGATTTGAAATCGTAGCAAGATGAAAAGGAGAATGAGTGTACCTGCAGGTAAGAAACATATGGCAGACTTGAGCCTGGACCAGACAACTCTTGATGTGATCCCAATGGCCCCCCTCAGCCAGTTGGAGTAATCGCCGAGACGATACTCTCCGAAGCCGCGCTGAGAGAAGACCTTGCCGGCGGTCTCATTGGTGATGACGAAGACGAAGATAGTGAAGGCTGCGAGAGCGAGCAACAGGAGAAACATGACGGCGACGTAGAGGTACATGAAGAAGGTGTTCTGGTAGCAGGAGGCGATGAAGCCGCACAAGGAGACCACGAGGAAGAAGAGCCCGGTGAGGAGGAGCGAGGACCTTGTGGCACTGGCTCTGCCCCACCACCAGGAAGTAGAGCCCGTACGCGAAGCAACCCAACGATATCACCAGGAAGCAGCAGTTCAGCAGCGCCACGAAAATGTTGGGTATTCTCGGAGCCATTATTAGTTGCGGACGCAACAGTTAGTATTGAATCGGAATTTGGGTTTGATGGTGGTTTTGTTTTGTGGCTTGTTGTAGAGATTATGGAGAAACAGGCGGCGAACAAGGGGATATGCTCTGTTAACGAGTCTTTTCTCCCTACACTTATGTAGCCTTTCCTAACGCCTTTTTCTGTTTTGGTATTTAAAATGAAGGGGAGTTTTGTCATTTAAAAAAAATATGAATACCACATCAGACTAAAACTTAACGAAAGTGGTATATTCTGTTAATTTTGCTAATAGAATCACGTACCCAATAGTTTAGGTATGGAAAAATTCATTTTCCAAACATAGGTTGTGTAATGTTCGTGACCAAAACGTAAGGGTAAGTTTCAATATTTATGTAATAACCACTCCCGGTCAACGCCAGTAAAACCTGCGAAAAACAGGAAAATTTAAAAAATTTAAGACTGACACTTAATTGAACCTTAAATGACCCCGAGTGTCATACCGGACTTAAGTTGACCCCGTTATCGACCAAAGTGAGTTCCGGGGGACACAGGGCAACTTTATGATCAATTTGGGAAATGTTGACTTTTCGCTGGAAAAGTCAACTGAGCGACGTTTTGGATCCAAAAAGCTTAGTCGTCGTCGCAGCGGTCTTAGTTGAGCCATTTTCTTGTAGCCCGTCAAGTTTCGTAATTTTTGGGAAAAAGTGCCCGTTCGGGACCCGAAACGTCCGATTTTCGCGAATCTGATTGGAAATTATCTAGTAGATGTCAGGTGTGGGACCCACTTGACACTTGTCCAATATGTGGTGGTGTTAGTTTTTTTTTTGGGGGGGGGGATAAAGATGAGAGGTGTTGAGGGGGGGTTCGGCCATTAAGTCAAAAAAAAGGAAAAAAATAGAAAAAAAGAAGAAGAAAAGAGTTCGTTTTAGAAAGAGAAAGAAGAGAGAAGAAAGGGAGAGAAGAAGAAGGAAAACCTAGGGTTTGTGACGTTTACCTCTCATCTCCACCCTTGGATCGTCTCAAAGTGAAGAGATTCAAGCTCACCTCGTCTTCCTCTACGGTATACACAAAACCGATCTTCGTTTTAGTTAATCTCAAATGTTAGGGTTTGGTTAAAATGAATGGTTTAGGGTTGTATTGAGGATTGGGGATTGTTAGAGACGTTTTGGGGACGTTTGGAGGTGAAGGAAGACGTTTTCCGGCGACCGGGAGCTCGGGAGGAGCTCCGACCACCATGTGAGGTGGCTGGCCGGAGCTAGGGCCGGCCACCACCATGGTGGGCCGGGCCCATTTAAGCCCTAGGGCCCACGACCAAGTTGGGCCGGGTGGGGCCCACGTGCTCGGGTTTAGTGTTCGGGAGGCTTAAAATGTTCCCCGGACCATTTATCCTTAACCGAATCGAAAATTGGAATTAAATTGGAAAAGTTATAATTAACGGGTTTTAGACACTTGAAATGGTAATTAATTGAATCGAAAGTCGGAATTCGTTTCTGTCAAGTACATTTGGACCCTTGAATTATTCTAAGTCCGTAGGAACGAAAACGGAAATTTTTGGAGCCCCGGAAGGGCATTTACAAAACCCGGGCAGATTCGCCATGTCGGGCGAATCGGGCCTTTACGGGTCTCTTATCGACAATGTCAAGTATTTGGGGAGTTTGAGAGTGATCGACATTGTCGGGGTTAAGTTTGGGCATCAAGTTTAATGATTTTCAGTTTATTCCTGCGAGTTGTTAAGTGCCTTAAAATTGTGTTCTTTTAGATCGTGTCACGGACCGAGGCAAGGGAAAGCTGGGTGAGTGACTGAGATCACACCGGAGCTTGTTGGTTGGCTTTTGGAGAACACACACGAGGTAGGGAAAAGTAGCCGGATCTCGGCCCTGACTAGGGAAAGTTAACAGTAGAATTGCATGTGACACCGGGGTGTCGTGAGTTAAGTAGGTTTATCGAATATTAGAAAGGCATGATACGGGAACGTATCGAATATTGGAAATGCATGTGACACTTAGGAGTGTCGTAGGAGCAGAGAACTTAGCGTTATTAGAATTATTGGAGGCATATGACCATGCCCGGAGGTTGATTGTGAAACTGTTGATATTAGGACTGTTGGAGGCATTGGTTATGCCGGAGGTTGATTGTGTATTGTTGATGTCTTTGGTGGCCTTGAGAGCCCGTGCTATTATTGTTGAGTCTTGGGTGGCCTTGAGAGCCCGTGCTATTATTGTTGAGTTTTGGTGGCCGTGAGTGCCCGTGGGGTTGTTGAACCCGTGTCTTTACCTTTGGTGTTTTGGGTGGCCATGAGTGCCCATGGGGTTGTTGAACCCGTGTCTTTACCTTTGGTGTTTTGGGAGGCCGTGAGTGCCCGTGGGGTTGTTGAACCCGTGTCCTGATTGGCGGTGTGTCTTGGGAGGCCGTGAGTGCATGTAGGGTTGTTGAGCCCGTGAGTTACTGTTTGTGTGTCTTGGGAGGCCGTGAGTGCCAGTGGGGTTGTTGAGCCCGTGAGTGACTGTTGGTAGTTTTGAGAGGCCGTGAGTGCATGTGGGGTTGTTGAGCCCGTGAGTTACTATTGGTGGTTTGAGTGGCAGTGAGTGCCCGTGGGGTTGTTGAGCCCGTGAGTTACTGTTGGTGTATCTTGGGAGGCCGTGAGTGCCTGTGGGGCTGTTGAGTCCGAGTTTTACTGTTGGTGTCTTGGTGGCCATGAGTGCCTGTGAGTGTTGAACCTGTGTTGTTACTGGTTGTTGAACTTGCTTGTGATTGTGATTGTGATTGTGATTGTGATTGTGGTTACCTGAGGTTAGGGGCCCGCTTCATGAAACGGGGGTCCACGAGCACACGCGTCTGCATGTTCAAATGGGGTAGGGGGCCCGCCCGACAACAAAGGGGTCCTGGCCGCGCGTGTGTGGTTTGGGTTTGTGAGCGTTCTTTGGATGGCTTACGAGTTAGAGTCTCGGTAAGTTGCGAGCATTCTTCGACTGGCCTGACCGAGTTAGAGTCTCGGGAGGTTGCGAGCGTTCTTCGGCTGGCCTGACCGAGTTAGAGTCTCGGGAGGTTGCGAGCGTTCTTTGGCTGGCCTGACAGAGTTAAAGTCTCGGGAGGTTGCGAGCGTTCTTGGCACTGAGCAGTTGGCAGCTGGTATGCGATCCTTTGTGATCTTGTTTGGTGTGCGATCCTTTGTGATCTTGGGTGTTGCGTGGTGGTCTTTTGAGTCCTTGGGAGGGGTCGTGATCGTTGTGTCGGGTTTACTTTACGTGTCAGAGTATTGAGTTGGTCAAGGAAGGTAACAGTGAGTGTGTGTTCAGTCGGAGTACTTGGGTTGGGGTTAGTGTTCCCCGGTGTTGAGTTTATTGTTGGTGTTACCGGCTTTGTCTGCTAATTATGCCGTAGTCAGTCTGTTACCCGTGGTGGTGAGCGAACGCTCACCCCTAGCTGATTTTCCTACAGATACCGGTCGCAGGTTGGACTAGGTGAGCTTCTGAAGCTTGAAGAGCTAGGAGCGGGATTCTGGGTTTTACTTTTGAGTCTAGTGACGGATACCTTGTTTTGTCCACTTGTTGGGACTAATTTTGAGTTGTATATATTATTTTGTTTAACTAAATGGAGACTTTAAAGTGTTGATTCAAAACAGGTTTCAAGTATTGTATCTTTTTAAATGTTCGCGTCCCGAGTTCGGTTTACTGAAATTGGGGCTTGACAATTTAACCCTTTTTTGGGTGTGTATTTATAATAATCAAGGACAACGATCATTACTTTAAGCTGCCAATTATCGATTAAGAATTGGTTAATGTATGAAGATATATACGAGTAAAGCATTACAGGTAGCACCGCACAACGCATGGTGCACCAATTAAGTGTAAAATAACAGTTTGGAGGTTTATGTTTCTACACTCAACACGCGTTTTTCGGTACAACATCTCGTGATCGGAAGGAATTGCATATTTCAACTGTTA
This sequence comes from Erodium maritimum, assembly GCA_963921825.1. Taxonomy (NCBI): domain Eukaryota; kingdom Viridiplantae; phylum Streptophyta; class Magnoliopsida; order Geraniales; family Geraniaceae; genus Erodium; species Erodium maritimum. The sequence continues at coordinate 38,560,459 of OY997596.1, forward strand.
TGCGCAACCTCTACCGGTTATTGCCCGATATGCACTAGGATCCTGCAACTTTTTTTTTTTGAAATAAAGATTCATTAATAACTTAATAAACCTTACACACTAAACCATACAAGCATTGTATCCACCACTCATTCTCGATAAACCGAGGAACGACCAGCGAGATAATAGCTCTCCAACAGGACGACGCAGCGCCTCGAAACCAACTACCAGATCGATCTACCTTATCGATGTTCCAGAAAGAACCGCCGATAGAGAGACCCAACCGGTCATGTCGCCAAAGACGACCACCACATCTACCGGAGATCCGGGATTCTGGTAGACGGAACATACAACAAGACAAACGAAAAGATAAACTACAAAATAAACAACAACTATGACGATCAGGAGGAACTCGTGGCCGAACTCCGATGATGGGGGATGGTTTCGGGACGAGAGATGAAGATGGACGCCGCCGACGGGGACAGATCTGGTCCGCTTGGGTCAAAGGAACGGAACTGGCCGGGTGAGCTCGGATTGCAGGAGCACAACACTCAGACTGCGGAGCTCCGGCGGACGGTGGGAGCAGATCTGGCTGTCTGGCCGGAGGAGCGTGGCGAAGAAGCTCGGACATGGTAGCTCGGGTCGTCGTCGTCGAGGTAAAAGGCCGGGAAAAGGCAGCTTCGTCGTGATGCTCTAGGCCGACTGTTGTCACCAAAAGCCGGGGACGGAGCGGAAGGAGTCCAAGCGGTCGGACGGGAGGTGGTCTCTGACACCAACGGCGGCTAGGGGCAGCCCAGCCGGTGGATCTGGCCGCCATGGCGACAGATCTGGCGAGGGCTAAGCTCCCACGGCCGGATCCGACGAGAGGTAAAACGGCGAAGCACAGGAGGACAGCGGCCGGGTAGGACGGAGGAGCGTCGGGCAGAACGGGGAGACAGCGGCCGGGGCGGGTTTGGCTTGGACAGCCGGTCTGGGGGGCAGATCCGGCTTGGGCTGACCATCTGAGCAGCAGGGACGACTCCGGCGAAGCTTCAAAATGACGGGATGAGGAGCAAAATAGGACGAGCAGCCAGATCCGACGGAGAGAACAGATCTGACCGGTGGAACTCGCCGGAGAAAGGGCTGTAGGAGAGAGAGAAGAGGAGGAGAAGGAGGGGTGACCGCCGGAAGCACTCATGGTCGGAGCCACAAGCACCGCCGACGGTGCTGCGCGAAGAAGAAAGTAAAGCAGAGGTTCTGGGGTTTGAGAGAGAGAAAGCTTTTCGAAAATGGGTCCCTACTTCACTTATCGACCCTGCAACTATTACCTTGATAATCCTAACAAACACATTATTTTCCATATGGATTCCTCCAAACAACATTATTGACGAAACAATGATAATGGTAAGGAAATTTGACCATCGGTTGTATGAGATAAAGTTGATGGAAAAAAAATAGCAAGTACCTCAGAACATAAATTATAAAGAAGGTGAACCCAAAGAGGGCCAAATGGTTTCTCTCTCAAGACCCGAAGATAGAAGCTCCTTTCAAGGACTACAACTTTCTGAAGATCAACCAAGAAGGAAGGCTGATGTTGAGAAGATCGCATTCATTCTCAACTCTTCAGCTCAAGACAGAACGTTGGGAACTAGACTGACGGTTCAGGAACTCAGCGGAGGAGGAAGTGATGACTTGGAATTCAGATCCTCAATCCCTACGTTGGCCAAGAACGATCAAGGCTCTTCATCCTCGAGTGGCCCTCCACCTGGATTCGAACATGTAGAGAAGAAAGGAATCAAGAAAAGAGGAAGAAGAAACAGAGCTCATTCCACTTCCTCTTCTGACAAAACGCAGCAGTACTCTCGGGGAGGCCATACCAAGCTTTTGGACGGTAAAAAGATGTTCTATGACAAGTACTTCCAGCCGGTCTCCTCAGATACGAACTCAACACCTTCCTTCCACAAAAGAGAAGAGCATGTTTATGCAAGCTCAGAAAAGATTCAGATGCCTTACAAGGAGAAGCTCATTGGAAGAGGCTTGGCACAACCTCAGGCCTCTAATTTTGTGGTTTATGTCCACAACATTCCAATCAGGGCAACTCGGGACTGGCTTGCCAATCTATTCTCTGAGATTGGAGGTATCACAAAAGTTCATGTAAGAGCAAAGACAAGCAGACTAGGCAATACTATGGTTTCTGCTATTTTCAGCAGTACTCATAAATGGAAGAAGCCATCTTTCTCTTCAATGGCTATACAATCGAAGGGTTTTAACTTTATGTGACTAAAGCCAGATCAAAACGATTTTCATCTCCAATCTCAGGCTCACATTCTTACAAGAAACCTACAATGCTTAATCAGGTTTTGGATTTACAACCTCCCTAGCTACAAAGATCCATTGTTACCACTCAAGACCAACTCCTACAAAACTGCTATCTAGTTATTGCTCATAAAAATCTTACTGTTGTTGATATTATGAGGGACATAGTCATGGAAAGGGTTTGTGACATTCAAATCAAAGCTTTGGGAAGTAGAACCTTGCTTATTCATTGCCCTGATCCTAGTCTGGACAAAGAACTGTTGAAAGATGATAGAGCTTGGTTGAAGCAGTGGCTCTCTTTCATTCCTCATAAAGAAATTCTTTGCAAGTAAGGAGTGAGATTTGCTTGGGTTACTGTTCATGGCATCACATTTCAAGGATGGTGTGAAGAGACTGTTGCTGCTGCAGTAAGTAAATTTGGAACTTTTGTCTTTAATCATCCAATCTCTATCTCAGGTACCTAGACTGATGTAGCTTATGTTCTCATTTATACTACCAATTTCAATTCAATTGCATCTGAGGTTGAGTTGTTTCTAGGATCTCATTGTTTTACAGTTTGGGTTGATTCATTTTGCCTTTCTGATGTCCTTGGGATCTTATCTGACCAAGCCTCTTCCTCTCAAGGTCTTAGCTCTTATAACTCTGACCCTCTAGCTTCTCTATGCTACGATGAAGATTTGGGAATTTATTCCTCTGAGATTGGAGGAACAATTTCTATTGGGGGAGGGATCAGATTCTACCATCTCAGATCCATGATACAGAGCAAGTCGAAATACAAGTAGTTGGGAATGAAGTTATTGTAGGACATTCTATAGTTGCAGGCAACACATTTAAGGAACCAAATCTTGGTCTGGCAAAGATTTCAACACCCTTATCAGAAAATTTATTACCGGCAACCAAAGCTCATTCCTCTTCAGTAATCAATGTTCATACTTCTTCACAGATTCCATCCCAGCAATTATTGAGTCTGCAGGATTTCTTCATGTCTTTGGCGAGCTTCGGGCTGAAATGACTGGGACCCTAGATGGGATCACCACGACCAAAGAAAAGATGCAGGTAGATATCCTGCAAATGTTGATGACAGTACAAAGCCAAGACATCGCGCATATAAACGTGGAAGAACGGTCCGCTCGTTCCTCACTCATAGATAACTTCGGGAAATGTTTGGGGTCTATTTCATGTAGCTTTAAGTTGTAATCCGGTATTTAATCGCAATAATAATAATAGATGAAGTTTTAAAAAAAAATCGAACTTACGATGTCTCTGTTTTCGTGCACGCACACTATTTGGAGAATAGTGTGTGTGCAAGCCGTCGCAGCCACGTCGACTCCACCTCCTTCCCCCTATAAAATACCACTCACCCCTTCCTAAAAAATTCACCTCTTTCTCCAACTCTCTCTCAAATTCTCTCAGCTCTTTCTCGTGTTTGCAATGGCGTTGTCTTCTTAGGAAACTGGTCCACTTTGGTCCGAAGATGAGGAGATGCATTTGGTGTTGACGTGGGACACCGTCGTTGAGGTCGGGGGGAAATATTAGTCAAAGTTCTACTCCTCTTACATTAAAGATGCAAACCCACATGGCCTGCTCAGACAGAGAAGTACATGAAGAATCATTTCCTTCGGATTAGCCCAAGGTGCAAGTTGTTTGATGAGGTCTATCGGGACCATGTCAACGCTCCTCGAAAAGGAGCAACCACTGACGAAATCTATGCTACGACTGTGACGGATTTTGAGTTAAAAAAACAAACCATGGACTAAACGTGCATGATGGGACATACTCAAGGATTACTCGAAATGACGTGCGCACATTGGATTGAATAACAAGTAGTTGTTTAATTATTGTTCGCAGTATGTTTAATTATTATATTTTTAATTAACGTTCGTAGTTTAATTAGTTTATGTATTTTATATTTGGCATGAATAAAATAACTAGTTTTATTTGGGGTAATTTTTTAAATATTGAAAGTACAAACAAAAAAGCACTCATAGGCGTCACATCCCTTTAGGCTCTGAAGTTAAAACAGTTAAGTAATTATAAATACTGAGGTAAACATCGTACTAAAACAAAGTAAGGAGGTGTTTTATGTATATAGAAAAAACTATCAATACCTACCCAAAACCATGTCCATTTAACTGATGTTTACCCTGAAGTTTAAAGTTAACTGATGCATATCCTAAAGTTACGACTTATAACTAAAAATCCATTTTGTTAGCTAAAAATGACGAAAATACCCTCAGTGATAATTTTTAAATATTTTTTAAAAATATAAATGAAGTGATTTTTTAAATAAAAATGAAGTCATTTAATAAGTAAATATATATATATATATAACAAAAGTAATTTTTAAATAATTTTTTAACATAATTATTGAAGTTTAGTTGAGAGTATTTTCGTCATTTTAGCTGATGGAGGGGTTTTGAGTTAGATTTTCGAAATTTAAGGGTATGGATTAGTTAACTTTAAACTTCAGGGTAAACATCAGTTAAATGGGCATGATTTTGGGTAGGTATTGGTAGTTTTCCCATGTATATATGCAGTCCAAGAAATAAAGGTGTTTTAGGTTTATTTTTCCAAAACTATTAAGTAGCTGGTTGGGTAAACTACAAATGCATACCCTTAAGTATGCACGTTTAACCGATGAATACCTTGAAGTTTAAAGTTAACTGATCCATACCCTGAAGTTACGAGTTGTAACTCAAAACCCCTCCGTCAGCTAAAATGACGAAAATACCCTCAACTACACTTCAATAATTATGTTTAAAAAATCATTTAAAAATTACTTTTGTTATATATATATATATATATATACTTATTAAATGGCTTCATTTTTATTTAAAAAATCACTTTATTTATATTTTTTTAAAAATCACTGAGGGTATTTTCGTCATTTTAGCTGACAGAAGGGGTTTTCAGTTACAACTCGTAACTTCAGGGTATGCATCAGTTAACTTTAAATTTCAGAGTATTCATCGGTTAAACGTGCATACTTAAGGGTATGCATTTGTAATTTACCCTAGCTGGTTAAAAGCGTCAACGCTCAGCTCATACCCTTCACTTTTTCTCTCTTTTTAAAATGTATTTTTTTATTATTTCTCTCTCCTCGAAATTTCAAAACACCAATCTATTAGCCCATAAAAAATCGACGACTGGATTGCCTATGCTCTGAAGCCTCTATTATATATTTTTTTTTTCTCATTTTGCCAGTAATGTTTCGGCACTTTCGAGTGTCTCAAATTTTTCCATTGAAATGACATGAGTTTAGAATTGGTTCATGACTATGTACTTCCAAATTCAGACGAAAAATAGCTCTACAGTATCAAACAAGGTTAGATGCCGAATTCGGATCCGAATAGTAAAGCCAAAAACAATGCATTGTTGCGGATCACAAGTTTGTATACCCAATATGTTACCGTGGGGAATAATAAACCAAAAACATATGCATGAAGTTTAAATTGTAGGCACCTATACGGCGGAACAGTAGCATTCATTAACCCTGATGAGCTCCATCGAAGAAAGGGAGATTCTTGAATACCTGTGGCTTGGCGCAATCTGATTGCATCCACCCTATTCTGTGGTTGACATTGTCATATGCAACCAACTTTCCCCGCAGTGAGATGTCTACAAATCAATTTCACAAATGAGGAAAATACACCCAGGCTTCATTTTAGTCCTCCAACAATCGCATTTGGTCAGTTCTGGTCCTTTAACTTCATTTTTAAAATGGATTGTATTCTGGCTAGCAAGGTTTCTCAAATGCTTTATTTGGAAATTGAAAAAAAAATGCTTCATTACCTTAAGTACCCCTTATGTATTGATAACACACTGGACAAAATGTTGGTCAAGTTTACGCCATTTTGATGATCTGTGACCAATTCATAAAGGGTATTAAATGATATGTTACCAATACATAAGGGGTATTAAATGATCTACTGCCAGTTCATAAGGGGTACTGAAGGTGTGTTACCAAAACGTAAGGACTCTTATTGAACGTTATAAAACTTTGAGGTACTAAAGTTTTGTAACCAATTCAAAAGGGATACAAAAGGTAATTAACCATTGAAAAAAGAACAGTGGTACCTCCAAGTATAATAGTGGATCCATCATGTACTTGGCTTGCATCAAGAATGCCTAAGCACACATTGCCTTTTTTCTGCACAACAGTTACAAAATGGCATTTAAATATCATTCATTAGAAGCAACTTGCACTAAAAGTCTAATATAAGGATCAAGAATCCTTACACTTATGATCAAGTAGCCTTCTGGAGGAAGCGACAGTTTCGAGTAGGCTACCCACCACTTGCTCCAAAAATGAAGAGTCAATGTTTTGAAAAACGGCTTAACATCTTTAACAGATCTGCATGCATAGTTCAGTTCGTTACAAAGGAGGCTTCCCTGAAGCGGTGTGTATTGCCCCAACATGAATGAATGAGTTCTGTTTGTGCCTTTGGTGCCTTACCTGATTGGGAACTTAGATCGCCAACAAAAGGGCAATGTTGGATCTGATGCATCTTGGACGAATCCAGCTTCAGATACCTTGAGCTGCCACAGTGGGTATACAAAAGTTAGTCAACTAATAAGAAATGCTTCAAGGCACATGACAATTACAAACAGAAACACTCACAGATCCAAGCAATTCAGAATAAGCTTGTTTTGTGAAGTATGTGTAAGAACTGCCACTATCAAAAACTACACGTCCTACTCTGCTATCACTCCCACCCATACTAATCCAGCTGCTTCCATAACTCATTCTTGCAATCCCGGTAGCATAAATATCTCTGAATTCCGAATAACGGGGAGAAAAATATTATGATTTACAGGAAAACCAGAATGCATTATAGATGTCTCAAAGCACTTAAGAAATCAATCAAAGATGGAAGTGAGGAAAATAAAAAATTGGCATGAAGATAAGGATATACACTATGTTTGTTTTTTGTTAACTGTATATAGAAGATAGAAGAAAATCAGCCAATTGGCTCTAAGTTGAAAGTACGCATTCATTTACTCATACATTCGAAGAGGCACTGCAACATTTATTCGCATTCAGTTGCTTTTGTTGGAAGAGAATACAACTAAAAATGTTGTGCTTTTGACAAAGTCGTGACAAATACAATTACATTAATCAACTACCAATAAGATCTTTTACTAGCAAGTACTGGGATGAACAATACTGAAAAACCTTGTTCATGAATAGTTGTTTCCTTTCCTTCCAGCCAAACAAATAAATCATGTTCCGTCCATACGAAAACATCTTATTTGGTACACAGTACAAATAAGGAACTGAAGCTATTGTTTAAATGGTAAAGAGGTTATGATAATAGGTAAACTCACATTGAAGGGCTATTAAGCATTGGGATCCAAACCAAGCCCCAATGCGGAACAAAGTCATCACCTAAGAACATATACCCACCATCACTTGCATCTGTGGCAAGGCAATGACCCACCACATTGTTAATGATCCCCTGTTTTGCTAATTGAGAAGGCAAGCTAACTCTGCCTCTGCTTAATCCAAGGATTCCATCTGTTTGTCCGAGAGTGTTCAACAGTATACCTTGCTGATCATATGCACATCTAATAGACGTATACAAGTCAGCATTCTGGTGAGAATACAATAACGTAAGTGAATATGGCACGGCAAGGAAGTTTTAAGTGTGGTACAAAAGAGAGCAAAAATACCCAAAAACAACATCTGACTTGGCCAGTGATCCGTTTGACATGGTCAAATGAAGCGCGTCTCTTGCAAGAACCCCCAAGGAGGAGCTATGATCAGCATATTCGATCTCATAGTCACACTGATAGCAAGCTGCACATTGTCCAGTGTTCTGATTTCGTTGAACTTCCGAGCATAATGAATCTTTAAATGGTACCATATTGCCTCTCTTTGGCTTGTAGAAAGTATGTGCTCCCTGCATAATTGTATTCACCAGATCAAAGATAATTTCAACCACAAAGATGTTTTTGGTCCAAAGGGTTGAATTGCATATGCATTATAGTAACGCCCTTGCTAAGGGGATGTTTTATTCACAAAATGGTTGAGTTTCTTAGAAACAAGGCCATCCCTCTACTGGTTAGGCTAAGGCACCACGACAATCAGAAAACATAGACTGTTCTGCTGCTCCAAACATAAGCTGTTTACTAGAACACTATCAGTATGAAACTGAAGTGACTACTCCAATGGTCCAAAAGCCATATAGAAAATGTTCATTTAATTTTTAAGAGACAAACTTTATTTAACAATCAAGAAGTGATTGCAGACTTGTAAATGCTTGTCTTCCAACCTCTTCATCTCTAACCAGATAACACGGCGGAGAGAAAATGTTTGTTATCCACATTGTTATGAAAATGCATCGAAAAGGACAAAAAAAATCAAACTTATAACCTAAATGGCAGTAGGAGTACAAAAATACAAATTAGCTCAAAATCAATTATGAAACTAACTCAATCAGTCCATGTGCCCAAAATCGTTTAACAATCCAGTAGATACTAACTAAATACCCTCTCAACTCAAGAAACAATAACAACTAGGCATTACCTTGCCGCAACTAATACATGGAGCATCACACTGAATCCATGTTAAATCACTCCCAGTATCAATGTCCAGGTAATATGGTCTTGGAGGATTCCCAACAAGCAGGTATGTGTAATACAATCTATATATCAAAAGTTAAGTCTTTAGTCAGTACCAAACACATCAAATATACCTTTTACACTGTTCAAGATGACAAAAACATATCTCTGATAATTCAAATAAATTGGAATGGAGTAAAAAAATATAACAATTTAAGGAACTTCACATAGAGTTCATTTGGAAATATTTAGCAATCAGTACAAGGTGGCTGAAGTAAAGAGCTTTGGCAGTTGTTTATGATAAATTAATTCCTCTAAAGCCAGAACTTTATATCCACCTATGAATATGTAACAAAGTTGTATAAACCAGTGAATAATAATAGTAGAACCACAAGCAAGATTATATACATGTATAATACCGCAAAAAAGAAAGTATACTGATAAAAGAATGAAGGAAAAAGTGATGTAAACAGAACATACCCATCTGGATAAACATTGCCTCTTACAGGGAAAATGGCAGTTGCATCAACTGCAGGCGTAGAAGAAAGTAGTATCTCCTTGATCTTCTGAGAATCAAGTGATGCCCCAACATTTAGGTCAGTAGCGGCCACAAATCTACCCAACTTGAGCTCAAGGTCACTTTTAGCGGTGAGCGAGACCTCCCGAAGAGCCGATTTCCGATACAATGGAAAGAGAAACGATTTGGGTCCATCCTCGTCCCTAGGGTTTGGATTACGAAGCTCGACAAGTGTTTGCGACAATACACAAGTGTAGAAGAGCATAAGAGCAAAAAAAGAGACGCCCAGAAAGGCCAATAGAGCTCTGGAGCTGGCGGTGCCGAGAGAGGATCTAAGGGAGAGTTGGAGGTGAGGGTCGGGTGGAGAAGGAGTTGGGAGCGGAACCGATTGGTCATGGGATTGTGTTGGCCGAGGAGAAGAAGGGTCGGAGAGGGTAAAAGCGGTAATGGTTTTGCCGAGGGAAGGATTGTCAGCAGGTGGGAGGGTGATTACAACGACAGCTTGCAGCTGGTCTTGCTTACACTCCATTTCTACACGGAATCAGAAGGAGGTGAAGATCGTGGCCGGTACAAGGAGAAGGAGGAGAAGAAGTTCTCGATCATTCTTTTCTCAGAGGAGGAAACAGTCTCCCACCCATCCAGTGTGCAAGAGGTCTAGTCAATGGCTGACTTGCGTGCCCAAGGAAGAAACCGCGAAACTTGCAGGATACACTAAATTAAATATGCCGTTTAGTCTAAGCGTATCCACAGTGGATGAGGGAGAAAATAATCTTTGTTTTTAAATTCTTATCAAAATCTTCTCATTAATGATATTTTCATACTAATAAGCTATCTACCGCTTAAATAAAGCTTTGTTAGGGTTTAAAAAAGGGGAAACCTCGGATCAGTCCGATAATTTTATCTTTTTTCGCACGTAAAGACTGTCATCACCTTTGTTTCCATGTCCTAACAGTCCATCCTTTCGATATTATCATATAAGGACAGAATTTGTAACAGAACCAACGATAGTATTGGAAAAGTCTAAATTACCCCTAACTATTCTTGCACGTAAAAAATGTCCTCACCTTTCTTTAAAATATTAGTTTTATTTATTTAAATCAATTTTATTTATAAAAATCAGTTTTTATTTATAAAAAATTAATTTCATTTTATTTTTAAAAATCATTTTTACAAAAAGCATTTTTGTTTTTAATCCCAATCCCATTCCCTTTTAAACCTTTTCTTTTCGATATCTTTATTTCTGTTAAAACATATTAAAAAATAAATAAAACCAAAATACAGTGAAAATTTTCTTCTTCTTTTTTAATTATCAATCAACCTCAGCAAGCTCCAATAATTATTAAAAAAAAATATTCTTCCCAAATTCATCTCGGTTGTAACAAGAACTTGTTTGTGGGATTTGGTTTCTGCAAAAAAAATCCAAAAGCCCCACAATATCCACATCAAACATAACCACTACAGAACAATCTATACATTACAAATCAACAAAATCAAATTCAATATTTGAAAATCAAAGAGTTAAACAAACCCTAAAACTAAGATTTGAAATCCAAAGAGTTGAACAAACCCCAAATCCACACCCATCTCCATGTTCTTCAGTGAACCCATATCGAACCGACCTAAATCCACACCCATCTCCATGTTCTTCAGTGAACCCATATCGAACCGACCTAAATCCAAACCCATCTCCATGTTTTTTAGAAATCTCTTGATACCCAGCAATGACGAGGACGAGGATGGTGATGGTGACAAAGAGCGACAGATGCGTCGGTGGAGGGAACGAGAAGGGAGCAAAGAGGAGCAGCTTCGGGGAAGGGAAGAACCGCTTCATACGTCCTCAACCGATGTGGAAAACTCGGGTGTGCTCACGGGGTAGAAGAGAGAAAGGACATGGTTTAGATGAGGGTTAGAGAGTTTCTATAAGATAGGAAGGGTAGACTTGGTATTTCCAAAAAAAATTGGACATGTGAGTTGCACATGTATTTTCCATCCAAAAAAACCGTTAAGTTTAACAGTTTTTGTCTCTTTTTGAAAATGGAAAGTGACTTTCTGTAATGACATAATATCGTTAAAGCTCGACGGTACCTACTTGAAAAACGACCTTTGTCCACTGTACCGAAATGGGGTTACCCCTTTAAAAAATCGGTACCGCCTCCCTTCTTCTTTCTCCTTCTTTGTTCTTTCAAGCCTCCTTCTTACCTCTTGATAGCCTTATTTCTCGTCATTTCCACCACTTCCACTATGGTCAGTACCAAATTCGTGAAGCCACGCATGGAAATGAAAATTTCGGAGGCCCGTTCCTCGGTCGGGAACGCGGACCAACTCCCAAATCTGAGCGCCACGCCACATGCAAGCCCGGTTCCGGGCAGTCCTCACACATCGCAACCGTCGCTATCACTGATGGGGCCAACGGATGTCCCTCTATCGTCCCTGACTCCACCGTCGATGCAGCTCCTACCGTCCACACCGACCTCTCTCCCAACGACATGCCTGGTACAAACAAGCCCGCCCAATCCGTCGTCTCTCCCAAGGATCAGTTGGCCGAAACTACAACTCTCTCCGCCTCCGGCCCCGGTGACGGGCAAATTGAAAATGGAAGTCACACCAGTGCACCTCGCTAGATCCAAAGCGACGCCCGGGGAAGCATCATCCTCGGTGGCTTTGAGACCACCATTGGAGGTTCTTCTACCGAGACCTCCACAACCGGTAGAGGAAGATCCAGAGGAAGACGATGAGATAATCATCATCCCGTCTGAAGCAGTCCCGGTTGGACGGAATCAGCACTCCCTCGCTGGTCGAATAGTGGGGGACAAAGGCTACAATATATCAGCCTTGTGTGGGATGATAATCCGAAGCTGGAAGATCAAGGGGCTGGTAGTGGAATGCCTCAATAAGGACATCGTCGCGTTCCATTTCCTAGACTGTAGAAGCTATGGAGAACATCCGACATCGAGGTCCTTGGGTTTTCCATGGGTACCCGGTCCTGCTAGTGCCTCTCCTCCCATGCATGCAATCTAGCTCAATAGTCTTTCAATTCATGGATATTGGGGTCCGAGCTTTCAATGTTTCGGGAGATGCTCGGTACCCATAAGTCTGTTCCATCCTTTCTAATGCCCTTGGTATTGAGATAATTTATGCACTCATCCCGCCCCAGCGTTATTTGGATGGTTTTTTGTGGTTTCGAGTGAGTATTGTGTGGACAGGCCGTTGTGAAGACGGGTACACCTAAGGTTTCCAGGCTACCGAGACTCCTCCATGGTGGAACTGTATCATGAGCGCCTCCTGGGATTTTGCGCAAGGTGTGGTCGCTTGACTCATCGGATAGCGGAATTCCATACAAATATCCTAGGGGTAAGTCGGAGGGAGGTCCAGTTTATTGATTCCATCATGGTGCATTTAGACTTGGATGTGGACGAGCTGATCCGTACGGATTGGGGAGCACCGAGGCCGTCGAGGTTTCCTCCCGTGGATGAATTCTTAACGATTAGAGTCGGATAGGGAGTTTCGACATGGTAGGAACCTCACAATGCTCCCGCCTCCGGGCTTTAAGGCTCTAACATTGGCAGTGGAAGGAGAAGTGGTGACAAAGTCCGATGACTTGGGTAAGGAACGTCTCGAGGAGATAGTTCCAAATTCTCAGCAGGCGCATCCAGGATGGTTAGAAGGATTCATATGGATCATAAAGCCCGGTGACCCGGCTAACATCCCTGAGGATGAGGGCCTGCCAACTTTTGTTGCAAGCCCCGAGGGTAGCCTCCTGCTAAGAGGAGAGAAGTAGGGAGAACCATGGGGTTCTGGGATGGCCCGGGACTAATGAAGACGAAGGCGACAAATTTCAAGGGGAAGGGAAAGACGGGTCAGTGCTATACCCGAAATACCAAGATGAAGAGGGCATTGGATCTCTCGGGACTCTCACTCCGACAACTGGAGGATGAAGAGGATAGCGATGACCAACACGCGAGGGCTCTGAAGCAGCCCTGTTAGGGGTAATGAGAGGACCCTGGGAAGGGGGGAGGGGTGGTAACCCTATATCCCTAGACCGGGGGTGGGTGTTGCATACTCGGCTCGGGAGAAAACTAGAAGAATGGGCCTCTATTTATATTTCATGTTGGTTTTTTCTGTCTTTAGTTGTTTGGTTGGACTATTTATATGTTTTGAACTTGTTTGTTAGTTTGAGTTTCCCTTTAATTTTGGAATGGTCGGGCGGGATCTCAATTTTTTTTGTGTTTGTGAAGGCTAAGAAGACTAGTTCTACGGGTCCACGAGTGCTAGGTACCCTACGGGGGACCCGGACTATATTCTGGAGCCCAGGACTTCGGTCCTATTGTAACCCCTACTTGCATTAATGCATCTTGATCACGTTACCATTTCAAAAAAAAAAGCTTATTTTTATAGATGCTCCATGTCTGCAGCCAACTCTACCCTCATTGTTACTCCACGTCAACATCCAACTCGGCATCAATTTTTCCTTTTCGAGCCAAATCCGTGTCAGCACCTGAATTGGGTTTGGTTTGTCCTCATTCTTGTTCATCTTCTCCTTCATCCTCGTTTTCTTCTTCACTCGATGATTGTTGTTGTCCCGTGCATTACTGGTTCTCTTATCTATTTTTTCTTCTTCAATTGCTCGTCTGAACTACTCAATGGATTGTTCGACTGTCATAGAAGCCTGCATAGAAAAACCCTAGCTCGAGGTAAATAATTGGAAAGACCTAATTTGTAGTTTGTACATAAACTTTTAAGATTTTGAGCAATATGTATGTATAAACGTAGTTAATATTATCATGGAGTGGTTTTGAAACATAGGGTAAATTACGTTGACATACCCCGAACTATACGTGTTTAATGGATTAATACCCCAAAGTTCATTTGTAACGAAAACCTACCCCGAATTAACCATTAGTAACGACGTTGGTCACTCCCGTCCACTTTTCCATCTATTCACTGTTCATTTTTTCTAAAATTTTGAAAATACCCTCATGGTATAACCCTAAAACCATTAATATTTAATAATACTAATAATTAATTAATTAACTAAGTAAGTCAACTAAATAAAAAATTAAGAAAAAAATTAATCTACTTTACAATTTGTTTTCAATAAAACTTGGTTGAACGCGCCGCGCGTGGGAGGATTTTGGCGATTTCGAAAAAACAACTAGGGTTTGCGATCGGGTTCGGTCGGTCGTCTCTCTGACGATCATACGAACGTCCGATCACTATCCCTCTTGGTGCCAACACATGTTACTCAACGACACGGTGCTGTGGGTGCATAGATCGGCTCGGAAGAAACGAAGCAGGATGGAATCGAACGCCCATGCTTATTATGAGAAGATGGTGGATGGGGAGGTCGTGCGAGTTCCGAAGGTCGCTTCCATTACCTGCTGATTGGAGCATCCGACCAAGGCCGGAGAGGTTAGCCCTGGCGAGCGTCCGCCGGTGGTACGATCGGAGCCAAATTCTGGTACGGTGCCGAGAACCCATTCAGCTCGCTCCAGATTTGATCAACGTGATCAACGGGCAGGAGAGACGAATCAGTGTAAACTGTTCCTGTGTAATCTTCCTCCGGCAACCTCGAGGTCCAGATTGAGGAATTGGTTGGAGGAAGTGAGGCCGGTCTCGAGGGTTTTTGTGTGCAAAAGGAAGAATGCCGGAGGCAGGTTCTTCGGTTTCGTTACAGCCAGATCCAAGGACGATGCTGATGTGCTACTGAAAGCCTGCAATGGCTTTGTGTGGGATGGCTATACACTCTTTATGTCGAGGGCTTGGCCGGAAAGGTTGTCCAAACGTTTGGGACGAGTAGGTGATTCGCAGGTACGTTCGAATTGGGTCTGGCAACCAAAGAGTTTGGAGACTGCGAAACCTTCTGTTTTGAGACAAACACCAGCTAGTTCCAACACCACCCAGAGGGTTCGAGGCACCGTATCTCAGTACTTGTCACCATGGGTGAGTGATGGTGTCATGGGAATAGCTAGGGACGAATTGTCTCCTAGGGACCTGCGTGAGATTCTGAATAAGGAAGATGTGGACTTGCAATTCCGGTACCTGGGCAACAGGATTTTTCTATTTTTATCCAATGACCAAGACACTTTGTCCGATGTTCTAAGCTCGAGATGGAAGTGGTGTATTGAATCCTTCTGGTTGTTTGACAAAGCAAGAGACTGGCTCACCAAACCGGGTGGATTTGCTTGGTGGAAGGTGACCGGTGTGCCTATATCGAGCTGGTGTATGCAGACTTTCAAAGATGTCGGGGATTCACTGGGATCGTTTGTGCTAGCAATGAGGGATGAGACGTCTTCATCCATAGAGTGTAATTATTTTTTAATTCACTCGACCTCTTTGGAGTCAGTGGTGACCAGGCCCCTGGAGGTGGGCGGGACTGATTTCCCGGTGTGTTTATGGAAAATTGCTTCTCCTGAGATCCAGCTGTCCAAAGCCAGAGCTGATTACAAGAGTGTTCTGTTGACAAGCACGTCCAGTATGAACCGGCCGGACTCAGGGAAGGGCAAGACCACCGTGGTTCCCTCTACACCAGTAAGTAAAGTTTCTGGGTCTTCTTTTTCGAGCCCACAAGATTCATGGCGTGGGCCTCAAGTTTCTCGGGCTAGGGCTTCTGCCAAGGATTTTTTACAGCCGAGTAGACCTACGGGTGTTTTCCGTTCTTATGCTGCTCGTAAAGTGCCAGTCACGACCGAATTGGCTGACAGAGAGAGGAGGTGGAAGCTGATCAAGGCGAGTCAAAAACTTCTTTCTGAACACCCTGAGGCAGCAGATCAAATCGAGGCACTTGACTTTGAGTTAGGTGACTCAGTAGATCCTGAATTTCAAGACGAATTTGATGATCAGGATTCTAGTGATGGAGTAGGTGTGGGGGATTCTCTTCCCTCCTCCTTACCTCTCTAATCTATTCTATGGTCAAATTCATCTCCTGGAACGTGAGGGGGATGAATGCCGTCCAGAAGAGACGGTGCATAAGGGTGGCTTTATCGAAACAACACCCAGATATGGTATTATTTCAGGAGACAAAGAGAGAAGTGATTCAGCCTTTTATACTAAGAAGCTGTGGTTTTCTGAATGGTTGGGATTTCGCCTTTATTCCTTCTGATGGTGCCTCTGGGGGCGTCTTATTGGTGTGGAGAACGGTAATTTTTTCGATTTCCCAGTCGTATAATATTGATAATGCCTTGGTTTGGAAAGGATTGATCATTGCAGGTTCAATTCCGATTACGGTGATTAATGTTTATACTCCAACTGAAAGTGGTCACCGGTCGGTTTTATGGGGAAAGTTATCAGCTGAAAGTGCCACTTTTGATGATTATTTGATATTGGGGGTGATTTTAATGTTGTTATTGCACGGGAGGAGCGGGTTTTCAGCGAGTTTTCAGAGCGGGATAGTGAGGCTTTCAGGGACCTTATTTTTGACTTGGCAGTTTGTGATCTTCCCTTGGGTGGCTGTAAATTTACTTGGTTCGGTCCTGCTTCTAAAGCTACGAGGTTGGACAGATTTCTTGTTTCGGCTGATTTTCTGGCTTTATACCCAAGCTTGACTCAACGTTCCTTGAGTAGGGAACTTTCGGATCATAAACCGGTGGTACTTGAATGTCGAGCCGTGAATTGGGGCCCTAAGCCGGTTCGGTTTTTGAATGTATGGACGTCGCATCCAAATTTTTTTGAGTTTGTCAAGACTCAGTGGGATAGTTTTTCTCCTCAAGGTGCCCCGAGTTACATGCTTTGGAAGAAACTTAATTGCCTCCGAAAAGCTCTGCAGAGTTGGAACACTGAAGTTTTTGGCAGGGTCGATAAGGAAATTGAGGAGTTGAACTCAGAAGTGGACAGGTTGGACGCGATAGTTGGCAGCCGGCCTCTCACTGGGTCCGAATGCACCAGAAGATCTCTGTGTAAGGCCAACTTGATTTCGAAACATAAATTGCTTGCAAAGATCTTGGCCCAGAAGGCTAGGTTCAAGTGGTATTCTGAGGGTGATCAGTGCTCAAAGTTTTACCATCGTCTGGCTAAATACAACTCCACCCTGAAGATGATTTCGAGTGTACAGGTGGCTGGCCGGGTTTATACTGAGCCAAATTTAATCAAGGAACAGGCGGTTTTACATTTTAGAGACAGATTCTCTCGACCTCAGGCTGAGTTGATCAGGATCCCCCCCCCCCCCCCCCTTGTAGTTCAGGACAATCTCGGCTATACAGGTAGCGGAACTAGAGGCGAAATTTTCAGCCGAGGAGGTGTTTCAGGCTCTATCCGATTGCAACAGTAACAAAGCGCCAGGGCCAGATGGTTTTTCGATGCTCTTTTATAAGTCATGCTGGGATATCATCCAATCCGATCTAATGAGGTTTGTTGATGAGTTTCAGGTGGATGGTGTTTTTGGTAAAGGTCTGAGTTCAGCTTTTATGGTTCTTATTCCAAAGTGTGTTAGCCCAGAGACTTTTAATGACTTCAGGCCTATTAGCCTGCTTTCGGGGCCTTATAAAATAGTGGCAAAAGTACTAGCCAACAGGTTGAAAAAGGTCTTGCCAGACTTGATCGAAGATACCCAAAGTGGGTTCATAGCAGGGCGTCAGTTAGTAGACGGTGTTCTGATAGCCTCGGAAGTCATCCATGGGGTTAAAAAATCCAAGACTGAGACGGTTATTCTGAAACTGTATTTTGAAAAGGCCTATGACAAGGTCAGCTGGTCGTATCTTTTAGATGTGCTTGGTATAATGGGCTTTCCGGATAAATGGTGTTCTTGGATGAGGAGCTGTTTTAAGGCGAATTTATCTGTCCTGATCAATGGGGCCCCTAGTGCAGACTTTGAGACGGAGAACGGTATAAGGCAGGGGTGTCCCTTATCTCCATTTCTGTTCTTGTTGGCGGCAGAAGGTTTACATCAGATGGTGCTGGACGGTTTAAGGGGTGGAGATTTTGGAGGTGTGGAGATAGGCCGAAATGGTCTGATGGTCTCGCACCTTCAGTTCGCTGATGACACCATTCTGTTTATCAAGGGTGAGGAAGCGGGCTTGAGGAATGTGAAGTACCTTTTGGACCTGTTTCAGTCGGTCTCTGGGTTGAAGATAAACTTTGGCAAGTCCAAAGCTGTTCTACTGAATGGGAATGTTCTGTCTGCTGAGGTAATTTCTGGCATTATGGGGTGTGAAGTATGTGATTTGCCTTTACCATGCCTAGGGTTTCAGTTGGGTCTGTCGCCTAAGAGACTGAAATTCTGGGAACCGGTTTTCATTAGAGTACGGCGTTATCTAAACGGTTGGAAGGCAAAGAACCTCAACATTGTTGGCCGTGTGGTTCTCTTGAAGTCCACTTTAGCGGCCTTGCCAATTTTTTATATGAGCTTGTTTAAGGCTCCTAGCTCGGTTATTCAAAAGATGGAGAGACTTCAGCGACGACTTTTATGGTCCCACAGTGTAGCACGCAAAGTGATCCACAAGGTTAAGTGGGATAAAGTCTGTCGGCCTAGATCGGAGGGTGGGTTAGGCCTGCGCCGGCTTGAGGAGGTCAATTTGAGCTTACTGGCAAAGTGGTTCTGGAGATTCGCAGAGGAGCCTGATTCCTTATGGAAGCAGATTATATGTGTGAAATTCAAATGGGACCCGCGAGACTGGGATTTACTGAGTCTTGATCAGCCGAATGATCCTTCCTTGTTCGGCCATATTGTTAGTCTGGCAAGCGATCATAGATTTCATACTTTGTTTGGGGGTCAAGGTATTCATTGGAAGGTGGGCAATGGAGAGAGGGTCCGTTTTTGGGACGATGTATGGCTGGGGGACGTGGCACTTCGGTACCGGTTTAACCACCTGTTTGTTGCTGCTAGAGACCAGGAAGCTGTGGTTAAAGACTATTGGAGTGATGGGTGCTGGGTGGTGTTGTTCCGAAGAACGTTGTTCATTCGGGAAAGGGGAGAGGAAACGGCGCTCCAGGAGCTTCTGGCCTCGGTGTGTTTGTCAGACTCCGAGGATAGGATGATCTGGGTGAAAGGCCCTCGTTTCTCTATAGGGGCGGTCTACAGGCTGATCACACCTTCCTTTGACAGGGTAGGTTGGGCTTCGGTATTATGGGTGAAGGGGATGCCTCCCAAATTTTGCATGCTTTTGTGGTTATCCCTTCACTCGGCGATTCCCACTATGACTTTTCTGGAGGAGAGGGGTTGTTGTATCCCCCTAAATGCCATGTTGTGCGTTTTTTGTAAGTCTTGTTTTGAAGACTTAGACCACTTATTTCTGCATTGTGATTTCACCTGGAGATTTTGGGGTTTGATTTTTGAGTGGTGGTCATTGTCGTGGGCCTTTCCGAGTACCTTATTGGGGGCCTTTGAGGGGTGGTTTTTGTTGTCATCCGGCCCCCGTGACTCGGGCTGGGTGAAAGTGTGCTACCTGGCGTGCTGGTATGTTTGGGTGCAGCGCAATGCTGTGGTGTTTAGGAGCTCGTGGTTGTCTGAGTTGGAGCTGTTTGGAAACTTTCTGCCTCATACTTTCAATTTGTTGAAGTTAGCTGGGGATTTATTGCCAGAAATGTCGTTTGAGCAGTGGAAGTCAAGGCCTGCTTCATGCCTGCGAAGAAGGAGACGCCGTTGAAGTTGGGAGCTGTTTATTTTCTCATGTTTGTTCAGTTCCATGTTTTTGTTTTGTGGTTTTCAGGTTCCGGTTGGTTTCCTGATTCTTAATAAAAAATCGCTTATCCAAAAAAAAAACTTTACAATTTCCAAATCCACACTTCAACATATCATCATTTCGTCTACAATTTTGAAAATCTCGTCCTCCCTTCATCTTCATCTCCGACGAGCTAGGGACGACGGTTGTTTCACGAAGAGGAGACCACGGGTTGCGGTGTGTTCATGCTCTTCCTCTTACTCTCTTAGCTAGGTCTATGATGGTCGTCAGAGACTCCTGACATGTCTTCATCTCCCTCATTTCATGAATCTGGCGAGGTCTGCTCGTGAGGCTCGTGGATCTCGCTAGAGCAAGTAAAGGGGCGTGGTCGCACAGCTGAAGCGTCGCCAGCCTCTGAAACCCAGATTTTTCAACGTCGTTTGAGCACTCTGATAACATAGATCTTATACGATTAAGGTCTCTGTTTCCCTTGCTTCATTGCTTGGGACATGCAACACTTCAATAGATCTTGAGATTTTTTTTTCCCCGATGAGGGTTTTGTGAACATGTTTTGGTAAGTTTTGAGTTTTGAAATTTTACTCAAATTTAGGGGGTTTTGTGAAAAGTTTTGTAGTATTCTTCTAATCTATGTTTTTATTCTGATATTTTGTTACATTACATGTTGTGTTCTTCGATGTTGGGTTTCGAATTCGTGTGGGTTTGAAGGAAGAAGATGAAGCTAATCTAATTAGGTTATCGTACAAACGAAGAATAAGTAAGGAAAATTATTCCATAAAAATAATAATAATAATAATAATAATAATAATAATAATAATAATAATGAATTTTTAATAATTAAAAATAATAATAATTAAGAATAGTTAAAAATAAATCGAGTTGTTTTATTAAAAATATGAATTTTATAAAGTGAAAACTGATTTAAAAAAACTAAATTTTTTTATCAAGTAAACATTTTAATTTTTGAAATATTAAATTAAATAATATTTTTAAATATTTTTAAAAAATTAATTCATTTATTACTGATTTAACAAGAAAAAAAATTCTAGGGTTTGAATGGTATGACAATGTCAATTCGGATTATAATTGAGGGTATTTTCATCATTTTACAAAAAAAAATAACATTCATAGATGGAAAGGGGGCAACGTCGTTACTAATGGTTAGTTCGGGGTAAGTTTTCGTTACGAATGAACTTTGGAGTATTAGTCCGTTAAACGATTATAGTTCGGGGTATGTTAACATAGTTTACCCTGAAATATATTTTGAACTAGTATTGACCTCCATCTCGCGATTCTGTGGTTCAAGGATCGTATCATACCGAGAATCCTCTCAGTTTGGCACGTTCTGGTATGAGCTGTTAGCAGGACGGGTTGGCGATCAGATTTTATGTAAACTAGATCGGGGTGTCCATCCGGTATTTAATGTAACAGAATGTTGTGCCAATCTGTTATTAACTCATTCGATCTATATTTTCAGAGGCCCTTTGGGTTTGTTTTAAAATAGTTTTACAAGTCCCTTATTTTGTAGAGGCCTTTTTGTTTTAAATTATTTTTAAATAGTTTTTTAAATATTAGTAGAAGTCCATTATATTGGTTCTAACTTTATATGTTCCTAATTGTTGTAGGAATGGTTCGAGTGCTAATACATGCTTCGTATGGTGGAAAATATAAGGAAGAGAACGGGAAGTATAGTTGGATACCATATAATTCAAAGTCTATGAATATCCTTCTTGATGAGTCGGATACATCATTAAAGAAAAGCTTGTGGGATAAATTGTATAAGAAGACCGGAGTGGAAGAAACTGAAATGGAATTGAAAGGGAGTTACTTAGTACTGGACATGCCTAACGATGTTGGAGGAATAGATCCAATTATTTTAGAAGACGATGAAATTGTTCGGTGTTTTGTTGTGGAATATAGACTTGGGAGTCGAAAGAACATATTGTGTGTGGAGGTCATTAACAAAGATACCCATGGTAGGGAAATGATTCATGCCCCCGTTGTACACAATGACTACTTTGGCTGGGACATGTGTAGTCCAGTAAATACGGGAGTTGTCGTTGATATTATGAGTGGTGTAGGTGGGCAGCGCGTTTATCTCCCACGTCGAGCTACTAGTAGGGGTACTATTGAGGTAGCAATAGCGGGCTCAAATCCTACTCCATAACAGTTAAGTTTAGATGATGATTTGTTTGAGGATATGGAAGACAAACAAGAGTATCTAGAACAGTTCAGTTCTGATGATGATATGGAAGATATGGAAGACGAACATTAATATCCAAAATAATCCAGTTTTGATGATGATATAAAATATAGGGACGACAAAGACAAACAACCACATTATGATCCTCTAGAGCACTTTTACGCGACCAAAGTGCTTGACGTCGAATCAAACTCGATCGGTTTCCAAGATGGGTCAGATTTATCAATTGGTGATACATTTGACACGAAAGAAGAGTTTCAAATAATTTAACACATATTGTTGTGAAGATCGAGTTTGACTTTTGTGTTGCCAAATCTAACAAGATGGTGTATGTGGCAAAATGTGTTGACGAGAATTGTGGATGGAGACTGCGTGCAACCAAAATTGGAACTTTAGGGAAGATCTCCATCAGAACATATTTCAATACTCACTTTTTCTCTGTGAATGCGACGAGGCTCCACCACCGTCAAGCAAGTACTAAATATGTTGGTGAATGTGCGAGGAAAAGTTTTGCGGGTCAAAAAAGGACACCAGTCCCAAGATTAATTCAAACCTTATTGGAAAGCTTGGAAGGCCCGAAAGACTTGCCAACGTTTTACTTAGAGGGGATCCCGAGAAAAGTTATGGACTCCTTCCGGCTTATTTGGAGATGGTTGTAGAGTAGATACCAAGCACAATCACTCATCTAGAGGTGGATGGAGAAAGCATATTCAAATATTTATTTATAGCATATACAACATGTATTCAAGGATGGTTGACTATGAGAAAAGTTGTTGCGGTTGATATCTTCTTAAAGACACGGTTCAAAGGAGTAATGATTATTGCAACGGCACAAAATGATCATCATCAACAATATCCTATTGCTTGGGGAATTGTAGACTAAGAGAATGATGCTTCATGGACATGGTTTTTTCAAAAGTTACAAGAATGTATACTAGATGTAGATGACTTGTTAATCCTTTCTGATAGGCATCAGAGTATCATTAATGAGAGGTTAAAGATCTACCCCAAAGTAGAGCATGGACACTGTGGGCGGCATCTCTGTCGAAATATCAGAACTCATTCAAAACATAAGAGTGGGGTTGTAGAATGTTTTAAAGAAGTTGTTGAAGCCTACAAGTTATCCATCTTCAACAAATTGTACGAAAATATGAGCAAAAACATCCCAACATTCATCAAGTATCTTGAAGAAAGAAATATGGTTTTACATCAGTGGGCTAAAGCACACTTCAGAGGTGCTCGGTACAATATTATGACAACAAATAGAGTCGAGTCGATAAACTCAACATTGAAAGAGTCAAGTTAGTGGCTTATCATTACATTGTTTGATGATATGCAAGGTAAAGTTTCTGAGTGGTTCAACAGGCATCGTCTTCTAGTTTCATGTAAACCTCCAAGTACAGCATTAACTCAGCATGAAGAGACAGTCATTCGGGGAAGGACAAAAATTACTGCCCAAATGAGTGTGCTACAACTCAACGCATCAGAATTTCAGGTTACTGGTAAGAAACATGTGTCGATAGTTAATTTATCTGAGAAGCGATGCGAATGCCGTGTGTTCGACTTGGATAAATTTCCATGTGTACATGCAATAACAGTTGCAAAGTTCAAGAAAATTGATTGTAATCAATTCAACTCCGAATTTTACTCGCTGGACATATGGAGGAGTGCTTATTCTGAAACCCTTTATCATGTGGCAGCAGAACGAGATTGGGTTTTTGATAGCTACGAACCATTCATAAAGGTTCTCCCTCCAAAGGTAACATTGAAGCGCGGAAGACCTACAATGAAGCGAATCGCATCCGCCGATGAGCCACGTCGTCGGGCACCAAGAAAATGTGGATTATGTGGTACAGTTGGTTATACAAGGAAAACATGTTCCATGGCATCTATTATGTAATTGGGATGTAACCATTTTACCCATTCAACTAGATTATGCTCTTAGTTAATTTTCAAGACGTTGTCATGTTATGAATAATTTGTGCTTGTTTTTTTGTAATCCAGCAAACTTGAGGAACACTTTGTGATTATTATTGTCATGTTATGGATTTTTCATTCTCTGTTCAATTTTTGCTAAGATTAAGTCAATATTTATATTTTTGGAAAAAATCATTTTGCTCTCTGTTTTTCCCGACCCTTAAGATATGAACCATACTAACACTTAAAATTGGAATAACTTTCCCATATTGGAATTCATATTGGAAACAAAATTCCCAGACTGCACATTGGATCTGTACATTAAGGCCCAAAACAAAAATCCAAACGTTAAAATAAACTGAAGATCTATGAATCTTTTGCTCACCCTAGTATAAATTTTCCAGATTAGCAGATAATAGACATAAGGAGAACAAAATTGTTGCTTCCCAAACGAGTATAATGTATAGAACATCGAAATTAGCCTCCATTCATATTTCACAAACAAAAATTTGGAATTAACCAAATCAACAAAACACAAACTTGAGGAACACTTTCTGATTGTTATTGTCATGTTATGGATTTTTCATTCTCTGTCCAATTTATGAAAAGATTTATTCAATAGTTATTTTCTAAGAAAAAATTATTTTTCTCTTTTATTTCCCGACCCTTAAGATATGAACCAGACTGGCAGTTAAAATTGGAATAACTTTCCTAGACTGGATTTCAGATCGGAAAAAAATTTCCCAGACTGAACATTGGATTTGGACATTAAGGCCCTAAAATAATTCAAACTGTAAAATAAACTGAAGATATATGAATATTCTGCTCGTCCTTGTATAAGTTTTCCATATTAGCATATAATTGGCACAAGGAGAACAGAATTATTGCTTCTCATAAACACCAGTATAAGGTACAGAACATAAAAATTGGCATTCATTCATATTTCACTTACAAAAAAACGAATTTAACCAATTCTACTAAAGTTTGAATATCCTTCCAAACTTTACAAAAACAAACTTTTTAAATGGTTGACTTAAAACCATTCAAGTTTGATTTTCATAACTTCAAAAAAATAAAACATCCCTAAGATGTTGCTTCCCGAAAAAAAAAACAATTAACTCACTAATTTCGTATATGAAGTTAGAAGTTGGAGTCGCAACTTCTCCATGGTACGTTTCATCAATAAGGTCGGCAACAATGGGGTCATCGTGTTCAGGGGAATCTTCTTCTTCTTCCGGGACTAGCACTTCAAGGACTGTAACTTCAGTGGCTGGGGCGTCTTCTTCCTCCTCCTCCTCCTCCGGCTCTTCCTCTTCATCGTTAGTGGTTTTTTCGTCGAAGTCAGCAAGTTCAGGGTCTTCATCAGGATCTCCCTCCTCCTCCTCGTCGGAGAACTCTTCTTTCGGCTGGACTTCGTCAGAGGAGGAGCGCTTCGTTTTGCTGCCGACTTCATCGCCTTCATCCTCCTCACTATTGAAGACGGTTTTTAATTTGGACGGTGGAGATTTGGGACTGTACAAATTAGGTTTCCTTTCATCGAAAAACCATGGAGAGTCAGGGGATAGTGGTGGTGGTGGTGGATTTATCATGAATGGTCAAGCAATCGGAAGGAAGAAGAAACAAGATAGAGGGGCTTCAAAACCAGACTGTATTTCTGAATGGTTTGCATGCCTTCCGATCGATTTCTTAAATAGACTTCAAAAAGTAAAACTCATTATTACAAAAATTAAATTTGAAATGACAAGTAAGGTTTAAGAAGTTATTAGAAGTAAGTCGAAAAGACTCGTCGGTTCATGTAATTAAATTTGACACGGCCCAACTGTTGACCCATAAATTATGACTGACACCATTAATCATCACCCCGAATATATACCTGACCTAATATTTTGGGTCTTATATTGACAAATGGATCTGGTCAGAATGAGTCCCCGACCTAAAATCATTTAGTGAATATGAGTTAATTTACAATTTACATCCATTCCAATGTAATCCAATATTAATAAATTTGACAAGACACAACTGTTCACCCGTAAATCAGACACATTAATTCCTAAATATATGTTAAAATCATTCCTAATATGATTTTACACATTAATTAGGTAAAAATTGTAAAGTTGGCCGACAGATATTGTATCCTTCGCCCGTTGAAAACGGTGTCGCATTGCAGGCCACTAAGCTTTCTATTATTTAGGGCATAATATAACCATGACCCCCCTCATTATCCTCTCTGTCCCTATCGCATTTCCTCTCTGGCCCTACGTCGTGTCTCCGCCGCTTTTCTTCCTCCGTCGCGCGCGTCTCCGATTTGTCGTGCTTCTAGTTTGCAGTAGGTCCTCAAGTAAGTATATATGCACGATTTCACTATGTTCCTTTTTCTAAATCAACATGTAAGTAATATTTATAAGATATTGTGTTGTTGTTGGATGTGCTTAAAATAAAAAGCTTTTAACCTATTAGGGTTTGGACTAGGTTTTTAATTTTCCATAATCCCGTAAAGGGTCAAATTTTTGGATTTTCTTGGATGTTTTGGGGTTCACAATTCAACTATTTTTGGGTGTTTAGATTACTTGTTTTTTATGATGTTTTGGAGTTAACGATTAGGTGTTTCATGATGTAAGAGTTTCTAGATATAAGTAATTATTGCATGAGATTGAATGTTATTATTTATTGTTTCAAATTTGAATGCTACATTTATGTTTATTTAGGGTTCTTTTTGCAAACAATTATTTTAGTTTAGTTTAGTCGACATATATATACATATCGATCATCAATTGAGGGAAATAACAACGTCGACGAGAATAGTCTTGGCAAGAACATCCCTGATTATGCGGATGATGAAGTAGGCCAAAAGCGTCCCCACATATATTGGATCTAAGATATGGTTAAGGTGATGCAAACTTTGTCGCCTCTCGGTATTAGAATTCGAGCAATTGCTTGCATTAAGATAATGATGTTGATCTCTAAAGAAAGAAAGAGACAAGCTAGAGAAAATCTATTGGTTCCTCCTCCTCAACCGATTACTCACCAAAAGTCTTAGATCAAGCAACCTCGTCCAGACGATTACCTAAGCATGTTTCTCTTCGGTATGTCAAATTCCTAAATGACAACAACCCCTCGAAATTTGAGGAACGCAAGTGAACCTGTCTTGTAGTTTAATTAAGATCACGATGACTTAAGTAGGAATTATATTATTTTTTTGATTTATAGATATTAATAAATACAACAATATATTTTTGGTGTTAGAGTTTAGCTTATTTCTAGTTTACAAGTATTTCCTATTCTAGTTAAGTTAGGTTTCCTATGTTGTTTAGTATTAATATTTCCTATTTCGTATAGAGTTAATCCTTATATAAAGGGATGCTCTCATTGTATTGAAACATCAAGAATATCAAGTACTATCAATAATATTTCAGAAGTTCTACATGGTATCAGAGCCTATTCGATCCTAGGTTAAACTTTTGTGGGTTATTGCTTTGCCCACTCGTTAATATATGATTTAGCGGGTGGGAAAGGCATTGTTCTTCAGAATTTTTACTGTTCATCCGTGATCGTTGTTCATCGACGGTCACTGTTCACGGGTCCTATTAACCCGACCGCTATTGCTCATCACGGGTACTATTAGCCCACGCGCACCGTTCAGTCGGTTACTGTACACGAACTGAAAATTCAGCCGAGCAGTTTCCTTCATCTCAATTCTTCTGATTTTAGGGTTTTGGTGATTTTCCATTAAAAAAAAATCAGCATAGTTTGCACCATCGGCGTTCTTACTTGAAGATGTTTCGCACCGTCGTTACACGACGTAGTTGCTCAAATTTGTTTCGCATCGTCGGCGTAGTTGCTTGAAATTGTTTCGCACTGTCAACGTAGTTGCTTGAAGTCCTTTTTCACTGTCATGTGATGTAGTTGCTTAAATTTGTTTCGCATTGTCGTTATGCGACTTGCATGAAGATGTTTTGCCCCCACGTGGTGTTATTGCTCGAAGCTGAATCGTGCGTCCGTAAAATCAAGGTATGAGCCAATGACTCCAGATTTTCTTAGGCTTTAAAATGTTGTTATTGGGTATCGTCCCATTTGTCACCTCCACCCTATATTAAATTTTAAGCCCATAAGCAGACATGTATTCCTTTTATGGCCCATATGCAGACGTGTATTCTTGCTATGGTACACGTGTAGATTTTGAGTCCTACACGTGAGGGGGAGTGTTAAAAAAACCAGTTCTTCGGCAACAACAATAAAGTGGTGAAGCAACAACATGAAGTTGAAATTTGAAATTTATTCTTCGTCCACGTAGAAGACTCGTTATCCAACTTGCACGTGAGGCAGAGTGTTAGATCTTAGCTTATTTCTAGTTTACAAGTATTTCCTATTCTAGTTAAGTTAGGTTTCCTATGTTGTTTAGTATTAGTATTTCCTATTTCGCATAGAGTTAATCCATATATAAAGGGATGCTCGCATTGTATTGAAACATCAAGAATATCAAGTACTATCAATAATATTTCAGAATTTCTACATGATGATTATGTTCACAACATTTATTATATATGCATGGTTTATTGAGTTTGATATGTTGTGTACTTAATTCCATATGCATCAAATGCTGGTTTTTGAATTTGAGGTTTTAAGTTTTTGAGGTTGTTGCTTGAGGTTTGTAAATATGCCGATGTCTGAGACAAGATGGAACTAAACTTTGATCATCGGGTCGAGCGTAGGTGGCATCGACGTATTGATGCTCAAATTATGTACCCAACGCCCTCAACACGAAGATCCAAGTGTCATGAGGCTTCTGCCCAACTTGTGACTGCAAATGACCTTGTGTGGTTCAAGTAGTTTCATCAACTGATCGAAGAAGACAAATTGTGATGCAAGCATATTATGAGCATGTTGCGCAACAAAGATGATGAGATTCCTCAACCCACTGATGGTCCAATACTTGTGCTTGCAGATAATCTTGTGTGGTACCACATTGTTTAGGATGATCCTCAACTTGCGACTTCAGATGGGCATGTGTGGTTCAAACACTTTGTTCAAATGGTAGAGGAAGACAAAGCAAGATACAAACATGTGTGCTACTACTGTTGATTAAGTATTTTATGGTATGATGATGTGTTCTTATGTTCCAAATATGACTTCAGTATATGTGTACAAGTACTTCCATGTTTTGAGAACTTATGTATGTTTAACTTATATGTATTGTTTTTATGTGTATGAAATGTTTCATACATGGTTTAAGTGTTGTTTAAATATGTACAAGTAAATCAGAAAATAGTTCGAATTGAAGTATACAAACGGTTAAACTTCACGAACGAATGGATTCCACGTCGGAGAAATACCCTTACTTTACCAATAGATACAATTATGAGGGAGTCGGGTAATAATCCGTCGGACATGTTATCTCTTCACCAACGGATACCACATCCGGCATCTAAATAACAATACTTTACAAACGGATATAATTATGGTTTCACAAGTCGAATTCCACAATAGTGTCAGAGAGCAAAACCTTACTCAACCTACAAAAGCTTCGAGTACCTCCCCAAATTGCTTTTCCATATAATCAATGAAGATAACCTAAACGAGCATCCCATAAAATTAGAGTTTGTGTGTATTTGTAGGTGATTATTCTTGTTTTTGAATTTAAGCATTTAGGTAGGTCTCCATTAATGTTTGATTAATATGTATTATGTAGATAGCTTGTTTTGCATTCGAGAGACAAACTAGACTTAATTTTGCATCTAGGTAGATCTCCACGGAGGGTACATATTTGGTTTAGGGTGATAATCAGGGTTTGTTTAGGCATTTTTTTAAAATATGAAAAATTATGTGACTTTTCATCCGAATTAATGGAAGTTGGGCTTTTTCGATGATAACGAAAAGTAAGAACCAGTTATTGATAATGAATAACCTTAAGGGGAAAATGGTCAATTTGAGATGCCTCCCTTCGTCGGCCCTAGCTGCTCACGCTGATTGCGATTGCGGCGTTCCTCTTCTTCCCAGACGTTGGTCTATCCATCACCATCCCTTCCTATCTCCTTAGCGTCTTCTTGTCCATGTCACGCCCCAAATCCGGTTTTGACCGGATTCGAGACGCGAACTTAAGATAAATAATAATAAAATAAATAAAGATAAATAAACGGGTCTCAAATGCAATTTAAAGTTCCAAAAGTTTAGACGAGTCAACAACTCGATAAAAGTAAATAATAAACGAGTCAACTGTAAATGAAAAAGTATGTCGCTAGACACTAGCTAAACCCTCGCCAGCTCCCAAGCTCCGAGAATCGTGCTAGTACTGATCCCGCTCAACACCTGAAACACAACAAAGTAAGGGGGTGAGCTTACGCTCAGTAGGAAAAGTAGTTAAAGTTCTGAACCACAGTTCTGAACCACGGGTAACCGTCCAATGAGGGCATACTAGTAAGGCACCACTATAAACAAAGCTTACGGGCAGTTCCCAATTACCGATCACTTTCACAACGACACAAACCACTTAGGAAAACGCACAAGCCAACCAACATGTATAAAACACACAACGAGACACACACAGATGTCGTACAACGGTTTCCAACGGTATTGAAGGCACAAGCCACATGCACACAGCCACTTATATCGTACTGGACCACACATTATCAGTCCCGATATCTTCCTCTCACTGAGACTGAGGGTAACATCCTCGACCGGAAATCCCTCAGTCCGATGTCTTCCCGTCACACAGACTCGGGGCAATACTCACCATACGTACTAGACCGGCACACACTTCGCTCGTACATCTTCCCGGACTACGAGTCATCGGGGTACTGATCACGCCATCCTTGGCCTCGATACACTACACCAGACTTATCCCTCGGTGTAAGTATCACTCCGCTTACGCCTTCTCTTGAAACACGCAATAAGGATAAAACACGCAGCAAATAGCCCTAGCTAGTCTCAGTATACCAACCGAACCAGTTCAACATAACACACAAACCAGTCTATGACTCACCCGGTCATATCACAACCAAGGGTTCACGTTATATCAAACATGGCACACTTTCCCACACACAGTCACAACATGCAACACCGAGTATAATCTTGTTTAGACTCTCACACAGCGGTTATAGCACACAACACGCAATCCTAAGGCTCGATATGGCCCATCTACCAGCACAACAATTCCCAAGAGAAGAAAGCAAGTACTGTCACGCCCCAATTTTAGGAAACCGAACTCGGGACGCGAACGTTTTAAAAACAATAAAACAATGAAACCTGTTTTGGATAAACACTTTAAAATCTCCATTTAATTAAACAAAATAATATTTACAATTTAAAACACGTCCCAACAAGTGGACAAAAGTAGGTATCCGTCACTAGACTAAAAAACAACCCGGACTCTGCTCCTAGCTCCACAAGCTTCGAGAGCTCACCTAGTCCGTCCTGTGATCAGTACCTATAGGAAAAGCAGCTAGGGGTGAGCGTTCGCTCACTACCAAGGATAACAGAATGACTACGACATAATTAGCAGACAAAGCCGGTAACACCAACAACAAACTCAACTCCGAGGATCACTGTCCCCAACTCAAGTACTCTGACTGACAAACACCCATGGTGACCTTCCTCGAACGACTCAACGCTCAAACTTGTAAGTAGACCGACACAACGATTACGACCTCTTCCAAGGACTCAAAAGAAACTATGCAACACCAAACAAGATCACAAAGGATCGCAAACCAGCTGTTCAGTAACCAATTCTGTCTCTCGCCCTTTTCGATCCCAGTCGGTCCAAGCGGTGGACCTGTCTTACAACTTCTCTGTCCTTCGCTCTTTCCAACACAAAGTCGGTCCATGCATTCGACCTGTCTTACAACTTCTCTGTCCCTCGCTCTTTCCAACACAAAGTCGGTCCAGGCAGTCGACCTATCTTACAACTTCTCTGTCCCTAGCTTTTTCCAACATAAAGTCGGTCCAGGCAGTCGACCTGTCTTACAACTTCTCTGTCCCTCGACCTGTCTTACAACTTCTCTGTCCTTCGCTCTTTCCGATCCCAGTCGGTCCAGGCAGTCGACCTGTCTCAGTAACCTCTCTCACTCAGGTAACCACAATCACAATCACAAGCAAGTTCAACAAACAGCAACAACACAGGTTCAGCACTCCACAGGCACTCATGGCCACCCACGACACCAACCACAAAACACAGACTCAACAGCTCCACGGGCACTCACGGCCTCCCAAGACACGCCAACGAGAAGACACGAGTTCAACAACCACACAGGCACTCACGGCCTCCCCAAGACACACCAACAGTAAGGACACAGGTTCAACAACCCCACGGGCACACACGGCCTTCCCAGACACCAACAGTCAAACACGGGCCCTCATGGCCACCCAAGACTCAACAGTCAAACACGGGCTCTCATGGCCACCCAAGACTCAACAGTCAACCACGGGCTCTCATGGCCACCCAAGACACACCAACAGTAACTCACGGGCTCAACAACCCCACGGCACTCACGGCCACTCAACTACCAATAGTAAAGACACGGGTTCACAACCCTACGGGCACACACGACCACTCAAACTACCAACAGTAAAGACACGGGTTCACAGGCCCCACAGGCACACACGGCCACTCAAACTACCAACAGTAAAGACACGGGTTCACAACCCCACGGGCACCCACGACCACCCAAAACACCAAAGGTAAAGACACGGGTTCGACGACCCCATAGCACCCACGGCCACCCAAAACACCAAAGGTAAAGACACGGGTTCGACGACCCCACGGGCACTCATGGCCACCCAAAACTCAACAATAATACACGCTCGCAACTTACCGAGACTCTAACTCGTAAGCCAGCCAAAGAATGCTTGCAACCTCCCCCGAGACTCTAACTCGGTCAGGCCAGCCAAAGACACCAACCTTAGTACACGGGCTCTCATGGCCACCCAAACACAAATAATATAACACGGGCTCTCATGGCCACCCAAGACTCAATAGTCAAACACGGGCTCTCATGGCCACCCAAGACTCGACAATAATAACACGGGCTCTCAAGGCCACCCAAACTCAACAATAATAATGCACAACAACCTCCGGCATACCCAATGCCTCCAACCGTCCTAAGATCACTAGTTTCACAAACAACCTCCGGGCATGGTCATATGCCCCCAGTAATTCTAATATCGCTAAGTTCTCTGCTCCTACGACACTACTAAGTGTCACATGCTTTTCCAATAATTACTACGATCCGTATCATGCTTTTCTAATAATTAAATAAACCTACTCAACCCACGACATCCCGGTGTCACATGCAATTCTACTGTTAACTTTCCCCAGTCATGGCCGAGATCCGGCTACTTTTCCCTACCTCGTGCGTGTTCTCCCAAAAGCCAACCACGAGTTCCGGTGATGATCTCAGTCACTCACCCAGCTTTCCCTTGCCTCGGTCCGTGGCACGATCTAGAAGAACACAATTTAAAGGCACTTAACCACTTGCAGGAATAAACTGAAAATCATTAAACTCGATGCCCAAACTTAACCCCGACAATGTCGATCACTCCCAAACTTCCCAATTACTCGACATTGTCGATAAAGGACCCGTAAAGGTCCGATTCGCGCGACATGGCGAATCTGCCCTGGTTTTGTAAATTGCCTTCCGGGGCTCCAAAAGCCCCCGTTTTCGTTTCTACGGTCTTAGAATAGTTCAAGGAACCCAATGCACTTGACGTAATCGAATTCCGACTTCCGAGTCAATTAATTAACGTTTAAAGTTTCTAAAACCCGTTAATTACAACTTCTCCAATTTAATTCCAATTTTCAATTCGGTTAAGGATAAATGGTCCGGGGAACGTTTTAAACCACCCGAAACACAAAACCCGATCACCCGAGCACGTGGGGCCCACCAAACCCACTTGGCCGAGAGCCCCTAGGGCTTAAATGAGGCTCGGCCACCATGGTGGTGGCCGGCCCTAGCTCCGGCCAGCCACCTCCTATGGTGGCCGGCCACCCCCAAGGTGGCCGGGGCTTCTCCCGAGCCCCCGGTCGCTGGAAAACGTTCAATCAAGCCTCCAACACCTCTAAAACGTCTCCAACAATTACCCCAACACCAAAAACACCTTAAACTAATAGTTTTACACAAACCCTAACAATTGAAAATTAACAAAACGGGAATCGGTTCGGTGCTTACTCAAGAGGAGAACGAAAGGAACGATGTTGCTCTTTGGCTTGAGACGATCCAAGGGTTTGATAACCCTCAAAACCCTAGCTTCTTAACCTTCTCTCTTCTTCTCCTTCTCCTTCTCTCTCTAACTCTCTTCTTCTTTTCTAAAACAACTAACTATAATTTGCATTTTCTTTTCTTTTTTTTGTATAAGTGACCGGCCACACATAGCCCCCACACCACTCATTCCCCCCCACCCCCCCCCCCCCAAAAAAAACTAACACCACCACTTGGTTGACAAGTGGCAAAGTGGGTCCCACACCTTTTGGAAAATATCTACTTGATATTTTCCAATCAGTTTCGCGAAAACCGAACGTTTCGGGCCCCGAACGGGCACTTTTCCCAAGAAATTACGAAACTTGGCGGGCTACAAGGAAACGGCTCAACTAAGACCGCTACGACGACGGTTTAGCTTTTTGGATCCAAAACGGTCCTCGAATGGACCAAAACGTCGCTCGGTTGACTTTTCCAGCGAAAAGTCAACATTTCCCAAATTGATCAGAAAGTTACCCTGAGTCCCCCGGAACTCACTTTGGTCAATAACGGGGTCAAATAAAGTCCGGTATGACACTCTGGGTCATTTTAGGTTCACTTAACTGTCAGTCTTAAAAAATTTAAATTTTCCTGTTTTTCATAGGTTTGACTGGCGTTGACCGGGAGTGGTTATTACAAGTACAACTAGTGAATCACACCCTACATGTTACTAAGACTCGTCTGGTATTTAATAATCGAAAGCGGCTATTCTAGTGAATCACAGCCTATATGCCAACTAGGACCTTTCCGTTTGTTATTTTTCCCTAATCATGCATGCTAATAACTTTCTGTAATTAAAGCGGTATCCGCTACTTTCCCTACCTCAACACGATCACAACAGCTGCGTCTCCTAGCTACTGACGTCCTGACCTAACTCCGGTCTTCTCGGGCGAAGTCCAAGTTTGGGTTTAACAGGTAAAAAGTCCAATCAGTCTCGATAGTCCAAAGGTCCTCAGATTTGTCCAATTTGTCCTTTAATTACCATTTTTAAATTAAATTTATTAAGTCTGTCCGACCCGGATCAGAGAACCAGAATCCAATCCGACTCGGATCCGACCCGATCCAAAAACCAGACCCGACCAGACCTAGACCCGTCCCAGACCCGGTCCAGACCCGAGTTTAGACCTGCGTCCAGACCTGGTCATGACATGGGTCTGACCCAAGGCCCAGCCTGATCTAGGGCCCGTGTTCTGGCTTAAAGGTCGTCCTGACCCAGCTCCGTCCAGGCCCAAGTCCACCTGGCCCAATGGCCCGTCCTCGCTCACCCTGAGCTGGAGACGACTCCGGCGAAGCAAGGGTTTGCTCCGGCCGTCGTTTACAGCGTCATGGCGCTCGAGGGGGGAGGAAATGAAGGCGGGGTCTCTGGCGACGCCGTGGCCGTGCCGGCAGTGGCTCTGGCGCGAACCCACGCTCGCTCGCTTCTCAGATCTGACGGCTCGAAGCTCGCTGACGGTGGTTCCGGCTGAAACCGCTCGAATCGAGCTCGGGAGGATGCGTTTTCCGTCGAGGCGAGGTTGGGGAAGAAGGACGCGACGAGGAACAGCTCGAACCTGTGTTATTTCTCTGTGGCCAGTGTCGTTTCGCGCTCGGGAAGACGAACCCATAGAGGGTTTCTCCGGCGTGTCTTGATTCTATGCACGGTGGGTGGCTCGGTGGCTCTCATGATGGAAGAAGAAGGCAGGGTGAGGTGAGGTCGTAGAGGGAGAAGGAGATCGAGAGGGAGAGGAGGAGAACGAGAGAGAACGAGGGAGAGAGGCGCTGCAGAATGCCTCGGGACGCGTGCGGTTACGTGAGGAAGAAGACGAGAAGGCGCTAGGTTGGGCCACACTCGTGTCTCGTGGGCCTGGCTTCGCGTGCGGACTTGGCTCGTCTTCTAATTGGGCCCAAGTCTTGCCCAATCTTCAGCTCAGTACAAATCCTTCTATTCTCTTTTTTTTCTTTTTAGAAAAACACTCGTCCCAAATTTTCACCCCGATGTTTCAAATTGCTAAGTTTAATAATCTAAAACTTTAAAACGAGGCGGTCTTTATAGTCTAACCCCCTTAAAAGAATTTCGTCCTCGAAATTTAAAACGGACGTACCTCAAAGGTCGAACAGGCTGGGGTACTTCACACGGACCTCGTCCTCGCGCTCCCAGGTCGACTCTGCTTCGTGGTGCTTCCACTGCACACGAACTAGAGGAATAGTCTTGTCCCGCAAGACTTTCTCTCCAATATCCACAATCCTGACTGGCTGTTCCTCGTACGAGACATCATCAACTACCTCGATGTCCGCCCACTCAATCACATGAGAGGGATCCGCAGTGTACTTCCGCAGTTGGGAAACGTGGAAAACGTTATGCACATTCCCAAGCTGCGGTGGCAAAGCAAGGCGATAGGCAACTGCTCCAACTCTGCCCAAGATCTCGAAAGGTCTGATTAACTGCGGGGCTAACTTGCCTCCGCAACTGTTGAACCGTACTAGTCCCCGCTTCGGGCTCACCTTCAAGAACACATGATCACCAACCGGAAACTCAAGAGGTCAGCTCTGTCTATCAGCATAACTCTTCTGATGGCTCTGGGCGCTCCTCAACCGATCCCGAATCAGCGCGACCTTCTCGGTCGTCTCCCGCACAATCTCCGGACCAAGTAGGCTCCGGTATCCCACCTCTGCCCAACACACGGGCGATCTGCACGGCCTACCATACAATGCCTCAAACGGTGTCATCCTAATACTGGCCTGGAAGCTGTTGTTGTCATCTCGGACATATAGCCGGCTCAAGGTATCGATTGTATCCGTCATCCTCATGGCCAAGAAGTGTTCTGACTTGGTCAGTCGGTCGACCACTACCCAAACTACGTTGTGCCCTCTCGGCGACCTCGAGAAGCCACTCACGAAATCCATCGTGACGTGCTCCTACTTCCACTCCGCAATCGGTAACGGCTGTAGCAAGTCGGCGGGACGCTGATGCTCGGCCTTCACTTGCTGACAAGTGAGACACCTAGAAACAAACTCTACAACAGCCCTACGCATCCCGCTCCACCAGAACTGCCGTCGATGTCCTCATACATCTTGGTTCCACCCGATTGCACATAAAGACGGGAATAATGAGACTCTCTCAGTACATCATCTCGACAACTCCGCGGCACAAATAGTCTCCCTCGGTATCGCAAACCCAGATCAGTACCCTGTACCAAACCCTCAGCGTCAGTACCGCTGGCAATCCTCGCCCAGATCTCTGCCGCCTCGGCATCTCCGGCATGTGCCTCCAACACACGGGTAATAAGTGTGGGATGCGCCACCAACGAACACATGGCAATGCCATCGGTGATCTCATCAAGCTCGAGTTGAAACAATCTCAGCTCCTCTATCATGTCCCATTCCCGGACATATATACTAGCAACACTGTGAGTCGACTTCCTACTCAGGGCATCAGCGACAACGTTCGCCTTGCCCGGGTGGTAAAGTAGCTCGAAGTCGTACTCCTCCAACAACTCCATCCATCGCCTCTGGCGCATGTTCAAATCACGCTGAGAGAATATGTACTTGAGGCTCTTGTGATCCGAGAACACAGGGAATCGCTCACCATACAAATAATGCCTCCATCTCTTCAGAGCAAAAACCACTGCTGCCAACTCTAGATCATGGGTCGGGTAGTTGTGCTCATGTATCTTCAACTGTCTCGATCCATAAGCAACTACCTTCCCGGACTGCATCAACACACAGCCAAGTCCCTCTCCGGACGCATCATAGTACACATCATACCCGACTCCGTGCTCCGGTACTATCAACACGGGAGCGGTGGTCAAACGAGCCTTCAGCTCAGTGAAGGAGTGCTCACACTCGTCAGTCCATATGAACTCAGCCCCCTTGCGGGTCAGGGCGGTCATCGGCCCAGACAGACGTGAAAAGTCCTGAATGAACCGTCGGTAGTATCATGTCAATCCCAAGAAGCTACGGATCTCAAACACACTCTTGGGACGTGCCCACTTCGATACTGCGTCGATCTTCAATGGATCGACTAGAATACCCTCTCGGGACACAACATGTCCGAGGAACTTCACCTCAGCGAGCCATAATTCACACTTCTCTAAGTTGTCGTACAACTGATGAGTACGCAACAAAGTCAAAACCGTCCTCAAGTAGGGTCGGAATATCCCGTTCATCAGATCCATGAACGTTGATGATGCGTTCGTCAACCCGAACGGCATCACAAGGAACTCATAATGCCCTTAACGAGTCCTAAACGCGGTCTCTCCACGTCCTCATCCCGAACCCTCAACTGGTAGTACCCTGATCGAAGATCAATCTTCGAGAAGCACTTCACTCCTCTCAATTGATCAAACAGGTCATCGATCCTTAACATCGGATAACGGTTCTTCACCGTAACCCGGTTCAACTTCCGGTAGTCAATGCACATTCTCAGTGATCCACCCTTCTTCTTCACGAAGAAGGCATGTGCTCCCCACGGTGAAGCACTCGGTCGGATAAAACCCTTCTCCCGAAGCTCCTCGAGTTGTCGCTTCAGCTCGAACAACTCGGCTGGTGCAAATCGATACGGGGCCATAGAGACCGGCACCGTCCCCGGGATCAAGTCGATCCTAAACTCCACCTCGCGCACTGGCGGCAGACCTGACAGCTCCTTCGGAAAGACTTCTGGGAATTTGCATACCACTCTCGGTAGCTCTCAACTTTGCACGACACCAGCCTCGTCTCCCACAGTCAACGCAGATAAGAGTATTCCGCTCCTACTGCCCAAAACACAGGTAACGACCGTGTCGCCCGACACTACGGTCACCTATCGCCGATAACAGTCGATCGACGCTCGGTACCTCGTCATCCAATCCATCCCCATGATCACATCGAACGCTGTCATGTCTAGCACAAGCAAGTCACCACGAAACGGGCAATCCGCCACTCGGATCTCGCAAGCCCTACACACAGTCCTCAGAACTACCTCTCCCGTCACAGGGGTATCAACACACAACAGTCTACTCAGAAACTTCACCCTCAACCCCAACATACGAGCAAAAGAAGCAGATATAAAAGAATGAGATGCTCCAGTATCAAAACGAAAAGATGCCCATGAATTATAAAGAAAACACGTACCCTGTGTGGCCTCATGGCCGGCGTGACGTCCCTCAGCCCTAGAGTCGGTGACAACATACACCCGACCCTTCTGTCTCGGGGGTCCGCCTCTCGGAGGTGGTGAAAGTGTCACCTGCTGCGCAACGCGATGTCTCGACGCTAGTGCGCTAGCTGCCTGCCTCGACGCCCTCTGCTTCTGAGCCTGACGTTGCTGGAACTGTGGCGACTGCTGTGGTTGTTGAGCTGACGCCACCGAAGACTGATTGGGGCACCTAAAAGCGAAGTGTCCTGGCCGGCCACATCGACCTCTCCTTAGGCCTACCCATCGGACGATCTACTGGTCCGCCACTCATCTGATAGTCCCGAGCCTCGTGGCTTGGTTGTCCGCAACGATATCAAGTACGCCCTAACACGGAAGGTCCAACAGAAACTACTGACCCGACCTGTCGCGGCCCTCTCAGCTAGGTCTAAGGCTGAAATGATCCCGAGGTCCTCTGCCTCCTCGCATCCGGGTGGCACTAAGATGTACCGAGATATCAAGCGACAGTTTTGGTGGAGCGGTATGAAGAGAGCCGTGGCAGAGTTCGTGTCGAGGTGCCTCACTTGTCAGCAAGTGAAGGCTGAGCATCAGCGCCCTGCGGGACTGTTACAGTCGTTGCCAGTATCGGAGTGGAAGTAGGAGCACGTTACTATGAACTTTGTATGCGGATTACCGAGATCCTCGAGAGGACACGATGCCGTGTTGGTAGTAGTGGATCGGTTGACGAAGTCCGATCATTTCAAAGCTATGAGGATGACGGATACAGTAGATGCACTGAGTCGACTGTATGTCCGTGATATTATCCGGCTACACGGAGTCCCAGTGTCGGTATTGTCCGACAGAGATCCCCGCTTCACATCGAGATTTTGGGAGAGTCTACAGAAGGAGTTAGGGACCGAGGTCCTACTAAGTACAGCTTATCACCCGCAGACCGACGCACAGTCGGAGCACACGATTCAGATTTTGGAGGACATGCTTCGATCGTGCGTTTTGGATTTCGGTGGTTCTTGGGAGGAGCACCTACCTTTGGCTGAGTTCGCCTACAACAATAGCTTCCAGGCTAGTATCGGGATGGCACTCTTTGAGGCGTTGTATGGTAGGCCGTGTCCATCGCCCGTGTGTTGGGCCGAGGTAGGTTACAAGAGCTTGTTGGGACCGGAGATGGTCCGAGAGACGACTGAGAAGGTCGGGCTGATACGAGAGCGGTTGAAGACCGCACAGGGTAGACAAAAGAGCTATGCCGATAGACGACATCGATCTTTGGAGTTCAATATGGGTGACCATGTGTTTATGAAGGTAAGCCCGAAGAAGGGGCTGGTACGGTTCAGCCGTGGCGGAGGCAAGTTGGCCCCGCGGTTTATTGTACCCTTCGAGATCCTAGACAGAGTGGGAGCAGTAGTATACCGACTCGCGTTACCACCGCATCTTGGGAACATCCACAACGTTTTCCACGTTTCCCAACTGCGGAAGTACAACGCGAATCCCACCCACGTGATCGAGTGGACAGACATCGAGGTAGTTGATGATGTCTCGTATGAGGAGCAGCCTGTCAGGATTGTGGATACGGGAGAGAAGGTCTTGCGTAACATGACGATTCCGCTAGTGCGAGTACAGTGGAAGCACCAGGGAGCTGAGTCGACCTAGGAGCTCGAGGACGAGATCCGAGCGAGGTATCCCCACTTGTTCGACCCTTGAGGTACGTCCGTTTTAATTTCGGGGACGAAATTCCTTTAAGGGGGGTAGACTGTAAAGACCGGGAAAATTAATATTTAAGTTATTAAATATTAACGCTGAAATTTGGGAACGAGTTAAATTTTGGAACGAATTCAAAAAAAAAGAAGAAAGAAAAACAAAAAAAAGAGGGAGAGGATTGGGTTTTGGGTCAGCTCAAGTTCCGACTTGGGTCGAGCCTTGACACGGCCCAACTCGCGAGCGGCCCACGAGGATCGGTCCAGTTCGCAACCCTAGCTACAAAACCGTCACCGCGCCACTTCTTCTTCCATTTTTGCACACAATTCCCAAGCCAGAGCTTCGATCTCGTCTTCTCTCTCGAACCTCGTCGTCCATCTCTCGAACCAGACAACTCCGGCCACTTTCCCGACCTCGTCTTCCTCTTCTTCTCTCTTCTGCTTCAACCCCCGTCTCGCCTTCGCTCTCAGAAACCCTGGACTCTCCCATTTCCCCTCTTCTCCTCCCTTGATTCGCAGCGACCAACACCGCCGTCCACCCGAGTTTCACCGCGTCGTCAACGGACCGAACCAGAGACGGTGAGCTTCTGTTCCGACCCATTCCATCTCCCTCGTGCTCTTTTTTTTCCTCAGATTCGCACCCCCGCGAGCTCGAAATGGTCGAGTGTGGTTGGAAAGGGCTCGCCGGAGTTCTCGAAGCTCTAGATCTGAGTTTTCGCACGCCGGTGAACTCACAACGTCGTAAGATCTGGACTAAGGAGCTCGATGCGTGCCCTGACGACCTCCCCCCCGATGTCCTGAGCGTCCTGACGCCACCCTCGCCGTCGTTGAACACGCCTTCGAACTCCGCCGCCGCGCCGTCGCCGGAGTGAAGACCGGACAGAAACCCTAGCCCGAGTGTCATCTCTGACGGGCTTTGGGCTTGGGCCTTGGACAAGGTTGGGCCAGGACGAGGGTCGGGCCTCGGACTTGGGCTCCAGCTCGGGTCTTGGCCTCGCGCTGGATCTGGTTTGGGCTTCGGGCTCGAACCGGGTCTGAGCTCGGGTCTGGACTCGGGTTGAGTCCGGGTCTGGGTCGGGCTCGGGTCATGTCCGGGCCGGTTGACTTGGACTGGTCGGATCCGGTTTGGGTTCGGGTCCGGAACTCGGGCTCGGGTCGGATCCGGGTCAGCCCAGATTAATTAATTATTTAATTAATAATTTTGACTTAAAGTCAGATAATACCTGGGCTTTTGGACAACTTATCGGACTGTAAATGACTTTTGGTCGGAACAAATTATTAGACGTAATTATTTAATTTGAGGACCGTTACAAGTTGGACCGGGACTGATGACGGTCCCTTTTGTGTTAAAACCAGGCCTTTACCCCGAGCACGAAGAAGACCGGAGTTGGCC
Source organism: Erodium maritimum (assembly GCA_963921825.1). Taxonomy (NCBI): domain Eukaryota; kingdom Viridiplantae; phylum Streptophyta; class Magnoliopsida; order Geraniales; family Geraniaceae; genus Erodium; species Erodium maritimum. Next base: position 38,602,955 of record OY997596.1, read on the forward strand.
AGGACGTCAGCAGCTAGGAGACGCAGCATTCGGTTCGTCTAGAGGTAGGGATTACCTCGAAACCCGACTTATTACGGTTTTACTAGAGTGCATATAGGGAAACCTAATAATCGGATAAACAACTAGTATGCATATAGGACGGAATCGACTAGGATAGGCTTATAAACTGTGAACCACTTACGAGCCATGTCGTGCCGTAAGTGTGGGTATGCCGTGCTGGTAGCATCAGGCCATGTCGTGCCTGTAGGATTGATTGCTGATTGTGGATTTTGGTGTTGTACTGCTTGAACGGTTAATACAAGATAAACATGAAAACGAGTAGGATTGACTTGAGAATACATGATAGTGATTTGATGTATTATTTCCTGGATTCATGATATGTTGGATTGGGTATGTTAGGGAACGAATACCGGTTAAGCCGGTGGGGTGACCACGTAGAGAGTGGTGTCAGTAAGTGATGGTAAGTGCCTGATGGCTGTGTACGTTGTTGAACGTGATTGTGAGTGTGATTGTGATTGTTCTGTTGATATTAGTTATGAGTTGTGCCCAAGAGGTGTGTCGTACCTTCCATCGCGCCACCGGTAAAGTGTGAGAGACGTACTTCCGTGAGGTGAGTCGTACCTTCCGAAGCGCGATCGGTAAAGTGTGAGGCTTGGTGTACGGTGGTACACGAGAAAGGTGGTTTCCCTACCTTCCGATCGTGAGTCGGTAAAACGTTGTGTCCCGCGAAGAGGTGGTTTCCCCACCTTCCGACTAGCACTCGGTAAAATGCTGTGTTGAGCACCGCGAGAGATGATACCACGAAGAGGCGATTTCCCTGCCTTCCGTTGATCGGTAAAACGCTGTGCTCCGCGATGAGGTCGACCGCCTATACTGACTTTGTGTTGGGGAAGTTGCGTGCGGTTGCGCCGGGCCGAGAGGGTTGCTCCCTAGACCGTGCGATGGTTACGGGTTATGTGTTTGAGATTGCGTTAAATTGAATGAGTATTGCTGTGTTGTGACTATGAGTGTTTTCCTTGGTATGAGTTGTGTGTGGCTAAGAATGTCTTACTTTGTTTGTTGGTGATTGTGCATGTGAGGTCCGTTGACTATGTACTGTGGAAATTGAGTGTTGGTTGTTCCTTAGTGTGGCCTCTGGGTATTCCGTTAGTGCGGAGTGATGTCGGTATAATCGGATCTTGGGTGTCAGGGTTTGAAGAGTAGTGTTGACGTTTAATTGGCTTAAGTTTCGTATCGTGTATCAAACCTTTAAATATATTTTAAATTGTGGAAACGCGTTTTGGTAAACCCGATATAAGGAGATTTTCATGGTTTTCCCTACTGAGCGTCAAGCTCACCCCTTAACGTGTTTTCTACAGGTAGTGGCTTTGACTTGGAGTAGAGGACGTCGTAGAGCATGAGACTAGCGAGGGTCCGGGTTTATGTTTATTTTATGTTTCGTAGTGACATAACGGTTATTTGGACTTATATATTTTACTAAGCGTAGGACTCAGAAATTATAACTCTTGTTGAGCATTTTTATTTACCTTTATCATATATTATGTTTTTAAACTGTTTTTATTTAAGTTCACTAAGTCGCGTCTCGGGTCCGGTCAATACCGGATTTGGGGCGTGACATGGAAAGTACTGCTCGAGGAAGCGTTGTCCGAACTGCACAAAGTCGTCCCCCACTCGGACCTGCTCTCGGCGCCACCAGTGGTAGGCCTCCCCTTCCAGATGGAAGGCTGTGAATGGGACTCGGAGTCTACCGCTCATCACCCCAGATTTATCAAGGTTGCGGGTGATTCGTTCCAGTCATCGCTCGGCTGCCTCGGGGTCTGGTTCCCCGGTGAACACAAGCGTGCCTAGCTTGCGGAAATCTCGCAGTGCTTGCGCAGTGTAGCTGTCAACCTGAGTAGGTCCCTTAGAAGTCACTGCAGTCGCAGCAGGTACAAGCTCTGGTGTAGGAGCTGTAGCCTCTCTACGGGCAAAAACAGCTGCCAGTCCCCGAACAGTACGAGTCAGCTCCTCCAAAGCTGCTGCCTGGGCTGTCTCAGCCCTCTCATGCCCCTCAGCGGGAGCATCTTGGGCACTAGTCGCCCCAGCAGAGTCAATAGTAGGTTGTTGTCCTCGGCCTCCAACGAGCCGTCTTCTCGTGCCTCGAGGAACATAACTCGGTGCCATCACGTAGATCCTCTGCACGGCTAACACAAAGATTTTAGTTTCTTAACTCGGAAAGGATACGTGCTTATAATAATAACTAACGCCACACACAGACCACTCAGTACTACTCATAGTCATATTATACTCAATATAGTATAGTCACACAATTGCACACAGCAAAGAAGTCAGCACAGTAGTGCTTCACACATAACATATATACACACAGCAATTTACACCCAGTTTCACTTTAACGACACTTTCACACTTAAGTCACACAGACTACCACTTATACTCCAAAGCAAAATCACAAAGTCCAACCTCGATTCAGTTCAAGTTCTTAACACAATCTCATTCCAACATAACATTCATGTTGATCTCTCGTCGTTACAACCCTGTTCAGGCGTCCCCGAATTACGTTGTAACCACTCGACATCCCACCATTCACATCCAACTACAGTGGCCCCTATAGCTGAATCGTGATGGTACATACACTTCAGTTTCTGCAGAAAGTCGGGCATAACCCGTTCGTAAATTAAGTCAACCATCCGTTTATGCGAAACAACCAGTTACCATTTGCACAGTCATTTTTACCAACACACCTCAGGTCTCGGTAATTTCACTTATACCGCCCGACCAGGTCCATTCTTGGATCAACAGTTATGTCAAAACATGACAAAACCAAACATGTTCAACAAAAGTCTACGACACTCAGGCCGAACACTTCACCAACCCGAGACTCTTTCCGTCTCGTTTCTACGCATATGGAATCTCCGACTTGTGTAACTAACACAGAACACCCTAACGACTCAACTCTACCCACCTAAGTGACGTACGGTCCGAGGTTCTGAAAAATCATTTCAAAATGAAACCAGACTCTGATACCAAATTGTCACGCCCCAATCCGGTTTTGACCGGATTCGAGACGCGAACTTAAAATAAATAATAATAAAGTAAATAAAGATAAATAAACAGGTCTCAAATGCAATTTAAAGTTCTAAAATTTTAGACGAGTCAACAGCTCGATAAAAGTAAATAATAAACGAGTCAACTGTAAATGAAAAAGTATGTCGCTAGACACTAGCTAAACCCTCGCCAGCTCCCTAGCTCCGAGAATCGTGCTAGTACTGATCCCGCTCAACACCTGAAACACAACAAAGTAAGGGGGTGAGCTTACGCTCAGTAGGAAAAGTAGTTAAAGTTCTGAACCACAGTTCATCACCACAGGTAACTGTCTAATGAGGGCATACTAGTAAGGCACCACTATAAACAAAGCCTACGAGCAGTTCCCAATTACGGATCACTTTCACAAAGACACAGACCACTTAGGAAAACGCACAAGCCAAACAACATGTATAAAACACACAACGAGACACACACAGATGTCGTACAACGGTTTCTAACAGTATTGAAGACATAAACAACATGCACACAACCACTTGTATCGTACTGGACCACACAACATCAGTCCCGATATCTTACTCTCACTAAGACTGAAGGTAACATCCTCGACCAGAAATCCCTCAGTCCGATGTCTTCCCGTCACACAGACTCGGGGCAATACTCACCATACGTACTGGACCGGCACACACTTCGCTCGTACATCGTCCCGGACTACGAGTCATCGGGGTACTGATCAAGCCATCCTTGGCCTCGATACACTACACCGGGACTATCCCTCGGTGTAAGTACCACTCCGCTTACGCCTTCTCTTGAAACACACAATAAGGATAAAACACGCAGCACACAACCCTAGCTAGTCTCGGTATACCAACCGAACCAGTTCAACATAACACACAAACCGGTCTATCACTCACCCGGTCATATCACAACCAAGGGTTCACGTTATATCAATCATAGCACACTTGCCCACACACAGTCACAACATGCAGCACCGTGTATAATCTTGTTTAGACTCTCACACAACGGTTATAGCACACATCACGCAATCCTAAGGCTCGACATGGCCCATCTACCAGCACGGAAATTCCGAAGAGAAGAAAGCAAGTACAACTAGTGAATCACACCCTACATGTTACTAAGACTCGTCCGGTATTTAATAATCGAAAGAGGCTATTCTAGTGAATCACATCCTATATGCCAACTAGAACCTTTCCGTTTGTTATTTTTCCCTAATCATGCATGCTAGTAACTTTCCGTAATTAAAGCGGTATCCGCTACTTTCCCTACCTCAAGACGATCACAACAACTACGTCTCCTAGCTGCTGACGTCCTAGCCTAACTCCGGTCTTCTCGGGCGAAGTCCAAGTCTGGGTCCAATCAGTCCCGGTAGTCCAAAGGTCCTTAGATTTGTCCAAGTTGTCCTTTAATTACCATTTTAAAATTAAATTTATTAATTTATTAAGTCTGTCCGACCCGGATCCGAGAACCAGAATCGAATCCGACTCGGTCCAAAAACCAGACCCAACCAGACCCAGACCCGACCCAGACCCGGTCCAGACTCGCGTCCAGACTCGGTCCAGACCTGGGCCTGACCTAAGGCCCAGCCTAATCTAGGGCCCGTGTCCTGGCCCAAAGGTCGTCCTGACCCAACTCTGTCCAGGCCCAAGTCCACCTAGCCCAATGGATCGTCTTGGCTCGCCCCGAGCTGGAGACGACTCCGGCGAAGCAAGGGTTTGCTCCGGTCGTCGTCTACGGCGTCAGAGCGCTCGAGGGGGGAGGAAATGGAGGTGGAGAAGGGCGTGGGGTCTCTGGCGACGTCGTGGACGTGCCGGCGGTGGATCTAGCGCGAACCCACGCTCGCTCCCGTCTCAGATCTGACGACACGAAGCTCGCCGATAGTGTTTCCGTCTGAAACCGCTCGAATCGAGCTCGGGAGGATGCGTTTTCCGTCGAGGCGAGGTCGGGGAAGAAGGACGCCACGAGGAACAGCTCGAACCTGTGTCGTTTCTCTATCGCCGGCGTCGTTTCGCGCTCCAGAAGACGAACCCGTAGAGGGTTTCTCCGGCTTGTCTCGATTCCGTGCACGGTGGGTAACTCTCAAGATGGAAGAAGAAGGCGGGGTGAGGTGAGGCGAGGTCGTAGAGGGAGAAGGAGATCGAGAGGGAGAGGAGGAGAACGAGGGAGAGAGGCGCTGCACAATGCCTCGGGACACGTGCGGCTGCGCGAGGAAGAAGACGAGAAGGCGCTAGGGTTGGGATGCGCTCGTGTCTCGTGGGCCTGGCTTCGCGTGCGGGCTTGGCTCGTCTTCTGATTGGGCCCAAGTCTGGCCCAATCTCCAGCTCAGTCTAAATCCTTCTATTCTTTTTTTTTCTTTTTGAAAAAACATTCGTTCCAAATTTCCACCCCGACGTTTCAAATTGCTAAGTTTAATCTTTTAAAACTTTAAAACGAGGCGGTCTTTACAGTCCACCTCTTTTTGCTCCGCCACCACCAACAACCCCTTTCCGCTTCCTCGCTTGGAACTGGTAGAACGTTGACACTCCTCGCCATGGCCAACATCTTTGAAAAACCTTTCTCGAAATCACTCTTCTTGTTGTCGAAGACATTTCAAGTGGATGACCGCACTGTCGTGCTCTACCACAATCTTGGTTCCCACTAAGGCACGATTGTACCGACGAAGACACATAAAAGGGGGCTCGCCCTTTTTCGGGAAGCGAGTGTAGAGATCATTGTACTCTCGAAGGACGTCAGCCACATGAAAGTCGGGATCATGACCCGTGATGGGAAGCCATCCGCCTCACAAACGTCTATGGAAAATTGGGAAGGATCATGGCCTCTCTCTCGACGGCGATATTGGGTTGTTGGGGATCAACACTAGGAGCCTTCGTTAGCCCAAACAATCAAGCGAGGTCTGCTACGCATCCTCGTCAATTCAGTAAGTACCATTCAGGAGGGCGAGGCTCTAAAGTAGAGACATGTCCCATCCTAATGGGATCTGATATAATCTGATCCCAAGTCTCCTCCTTTTTCTAAAGATCTCCTCAGCTACCTACCATCATACTCACCTCCCTCAAGGGTTTCCATTGAGGGACCAACGTGTTGTTTAGACAAAACAGGTCTACCCGAGTCGAGTTAGGAAAAATGAAAGAAGCAATAAACGTTTTAGGCATGTCTCAAAGTATGTCTTGCTATTTTTTTATAGAAAAAGTTGCAAATTTATTACAAATCAAAATCAACGATACACTGGAGTACACCAGGCACATGGCCTGACCACTGAAGAACATGCATAGAACGAGCTTCCCTGGCTAGCCAATGGGAAGCCCTGTTCGCAGTTATTTTTACAAATTGAAGGATTGTCCCTTCTTATTGAGAAAAAAGTGCACATATATCCCTAATAAGCGTTCCAATGGGCGATACCGGAGGGTCACCATGAGAGATCAGGTTGAGGAGGACCTGAGCATCAGAGCGAATAACAACATTAGACCAAAAACTCGGAGCATTATTCAGCGTCGTCGCTAAGGCGTAGGCTTCAACCATGATCGGAGCCCATACTCCCGGGATAATACCATTCGCGATCAGACGAACCGACCCTAAGGCATCCCAAGCAATGATACCCCATGCAGACTGCTGCGTATCCTGAAAGACGCCCCCATCCACATTAATAACAATAGTTCTTGGGGGTGGGCGTGTCCACTTAGCCGGCCAGACAAAAGGTATACTTCTGGGTTTAGGGGAAGCAGCCTTCGCCTCCCGCCAGGCCGTTAGATGAGCTACCACCGACGATATTACCTGTTAAGCCGCCTGGGGGTTTCCCCTTCCATTTAAGCTCATTCCTGGCCTTCCATATTTCCCACATAATAGATAGAACCGCTGCCACCTTATCCCGAGGCCTCCCAGACTCTATCCTCTCCCACCATTGCACAAATGTTCCTCCTAAACCCTGGGGGATGAGATCCCCAACCTGAGCCCAACATGTTTTTATAAGACCATATTCGAGGAACAAGTAGTCAACTATCTCAAGGACTTGTCCACAAATATCACAGGTAGCTAGGATGAGAACAAACTTACGATTAAGATTGGTAGCTACTTGTAGAATGTCAGTGAGACCTCGCCACAAGAATATTAGGAGGCATAGGGGGGAGGGAATCGACCAAAGAGCAGACCATGTTACCAAAGTCATATGCTACCTTGCCGTTTGTCTTGTCGTGGCCAGTGTCGAATATCCTGTTTTTGTAGTATAATGCCCAGTCCGCTCAGCGGCCCAATATCATGTGTCCTTAGCCCTGAGCATCGAAAGAGGAACCTGATGTATATTATCTCGTTCTTCGGTAGAGAATACCAGACCCATCCGGGGGACATCCCAACACAACCTTCCTAGTACCATGAGGCCCGCAACTCGAGCCCCAACCAACGCCTGGTTATACGACGTTATCTCTGGGTTAGGCCCCAAAAGCCATGGGGTACCCTTAATGAAGGTATCCCGACCATCCCCTATCGCTATCCTTAGACCATCGGAAGTAATACCTGAGCGGACAAGATACTAGCCCATGTAAAGCTCTAATTCACCATAACTCCAGCCTCGAGAAAGCTAACCTTTGGGAAGTAACGTGCCTCAAACACCCGAACCATAAGAGATTTAGGTCGATGGACTAGACTCCATGCTTGCTTCCCCAAAAGAGCTTTATTGACATCACTCAGGTGACGAAATGTCATACCTCCATCTTCCTTCGGCATACATAACTTGTCCCAATCCTGCCAGATAATCGGTCGACCAGACTCCCCCCCACCAGAATCGGGCCAAGGCCACATGGATTCGAGAGATAATCTTAGAAGGTATTGTAAAGACTGACATAACATAAACGGGGAGCGAGGTAAGAACTGACCGGATCATCACTTCCCATCCCACTGGTGAGAGGAGCTTCCCATCCTACAGGTGAGCGGAGCTTCCCATCCCAGGATCTAATACGCTTAATGTTCCGGTCTCCCAAATATGCCATTGCTGCATTCTTATTCCGCCCGATCATATTCAGGACCCCAAGGTACATAGATGTTGCCGAGGTCTCCTCAATATCCAAGATATGAAAACATTGTTGTTTCATGATCGTAGTTGTATTCGTGCTGAACATGCCTGATGACTTATCCAAGTTCAGAACTTGGCCCCGAAAGGTACCAAACAGCCCGAGAATACCCTTAACCGTCTGAGCATCCTCAAGCGTGGCTCGGCAGAAGATATAACAATCATCTGCGAAGAACATATGTGAGATTTTTGGGCCCCCCTCGCGATACAAACACCCCTTAGACACCCCTTGCTCTAGGCTTGACGCAACATGAATGATAAACCCTCCATATAAAGCAAGAAGAGGTAGGGAGACAACGGGTCACACTGACGTAATCCCCTAGTCGGTGTAAGCTGCGACGTCTCCCGGCCCCTAGACGAAACCGTATAGTGGACGGATTTCATATATCAGGTTACCAATTCAATCTAGTCCGCAGAGAAGCCCAACCGACCCATAATCTAAAGGAGGTAGTCCCATTCCACCCGATCATAAGCATTAATTATATCTAGTTTGACTGCCATAAAGTCTACTGCCCCTTGCCGCTTCTACCAGAGGAAATCGATGACCTCAAAGGCGATAAGGATATTATCCTGAATACACCTGGCCGATATAAAAAGCCCCATGAGTATCCAAGATAACGGTATGAAGGAGGGGCCGCAATCGATTGGCTAGAACCTTGGAGAGTGTATCCGAGACCAACGCCCTGTCCAACCGTGACTGGATCCGCGCATCATGTCGTCGGCCCCTATACCAGGTATACTGATGGCCGGTCATTGGGACACCCACTAGGTGCAAGTCATTCACCATAGAGCAATAGTCATCCGTAAGACTCAAACGATACGACCGACCTCCTCTAGTCTCATCCGGGTCAAGAATGCCATTGAAGTCCCTTATCAGAATCCAATTGGGTCTCGTGGGGGTATGGAGGTCCTGGATTATTTCCCATGTAAGATGCCTCCGGTCCCGACGAGGTTCCCCGTAGATCCCCGTGAGCTGCACAACCACATGTTCCGGGGCCGAGATCTCAACGTCAATGTACCTCGCGGTTGACGCCCGAAACGTCACACATATAATAGAAACCTTAAGTAGAGCCAACCCCGTCTGGCCTGGCGTACCCTTAGAGCCTCGTACATAGGGGGACACAACGATAGTCCTGAAAACCTAGAGACCGAGAAAGGAGAGCACAATTATGAGTATCCAACAAGGGTTCAGAGAGGAAAAGCAAATGAGGACGATGGTCACCGAGCAATTGCCTGAGCTTTTGTTTGTGCAATCCCGTTCCCATACCACGATAGTTCCATGCCAAGATCCGAAGATCAGGCTTGGCCTGCAATGACAGGGCCCTAAGACTTGGGTCCCAGTTACGTTGCAGAGTCCTCAAAACCAGAGACGATGACGACGAGGGGGAATCTGGGGGAGTCTGGGTCCGAACCCTCACCAACCCTTGCGACCCAATCCCATTCAATCCTGGAGACGAGTCCACCGAAGGCACTAATGGGACCGGTGACAAGGGACTGTGGCCTGGCCCCGGGTCCGAATCTCGCAGAGGAGCAGAAGGAATTGAGGGGGGGGGAGATGTTACACGCGCCGCCGACGTAGAGATGGGGCTTGTACCTTGGTCCCCATCCTGCAAGGGGCTGGGGTTCAGGGCTGCAGAGTGGCGCAGGGATGAGGAGCAACGACGACGTAGGTCAGAGGGACATCGACGTGCCTGACGTTGCGCAAGCGAGGAGAACGCCTGCGATTCAATCTCGTCCAACCTAGGGTCAGGTAAGATCGACGAAGATAAGACCGGGGGAACCCAAGGACAGGAAAGGAGCGTCAGAACTCTACCGGGAGGGGGAAACTCGGGGCTGGCGACGGCGCGCAGAACCCCTAGCAGACAGCTTCTCCTCAGACTATATCTATGTCTTGCTGGTTAATTCTATTTCCCATTATACTCTTCATTAATAAAGATTTTATGTTAAGCTAAAAATAATAATAAGGGATAATTGTCAAAACATGCACTTATGTTTCGTCCACAAACGAAATAGTGCACAATGTTTTGTCCACGTCGTCTGGCTACCCTTATAAATCGTCCATGCACTTCTGTTAGAAAAGTGTAACAGTAGAACCTGAATTGACAATTTTGCCCTTTTGGTTTGAAATTCAAAAATAAGAATTTCGTCCAAAAAAATGAGTGGCTGAGGATTGTTAGGGCAATTTCGTCCAATTTTTTTTTCAGACACTAACACATCATAGCGCGTGAGGCTACAGATTCGAATATTCTGTTAATTTTGACAATTATCCCTAATAATAATAATCTTCGGGGGTGTGCTTTTTGAAGAGTGAAAAGTCAAAATACATAGGTAAATAATGTTTTTTTCCCGAAACAAAAAAGTAGCAAGTCCGTAGTTGTTACTTCGTCCGGGAGGAAAACTAGAGAACGAGGAAAGGAGGGACGCGGTCGTGAAATTGTCTTCCCCGTCGACCTGACCTGACTCCAGCGGATCGCAAACACAGCACCGCTGAAATGGGAGCTTCGGCGCACCTAAATGTCTAATCTTCTTCGAGTACAACACAACAGCTGGAGTGAGCAACGCTGAGCCGCCATAGGAGAGCCCCTCACACCTTGAGGACCTTTCACGCCGGCGGCGAAGAAATCGACTTGATCTTAACCCTGACTCAGATCCTTGTCCTATCATCAATTTTGTCCAAATAAATGGGTCGGATCTTTGAGTATTTCGTGGTTTGCGGGATTGGTCCAGAAATTCGAACCATAGATGGGGACAAGGGCTTCCATGGAGCCGGGTTCACGTACTTGCCTTCTCTGCTGGATCAGTACCCTCCTGTCGACCATTCTCTCTACCCCCCTCCTCCCCCTCAGCTCTCAACTGTATGCCATCTTTGCTTAAACTCCAGCACTTGCTCAACATTGTAGTCTACTTACTCTATATTTTGAATTTCAACTGTGTTGCTGTTCACGGCCATTGCGAGTTCACTGTAAATCTGCATTTGCTTTCACAAATCATTCTTGGGCAATTGCCAATTGTTGCTGTTAAGTTACATTTTTGGATCTTATACTGGATGGATGTCTCAATGCAGTGTGTCCTGCCTGCTGGTATCGAGTTCTATTCAGCAGGCTTTGTTGCCGACGATCCCTTGACGTTTCCTCGCAGCTACCCAATTGTCTTGACTGGTGTGTTCTTTGCTGATGCACACTCAGTTCTTGGAAAATTGTTCACATGTATATTTTTTCCATATTTAATGTTGTATGTACCCTGCTGCAGAGGGCGATGGCTCAAAGATCTACGTTAGTTGCATTGCTTTTAGGGATCCAGTCTGTGAGGATATTGCTGAAGCTTACAGTATTGCTGCCAATTCATTTGCTGATAAATGTATCTGTCTTGTTTCTCGGCTGCCTTGTTTCCATGTACTCCGTGATGCACTCGAGGAAATATTTTCTCTTTGCTTTTCCTCTACTGGGAGTAGGTAAGTGTTCCTTGTTGATATTAGAAATTTGTTCTTTCAAGTATTTATCTTTGTCATTCTCGTATTTCACACAAACACAGACACATATGTTGGATATTATTTTGAAGTTTTTTCATGAGCTTGAATAAATCGTTTAGCCTTCCAAAATCGGTGAAAGTATGGTATCCATTTGTATTGCATTTGATGATCCTAGCTATGCAACAATTTCAGCAAGCCTTTGTGGGACGTTATAGCTTATACGGTGTCCAGCGTACCACTGCCCACTCCTGGAAAGAACAGAGTCTTATTTTCTATTGAGAATAGACTGCTTTCTGTAGATGCTCCACCGAAGGAGGGCCTCCCCCATGCTGATGTATGTGCCCCTAAAGCTTCTTTCTCTATCCTTTTACTGATCTAGGTGATGCTGTAGTTCTTGAAATTGACCTTATCATCTAAAAACTGTTTGCTATTTCACTGCCTGCAGATATCGTTCCAGCCACTGGTACAGTGCTTGGATGTTGACAACTTAATTCTACTTTTCACAGCCGTTTTGCTCGAAAGAAGAATCTTGCTTCGCTCCTACAAGTATGCTATTACTTAAAAGTTCAAAAAATGAGATCAAAGTGTTATCTAAAGAAAAGTTATGGACCCTTTTGTAGCTATCCTTTGACTAGCATTCTTTCTCACAAATAAGAAAGGTTTAGAAGCTTTCTATGGCGTGTTGTCAGTTCTGTCTGTATATGGATCTTTATATTATTACTGTCATCATATCTACCTCCATTGTATATATATTCACTACTAGTCATTAAACTATGCAAATCTAGTGTTAATCTTACTGCATTTAGGTTTACCATTTCATTGTGATTATTTTCATATTTACGCACAACTTTTATGTGCATCTTTCTTTAATTCTTCCTTGCAGGTATTCACTGTTGACTATTGTATCAGAGGCGATTTGTCATTTAATTTTTCCATTTCGGTGGCAGGTAAGATACGATTGTCCACACACACACCAATTCTGTAATACAAACTAAGAACTCATCTTGGCCATTAGATCAAGTGGATCCAATGGCCCATGATTTTTAGGGTTTTTTAAATATAAAAATAAATTCAAAGTTCTGCATATTCACTATTTATGCCATTAATGTTTTTTTAAATCTCAACCATTCATTACACTTGATATAAAAAATGGCCCAGATGAGTTCTTAGTTTGTATTGTAGATTACGGTTTTCGCTTGATTGTAATCCTGTATATATATATATAAATTCTATACCAAACAAATTGATGCTTGATGCTTTAATATGACTGTTTCAGTATGCTGTCATCTAATCTCTCTATGTTTCTTTTGCTGAAGCATGTCTACATTCCATTACTCTTTTTCAGTGGAGTGGACTATATTGATGCACCTACACCATACATGATGGGTCTCTACTCAGGTGTTGATACATCCTATCTGGCTATGGACGGTGTAAGTTGTTTTACAGAAACATATTAGCTAGCCTTATAGTTTTCTGCAGTTATTTTTTTTGTTTTAATTTCTGTTTGTGCACCTTAATATGTTTATTAGAATTTTAATTTCTGTTTATTAATTTTGCCTATATTTTTTGTTTTTTGTTTCATTAGTCTCTTACTGTTTGTATGGATACCTTCTCCCCATTTTTAGTTACTTGTCTGTTTGTCTTTTTAAATGTTGAAAATGTTTTGGTAAACAGGAGTTCAATTTGTTATGCTTGCTAGGAATGATGTCAATTAAATATTTGAATTTTGTCCTTCCTTTTTTCTTACAGGTAGTTGTTGTGGATCTTGAGTATAATCGTATCAGCACAACAGAGGAAATACCTCCTATTCCAGAGCCAGAGTTAGGTTCCTTGCGTGACGAGATCAGAAAGCTTTTACACCCTAATGTTGTGGGGATAGATCAGATGAAAGCTGATGTACTGGGTACATTTGAGCAATATCCTAAAGGTGTCAACAAGCCTTGGGGAGAGGATCACGATCTTCAGTTTAGGTAATACAGTACTAGTCACATGGAATATTCATGAAACATATTGCTTTCCTACAGTCAATTGGATTTGTTTCACCTGCATTAAGAGCTTGTCTTGGCTGAAGAAGCATCTAGTATATGAAGGGGAAATTATATTTTGTTCTTACAGGTCTTGGTGCAGCAGGAGTTTTTTTCAAAATGATTGTAAACCCTTGCTGTAGTGAGTAAAATAGCTTAATTTAATTACTCAAAATAATAATAATGATGGTGATGATGATGATGTGGTTGTCTACTCAAATCCCAAATAAATGTATAAGTAGAGCTAATCCTTTAAAAATTACCAGAACTAGGGCACATAAAACAACCCAAAACTAAGGCAATCCAATCCTAAAATAATACGGAAACTTAAATCAACCCAGTCCTGATATAATTGAGATTGCTCGAAAGGGGACAAACAAGCTACTTACAAAAGCAAACTAGTTGACCTTTTAGTACCAGAGCCAAAGCCCTTTTATGTACCCCAATAGATAAAATTCAATAACTTTGAAAGGTCTGTTTTGGAAGTTGGAAATGAGAGGTCCTGCATTTAAATCTTCCCTCCTATTAGTAAAAAATTTCAAGTCAAACTGGCTGATGACAATACTTGTTAGCAAGCATTTTCATTAATTTACTAAAAAAATGAGCATGTTTTTCGTATGTATTTGCAGCGGTTAACATATACTAACTTTCCCCGTATTTGGGCTTTAGATGTTGCCATTTCTTTCTGCTCCCCTCCTTAGAGAACGATACTTGTGTCCAAGCTATGAGTCACAGTATAATGGCCTTAAGCCTCTACCATCTCCATTATTTAAATCTGACCATAGGGCTACATGAGAAAGTTTGTTGGTTTAGTTGAGTAGAGGGAAATTATGGAAGACCAGGAATATGTCTGTTGGAACTTATATTTGGCATTGTGTAGTTACATACATTTTATAAATACAAGGCTCACATGCCTTTGGATGATCATTTAAATGCTAGACTTTAGGCCTCAAAGGTCACCTGATATCCATTACGACGGGAAACAAAACTACTATCTGCTATCTATTGAATTGGTAGTTTTGGTAGATGAGTTGTACATTTGTTCTGTTAAACATTTGCTCATTTAAATATCATATCAACTCGGGGATAGATTTAAAATTATTGTGTTGATAAATGAAAATGTGCTAGACTTTGTATATTTGCAAATTAATTTTCAATTTCTTTCAAGGTTTAAAACTCAGAATTCTCCTAAACTCGGCGAAGCGAAGAATAAGGAGTTTATGACTAATCAGGGAGGTATAAGGGAGAAATGGGCAAAACTCGTTTTCTATATATTTATATATAATACACAAATTAAAGACAAAAATAATAATAGTTTGGTAAATTAACAAAACTCTTTTCTTTTCTTCGCACTTCTCTTGAGATCAAAGATGACTTATATGAGATAACGAAAAACCATTGATAGAGCCAGGATACTGTTGTCTACCTTCAAGGATTCTTTAAGAGTTGAGTGCGAGAAGAGAGCAAAAATGCTCTGCTACCTAGGTCAAAGGCTTCAAAGCTGACAATGCCTACGACTACAAACTGATCCTGGATGAATGTGGCACTCACGCTGCCCTTGCGGTTGTTTGCAAGCTGAGTGTTAATTGACCCAGAGCACGATGACCTCTGATTCACCCTGGTCACCACCTCTTTGAAGGTACGAGAATTGAAAGCCCAAGGTTGGTGTCTCCGGGGAGCAACATGAGGCACCAAAGAAGTAGTGTTTCACACTTTGGCAACGATCATGCGGCTGGAATGGACGGGAGACCCATGAAGAGAGGTGATCGCAACAGCTGCTTCCTCAACACGCCGAATGTGAAAAAACCCGACGCAAGTCCCATTCCTGCTGCGTTTTGATGGCAGATCTACCCAAGAGAGTTGGGGGGTAGGGGGTGGGGGCATCGGGGATCGGGAGGGAGAGGAGGGATCTTCCCTTTACAACAACAAACTGTTCCAAACACGTTAATGAGTTAAAACAAAAGCACAAACCACATTTTAAACAAACATAACATAAGAAATAAGTTCAAACAACATTAAGTGTATATAACAACTTCTTTTTTGTAAGAAAAACACGACTGATCGAGTCTTGACCGAATTTAGAGTTACACTGAGTTTTAGACTGATTTCCACTTACCAAACTCAGTGCTTAAGTTCCATTGAGTTCCCGAGTTCTACAAAACAGATTTCTTTTGACTGAGGAAGGTGTTTAATGTCGAAATCTTTTGCAAGCCTAAAGCTCTTAAATTGTCATGCTATTTTGATCTTATGTATGCTTTGCTCCAGAACCAGAAGCACTTTTCTTGCATCTCTATTTGATTTTTTTTAACATGCTAGTGCAAAGTTATCATTACGTGGAGGATCGAAGCTGTTGTTAGAACTCAACATTAAAAGTAAGATTTTTCGTAAGTTATTTACTATTTGTTTAATATGATTTTTGCAGGTTGATATTCTTGAAGTTTTTTGTGTCACTATTAGGTGGCTACCGCAATTTTGTAGTACGGGAATATTATCCTCTTCTTCTTTAAATGTTTTCTACCATCATTTCCATTAATGTTCTTCAGTGAAATGTTTTTTTTATATATTTTTTTATAGGAAAATACTGCAACTCAAGTCTTCAATTCTCAAGCATTCTTGAAGATGCGCTCTCGGTCAACCAACAGACCACCAGAACCAATGGTGATGTCATGCAATTCAAGACATGGATAGCTTATGAATTGATATTGTTTTCTAGTTGCTAACTGTTGTTGCAACTATTTTATCTCACTCAATTCATCCCTCTTAATATCAATAGTTATATACGATAAATAGAATGAACAAAATGCTCTTCTAAATGAAGAGTGCTATTTATTTCTCTTCTAAATGAAGAGTGCTATTTATTTTTTTTCCTACAGTTATCATGTCCATTCACTATTTAATCGTGGTGTGATGGCTATCTAAATGGACAATATATGTTTTCTTGGTCTTATACAGATATCCCAGTTCTTAGACACTCAAGGGTTCTTGGATTATCTGGAGAGAGGAGTTGGTTCAGATGAAAGACATAATAACCTCCTTGACAGGCTGCAAGATGCAATTGGAAGGGGTCAAAATCCTAGTTCAGTTCTACCCACATCTTTGTTAAATCCTGAAATTGTAACAATATCAGATCCTGGTGTGGGAATATCAGGTAAATTTGATGGAACCATTTGTATAATTCTCAACAGTAGAGCATTTACAAAGGATTAAAAGTCTAAGATACTTTGAGTTGGATGTTATTACATTCATACTCTACTTGTGTTTTTTTTTTCAGGATCAGGGGCAAAATATACTTATGATAGGTTCCCTTTGAACATTAGAACTGAGGAGGAAGAAGAAAAGAGGAAGCAGATTCTTGCAGCAGCTAGTGGGGCTTTTGAATACTCAGGAAAGCATACTCCTAGGTAGTTATAATGTTTACTTGCAGGGCTATGTGTATGTACACAGACTGAGTATATATGCAAGTACAGACATTGCCTGTCATATATGCATGCATGTTCCAGCATAGCTGTACGGTTCTTAATTTGTATTCCCTCTCTGTATCAGTTCACCTTCTGTGCGGACAGTTAAAGATTCCAAAGTAGACAGTCTTAGTCCGATGGAGAGGGCTGTAAGTTCTTTTGCGTTATAGTTATGATATGCCAGTAGCGTTTGGGGACTTTAAGTTCATGCTAAATTATGTGTTTTACAGGCAGAAAGAGAGCGCATGGTTTTGGACATACAGGTTAAGCTGCAGGTACTGTTTGATTGTCTTTCCCCTCTGCCTTATTTAATTTTTTAACTGCATCTCTCCGGGTCATACAGATGTTGTATCTTCAGTGATATCAGTATTGGAGCTTTGGATTGAATAAATTCTCTTGCTCCGTTTGGCTATCTCTATGAACAGTTCTTTTATTGTATCTTCTAACTTGTATGGTTCTTAATTTGAAGTCATCTTTTAATGCTGTAATTTTTGTATTATCTCAATAAAATATTATGATCATGAGATGTCAATACTGAACTTGTTCGTTAGCCGGATTTGATTATTAAGGTTTGATTTTCAGCATGAGGATACTTAAGTGTTTCCATTCTTTACCATTTAGGAGAAAAATGAAATGAGTAAATAAAATGCTCTTAGTTCTTAACTGGAATAAACAAAACTCTCTTAGTTCTTAACTGGTTATCTGATTTGCATGAGTTACAACTGTACAGGTCATTCAGTTGAGAAGGTAATATCACGTAGTGTGGTTTCTAACGTTGATGCCAAAATTTGAACATAAGTCATTTTTCCTGAACTCTTGTGTTTTGCTAAATTGGATTTTTCATGCGTACACACACAGAATTAGGTTTCTACTTTTTATTTGTGAATATGGTTTTAATGGCTGGGGTTTACTTTGATGTCGAACAGGGCTTGTGGCTGCGCCTTCTGAAATTGGAAACAGCTGAAGATCCACTTTCATCCTTTGAATATGGCACGATCCTTGGTATGCTTCTACAATACATAAACTCTTGTGTTATCAATCGGAATTTGATACATTGCGTGCTTTTGAAGGCCCTGCCTATCAATAGCTAATAATATATTGGTTTTGCAGCTTTGATTGAGTCTGACGCAGAGGGGATTGGTGGAAGTGGGTTTGTTGAATGTATAAGAGAGCACATACATTCCGTATGTTATTCTTAAAACCATAAACTTAAGAACTTACTCACAGCTTTAAGCTAACTCTGTTTTGGTTTTTGCTGTCAGGGCTGGCACTGCCAATTAACTGATGAACAGTTCATTGCAGTCAAAGAATTGGTATGTAAATGTAGTTTAACTGAAGTTCTCACATGAAATCATATGATATAGGGCTTAGCGTGATTTGTCGAAACTTTGAAGTATTGAGAGGTTAAACTGACCATTTTCTGACATTCCATTAGGTTTAGTGAATCAATATTCTTCGTTATGCAAGCCATAATATAGCCATATCTTCATTTATGTAGAAATATAAGAGAGTTTGTGATGTATAGAGGTAAGGGGAAATGTAGAAAACCACCCTCAACCATGTGATTTTGAACTCACCACCACTTCTAACTAAAAACAAGGTGTGAGCCACTTTGGAGTTGCAACTAAAGTAAAAAAGGATGGGATATTTGACTGTTGGATTACGCCATCGTGATGTCATTTGTGCTCATCCTCCTTTGTTGGATCTGTGCCACGCTCGCCCTTTCAGTGCTTCGTCCTTGCACCCCTTTGCTCGTTTCCTCCCTCCTAAAGATCCGGCAAAGCAAGCTACTATCTTGTGCCGACGACATAATTTCCACGATGACAACCTCTCGTTGGCGATTTAGAGCTGGTCACTCCCATTGTTAGCCCCTTTTGTTTTAAGTGCATCCCCAATCCTAGGCCGAGAAGACATCCACAAGTCAAAGCCGCACCATGGTAAACTTCTGATTGGTAGGGTTTCAAGTGAGGGAGTAATGATGTCATGTTGATGTCATTTCCCCCTAACTTAGTTTTATTGTAAAATTTATACAAAGACTATTTGACTTTTCACTTTATTTTTAAGGGTTAATTGTCAAACACTACCCTAAAGTATGGTCCACGACAACAAAAATATCTTTTCTTTTGTCCACGATTTTAAGGTGCACTATAGTATTGTCCACCATCGTTTTGTGGGAAACAACGAATTACAACTTCGGATTATTATTCTGATAACAATCATCATTTTGCAGTAGTTTTGTGGGAAATTCATAATGTATTCAATAGTTTTGTGGACAATTCATAATGCATTCAATAGTTTGTGGGTAACTACATTTTTAACAAACGGCGGTGGACAATACTTTGTGCACCTTAATAGCGTGGACAAAAGAAAAGGTAGTTTTTGACAATTAACCCCAAGAAATGAGAAACTCTCGCTTGAAATTACAAGTTGTGGAAGTCTTGACTCATGGCAAATCCCATGAGAACTATGTCAAGGTGAGCCCGTTGAAGTTTGCTCATCCCATCCCGGATGACCTATTTTAGAACCCTCTAACCATAATAACGTGATCGGTTTATTAAGATTACCCCCAAACCCTTTTTACCGTAATAACATGATCGGATTATGAAAATCATGTTGGGAGAAAACTGTTAGAGATGGAAAGAGAGTTGAGTTTGAATTGTTTAACAATATCAGTTAGGATTTGTCTAGTAGATTTCGTATTCAATTACGATTGATTTAATGTTCTTGTATATATTCATTAGAAGTTTTTACAAAATATAAGATTGTAAAGCTAGAAAATATGAAAAATATATTGATGAGAACTTGATGTGGAGAACAAGAGTAGGTCTGTATTTATAGAGAGGAAAGCTAACATCTAGCCACCTCTTTGATGGAGAAACCCTAATTACTTCATTCAATATAAATGCAATTCTCAACTACTCATCAGTAATATGTATTCTAACTCTCCGCCCGCGTGAAAGTCGGATAACCTGACAAGACTTGCACGTATGTGAGAAAACAAACATCATTTGGTTATAAGCTTAACAAACGCGTCATTAGGCACAGTTGGAACTAAACTTTACCGATGCACCCTTTGACATCCCAGAAAGGAGACTAGTTGGCTACACATGGGGGGTGGACCAACTGCCACACTCTTGGATACCACATCTGAACTCCAAACTACTACACATGGGTAGCATAACTCTAATATCACAACACCAAAGACAGTCCAACAGTAAACAAAAGGTGACTGAAAACTTGTAGGAAAACTTAATTAAGTTCATTCGTGTGTAGTTCTTCTTGTGGCGAATGTGAGTCACTTCGTGCTCAGAACACTTCATCGTTTGGAGAGACTACTCGTCGGCAACGTCTGGATTCAAGGGACTGCAAACGTCTAGATTTAAGGGACCACAAATCAACTTGTAACGACTAGAATACCGAGAGGACACCAGGCCTTGGATTTTCCGTAGTGTGAAGCAACACCCACATTTTTATGCCTAGTAGGAAAAAAATGTTGAAAAGAGACTCCAACTTGGGACGTGTAAGAATATCTGTAAATACAAAATTAACTAAGCTATATTGATTTACATCTGAATCAAATCCCTATTTGAGAGCCAAATTGTCTATACATCAAACCACTAACACATGATAATTCGAGCAATTTGTAAAGTGATTGAGGTCTGAATTCAGCAGCACATCTTTTTTATTTTATATATTTTAAATACCATGGACTGTATCTGTGCTCCATCAGCTTTGACTATTCTCATACTCCTTTTAATTTGTCTCATTTGGTCTTTCTATATTTTTCCATCATTGGAAATCTTATTCATGCTTATGTTCAGCTTAAAACGGCAATCAGTCGTGCAACCTCTCGGAATGATTTATCAACCATTAGAGATGCTCTCGAAGTCTCGGCTGAAATGTATAAAAAGGATGTTAATAATGTGCGAGACTATATCCAGCGCCACCTAATGTCTATATCTATCTGGGAGGAATTACGGTATATGTTTTACTAGTCCATTGTTGTTTATATTTCTCTCTCCTCTCTTTCCCTCAGAGTTTGTTTCGGGAAGTTAACTAACTGTATCATATATGCTTTTTTTTGTTATCTACTCTGACTTTTAGGGAAATGGTAATGATATATGTGGGCTTAGGATATGATAGTTAAGGTTGATATTTCAATGTGTTTTGGGTCTGGAATTGTAGTTGGCAGTGAGAGAAATTCAAATGCCATTAAGAAAATTTGTGTGAACTCAATGTTGTGGCTTTATCACCAAGAGAAATCTTGTAAAGTTCCTGGATCCTTGAATTTGGAGCATCCCACTTTCTCTCAACTCACAGTGTTTGACTGTTGATTAACAAACACGGGTGTAGTGATATTTCTAGGGCTTCATATGTATATGAGAACCCTACAGTATAGCCAAGACAGGGAGAATAGGAAATATAGAAACCCTAACGTCACAGACACCAGGGGTTTCCTATGCTGGTCCTAGGGATCTTGGGTGTCGCATTAGAGAAATGGGTATTACCCACCCAGGTACATATCTGTAAATAAGCTGGTAACAACGTGGTTCATAATTCAATTATTCTCTAACTAGTTCCGAAATACAAAAGTTACGTAGCTTGCATAGACTACCAAGCTCAGGGGTTAAGCAACCAGTCTTGGGGCCATGGAAACTTGGGCATCCATTTCTTACATCACTGACCACAAAAGCTTGAGACAGACCTCCAAAGTGGACCCATAGATATCCCAAAGCCCAACTAGTTAGTAGCTCGATCACTGTAAAAAAACTAAAATACACTTAGTAGTGCTTAGTTCTCCACATAGATTCCTATTCAAAATAACTAAGTATGAGTAACACTGTAGAAAAACCAAAATGCAATTGGTATTAAGGTTCATAAGCTATTACTCCTGTCCATTGAAATAATTCATTTGACTTGTGACCTAGGGCTAGGGATTCGAGTGATAAAAACTAGTTTTAATTTTATGCAGGCAAGTTATCTTGGTATCTTTGTTTACTTAAGAATGCAAGTTAGCGGTTCTTTAAATTCTGCTGCATCTCTATTATGTCAGGAATGGCTAATCTATAATCGAATCTCCACCTGCAGGTTCTGGGAAGGCTATTTTGACTATCTGATTGACCTTTCTTCAAACAAGTAAGATATTTATCGTTCTATTCTGGAAGAAAAAAATTTGTTTGCTTGTAAATGGGTTGTAATTTTCCGTAGATATAGGTAGTCGTACACAATTGTTAAATGTCTTATCCTTCATTTGCAAGCACATGGTATGCATCTTTTTGCAGCTCCTCGTTGAACCTGGTGTACATTTGGTGGGATCTACTGAAATAGAACCTATGTTTTATTGATAATGTACCACATGCATGAATGTCAAGTTTTTCCAGTATTTTGTGAATCATTTTTACCTTTTTAGTTGGTCTGCAAGTCAAATGATGGTGGATTATGTTGACATTCGTGTATTTGTTGTTTGTTCATCTGTGGTGGTATAACAGATTAGCAACACCGATGAACTAGATTCTTGACAATGCTAACACAATTTCCTCCATTTTAATATTTTGAAAATTATAGGGTATATTATATAAGCAAAATAATCATGTCATAAAATGCTGATATTGTTTTGGAAACACTTGACATTAATTAATGTTTATATCCCGCCCAAAAATAGGAAATGCTTCACAAGTCAAGCTTTCATTTTCTCTGATTTTCATTGTGGCAAATAATTATACAAGAATAGCAAGTATATGATTACTGCCTGTATCTAGAAATGAAGGCCATGGGAAAAGCAAATTCTGATAGAGGCAAAATGAAACTTTTGCTGAACTTGGGTGATGCTTACGAGGAGCTACAATACTGGGGATAAATAGAAATAAAAGGAGAGAATCTAGGGAAGGCCTTATGTATGTGTTGGCTGGTAGTAGTGGTAAAAGTACCTTTGAATGGGGTTGTGGACTTTGAAGGGGGTAAAAGCACCTTTGTAGGGACTCTAATTACTACCATAATCTAGGGAAGGCTGTATGTATGTGTTGGCTTGTACAACATTCAATGATGTAGCTAAAACTACGTAAGTAATAAAACAGTTTTTATTCTAATGCTAGTGCCTAACTGTTTTTATGATGCTTTTTGTGGACTTCCTTTCTACTTGTATGATCCCTACTTTATTTCTTGTGAAATACTCCATTACATGCTGAAAAACAGTGAATGTTGTAGAAAAAACTGGACGATGAGCTACTTATTAAGATCAGAGATGTGCCTTACATTATGTGCTTTTTGTCATAATCTGTGATAATAAGGTGTAGAAATTCTCTACTATCTTTTGTATCTGTGTGTGCTTAGTTGGATCATTACATCATTGCATCCTCCATAATATTTTCTTTCTCTTTGAAGTGAAATACCTAGCATATATAATGTTCTCTTGCCTATGCTAGAAATGTAAAGGTAAAGAGAAGAGAAAGGAAAGTTGCTGTTCCCCTTTCCAATTCCAAGAATCAGGACAATACGTGTTTTATTTTAATGTTTATCTTAGCAAGGAATTATTGCTGGATTGGAGTGCTTTCGTTCATCATAGCTATTTTCTGTACTAATCATCTTTCTTTAGACAAGGAGCAATACTTCCAATAATTTATTCCATAATAGTACGAAAAAGAATTATTAGTTGTGTGGTGTGGGTGGAAATGGCCTTAGGGGTATTTTGTTTATACCAGTCTCTTGTAGCCATTGGATAGTGAAGCGAGTGGGTAATTTTCCGTTGTAGGGTTATGACCAGAATATGATAAAATCGGAGACAGAAGTCACTGAAGAAAATGAATTAGTTAAATGAGCCTATGGTGTGTGGTTGAGAGAGCTGAGCATGGCAGAAGATAAAAAGAGTGTAGTGTAGAGAGAAAGACACGAGTACTGTAAACGTGGATCATTCATTGAAGTTAGATCTTGTTTGTTCTTTGGTTGTTTATAACTGGTTTTTGCATCTCTGTTTCTGTCAGTCTCTACAAATCCACTCTTATAACAATGTTTTTTTTATCATAGTTCGGCCAATTATGCAACTCTGGTGACTACTCAACTAATTGTGGTGGCATCCCACATGGTAGTGCTCTCCCTCCCTTCATCTCCTGTCTTTTATTACTGCATCAGAGTTAATTATTCAAGCTTTTGAGTACTGATTTGTTTTAATGCCATAATGTAGGCTGGTTTAGGACTTCCTGATACTGATGCGTGGTACATTATTGAAGCTATAGCAGACAAAAACAACATTGGATACAAACAGTTTGTAAGTGATTTTTTTTTTGTGGTCCTAGCTTCTGCTTGAAATCTGAAGTTTATTTATTTTCGATAATGAGCAGTTTTATTTAGAGGTTTCTTTGTATGGCTTGGGTAGTCTTGTAAAAGAGGAATTATTATTCAATGCGTGAATACAAGAAAGTATTTCCCTTCTCTTTTTGAATTTTATTTATTTAATACGGAATATGAGTTCCTTTATTCAATAGTCTACAAGTGTTTTCATTGGGTTTATTATGTATGATATCCTGGTGCCCTAATATGCCTGGACTTGAGGCTTATATGTATGCTACATAATATTTTGGTGAATTATATATAATGGATGTATTGATGCTTGCCTTGGCAAGATGCTATTTTTGATATGAGACTCTTATTAAAGTGCAACTGTATCGAATAAGTAATTCTACATAAAGTAATAGTCACTGAATGACATCAATAGATTGGAGTACCAAGTCTATGCCAATTTCATAGTTTACTATGCTTCTCCATGTTGAAACTCAAATTAAACCGACAGCTGAATTTATTTGGTTTAAATTTCAATGCTGAAATCCTCCTCCACCAATGTGCTTCAGATAAAACTCAGAGGGTTTTTATCACACATCCAGCAACTACGTGTTGGTTATTGGGGTATCTTTGCGAGTAAAGTCCAATTGATGCCTTCTCATGGATTGGCATCTCCACGTCCAAAAGAAGTTAAAGATGAGTACGAGCAACCCACTGAAGCTACTGGTGTTGGAAGAAGCTGGGTTCAGAGCATGTTTAGCAGAGATACAGCGTCAAGGGCAAATTCTTTTAGCCGGGTTGGGAAATGGGCCTCTGACGATGGTATGCGGTTTCTTAATATTAGGCACCATATATTCAGTTAAATAATAATAAAAATAACCCTACATTATGTTCTATTAGACAACTGTGGCTTATTTTCATTTTGGATTCAGCTGCAAATGAAGGTGGAACTCCCAAACAAGATTTATTGGCTACTGGACAGAAGAAAATTCAAACAAGTGTTCGCATTCTTAGGGGTCATACCGGTGCCATCACTGCTCTACATTGTGTAAATAGAAGAGAAGTATGGGATCTGATTGGTGACCGTGAAGATGCTGGTTTCTTTATTAGTGGAAGCTCAGACTGTTCGGTAAGCTATCCATATCTTTATTTTATTTAAACCCACAATGACTTCATACACATTGTTTGAAAAGTGTATTCTATTATACCTACCATTTGGGAACCTGTTTTATGAAGAATGTCATTCGTGTGATATTTTGACATCAGCGTTCTTAGTGATGAACTTGCAGTGCTGTTGACAGCTTTTTACATCATGAGTCTCATGGCCAAGCTCAGCTTGACTTGGAAATAGTTTATGATAGTAATATTTCATCGTCAAACTATCATATGATCTACTGAGTTTTTGTCGGTAGCTTCACTTAAGTGTCTGCTTTAGGAATGCTAAGAGTCCTACATTGAAAAGATGTGAATCCATACACCACTTGATGCATCTTGGAGCCTTCACCTAATAGCTAGAGCTTTTAGGTGGGTTGGACTTATCAGAACTTGGTGGCATTCCCTTGACTTACACCCCACGGGCCAAAGGCTCATCTACCGTTCCACATGCAGTCCTACATAAGCCTCTCAATCTGGGTTGCACATAAGGAAAAGTGTTAGTACCATAGCGAAAAGATGTGGATCCGCACACACTTGATAAGCATCTTGGGGCCTTCACCTATTAGCTTAAGTTTTAGGTGGGTCAGGCTGTAACGAGGAATTATGCATATTTTCGACAGTTCATGTTCATATTTACATTTTTTTTACAATTGTGCAGGTTAAAATTTGGGATCCTAGTCTTCGTGGTTCTGAACTTCGGGCGACTTTGACAAGGCATACAAGGTTCTCATAGATATAAGTGAATATATGTACTTCATTTACTGCTAAATGGGGTTGCCTTTTGGTTAATAGAATCATACTTCCATCATCTCTTTTGTCTTGTCCAGAACTGTCCGTGCAATAAGTTCTGATCGAGAAAAGGTGGTATCAGGATCTGATGATCAATCTGTTATTGTGTGGGATAAACAAACATGTCAGCTACGAGAGGATCTAAAGGGTCATGATGGACAGGTTTGCTTTTCTGCATAATTGTTCATTGTATTATAATTGGGTACAACATTGCTTGTAAAGAAATAAAAACCATTAGAAACTAGGAACCAACAATAACCATTAGATTATAATTTTTAAAGACTTAGATTCGCTCATTTATTAATCGCATTTTTGTAATTTCAAACCATTGATCGTCAAAATGGAGGCTTAGATTTAAAAAATAAATCATTATTGGCATGAGGCTCCTGCAACTACCGAAACTGCTCTCGTGCGTTAGGTTGATTTAGGGATCAAAGATGCACAAATTTGGAGCTGGATTGTCCAAAATTGTTCTTGACATACTTCCTCATCGCACGAATAAGGATATGTGGAGCTACTTGCGTCGATTCTATTATCAGGATAACTCGGCCCGTCTGTTATAGTTATACTTGGAGTTGGATATCTCCAACTTTCAACAATGATCCCTCTCTATTGAGGATTACTATTCGGCTCTCCTAGTCCTTTAGTCCGAGTACATGGATATATCTCTAACTGTTATGGCTACATATTTATTGTTGGTTGTTCAAGGAAGCATGTTGGGTCAATAACAAAGCATGTTCATGATGCGCCTTCTAGAGTTTGAGACTGTTCGGTCTTCGCTGCTCAATAGGGTCTCTGTCCCCTCTCTTGATATGTGCTTTAACGGGCTTTTTTCTAAGGAGCAATGCACGTTGGAACAGGGTTCCTCTCCTGTTGCCTATACTGCTAACCACTGTTGCCAGGCCCCCATCTGGCCCTTGAGGCACGAGTAATGTCAAATGCTAAAATTGCCATCAACTTGGTTATTTCGCGAGTCAATGCAAACTCTGCAAATATTGCAATAGGCCTGATAACACTATCGGGACCTGTCTCGCCGCCAGAACCTTGCATATCTTGCTGGCGTCTCCACTGATGTGCCTCCTGCTACTCCTCTGAGTTAGTTCCTCACTCCAAAACTGGTAGAGCAAATGACCGTTTCTGCTCTTGAGTCGCAATCCTCACTCTACAGATGCTGCAAATCTTTATCTTCGGCAATTACTTGGTTTATGGATTCTGATGTAGCAAATCATATTTTGTTCAATAGTCATGGGTATCATAATATTTGCAATTATGAGGGGTCTTCTTGGGTAGAAACAACTAATGATAGTTAGTTTCCCATTACGGTTGTTGAGTTTATCTCTCTGAAGATTAAGGACCTTTTAGTCCGTCCAAAATTTTCCACTAACTTGCTCTCTGTTGGACTATTTATTTTGCTCTCTGTTGTACAATTTATTGATGAGAACTATGATGTTAACTTTTCTTGTGGTGGTTGTGTTGTGGAAGATCAGGAGTCGGGGGAGTTGATAATCAAGGTGTTTAGGATTGGATGTCTTTTTCCTTTACGGTATTCTAAGTCAGTTTTGCATGTGAAAAAAAACTCTAGGTAGGGGTATGACATAAGCATATTGGCCACCCTAACTTTAAAGTTGATAATTATCTGTTTCAAACTGCATTTTGGGCGATATAATTTCTATTTCTTCGTCTATTGAGTGTAATGTTTGTAAGGTGAGAAAAAGTAAGACTTGTGTTTCCTTTACATGGAAGTCGTGCCTCTCAATGTTTTGAAATTTATCATAACGAGGTTTGAGGGATTATACTAGTCTTGATTTCACCCTTTCTATCAATACTTGTCACGTTTATTGATGACCATAGTTCATTTATTTGGATGAATTTTCTCCGTTCCAAGGATGACGTGTTTTCAAAAACTAGGGTTTTTCTTGTCTATATGGAAAATCAGGTCTCTACATGCATTAAATTTTTTTGTACTGATTTGGGTGGTGAATACATATCTAATTCCGTTCGTGCTTTTTTATTTATTTCTTTGAGCGTTATTGCTTAACATTCATGCTCCAAAACTCCTCACCAAGATGAGGTGGTGTAACATGATTATAAGGTTTGGATATGTTAGAGAGAGCTCTGACCTCGTTGTAGAGAACTAAATAGTTTATTCAATTCTCAATTCGTAAATAGTTTATTCTTCTCTCTTGGTACATATAACCAATGAGGTTTCCTAATCCTATTGTAACTTTAATTGTAAACTGCTCAACTTACCTATTCTTAATACAACTTGAACTAAAAGACATTAATTAAAAAGGAAATAAAATAATTAAAAATCCAAAAGCCAAACCCTTTGGTCGGTTGTCTAACCGGCCAGCAACTTTGGTGGTGGGTTTATCCCACCTTGTGCGGGCCGTAACATCACTCCTCCCTTGCACATGACGCTTGACCTCAAGCATATAAGATGGATCCGTGTCCTTGCGGGCAGCTCCGTCCTCGTCCTCATCAATTCCAATTAGAAATATTTTATACACTTGTGACCCGGACCGTATGCTTCATCTTCACTACGGGCTTCGTCAATATTGATTTGTGCTGCAGTCAAAGCCTTGGTCTGCCCAACAGTTTCCTTAGCTTTAGGAATTGGATTCCCAATTTCAGCAGTCGATAGAATTCCAAAAACATGCTCTGGTTGGCCAACTTGTGCAAAGACAGAGATAGAATCTTTACCCTTGTTCTCCTTTGACTCGCCAAGGGCAGCCTGTGACAGATGCAACAACCTCCGATCACCAGGGTTCACTTTAGCAGTCTCCTCAGCCTTGACTGCGACACCGCAGAACTCCATGAATAACGGCACAGAAGAAACTAGGGTTTCTTGTTGCTGTCCACTCGCCGCGGAATTCTCCTCCTATCGGTTCGTCGGTGCTTTGCTGGACAAGGAATTGATCCGGACTGCCAGTGCTTTGAATTGAGCATGGAATTGCGCCTCCGTCTTGGCCCGATCAGCAGCATATGCTGCCAAATATTCATCGAACCGATCAGCATCATATGCTGCCAAAAATTCATCGAGCTTTTGCTCCAATGACTTCTGTGGCTCCATAACGCTCGGCTCTGATATCACTTGATAAGGTCCTTATTCCGGATCATGTTATAGCGCCGAATTTGCTGCTGTAATGGTGGATGATTTGAGCTCGTTTAGAGAGAGCTCTGACCTCGTTGTATTTAGTTCATTTAATTCCTAATTCGTAAATAGTTTATTATTCTCTCTTGGTATAGCCAAGGAGGTTTCCTAATCCTATTATAACCTTAATTGTAAAATACTAAACTTACCTATTCCTAATACAACTTGAACTAAAAAACATTAATTAAAAGGGAAATAAAATAATTAAAGATCCAAAAGCCAGACGCTAGGCCGACTGTCTAACCGGCCAGCAGCTTTGGTGGTGGGTTTATCCCACCTTGTACGGGCCGTAACACGCGAGAACCGTCATCTCTACGATGTTGTTCGAATTCTCCTCATAAAATTCTTTATTCATCCTCGATTCTGGGTGGAACCCTTGTTTAAGCTGCTTACTCGATCACTCTCAGGTCTTGGGTTTTGAATCTCCTTATTTTCGATTTCATCGGAAGTATCCCTTGTACTCTTCCCTTCGTTTTTGTGAGTAGTGTGTGTGTGCAACATTTGCATATGACTGTTCGTTACATTTTGCGTTATCTTTTAGGCACATTGACTACAAAAATTAATTTTCCTTCAGCCACTTAACTTCATCACTTGGCATGTAGTGTTGTTGATTGGGTGGGTTGCGTGGATGCTAGACTATGTAGGATGAGTCGTGTGCTCTTGGGCCGTGGCTATATTTCTTGGAATTGTAAAAAGTAAGACTGGGTCTTTAAGTGTCTCAAACGTGTTATGAGATTGTCTAGTTGTCTGGACTATTATCTGAGTTGGGATTTCTATCACCTAGGGCTACTCCGTTTCATATGGACAATAGCAGTGCTATGCATATTACAACCCGCTCTATAACAATGCACCAAGTATATTGAGACGAATTGTCACTTTATCCATGGTGCATATAATTCTCGCGCGCCCTACCTTCCGAATGTACCCCCGAATCTCTAATTGGCTGACATCTTTACTAAAACGATTCCTTGCCAATGTCATCGGTTGCATGTAGACAAATTGTTATTGGTTAATCAATCCACACCAATTTGAGGGGGTGTCGATACAGATCATTTGGCCTATAGCCTTTTTTTAAGTTATGAGTAGCATGTATATGTGGTCTTGTACATACATGTGTGTGTATATAGGCCCTTTCCGTTATAAATGATCCTTATGTTGTAAATAAGGTACAATAAAATGTAATATAAGGAACAAAAAATGTAGGCTTAATTGCTAATAACTACAAAAAGTTTTGTCAAACTACACTGAGTTTAAAAGTGGACAAAAACATACAATAGTATTGTTCACAGTCTTCTATTAAAATAATGAACATAATATTTTGTTCTGTTAACCCCTACATGATATGTGGACGATACATATAGCATTGAAACGTATTGTGATCGAAACAGACAAAACATTTTGTAGCTGTTAGCAATTAACCCCAAAATGTCTGTTAACCCCTACATGATATGTGGACGATACATATAGCATTGAAACGTATTGTGATCGAAACAGACAAAACATTTTGTAGTTGTTAGCAATTAACCCCAAAATGTAATACCGAATTTTGGGTTTAAAAAGTCTGAAATGTCAACTACAAAATTCTGTTACAACTTTGAACCCAAAATTCAGGTTATATATAAATTTAAAATGTTGTAAAACGTACCCTAAGGAACAATAAAATGGAATACCGATTTTTCGGTTTAAATATACACTGTATTTCGGGTTCACGTATGTTACAAAATTTTGTAATTGATATTCCAGAATTTTTAAACCCAAAATTTGGTGTTCCATTTTTTGTTCATTATTTTACATTTTATTGTTCGTGATCTACAACATAATGATTCAATTACAACGGATTATATCCCTATATATATCCACTGTGAACCGCCTTTATTGTGGAAATTATAGATATGAAAAATAGATGGAGGAGATGAAACGGCGATTTTTTGACGTTTTAGCTCTACTGTAGCGTATGTTGACCGTTATTGTAGCGCGTGTTGACCACGATTGTAGCGCACTCATGCAAAGGTGGTGGAACCTCATATGAAAGGGTGTTTGAACTTTACATGTAAAGGTGTTGGAGCCCTGCATGTATAACCGTTGGAACTTTACATCCTTACTCGCAAGAGTGTTGGAACCTTACATGTGTAACCATTGGAACCTTACATCCTTACATGGAAGGGTGTTGGAACCTTGCATGCAAAGGTGTTAGAACCTTAGATTTATAACCATTAGAGCCTTACATCCTTACATGGAAAGGTGTTGGATCAGCTTGATCTAATGGCCCAGATTGATTTGAAGTGGTCTGTACCCATATATATATATAGGTAAACACTCCATGGTAAACTAATTCTTATTTTGTAAACTATAAACCAATCTAGGCAATTAGATTGAGTATAATAGATGGTCCTGATTTAAAAAAAAAATCATCAATAACGTTAAATATGAAGAACTTTGAATTTATTTTTATTTGAAACCCCTCTATAAAACATGGGCTGTTGGATCCATTTGATCTAATGATCTATTGGTTTACAGTTAACAAAATAAGCTTTGTTTACCATAGAAAGTTCCCCTATTATATGATTGCGACAAGCTAATCCATGTCATCCATCTTTGTAGGTCAGTTGTGTTCGTATGCTGTCTGGTGAACGTGTGCTTACTGCTGCGCATGATGGAAGTGTGAAAATGTGGGATGTTAGAACTGATGCTTGTGTGGCAACTGTTGGTCGTTGCTCTAGTGCGGTTTTGTGCATGGAGTATGATGACTCCACAGGAATCTTGGCTGCTGCTGGTAGAGATAAGTATGTAAATCAAAACCTGAATCTTGCATTACTGCTATGCTTATTTGCATACTGTTATAGAATAGAATTAGTATTGGCTTACACATCGAGTAGAAGTGAAAGTAATTCCGTTTTCAGTTTGGCAAATATTTGGGATATTCGTGCGGGTCGGCAGATGCACAAGCTTTCAGGGCATACAAGTTGGATTCGGTGAGCTAATGGATTATGGAATATTGCTTTTCTCTTTTCTATAATTTTTATTTCTTAATGGATTCTGGAAAGAGTAATGTCTTAACTTATTTGTAAATATTGATCATGCAGATCAATTAGAATGGTTGGAGATACCGTAATTACTGGTAGTGATGATTGGACGGCAAGAATGTGGTCAGTTTCCCGGGGAACATGTGATGCTGTTCTAGCATGCCATGCGGGTCCTATATCATGTGTTGAGTATTCAGCATCAGACAAAGGAATAATAACAGGTTACAACATCTCCTCGCATGCCTTCCTAAATCGGTTTGTTCTCTCGAAAAAAGCTTAGTTTTATAAGAACTAGAAAAACAACAGAAGTTATTGTTGGCTATGCCAGCACGGGTTGCACCTTCTATCTAGATGCTGAGTCCATTTAGTATCCAATTTTACTAATGGTGGAATGTGACAAAAATGTTGTCATTACAAGTTGGGTGTAGATACTGTTTTGAAATTTAGTTCTTAAAGGCCTTTCCTGAAATCTTCTTGCTGTTACAAAGTGATCAGCATATTTAGAATTAGAAGCTGAATAACTATGGGCAGAACTGGAGAAGAATATTGACCATTTTCTTTAATAAGATGGTTGGTGCTGGAACAAATGACTCCATTCCATGATAGGTGTCCTAGTTTCCTTAACTGGATTACCCAAAATAATTCCAGTTTCTATGTAAGAGATTAGTTATACATGAGTTGCCAATAATGTTCTATATATGAGTTGTTTATAACCACCTGGTGGGTTAACGCACGGGATAATTAGGGTGTGTGGGGGAAAGTTAAACATTATTTCCTTTAGTCCTTAATTTTAGGGAAAAAAGTCAATTAATATACTTATGTGGAACAGAGGTAGGGTGTTTCCTGTTTCCTCACATGCAATTTATTTGAACATCTAAACTAGAAATTAACTCGCATCGATGGTTTTTTTTATACCTGTACATGTAAGTTATCCTTTTATTAAACTATGTCAGAAATTTCTTTGGCGAATGATTTTATATCATTTAAGTGTCAAAGGACAGTTAAACTCAGAATGGATGTGGTTTGAGACATATTGCTTTTATTCCAGGTTCAACTGATGGGCTGCTTCGATTTTGGGAAAATGACGAAGGTAAATTCATTTGCGTTCCCAAAGGAATTTCTTTAGGGATGGTGAAAACAGTATTTTTCGAACATGTAATGTGATATTCTGCTGTTGAGTGAAAGCGGAATGTTGACATTGACTTTGCACTGGATGCAGGGGCAGGAGGTGTAAGGTGTGTGAAGAATGTTACCATTCATAGTGCTGCTATTGTATCAATCAGTGCTGGAGAACACTGGTTAGGAATTGGAGCAGCTGATAATTCAATGTCTCTCTTTCACCGGCCTCAAGAGAGACTGGGTGGCTTCTCTAACACTGGATCAAAAGTGGCTGGATGGCAACTTTACAGAACACCACAACGAACTGCTGCTGTGGTATGTCTTTCATTTGCATGTGCATAATTCTTTGTTTTAATATGTATTGTGCTTCTGATGGTAGTGTGGTCCAGGGTTTTGTAGCATAATCAGGAGAACTTTTATGTGCCTTAAACTAGAACTAACCATAAAAAATGTAGCTTTCAATCAACAGAAGTCTCACTATGTAGTTTTAGTTTGCAAGGACAAAAAGGTTATCTACCAAAGTTCCTTACATTTTTTTATGTTAGAATAATCTTCTTATATGTTTCATCGTCTGTTCTCTATTTATGTAACACCGTCATGAAAAACTCAGTGGCTGATACAACCCTGATGACTATGCAAGAGTGAAACATGTACAGGAATGAAGCTTTTATAATCAAAGTACGATGAAAAGCCGAAGTCGTAGACATCTATAAGAGAACACAGTTGGAAGAACGAAAACGCTCACCAATAAATGCCCCAAAATTAACAAGAAATTACCCTAAATTAGGGTGCTTTCCTCTCCAACTTTGCATTGTTTACTGACAGTCGCTTTCATGTTCTTTTTAATGGCATTGAACTTTTGGATGAAGCAAATTAATTTAATGATTATATTTGTGCTGCCCTATATGGTATTCAGGTAAGATGCGTTGCTGCAGACCTTGAAAGGAAAAGGATATGTAGCGGTGGTCGTAATGGACTTCTTAGGCTCTGGGATGCCACCATCAACATTTGATATTCTATGTGATTTTTGACATTGTAAGAGGCACTGAAATGTTGTTCTGTCAATGAAGTCCTTTGTTGGTTTCTTCATTTGAATTGGATCACTGCAATTGTAATTACCACACAAATGTACACAAAAACTACTATGTGATACTTTTAGAATCTAAACGATGACTTCTTAAAATGGTTTGTTTGGCCCTTACAAAGGAGATGTCTATTTCTGTGTTTTGGGATAACTGCAAATGATTACTTTAACGTACAAAATTCAAATGACTACTCTAACGTATTGGAATTGTACATGTCTATTCTAATTGTGGCTTTGCCCATGGTTGCGATTCAGACTTTTTGCCTTTTATTGGATCTTCTGGAGGGGTGTTATCAATCTGAAAAACTCGGTGCTTTACTAGGACAGGAGTTAAGAAGCAAAATAATGCATTATAAACTTCTATGCATCTTGTAGAGCCTCTTTAAGATCTCCTATATGGCAAGTCATCCTCCCTATAATCCCAGCATCATCTGAACATATTATTATTGGAGGAGACTTTAATGCTACCCTATACCCTAATGAGAGAACTGAATTCTTTGGCACAAACTCCTCAGTAACATCTTTTTTAAACTTCACTGGATTATTTAAAGTGATGGACCCGTCTTTCAATGGAGGAAAATACGCTTGGTTTCGTCATGGTAAATCTTCAAGGCTTAACAGATTTCTAGTTTCTCCCATCTTACTCTCTATTTTCCCCGATCTCTCCTAGAAATGCCTCCTTAGTAGTATATTAGATCACAAACCTATTTCTTTAGCCTCTCCTGTTATCGATTGGGGGCCACGATCTTTTAAATTCATTAATGCCTGGCTAGAGCATCCCTTTCCCCTTAAGAATGTGCAAGTATCCTCTCAAGCCTGACCTGCTTGGGTGCACGTGAGCTAAGTCTGGTTCTGTAAGAACCACTCCCGGTCAACGCCAGTCAAATATGCGAAAAACAGGAAAATTTAAATTTTTTGGACAGACACTTAAATGAACCTAAATTTGACCCCGAGGGTCATACCGGACTTAAGTTGACCCCGATATCGACCAAATTGAGTTCCGGGGGACTCAGGGCAACTTTCTGACCAATTTGGGAAATGTTGACTTTTCGTTGGAAAAGTCAACCGAGCGACGTTTTTGTCCGTTCGAGGCCCGTTTTGGATCCAAAAAGCTTAGCCGTTTTCGCAGCGCTCTTAGTTGAGCCGTTTCCTTGTAGCCCGTGAAGTTTCGTAATTTCTTGGAAAAAGTGCCCGTTCGGGGCCCGAGACGGCCGAATTTCGCGAATCTGACTGAAAATATCTAAGAGATATTTTCCAAAAAAGGTGTGGAACCCACTTGCCACATGTCACCAATATGGTGGTGTTAGGTTTATTGGACAAAACAAGAGAAGACTACATTAGTGTTAGTTTTGTAATTAAGTATTAGTTGTTGTTTTAAAAACAAAACAAAAGGGAAGGCAAATACAAGTGTTCGGCCATAACACCAAAAAATGAGTTTTTAGAGAGAGAAAGTAGATAGAAGGAAGAGAGAAGGAGAGAAAAGAGAAGGGAGTGTTTGGAGTTTGGTGATTTCCCGTCGGTCAAACCGGTGGATCGTCTCAACGATAAAAGAATCGAGCTCACATCGACATTCTCTACGGTGAGCACCTAACCGATTTTCGTTTTGTTAAGTTTGAAAGTTAGGGTTTGGGTTAAAACTAGTAGTTTGTGGATGTGTTGAGGTGTAGGGTTCGTTGGAGACGTTTTAACTCTACATGTTCGGGTATCGGGTTTTCGTGTTCGGGTGGTTTAGGACGATCCCCAAGTCGTTAATCCACACCCGGATCGAAATTTGGAATTAAATTGTAAAAGTTGTAATTGACGGGTTTAGAAACTTTAAACGCGAATTAAATTGCTCGGAAGTCGGAAATCGATTCCGTCGATTGCGTTGGAACCCTTGAATTATTCTAAGACCGTAGAAACGAAAACGGGAATTTACGGAGCCCCGGAAGGACGTTTTCCAATCCCGGGCAGATTCGCCGGGTCGGGCGAAACGGGCTTTTCCGGGCCCGTTATTGACAATGTCGAGTAATTGGGAAGTTTGGGAGTGATCGACATTGTCGGGGTTGAGTTTGGGCGTCAAATTCATTAAAATTCAGCTTTGTCTGCAAACTTAAAAAGTGTTTAATTGTTAGATCGTGCCGAGGACCGCGGAAGGGGAAAGCTAGGCGAATGATCTCGAGCACGCCGGAGCTTGGGTGTGGACTTTTGGGAAAGCGTTACGAGGTAGGGAAAAGTAGTCGGATCTCGGCCCTGACTAGGGAAAGTTAACAGTAGAAATGCATGTGACACTTGGGTGTCGTGGGTTAAGTAAGTTTATCGAATATTAGAAAGGCAGGCGACACCGGGTGGTGTCGTATGATACGGGAACGTATCGAACAATAGAAATGCATGTGACACTTAGTAGTGTCGTAGGAGCAGTGAACTTTCGATATTAGAATTACTGGAGGCATTTGGTTATGCCCGGAGGTTGATTGTCTAGTTTGTGTCTTGGGTGGCCATGAGAGCCCGTACTTTACTGTTTGTGTCTTGGGTGGCCATGAGAGCCCGTACTTTACTGTTTGTGTCTTGGGTGGCCATGAGAGCCCGTACTTTAATGGTTGTGTCTTGGGTGGCCATGAGAGTCCGTACTTTACTATTTGTGTCTTGGGTGGCCATGAGAGCTCGTGTTTTACCGTCGGTGTCTTGGGTGGCCATGAGTGCCCATGGGGTTGTTGAACCCGTGTTTTACTGTTGGTGTCTTGGGTGGCCATGAGTGCCTGTGGAGTGTTGAACCTGTGTTGTTGAACTTTGTTTGTGATTGTGATTGCCTGAGGTTGGGGGCCCAACAGAGATCGGGGGAAGTTGCGTGGAGGTTGGCTAGCCTGGCCAGACAGGGATCGGTCAGGTTGAGCATTCTTCGGCGATGGAGGGTTGCTCCCCTTCCGACTAGCTATCGGAAAAGTAGCTCGGTACATATCGCTAACAGGTCGACCGCCTGGCCTGACAGGGATCGGCAAAGTTGCGTGGGGCAGGCTCGAGCCCAGCCGGTTAGCAACCGGCACTGAGCAGCTAGAGTGAGATCCTTTGTGATCTTATTTAGTGTGCGATCCTTTGTGATCTTGGGTGTTGCGTGGTTGTCTTTTGTGTCTTTGGTGGAGGTCGTAATCGCTGTGTCGGGTCTACATTACGTGTCCGAGTGTTGAGTCGGTTGAGGAATGTAACAGTTTGTGTGTCAGTCGGGTTACTTGAGTTTGGGGATAGTAGTCCCCCGTGTTGGGTTTGTTGTTGGTGTTACCGGCATGTTCTGTTAAGTATGCCGTAGTCAGTCTGTTATCCATGGTGGTAAGCGAACGCTCACCTCTAGCTGCTTTTCCTACAGGTACTGGTTGCGGGACGGACTAGGTGAGCTCTCGAAGCTTGAAGAGCTAGGAGCGGGAGTCCGGGTTTCCTTTTTGAGTCTAGCGACGTACGCCTCGTATTTTTTCCGCTTGTTGGGACGTACTTTTGAGTTGTAAATTATTATTTTGATTAACTAAATGGTGGTTTTAAGCGTTTTATTTAAAAGGTTTGAAAATGTTTTATTGTCTTAAACGTTCACGTTCCGGGTTCAGTTCTACTGAATTTGGGGCGTGACAGCTTGGAATCAGAGCTCGAGGTTTCACACCTCGGACCGTACGTCAATTAGTGTTAGTCTTAGTGCCCGTAGTTCAATCCTAAATGTCCAAATGTATATATCATCGTTAGCAATAAAATTAAAGCGGCTTTATATTACTTATGTGTTGGAGTAATATATCGATGTGTGCTCTGATCTATGCCCACCATGCGAATAGAACCATAGATCGAGATAGATCATACTCGATGGGTCCCTAGTCAACAAAGCTTCACTAGAACTGACTAGTATGAAAGATGGCTCTTTATGGCTTACGTTCTGTTAGTCATTGGAATGGGATTCCGGAGTCTGATCATAGATATCATGTGGGACATGATATTGGACGACCCGCCCTGAATATGTGCCATAGATTAAGTCATGAACATATTCAGTGTTGTAGCTTGTCATGTATCCTTAGACCAAGGAGTCTTTGTGATCGCTATGTAGTCAACAACTGAGTTTGACCTGAGCCTAACGTTGTCCGTAACAGGGCTTCCATAACGGCCAGGATTGGCTTGGGGACGGGCTACATGAGTGACACGAAAGGCGGCTAAGGGATTTATCCCTCATACTGAGGTATGGGAAAGATATCGGTTCTCGGCCGCTTGATCGAGAGTGACTGAAAGAATAGCATGGCCATGCACATGATACTGGGTATCATATATTCAGTCATCTCACATATCAAGGAACGGTGATTGAGAATAATAAGGATGACGGCTCTATGCCTTATCACAATCAGGATATCGGAGATAAAAGGATAATGACAGGGACGACGGAAAGGTTAGAATCGACAGGGTCGATTCGTTATGTAGTGTCAGGCAATACTAAAGTCTCGTTAGTTGCCACTTAAATAGGATCAAGTAAAATGGGATTTTACGTTGATCTATTGACATGCATAAACCTAAGGGTCGCACCGGAGGATGAAACTCATTGACACATTTATGGAGAATGGCCAAAAGGGAGTTGTCTCGGGACATGACCAAAAATGGGTTTTGGGTCATGTGCCCGTAAGTGAATAGGACTTTACGGATCGAGACAAGGCTTGGAGTATTGGGATTGATCGCGTCGGATAATGTTGGACATTTCCGGTATGGAAGGCTTGGAGGCGATGAGCGAATCACGGGACCTCGTTGGAAATGGCCACGGGCCATGTTCCAAGAGGCCCATGAAAGGCCCATGCAACCAAGGCCCATGGAACTAATTAATCAAGTCTTGATTAATTAGTACTAAGTAAGCAAGACAAGGATTAAGGTGTTGGTGATTCACCACCTAACCCAATCTTGTCTTGCCATACTTTGTCCTATTTACACCTTACTTGACACCATACTTGTCCCATGCCTTTAGTTGGACAAGTATGGGTTTTGTTATGTTTAAGTCATCTTTTTTCAACATAACAAACACAAGACAAGAATAGGAAACACATTTTCTCTCCCTCTTCCATGGCCATTTCGGGTTTGGCTAGTTTCCACCTCCATTTTTGTGTTCTTGAGTCCTCAAAGAGAAGAACTACGTGGCTTTGATTCCCATGTGGATACGTAGGCGTCTTGGAGACTCAAGCCAATCATTCGTTAGCCGGTGTTCTTGTTTTGGTAATAGATAGTGCTGAATTTTTCTCTTATGGATCCATTCTTTGTTAGTTGTTTCATGGTTTTAATCGTCTCTTGGTTTTTATTGATTTTCCGCTGCGAGTTGGTTCATCTCCAACCCTACCTCGAGACCCAACAATTAGGTGGGAGAGTCGAGTCAGTAAAAGTCCCGTCATGCGTTGGGTACGCAAGTCGGAAACCGTGTGTAGACCCGTAGTGTCTTGAGTCTTGGTTGTTGTTGTGTGTATGTGCAGTACGATTATTACTGGCATACTGTTTGTGTGTTGCTGCGTGAAGCGTTTTTAAGCTGTCGCGACTCGACTCAGGGGCTCCCCTGTAGTCGAGCGTGACAGTGTTGGCATCAAATGGGTACAATGTAGTTCGGGGACGCCTGGACCGAGTTGTAACTACGTGATGTAAAGAAATGAGGTTTTATAATGAAAAAGAAAGGTTTTGAAAATTGGTTGGCCCTGTGAGCGTGTTTTGATTTTAATTGGCCTTGTGGGCGTGTTTTGATTTTAATTGGCCCTGTGGGCGTGTTTTGATTTTGGTTGGCCCGGTGGGCGTGGTTCGACTTTGGTTGGCCCGGTGGGCATGTGTTGTTGTTGTTTGGCCTTGTCGGGTTGTGATTGAGGTTGAGTGACTTGATTTGGTCTGTGAGTCGTTGTGCGTGTGTTTGTTAAATTGGTGGTCGAGCGTGTGTGTCGTTTAAGGCTATTTTTAGGGTTAAAAAGGAGTAAGGATCGAGTTTGAAACGATTTTGGAAAACAGGCATGCGCGAGTGTCATGGATCCGTGACGGAGCAACGCGTTTTGGCAGTTTTAGGGCCTTCGTCACGGCTCCGTGACCCCAACCGTGACGGGGTCTGTCACGGACCCGTGATTCCTGTCTTGTTCCACCGTCTTGATTGTGCAGTTTGAGTGTTGGTTTTGCGTGGCTGTGTTCACAGTTGTGTTGGTTGTAGAGGTCGTAAGTTCGGTGTTAAAAGGTGAGGTCTTGGGTTCGAGACTCATCAATAACCTACGGTAGTGATACAGCACCTCGGTGTGAGAGTCTCACCATACGGAGAGGGGTTAAGGTTGATGCGCTGCGGCACCATACGAACTAGGTTTCCCCTATGTGAACGGGTGTTCGAGGTTTCCCTCACGTGGACGGGTGGTTTGAGGTTTCCTTCACGTGAGTGGGTTATTTGAGGTTCCCTACGTGATCGGGTAATTGGGGTATCGATGTTGTGAGCAATAGTGGCTTGCAGAATTGAGAATAGGATCCCCGTTGAGGTTTCCCTACGTGATCGGGTAATTGGGGTATTGAGGTTGTGAGCAATAGTGATTCGCAGAATTGAGAATGTGATCCCCGTTTGAGGTTTCCCTACGTGATCGGGTAATTGGGGTATTGAGGTTTTGAGCAATAGTGGTTTGCTGAATTGAGAACATAATCCCCGTTTTGAGGTTTCCCGTACTTGAGAGAGTACTTGAGGTATTAATAGCTTGAGCAGTGTGACGTTTTGGTATCAGGTTTTGAGGTACTGGTTTGCCCTGGTTAGATTGGTAAGTCGTTAGTGCTTTACTAGTATGCCATAATCGAACGGGTGTTCGTGGAGGTGAGCAGAACACTCATCCTCTTTACTACTTTTCCCGTAGGGGACGAGTAGCGAATACTGGTTCGGTTGCGGAAAGTTATAAGTAAATGCATATGTGATCGTGTGAAGTTTGTGCTATACCTTATCGGTGTGACTAATGGAGTAGTTGTCCGGTCTCTGATATGGGCGTCAGTTTTATTGGGTACCGGGGTGTCACACTCGTTTGCTTCGTCGAGTGGTGCTGAGATGTTGGGGCTGAGTTTAGAGCCGTTGAGTCCACCCCTGCGTCTGGATACGCCGGTTGGGGGCGATGTGCTGTTGACTAGGGTCTGTCGTGCCTGCGGAGTTAGAGAAGCAAACCGATACAATAGGTTCGAGAGAGGGCTCAAGAGCACTGATGCTGGATCGAGTCCTCACCCCGAGGATTCGGGTGTGTTCAGAGTTGGTAGGCACGACGACGGTAGAGGAGCGAGGTATTAGAGAGACCGCGAGGTTTCGTGAGGTTCGGCAGCGACTGAGCTTGTGCGTGTGTCTGTGATAAGGATACTTACGAAATGACATCCGTTGACGTGATCCTAAGAGTGGATTGGCCGGTGAAGTGCCGAGCCAATATCGACTGTTACTGGCGACGAGTGACAGTGTCGACAGGCAACACGAAAGGTTCGTGTATTCTGGGCAGTAAGAGCGGAGTCCTCCTGTTGGCATTAACTGCAGTGGAGGAAGTATCGGTCGTGTAGAGCCGAAAGTTACCGCGAGTGGTGTGCGAGTTTCCCGAGGTCTTTCCTGAGGAGTTGAACGGGTTGCCCCCAGTTCGTGAGATGGAGTTTGGGATTGACCTGGTGCCGGGGACGGCAGCGATATCGATGGCGCCTTACAGGTTCGCGCCAGCCGAGTTGACCGAGCTGAAGCGTCAGCTCGAGGAGATTCGGGAAAAAAGGGGTTTATCCGGCCGAGCACATCGCCGTGGGGAGTGCAGCACTGTTCGTGAAGAAGAAGAGTGGAGAGCTTCAGATGTGTATGGACTACCGGAAACTGAACCGGGTTCCGGTGAAGAACCGATAACCGATGCCGAGAATTGACGACTTGTTCGACCAGTTGAGAGGGTCGACGTGCTTCTCGAAGATCGATCTGCGATCCGGATATTACCAGTTGCGTGTCCAAGAGGGGGACGTCACAAAGACTGCATTCCGGACACGCTATGGGCATTACGAGTTCTTGGTGATGCCTTTTGGACTGACGAACGCACCTGCAGCGTTCATGAATATGATGAACATTATGTTCCGGCCGTTCTTAGATCAATTTGTGGTGGTGGTTGTGGACGATATCTTGATCTGCTCGCAGAACGAGGCGGTGCATGAGGAACATCTGAGGGGTGTTCTGACCCTGTTGCGCACACATCAGTTATACGCCAAACTGGAGAAGTGCGAGTTTTGGCTCGTTGAGGTGAGAGTCCTCGGTTACGTTGTATCCCGTGACGGTATACTGGTCGATCCGACGAAGATCGATGCGGTTTCAAAGTGGGTGCGGCCTACGAGCGTCTTCGAGATCCGCAGCTTCTTGGGGCTGGCAGGATATTATCGGCGGTTGGTCCAGGACTTTGCGCGTCTAGCCGCTCCCATGACTCTTTTGACACGCAAGGGAGTCGGGTTTGTCAGTCGGGTTACTTGAGTTTGGGGATAGTAGTCCCCGGTGTTGGGTTTGTTGTTGGTGTTACCGGCATGTTCTGTTAAGTATGCCGTAGTCAGTCTGTTATCCATGGTGGTGAGCGAACGCTCACCCCTAGCTGCTTTTCCTACAGGTACTGGTCGCGGGGCGGGCTAGGTGAGCTCTCGAAGCTTGAAGAGATAGGAGCGGGAGTCCGGGTTTCCTTTTTGAGTCTAGCGACGTACGCCTCGTATTTTGTCCGCTTATTGGGACGTACTTTTGAGTTGTAAATTATTATTTTGATTAACTAAATGGTGGTTTTAAGCGTTTTATTTAAAAGGTTTGAAAATGTTTTATTGTCTTAAACGTTCGCGTTCCGGGTTCGGTTCTACTGAATTTGGGGCGTGACAGGTTCGCCTGCTCTGCTCGGGTATGCAAGCCAGAGCTCCGCCTAGCCTCAGTTCGAGCTCACCGGAGTTTCTGTGGGCTTTAGTGGTGACTGTCCGTCGGGGTTCTCCTCTCCGGCGACTCAGGCGAC
Organism: Erodium maritimum; assembly: GCA_963921825.1. Lineage (NCBI taxonomy): Eukaryota > Viridiplantae > Streptophyta > Magnoliopsida > Geraniales > Geraniaceae > Erodium > Erodium maritimum. The sequence continues at coordinate 38,646,578 of OY997596.1, forward strand.
TTCGAGTGGTTCTTTTCAGGTGCTCTTCTTTTCTTTAGAGCGTGTGTTTGTGAGGTCAGCTCGGAGTAGCTGCTGGTCAGAGCTTCTGGTAGCTGTTTGCCGGATTCCGGCTCGTCGGACTTTGCCGGATTCCGGCTCGTCGGACTTTGCCGGTGACTTCACAGTGGTCAGTGGGTTTTGGGGGTCGTTGTTGCCTGAGCTCCTGCTCGCCGGAGCGTGTGGTTGTAGGATCTCGCCGATGGGTGTTCTCTTCGGACCGTGTGGTGTGTGGTGTTCCAGATAGAACTCCTGTTCGCCTGTTGCCAGAGAGTGTGGTTGCTGGAGCTCGCTGGCGGGTGTCCTCTTCGGTTCGTGTGGTTTGCAGATTTTCTTCGCCGGAGTTTCGGGTCGCCGGAGCTCAACTCCACTATGGGGTCGTGGATCTGGTCCTTACAGTATGTCCGAGGCTTCTTAATCTCCCCGCCGCGTGATGGGTACGCTTCCAGAGTCCCCGTCCGTCTCACTCTTTTTCGTTATAAGAGAAGTGGTCCGGTTCCATCGTGGGAAGTGTTTCCGTGAAAGATTCGATGTGGTTCTGATTTAGGGCAGAGGTGCTTGGTTAGTGTGATTGGTGGTTGTTGCTCAAACGATGTTCGTGGATCTCTCAGTGATGGTGGACTTTCTGTGGAGCAGTTTCGTGGGGTGGTTTCCCTTTGATGTTGAGTTTATTATGATCCCAATTTTTGGTGTTGGTCATCGGGATAACAACTCTTTCGTGCCTCTGGCGTCGACTTGTTTCAGATTTGGTCGTGGGACGCTTTCTCCATCGGGTGTTGATTGTCGCAGATCTGATCCATTCGCGTTTGATGACTTGGTTTGGTGTCTGGGGAAGCCTCCTTGTGGATTTAAAGTCTTCGGGTTTTTTTTTTCCGGATTCTCAGGTGTTGGCCACCGGTAAATCCTTCCTTTTGGATGTTCTGCTCTTAGTAGCCGGTTTTGGTGTCAGATCTGTCCGGGATTAGGTTTGGCTCGTGTTCGGTATAACTACAAGCCTTCCCCTTCGGGTCCTCGATTGGTGTTGGCCGAAGAGGGGTTACCGGCTTCGGTTTCGGAACGCTCTGCTCGAGTTCCATCCTAGGATTCTAGAAGTGATGTCTTGCTGTTGCCGGCTTGGAGGTCTGAGCTCATACTTGGTAGAAATACCGGTCCCCCTTATTTGGGCCTTCTCTCGGTGTTGACCAGAGTTTGGTCTAGGAGTCTTGAGTACGTGCTCTTTTGTCTGATTTGTCCCTTGCGGTCTTGATAGAGGAGTGTCTCTCGGATCACTGGAGGTGTCTAGTTTCAGTTTTGGTCGTGGGACGCGCTTCTTCATCGTTTCAGGTGTGGATCGTTGCGAAGCTGCTCTATCCTCTTATGGTGATTCGTTTGGTTCCTCTTGTGCTTCATGGTTAGAAAATTCGGGTTAGAGACCCTTTTTTGTGCGCTCTAGAGTTGGAAAATCCAGGTGTTAGGCCTTATTCATTTTCTAGTTTAGTGTTTCATGGTTGTAATATCTGGTTATTTAGACCTTCATTTGTCTAGTTTGCTCCCATGTTGGGATGCCGATGTTCCTTGTATAGGAACACTCTTTCATTTGTTCACTCCACTTGTTGGGGTTCTCATGAGGCTGTGTTGTTATACCAACGCTCAAGTCTGTAACTAGTTCATGGTGTCACTCTGGTATGTAGCTAGACCAGCTTGTACTCCTCTATTACCTCTTGAGAGGTTTTAATTTAAATTTGCATTCACTAAAAAAAAAACTTTTATTATTTTTTCAAAGATAGTTGTTATTTTATAGTGTAAATTGGTACAAGAAAATGATTCACCCTAAAAACACGACTAGTTTTATTTTATGATGAAAAAACGATAAATTTTATTAATAAATCATGGTATTGAGTACCAAGTACATTAAGGTGGGGATAATCTTTGAGATCCAGAATATAATCTAGGCGCCTATCGTAAAAAAAGTGTACTAATGCTCTGGATCACAGTAACCAGACATACTTTGTATTGCATGTACCAAAGAAATAAATTGTAAAATAAAACCTTAGTAGGTGGTTGTTTTGAAAAAATCTGGTATGCTTCACCTTGTGAAGGGAAGCCATGGGTACTTAGCTAAAAATCATCTTCTCGTCTCATAATGTCCTTTCTTCATTGTATCCTATACCGCAACCCAGCCCCCGAGATTGCTCTAAGGCTTCAGATGCTCTGTTATTTCCCAAAACTGGTCATTCTATTTCCCGATACCTTCAATTCTCCCTCCAATAACTACGAGAGACCATCGATTGACGTGACCGACTTCCGTCTTCTTCTATCTCGTGTTTCCTTTGGCCTCGGCCTTGCTTCCAGTACATATTAAGGTCCTGGGGGTACATAGTTTTTATTAGATACACGACTAGTTTTATAATACAATGTGATAACATGATTTTCATACATAAATCACTGAAAATGTGAATTTAACACGAGCGATTATGTTCTTGTAAATCAGGTCCAAGTTCAGGTCGTGATTCTCGGACAAAAGAGCATGGAATTTCATAAGGCTTTGGAGGAGGAAGCCCACAATTGCTGTGGGTTGGATGAGTTTCTTGCGGGTCAAGTAACCCATGGCCTGATTCAGGCATCCCATGGTCCAATTCATGACCTGATTCAGGTAACAAACGAATCGATATATGCAATTAGTGGCCCGATTCAGGATAAGGCTGTCCCGGGTGAGTTTTGTGATCCCGTAGAGGGTAGCCCTTGGAAGGAGTAACTACTCAAACCGTCGAAACGGGAGAGTCGACCTCCCGAGCACTTATCGGATTTTTATACCGTTCAGTGTAAAACAAAGGATCGTTCTTTGGATCGGAAAAGACTTGTTCGTCTCGTCGATGTTTGGATACTGGTTGAGCAAGGTCGAACTGATAAACTTCCTCAAACTGCAGCTTCGTCACATGCAACTGATGCATGGACAAAAATCCATGGAATGGTTTCCAAGAAGAAAGATGTGATGACTCGTATCTAACAATGGGAGCTGAGGCTTGGCGGGATTACCATTTCTGTTTTTGTTCCTTATTTCATTTTTAGGAAAAGGCATCGCCTTTTAGCTCTTCTTTCTAGAGCTCCATTGTAATCGTTGTTTTGGTCTATGACCTCTCCCGGTTAGAAAGAGTCCTTTTTAATAACAATTTTGAGCTTATTTAAAAAAACACGAGATCTTATGAAATGTACTTCTGCTGCTTCATTCATTTTGTATGTTTCAAGCTTTCCTTTGACCAAGATACACTCTTTTTTTTTTCTACCAAGGGGAACCAAACTACTTCACAAAAAAATGGCAGCTGATATATTTCTTGCCCTATAAACGAATAATGCCATGAGACAGGAGTTCTGAATCTCCAACAAGAAGTTCTACATTTGACTATGGCAACGGATCTATCTACATGGTTAACTCGTGAATGTAGTCATTCCACATTTGACTAGCGATTGAGTCCCGTACCCTTGAGGCCATTTCCAACTGTTGTTCATCGAAGACCACATCCAGAGCCTGGTTCTCAACATGGGCCACTTGCTGCTGTTCCATCTCCAATGGGGGCAGCAACTCTTCCAACTGTTGGACACTTTCATGTTCATATATTTTGAATAGCCAGTCATCTGGTTTCTCTTTGCGGATGTAATTGTGTAGTGCACATGTTGCCACTACTAACTTCACCTGCGTCTGTAACGGGTATGGTGGGGCGGACATCAATATCGGGAACCGTGCCTTGAGTGCTCCAAAGATACGATCTGTCGCGTTTCGCAACAATGAGTGTCGTTGATTGAATAGCTCTTTAGGATCTTGAGGATGGTACCCACTAGGAAATTCGCTTGGGTGATAAGGAACTCCCGGATATGGCGCAAGGAAGCCAGGTATATTCGCATACTTGTTGTCCACAAGGTAGTATTTACCTGCATCACGAAGTTGTTATCCAACAAAACTGTAAATTAGACATTGATATGATGCAAAAATAATATACATACATATATATATATACATACATATATATATATACATACATATAGGTACACAATCCGTTGTAAATGAGTTGTTATTCTATAAAATGTAAACAGATCTAATCCACCCATAACTCTAATATCTACGGTTCAAATTAAAGATGGCATATGGTGTAATTAATATCAAAAATAAGATTTTTCTATCATTTAACAAATTAAAAGATTATTATGGTAAATTTTTGTCTAATACAAATCCTTTCCAATGTCTTATACACAGAATCGTATCTATTTCAAATTAATAAAATCTCTCAACCCTTATATTTCCTAAACCGTGAGTGTTGCAGAGAAGTAGCCGAACCGTTTATTTGGAGAGAGAATCGTGTCTGCTGTCTACAACTTGCGTCGGCCTTTCAGAGAACTCTTGGGGAAGAAGTCGCGCCGGTTTGTCAAAGAACTCGTCGTGAGTCGCGTCGTCCATGGTCCCTTGTTTTTTTGTTGCTGCTGCATGAGCCTCCGGCCGCCGATTCGACTCCGACGTGTTCCCTTGTTGTTTTCACTGCACGAGACTCCGACTCCGCTTTTCAAATTTTGAGCGTTACTCTGTATAAGTTTAAGTGTTACAGTATTATAATATGATTGTTACAGTTTTAAGTTTTGTATGTTATAGTTAGGGATGGCAATGGGCCGGGTCTGGGCCGGGTTTTGTGATACCCATACCCGGCCCGATTTTCCTACATGTGGCCCGAGCCCGCCCGAGACCCGATAGTGGCCCACTTGTGGCCCGACCCGCTTGTGGCCCGACCGGGTCGGGTATTACCCTACCCGCCCAATAAAAGAGTTGTACTTTTTTTTCTTTCAGGACACCATAATTTAATCTCACTACTCAATTTATATTGACAAATCATGTATATATGATGTGTAAAAGTTTAATATATTTATATGAAACATACAATCTTATCATCTCGAACAAGTAAAACAAGTAACATCAAAATAAAACTAATCACTTCCAAATTTTTTATTTTGATGACTAATAAACCAAAATCAAATCTAATTATCCATATATAATTAATCAAGTCTCATCTCTTTCTCATTTCCAATCATCACAATTCAAGTATTCACATCGACATCGACCATGATATATTCTTGAATCAAAACAAGAAACATCAAGATATAAAAATAATTATAACAATAAATTAGCTTGTATGTCATTAAAATATTTATAATATACCTTATCATCTTTATCATAATCAAAGAGTAGAAACATATATATAGGGTAGAAACGTAAAAATTAACAAATGAATTTTGTTTTTTTTTATTATTTAGTAACCTATCGGGCCGGGTCTGGGTCGGGTAGTACCAAACCCGATCCCGGCCCGGGCCCGGTTAAAAGCCCAATCAAACTAACCCGGACCGGCCCGTTTGTACAATGGGGCGGGTCTGGCCCGATTTTTTCGGGTCGGGCAGGTCGGGTCCCCATTGGGCCTGGGTATCATTGCCATCCCTAGTTATAGTTCTAAATTTTGAGTGTTATTTTGTATAAGTTGAGTGTTACAGTATTATAATATGATTGTTACAGTTTTAAGTTTTGTATGTTTCAGTTCTAAATATTGAGTGTTATTGTGTTTGAGTTTACGTGTTACAATATTACAAAATGAGTGTTACAGTTTATGATATTGGATTTTATAGTTTATGATATTGGATGTTACAGTTACAAATGAGTGTTACGTATTATAGTGAAATCCACATTTATAACACGATTGCAGAATAATGGTAGCATTGTTATAGTAATAATTGAAAGTATTACAATCATTATATCATTGTGTTACAGTTATTCATATACTACATTATCATAAAATTACTACACAGTGACAGCAAATCGCAACAAATAGGAAACAAAGGGCAGCAAATCGATAAAAATTGGGAGAATGGATTGCAAAAAAAAAATAGAATCGCATGAAATCGTAAATGGTTGCTGCAATAGCACCAAATCGCACAAAATGGCAGCTGTAATCTAAAAAAAATCGTGTAGATCACGTTTCCATTTTATTTTAAGAAACCTACATAAAATAGAATTTATAAGAGTTACAAATATGCCCTTTTCATTAAATTCTGAATTTATAATTACTTTCTAGCCCAAAAAATCAGCCACCATTAGATTATATGTGTTAAATGGATAAGATTCATTTACATTTTATAGTATAAGACCTTTTTACAACGGATTGGGCCCCTATATATATATATATATGTATATATATATAAAGGAGTAATTACACTAACGGTAGTAAACTACCAGAAAAAAACGACCAATTTAGTCACCACTGACGTACTAAATTAGTGGAATCTTGTAAACCAGGAAAATTACTGGACTATTGAAAATTGGAGTAAATCGATGAACTTTTGCAAGTTGAGAGACAAAATAGCCATGTTCTCAATTGAAATAACTGGCCGTTTTCTAATGGTTCGACTGTTTTGGTAAGTCGTCCTGTAGAAATTAATTACTAATGCAGCGTACGATCTAACGTATAGCTAACTGAAATATTTCATTGCTGCCAGGTATGAAAGTGAAACACATTTATATAGGAGTTGTTACCCATTTCATGTTGAAGATGCAATACCTTCTCGGACCTGGAGCTTGTTACGCCTTGTGAGAGCAGAGTTCAGAACTCGCAAATCTGATGCTGATCCTTCCCAGCCAGCTAGAACATAATGGAACTTCAAATCAAACGAGCAAGCTGCCAAAACATTTTGTGAAAGCAAACCATCCTTATTACGGAAAGGTCCTTGCTCATCAACACCCACCATTACTGGAATGTGTATGCCATCAACTGCACCAACACAGTCCTAACAGAAAGTTTTTGGGAATGAGATAGATATGGGACATCCAGACAAAGATATTGATAATCAGTCTGTGTTTACCTGGAAATACAAACAAAATCTGGGGTCTTCTAAGACTTCTGGAGGAACTTCAGAGCCCGGAGGCTGAAAAAATTCTAATGAAATTGCCATGACAGCATTCAGAACATTGTTGAAATGGCGGCTAATGGTTTCTCCTGAATATCGAAAAAGCTCCTGAACAGCTCGAGTCCGCAAGTTGTGACCAACAATAAACAAGAATATAGCTAATTGCTCCTCAATCTTGATTCTATTTGTATGGCGCAGTAAGCCTTTGGCTTGCAAAATATCACACAACTTGTAAAATATCTGTTTGTCCATGCGAAAATTTTCTAAACAGCGTTCATGTGGACCATTAAGTACTTCATCTACAAATTTAATACCATTAGATCCTAAACCATGACTCGGCTCTTTGGGTACATAATTCCCAACAACTACCTCTTTTTCATCATCAGAGCTTTCCATGGCAAAACTAGCTTCTGCACTCAACATATAAATATATCAAACACCACCCAATCAGAAATCATAAGGGAAAATGGCTGGAAAAGTAATATGTAAAAAAAAGCACAATCATGTAAACATGGAAAATAAAGTTTTACGAAATGCTATTATATTTCCTTAGAAGCATCAAATGCTAGCACATAATCCTCCTCCGCCCCATCACACAAAGATAACCCACCTAGTAAAAGAAGAGTATACAAGGACAGAAACAAAACTAAAAAAATCATGAAGGAAGCTGGATTCCTCAGAAGCATCAGCACGAAATATTTGGCTAGAGTTCCAAAAGTTGGTGCACATATAAACATACTACAATATAGTGACAATGTTTACTACCAAGATAAGGTTTAACACAGGCACAAGAAATAGTGCAAAACCGAATTAGTCCAAACACAAAAAGACATTTACTTGAATTAAGAATGTTATATAACCCAACATTCCAGATCCCCCATCAAAACTATTTTCTGTAGGATGGAACTTTATCGTGGTAAATATCGAACTAGGTACTATAGAGCTAAGAACTCAAGATGGTACTTCAAAGAAGACACTGGAGAAAAGAAATTAGATATTGGTACTTCATACAACTTATTCTCTTCTGAGCTTCTCCCCAAGTCGACTATAGGAATCCTAATGCCAACAAATACATCAGAGACCAGGAGCAGTACGTCTATGCCTAAGCTTAACAGGAAAAGTCCGCTCACCTTCATCAGAAATTTGCATGTGTGCACCATTTAACTATTGCAGCAAATGAGCAAACATTCTCTCATAAGTTTTCTACTATATTGTGGACAAACCTACCATTGGGTTCCACCAAGAAGATTCTATGATTTAATTGGCTTCTTTTGACTTCTACCATATATAATATATTGCGGTAGTCCTTAGAATAACACCACCTGACCCTCTGAGGTTCAAAATGCCAAATGAACTGAACTGTACCGCAGGAGAGACAAAAGCAGAGTTGACAATGCTGGTTGGCAAAAGAAGCATTCAGATTCCAAATTCATAGCATCGTTGAGCTTCGATTGCACGTTATCGACATAGCACCAAGGATACACATATATCTACGGGTCCAATAATCACTAAGCCTACCCAAATGACTTGTGTTTCTCACTCTTGTAAATCTAAATATGTGAAATCTTCAAGTGTTAATATTTCTAGCAAGAGCACTAGACTGACTGAATTTCTCTCATAAAATCGTTGGATTTTGAATGCAGATACACGCATTGATACCAGTGTTGCAATGATAAGATGCATTCATGTCAATTCTTCTGATTCCACTAATGGCTGTACCCAACCCAATGAGCAGAAGTAGTTAGCATTTGGTTCTTTAGGAGACACTCAACAACTAAACTCAACATGAAAAATCAAAAAGCAAGTTAGATTGTGCAGAAGCCTCTATCATTCGCGGCTCGCTATGGTAATGGTAGCTTGGGAGAGACAAAAAATCTTCCAGTAGCATTTCTGTTGACGCACTCACTCGTCGACGACCAATACAAAGCATTTGTTATAAACAGCTCAATACATTCTTCGATTCTCCGGCAGTTTATGTAACAAAGTGAGAAAAGAAAGAGAGATCATACCGGCGATGAATCGACGGCGGGAGCGAGAGGGATAGGCGATGGAGAGGGGCGGCTGTATGGAGCTTCATACTACGGTACGGTTTCTGGTTCTTGTTAATGTTAGGGGTTTTTTCTTGTCCTTCCTTGTTTTCTTTTATTCACGGAATTAATTAGCTCTTAGTATACTTATTACTTCACTATTACACTGCCAAATGCTTCCAAATTTTCCCTCGTTTGAGGTATGATGACACAAGGGGAAATTGTGTAACTATGCCGGTATACGACTTCTCTTATTTTTTTTCTATTCATTTAAATTGGCTTAGAATACATGATAGTGCATCCGAGATAGTAAATCCGGACCACAAAAAAACAGACATAGAACGTATTTCTTTAGTTATTCAATGGACTATATCATTCGTTATTCTAAGGATATACTCGAGTTTAACATCGTCGAGAGATAAATATATGGAACGACATTCATCAAGATTTCGTCCCACCGGTGAGAAAAGAAGGGTATTCCCTATAATCAATCTCACCACATACTGTGCATCGCTCCGGATAACAGTCCGAGTATGTCCCTGGTCCATTAGAGTGCTCAGAGGATAGTCGTGACCTCTGTAAATTCTGATCCAGTTGTACCAGTAATAGTTCCATTCGCCGCCTCCTGTACAACTCCTTGGTCATTTTTGCATATAAAACTCCATCCCATCTATTGTGTGTCTGTAAATATTGCCTCATCCATATTTATCGTGGTCCATGTCTAGGGGAGGGGCTCATCCTGTTCTCCTTCAGGGTTTCTAGGGGATGTCGATTTTCCGAATACTCAAGTAGGCTGTCTTCCAACTGTGTACATTACTACGGACAGTGGCATCCAAAGCTTCTGTTGATTGTGGTGTCTGGTCTCATACTATCACGTTTCTCGCTTTCCAGATCTCCCATGTTGTCATAACAATTTGACTTCTGGCAAGCATATAAGGGATGACCATGACTAGCGTCATCCAATCAACAAATGTGTGGTGTGGGAGAATGGGTACTCCCAGATTGGTCTTTTCCCATACCTCTTTGACAAAGCGGTAGGGAGTAACAGGTGGGTCGTAGTTTCCCGATCACCTTGGCAAAACGGACAAACCTCTGAGATGGTACATATCTTTTCTGGAGATTATTTGTAACCTGTAAATTACCCGATAAAGCCCGCCACAGGAAAATATTTATCCTTTCCTGAATGTCCAAGTCCCAAAAGTCGGTCCATATTGTGCCCCCCTGATGGTCTCCATCGACCATTTACCCGTGCTAAGGCTCGATAACCCTTCTTGCATGTGTACTGACCTCTACTGTTGTGGGTCCAGTACCACATGTCCTTTGTACCCACTTTCGGGGTCGGGACTTGTAGGACCTCTTGTACTATACCTGTAGGAAGTAAAGTCTTCAGAACATTTTTGTCCCACTCCCCCCTCCTTGGATCGCCAGATCTTTTGCCATCAAGGCAGAGTCAGTAACTGTATTAGCCAGAATCTCCCCAGTATTTCCCACAACCCACGGGATACCTTCTACCAAAATATCTGCCCCGTCCCCAATAGATCAACGAAGTCCCTATCTCAAGATGGTCTTTGACTCCTGTCCATAAATGGCTCTGATATAGGCTTGATCCTACTGTAGTGCCCTTAGGATAATAACGGGTCTTGAAGAGACGTGCCACTAGACCGGTCAGTTTTGATTGAAACTTCCATCCCTTTTGGATAGGAGTGCCAAGTGCTAGTGGCGGAGCCACATGGTGCTTAGGGGGCACGTGCCCCCTCAATTTTTTTGTATGTTTTTTTGATTTTTTTTTCTTTCAAAAATACCCTTTAATTCTTTTAATTTCGTTGTTGTGCCCCCCCCCCCCCCCCCCAATTTTGTTACAGTCACGTATTGACACTGAAAAATTTCAGTGCCCCCCCACTAAAAAAGCTAGCTCTGCCACTGCCAGGTTCATGTCGTGCATATCTCGAAAACCCATTCCTCCCTCATCCTTTGGCTTGCACAATTTGTCCCAATCACGTCATATAATCGGTTTGGTGGCTCTTGGAGTGCCGACCCACCCGCATGGGTAAATGACCCGACCCACCATTCTGCTTCGTATGGTGCCATCTTGTTACTGGCTTGGAAGCTTGTTGTAGTCGCATTCGGCTAACTGTTTCCGGACTCCATCGTGAGGCGCTCTCACTTCTACTGTGAAATCGTAGTGGTTTCATCAGTCTTCGCGGGACGCTGGCGTTCGGTCTTCACTTGTTGACAAGTGGCACGCCTCGACACGAACTCCGTACGGTCGATACCTTCTCTTTTGTGGCCAACGCTGGTTGGCAGACTCCGTTCTCGCTGTCAGTACACGCGAGACTATCGTGATGTATGCTAACGCTGACACTCATCGCGGACAACAATCGATGGACGCCTGACACTTCACTATCTGGCTCTCATAACTCTCTCATCACACTCGAAGAAAGAAAGTCTAGCATTGGAAGGTCGTCGAGGAAACGACGGTCTGCTATCCTTTGGCTTGCACAATTTGTCCCAATCACGCCATATAATCGGTTTGGTGGCTCTTGGAGTGCCGACCCACTTGCACTGTTCCAAAGCAATGTGGATTTGTGCCATTGATAGTTTCGGGAGCAAGAAGAAACTCATAGCGTATATGGGAAGAGCCTGAAGGACTGATCAGAGCATCACCTCCTTTCCCCCCGACGATATCATTTGACCATCCAATGAACCAATCTTAGTCAAGAATCGGTCAATGATAAATTAAAGGCATTGACCACGTAATCTGCCCAGCATGTTTAGTACTCCTAAATATGTCGAGGCATTTGAGATTTCGTGGATGCCCAGTATTGCACAACATATTAGTCAGTCTGTTATTAGAGTATTGGTACTAAAGAAGATAGATTATTTGGTCTTGTTGATAACTAGCGTGGACATACTCCCAAAAGTTGTGAGGATCCCCTGTAAGTGTTCAGCTTCCTATTGGCCCTGCAGAGGATGTAGCAATCATCTACAAAAAATATGTTGGAGATGACAGGTGCTCCCCTGGCCACCGAGACCCCATGGAGTGTACCTTCCCTCTTGGCCTTTGTTAGCATCTAAGACAACCCTTCCATATAGAAAAGAATAGGTAGGGGATAAAAGGTCCCTTTTCTTGATTCCTCTGTAGGCTATGAACGAGGTGGTTTGTTTCCCTCCTGAGCTGATCGTGCATTGGATGGATTGCATACACGCTAGGACGAGCTCGCTAGTGCGGGCTAAACTCGAAAGCTCCCGTCATGGATAAGATAAACAACCACTCCACCCGGTCATAAGCTTTGCTCATATCAAGCTTAAGTGTCATGAAACCATTTGTTCCCTAGGTACGACGTCATAATGCATGTATAACCTCATAGGAGATGAAGATGTCATCTTGTATTGCTCTGTCCGGGACGAAAGCACCTTGATTAACTAAAATGAGAGGATCTAGGAGGGGTTTCAATTTGTTTGCGAGGACCTTGGAGAGAATATGAAAGATAACATTATAGAGGGCAATCGGTCGGAGATCCATTATATGCTTTGGGGCTTGGGTTTTTGGTATCAATACCGATATTGTTATATTAACGTCTAGATCTATGCTGCTTGTTTCAATAGCCTTGCGGACAAAGGCAATAACCTCCTTATTCAAGGAAGACCATAAGTACCGATAGAACAGGGGGTTGAGACCATCTGGACCCGGGGCTTTGTTCGGCCCTATCTGAAAAACTGCTTCTCGAACCTCATCGTTCGTGACTGCCTTAGTCGGGATCTAGTTTTGTTCCCTTGAAAATCAGTGGGTGAACTGGCATCAACAATTACTAGAAACACTCCGGACATGCTGTGATTCCCTGTGAATATATTCTCAAAATAATGGATCAGTAGATCTTGCATACCAGAGTCCCATGTGACCTATGTGTTGTCACGCCCCAAATCCGGTTTTGACCAGACTCGAGACGTGAACTAAAACAATAATAAATACAAGTGAAACTTTAAAAGAAATAAATCTCCAACAACATTTTTAAAGTATCAAATCTGACAATACGAGTCCACAGCTCAAAAATACAGTAATAACCAAAATGTTTCGTGCAAAAAAATAGAATGTACGTCTCTAAACCACACTAGCCTAAGACCCTCGCTAGCTCCCAGGCTCCGAGAATCCCGCTAGACTAACTCCCGCTCAAAACCTGTGGAACAACAAAGTAAAGGGGTGAGCTTTCGCTCAGTAGGAAAAGTAGTTTAAGTAATGAGCATCCGCTCACCACCACGAGTAACCGTCCATTTAGGGCATACTAGTAAGCACAGTAACTAAGAACAATTAAACAAATATCCAAGACAACGCTTAGTCCCCACTCGGATACAACCCGTATATTAGCCTCGACGTTGAACCGAACTTAAAACCACTTTTCTCATGTATGCCCTTGACCACTATCGTTCACTCAAGTCTCAATAGACAACAACCACGGTTATCTCACAACCGACCACGCGTGCGAACCCGCGCGACAATACACTAAACTCAAGTAAAACTGTATCTTAGATCAAGAAGATCACCTAGCATGCATAAGCAGTTACAACAGTCAACATAGATCAAAACACATAGCAATATCAACAATCACTACCACATATGGTATCCCAGAACAATGCGACGGCTTCCCATAGCCCGGCTTAACCACACTATACCGCAATTAACATCGACCTAGACATCTTCCCATCGGGGTACAACTCATGACATACTGGACCGGAATCCTCCTACGGTCGGGTATCTTCCCGCAACATGGGGCACAACTCACATCGTTCAATCAATACAAACACACAGGTAAAACAATAGCAACCACGGAGCAAGTCATTAACAATACACACATTGAGTCTCCTATACTACTCCAGATCACACCAATATAGCCCATTTCACCGACACCTAGTCGGAAGGCATGCACACCTTATCACGGAATCATAACACGTTTTACCGACATATAGTCAGAAGGCAGGCACACCTTAACACGAAACCATAGCACATTTTACCGACACCTAGTCGGAAGGCAGGTGCACCTTATCACGTAACCACATCTCATTTTACCGACACTCGGTCGGAAGGCAGGCGCACCTCGTCACGAAATCACAACTCATTTTACCGACACCCGGTCGAAAGGCAGGCGCACATTACCACATAATCCGCTCATCGAGCACACGTCACACCAACGTATCATGTCAACCATATCAACCAACATATCATACTAACCTATCATGCCAATCTATCATGCTAACACATCACCATTCTGGATATCCTATGCTGGAATCTCCGTCGGTATATGTATCATATCGGAACACACGGTATATCTTTACTAAACAATCATACTGAAACACATCATATCGGTCTATCAATCACCCGATCATACCACAAGCAATAGTTCACGTCATATCAAGTATGGAACACTTGCCCAAAGATAGCAACATACTATACCGAGTATACCCTATCATGATTCTCAACCTAAAAACGGATAAACCACACATCAAGCATCACAATCATAGATCATGGCATTACAATCAACACACAAATCTAAGGGCTCGACATGGCCCGCATGCATTTCTACAGCACGACAATTCCCAAACTTACGACTCGACATGACTCGTAAGCTATCCCTCATTTCACTCGTTCCTCACATCCCAATCATGCAGTTCTAACAATTAGATCAAGTAATTACAACCTATATGCATACTAGTAACTTTCCGCAATTAAACCGGTATTCGCTACTTTCCCTACCTCAAAAGCAATCCAATCCAGCAACGGACGACCTGACTAGCTTCCTCCTCGTCACTTCACGGGGTCCAAAAATCTCCTCCTCCGCCAAGCTCGGGTCCAATGTCTAAGATTACAAGCAATACAAGAATTAATGCTAATTCAAGTGTAGATTAAAGAGGGAAATACCCAAACTAATCCCAATTGCTCAACTTGGCAAAATGGGACCGGAAGGACCATTTTGCCAGGAATCGGGAAAACGTCCCTCGGGACTTCGAAAGTTTCCCTATTCGTGTCTATCCAACATAGTTAATTTACTTGTTCCAAAGCACTTGACGGAATTAAATTCCGAGGTCCGAGCGTTCTAAATTCGCATTTAAAGTTTCTAAGCGTTTTTCCCGAAGTTTCATGAATCACATCCATAATTCGTTCTGAGTGCGAAAAAATCGTCCCGGGGTTCATCCACGACCGTCCCATTTACAAAACCACCAAAATCCGGCCATGTGGCCCCCACGGCCACACATGGCCGTGTGTGGCCAAACCGGACCGACCGGTCACGGTTCATGGGTGGCCGACCATGGCCGGTACAGGTTCTTAGGGTGGCCGACCATGGACGGTCATCTCCTCCTCCGGTGGCCGGATTCCGGCAACCGGCCAGAGCTCCGGCGAGCCTCCGGTCGCCGGAAAAATGTCTAATTTCTCCAACAAGCTCCTAACTAGTTCTAAGTTCTTCATATCACCATTTTTAAGCTTTAGAACTTCAATTTTAACCTCAAATCATCCAAAGTTTCAAGACACATGGTGGGTTTCATCAAAAACTACTCAAACCAAGTGATTTCCATCATCAAACCCCACTTCTTCTTCACAAATCAACATTTAAACCTTCCAACACCAAAAAGCCACGAGTTCAAGTCATCTCTACTCAAACCCACAACACCAATTTTATCAAATAAGTAAATAAAGCATACCAACCTCTAGGAAATGAAGAGATGAAGAAGATGAAGTAAATTTGAGAAGATTTGGTGTAGAAATGGCCAAAAAAGAACTTCCTTTCTCTTGCTTCTTCTTCAAGCTTCAATGGAGATTCAATGGAGTTTTACACCCTCTCTCTTCTCTCTATAGGGTTCGGCCAACAGGAAGAATGAGCAGAAAATTTTCCCCATGTGGTCTTATCCTCTAAGTGGAAAAGTCCCTTTCGTCCTTTAGCCCATCTCTCTCTATTTTGTCCATATGTGGGGACCATATGGTCTTTTAACCCACTTTTCTTCCCCTCCAAGCTAACATGAACATGTGTCCATGTGAGGACCACTCCTACCCCAAAATATCTCAGCTCTTATTATTTTATTCGTTAATAATCCAAAATCGACCTAGTTTGACTCGGTTTGACTTTTTCACTGGCAATTTATGCGATGGTATGAGAGAAAAAGTGAGAAAATAAAGAGAGATCGTACCGGCGATGAATCGAGGGCGGGAGCGAGAGGGATAGGCGATGGAGAGGGGCGGCGGTGTGGAGTTTCATACTACGGTACGGTTTTTGGTTCTTGTTAATGTTAGGGTTTTTTTCTTGTCCTTCCTTGTTTTCTTTTATTCAACGGATTTAATTAGCTCATAGTATACTTACTTACTACTTCACAATTACACTGCCAAATGCTTCCCAATTTTCCATCATTTGAGGTATGATGACAAAAGGGGAAATTGTGTAACTATGCCAGCTTACGACTTTTTTTTGAAAAGTGGGGAAATTGTATTCTCTTAAATTGGCTGAGAATACATGATAGTGCATCCGAGATAGTAAATCCGGACCACGAAGAACAGACATAGAACGTGTTTCTTTAGTTAGTCAATGGACTGTATCGTTCGCTATTCTAAAGATACACTCGAGTTTAGCATCGTCGAGAGATAAATATATGGAACGATATTCATCAAGATTTCGTCTCACCGGTGAGAAAAGAAGGGTATTCCCTATAATCAATCCCACCACATACTGTGCATCGCTACGGATCACAGTCCGAGTATGTCCCTGGTCCATTAGAGTGCTCGGAGGATAGTCGTAGCCTCTCTAAATTCTAATTAAGTTGTACCAGTAATAGTTCCATTCGCGGCCTCTTGTACAACTCCTTGGTCATTTCTGTATATAAAACTCCATCCCTTCTATTGTGTGTCTGTAAATATTGCCTCATCCATATTTATCGTGGTCCATGTCTAGGGGAGGGGCTCATCCTGTTCTCCTTCGGGGTTTCTAGGGGATGCCGATTTTCCGAATACTCAAGTAAGCTTCCTTCCAACTGTGCACATTACTGCGGACAATGGCATCCAAAGCTTCTGTGGACTGTGGTGTCTGGTCTCATACTATCACGTTTCTCGCTTTCCAGATCTCCCATGTTGTCATAGCATTTCGACTTCTGGCAAGCATATAAGGGATGACCATGACTAGCGTCATCCAATCCACAAATGTGTGGTGTGGGAGAATGGGTACTCCCAGATTGGTCTTTTCTCATACCACTTTGACAAAGCGGTAGGGAGTAACAGGTGGGTCGTAGTTTCCCGATCACCGTGGCAAAACAGACAAACCTCTGAGATGGTACATATCTTTTCCGGAGATTATCTGTAACCTGTAAATTACCTGATAAAGCCCGCCACAGGAAAATATTTATCCTTTCCTGAATGTCCAAGTCCCAAAAGTCGGTCCATATTGTGCCCCCCCTGATGGTCTCCATCGACCATTTACCCGTGCTAAGGCTCGACACCCCTTCTTGCATGTGTACTGACCTCTACTGTTGTGGGTCCAGTACCATATGTCCTTTGTACCCACTTTCGGGGTCGGGACTTGTAGGACCTCTTGTACTATACTTGTAGGAAGTAAAGTCTCCAGAACATTTGTGTCCCACTCCCCCCCTCCTTGGATCGCCAGATCTTTTGCCATCAAGGCAGAGTCAGTAACTGTATTAGCCAGAATCTCCCCAGTATTTCACATAAACCATGGGATACCTTCTACCAGAATATCTTCCCCGTCCCCAATAGATCAACGAAGTCCCTATCTCACGAGGGTCTTTGACTCATGTCCATAACTTGTTATAATATAGGCTTGATCCTACTGTAGTGCCCTTAGGATAATAACGGTTCTTGAAGAGACGTGCCACTAGACCGGTCAGTTTTGATAGAAACTTCATCCCTTTTGGATAGGAGTGCCAGGTGCTAGTGGCGGAGCCACATGGTGCCTAGGGGGCATGTGCCCCCCCCCCTCAATTTTTTTTGTATGTTTTATGATTTTTTTTCAAAAATACCCTTTAATTCTTTTAATTTCGTAGTTGTGCCCCCACCCCCCAATTTTATTACAGTCACGTATTGACACTGAAAAATTTCGGTGCCCCCTCACTGAAAAAGCTAGCTCCGCCACTGCCAGGTTCATGTCGTGCATATCTCGGAAACCTATTCCTCTCTCTTCCTTTGGCTTGCACAATTTGTCCCAATCACGCTATATAATCGGTTTGGTGGCTCTTGGAGTGCCAACCCACCCGCATGGGTAAATGACCCGACCCACCATTCTGCTTCGTACGGTGCTATCTTGTTACTGGCTGGGAAGCTTGCTGTAGTCGCATTCGGCTAACTGTTTCCGGACTCCATCGTGAGGCGCTCTCACTTCTACTGTGAAATCGTAGTGGTTGCATCAGTCTTCGCGGGACGCTGGCGTTTGGTCTTCACTTGTTGACAAGTGGCACGCCTCGATCCGAACTCCGTACGGTCAGTACCTTCTCTTTTGTGGCCAATGCTGGTTGGCAGACTCCGTTCTCGCTGCCAGTACACGCGAGACTATCGTGATGTATGCTAACGCTGACACTCATCGCGGACAAAAATCGATGGACGCATGACACTTCACTATCTGGCTCTCATACCTCTCTCATCGCACTCGAAGAAAGAAAGTCTAGCATTGGAAGGTCGTCGTGGAAACGACGGTCTGCTATTCTAATTTCACACTCACGATTGACACTACTACCCCTCCAACCGGCGTGCCAAGGTAAGGGTGGGTTCAACGGTTCTAATTTTTGTCTCGTCAATTCAGCAAACACAAAGTAGTAAAAGAGGGTGACACCCTGGTATAAAAAAAACGATACTCAGAAAAATCAAACGATATGTACGTACCCTGAGCGATATCCCGATCGGTAGGATGGTCTACGACTCGCGAGTTGATCAACGCGTACACTCTTCCTTGCGACCCTTGTATCGAGGCTGGTGCTCTCGCAGACGGCTGTGAAAATCTCGACTGTAGGGCCTGACCCTGGCGGAACCGTGATGATTTTCCTGCGTGCGACTGATGTGGTCACTGCGCTGTCATTTCTCTACCTGAGACGGGGCACTGCCTCGCCAAGTGCCCGACCTGGTCGCACGTGTAACACTGGCGCTTTCCTTCCCTTGGACAATCTCGGCTCTGATGGCCTAACAGTTGGTAGACATAACATACTGGCGTCTGCTCTGACGCGGTGGGTCCAACCGACGGCACTGACCCGACCTGTCTCATCCCGCTAGAGTGCGTCGGTGGTCGGAAAGATTCCAAGGTCCTCTGCCTCCTTGGATCACGGGCCTCAAGTGGCCTCAAGAATCCGCTCGGCCTCGGCCTGCTCTCTCGAACTCTGGCCGTCTCTCGGAAGTGTCGCTCGACAGCTAGTGCCTGATCCACCAAATCCGAGTACACCTGGGTCCTCAGTGCGGTGACCCGGTCTACGATCGCGGGGCGAAGCCCTCCCTCAAAACGTATGCAGCGATGGGCCTCGGTCGGCACCATCTCCAGGGCGAAGCGAGACAAGGAGGTGAATCTCGCCTCGTACTCGGACACTGTCATCCCCTCCTGGCGCAGTTCCAAGAACTGATGGTGCCTGTCATCTAGTACTGACTGCTTCAATGGAGTTTTACACCCTCTCTCTATAGGGTTCGGCCAACAAGGAAGAATGAGCAGAAATTTTGCCCCATGTGGTCTTATCCTCTAAGTGGAAAGGTCTCTTTCGTCCTTTAGCCCATCTCTCTCTATTTTGTCCATATGTGGGGACCATTTGGTCTTTTAACCCACTTTTCTTCCCCTTTAAGCTAACATTGACATGTGTATATGTGGAGACCACTCCTATCCCAAAATATCTCAGCTCTTATTATTTATTCGTTAATAATCCAAAATCGACCTAGTTTGACCCAGGTTTGACTTTTTCACAAAAGGTGTCATTTGAAAGGAAATGATCCAACTAAGCTAACTGTAACGACGGCTAAGCTTTTTGGGTCCCGGAAAGGTCCTGAATGACTCTCGGAGTCTTCGGTTCGCCCGGGGCGGTTCTTACATGTGTCCTCAAAGGTTTCAAGAACCCAAAAGCCATAACGGTGCTGCCGTTTTGTTAAAGTTGCATGGAAAATTTTTGTGTCCATATCCCTGTCCACTAGCCAATGATGTTTGGCCCATTGTTTCAAAAAAATATCTTGCTTTGAGAAGGCATGTTCATGTTGCTTTTGGATTGCAAGTCTCTTTCGTATCCCCGAGCGGTCCCTTCTATTATTCAATTCACGAAGTCATTGGCATTGACATATTGTACTAATATTATCACAATACTCCATCTGACCCTAAATATCAAGAAACATACCAATGTCCTTAATGTCAAATTTTATACGACGCTTTCCCGATTGTCCCCATTCGTGCTGAATAATGTACCCACATTCAGGGTCACCAATCCACTCATTCTCAAATTGGGATTGTCGCTCCGGAGGGCCTGATGGTGGGGGAGTCAGATTGAGGAAAATGGGCATATGGTCAGATGTTGTAAAACCAATGTTTCGAACAGTGGTATGTCTGAACCGAGCCTGAACCAAGGGTAACATGAGGGCTCTGTCTAGGAGGAATTTTAAACGAGTATTCAAATCATTTTCTCTAGTTCAGGTGAACTGGTAGCCTTCCATAGAAAGATCCTGAATCCCAATATTAGATATGGCTTGTTGGAACGCCTGTATGAGTGCCACCGGATAGGGTCAACCTCCCTGTTTCTTTTTCAGGAAAAGGATTCCATTGAAGTCTCCCATGAGTATCCAATCATGAGTATCATGGGTCATTTCCAAACTCCATAGAAGATCCTAGGTGGTTGTCTCTGGTCCCGGTTCGGTTCCCCATATATGTAGTCAATCGGATTACTAACTCCTGTGCTATCCTGACATGCGCATCAATTTGTGTATGATCATGTTCCTCAACTACGATACGACACCGATCCGACCATGGTATTGCAATGTCGCCCTTGTGTCCAACTACTGGTATGCCCGTTCCCCCATGAAAACCCAAAATTTTCCTTAGAAGGGCTAGTCTAGAGTGAGACCTGTTATGTTCCCAATAGTAGGTCTCCGTGAGAAACACGATGTCCGTTTTGAAGCGATTGACCAACTCCTTTAACTTTTTCCTATTTCGGTCCGCTCCCAGACCCCGATAGTTCCAAGTTAGGTATGATGTCCTCACCATATGGAAGTTGGTGGAGAAGTAGGACCCCTTTAACGTTCACAGACCGTACAACATTGACAGTTCGTTCCCGAGCATAAAAACAACTGGGCCGACGTTCTGACAGTATAATCACAAGGCTAAAGCATAAACAAAACAGCCAGCCCAGCCTCAACAGAATCACAATAACAGCAGGGGGACACACGAACCAACAGAATAAAACAATAATCACAAGGAAATGTACCCGATCGTGATAGAAGAACTCACGTTCAAAATTGACGATGGTCCAGCTTGGGGTA
Organism: Erodium maritimum; assembly: GCA_963921825.1. NCBI lineage: Eukaryota > Viridiplantae > Streptophyta > Magnoliopsida > Geraniales > Geraniaceae > Erodium > Erodium maritimum. The sequence continues at coordinate 38,668,028 of OY997596.1, forward strand.
GAGCGAGCGTGATCCACAGATGAGAAACAGTGGAGACAGGTCAGGATCACACTGTACTGGTGCAGTGGTGACGAGAAGATCCCGACAGTAGCAACGACGAAGTACGACTGTGTGTGGGACACTAGTGAAGCCCTAGGGTGCCATTTTAACGTGATCCCTAGTTCTATCGGTGGATATTGGTCGAGATCACTCAATGTTGGGTAGTGGCGACGGGAAGATCCCGACAATAACAGTGGCGGAGTGCGGCGGCGTTCGGGACATGGATGAAGCCCTAAGGTGCTTTTTTTAGTCTCTTGGACTCTTTCCACGACTTCTCTTATTTATACATTTTCATTGTATTTGAAGAAAGAAAATTTATTTTATAATGAGTATATTTCTAAGACATTTTCTTTTTGATCAATTTGTTTTTTTTTTAATTTTCCTATAGGGATCCTCCCTTCCTCTTTGTTGGCGTCGCCTAGTGTTCTCTTTCACTATACTCTTTACCTCACGTCGTCTGACGTGGACATAAATTGTATTGTTTTAGATGTTTGTAGCCCACTTTCTTGAGCTTTTCAGTCTATGGTTGTATAATTTGGTCTATTTTTCTCTCGTTACTCGTACTTTGTCTCTCATTGTGTTTTGTAGGTTCCTTGATCGAAAAAAGGTTCAAATGGAAGAAAAATCGGTTTAAGGTGTTTTGGAGGCTAGCTGATCTTGCGAAGGAAATAACTTTCATGTCCAAGCTCTGATTTTCGCCCGTAAGATATCAAATCGAAGGGAATTCGGCGTTCTATCCATTAAAGGCGGTACGACCCTCTTTATGGGCCGGTTTCAAGACCGTTCTGGTCGTCTTTACAGGCCGTAATCAAACATGTTCTAGCCCCTATTCCGGGCCCGAATCAAGCATGTTCCGGCCCTTGCTCTGGCCCGCACAAATTTTCCAACTTCCAGCTTCGTTTTCTACATAAAAAGGGAATGTTTCCTCTTTTCAAATACGATTTGGAGGAGAAAAAGAGGTCTTAAGGTCCTATATGTAGGGGAGCACGAGTTGGGAGAAAGATAACTTGTATTTGGGAATTTCTTAGAGAGCTAGAAGGTTGAGAGTGGAGATCCTTGAAGCTTGAAGGAAGAGGGCCAACTTTGGCAAGGACATTGTGAGAAGAGAGTATGAGAATATAAATTTAGACCTTGAATTCATCCTTTGTAACCTTATATTGGTATTGATTTCTACAACTCTCCAATATAATGATTGTTCATTGTTGTTTTTATTCTTTTTCTTCTCCTTCTTTCTTCTCCATGAGTAGTTAAACTCCATAATCTAGGGTTATGGAGGATTAGAGGTTTGAATTTCCATGTATTGGATGCATAATGTTGTGAAAGTTGAATCTAGGTTAAGGCTTATGATTGATTTGCTCTTAACGCTCTATCTCCTGTGTAGACTTGATAGTTGATGTGAATTAGGATCCAATACTCGTGAGATGAGGACCGTAATTAAGTATAAAATAAATAATAAGTTGATTTTAAGTCTAGACTAGGGATAACTAGATTAACACAATTTCAATAGCCATAGATTTACATTGGAAGCTAAAAATTATTAAGGAACATCGTGCTTTGTGTATTTGTACACCTTAATTTGGGAGAACTAGGCGGTTAGATTCCATTAGGGCCAAAACATTCGGGAGAAGTTAGGACTAGCTTAGAGGTAATTCATTGCCCTTATAATAGTCATACTTCACAATAATTATCGTTGTTCAACATGTGAGAATGATCTCTACGAACCCATACCCTGGATTGCTTTTTCTCTATTTCAAAGCTCGTCTGATTTTCTTGAATACTTGTTCACATTTTTGTTATTGTTTACAATTGCATGATATTGAAAACAAAAACCATCTTTTTAGCGAAACAACTTAATAACGAACTTCAATAGAAATTGCTTGTCTTGTACTCCCTTAGGTATGATAATCCGGAACTTAAATTCCAAAAATACTAATCGAAGACCGGTACGCTTGACATGCCCGTTTTCTGTGCTAAAACCGCAGTCATCCTCGTGTTATCCGCCTCCACCCCATGCCTACATGCCCCCACCATTTTCGTCTCCCCCGATGCTATTAACCATGATGCCTCCAACCAGGTGGCAATCCACCCCTATCCCTCAGTTGTCCACTATGTGCTCCCTCTCTCCGAAATGACCCGAGTCATGCTTCCGGCCCCACCAGAGGGCTTTATAAAGCCGAAGCGCCATAGAAAGAAGGCATCTTGGCCATCTCATATCCCGCTTCGTCTCCTCCAAGTGATGACGCCGACCTGTTTTTCTCGGCAAAGTTCGAAAACCCATGATGTTGAAGTCGTCTGGACCGCGCCGGTACCAACTAGGGTCCATACATCCGTCATCTCGGCGTCAGCTCCCCACGACCCTCAGCCAGGACTGCCACCAACTATAAAGTTGTCACCGTCGACCATGTTTCTGCCACCTCACCAGGCAGCGCAGGTGAGTGGTTCCTCTATCGAGGATGACAGGTTCACAATGACCTTAGTTGTCACTAACCTACCCTACCCCCAGCGCGTTCCGAAACAAGAGAATCCTACTACCGCTAAACCTCGATCATCTCCCTACCGAGCCTATCGTGGATTGTTCATCTGTTGGGAGTATTGACAAGAACTTACCCCAACCTCCGAAGGACGACCTTTTTTTATCTCTAAGAGGGATTTGACGCCCTCGCGATGGATGCATAAGAAGATAGGATAAACTGTATCCCACTGGACCCGACGACCACCCACACCCATGCCCACACGACTTTTGGTTTGGCTAGACATTTATTCACGTCCCACCACTACTATCGGCCCTCCATGAAGAGTTTGATGATGAAAATATGGCACCACGATGGATTTGTTATCAAAGATCTTAGATGGGGAATACCAACTTCTTCTTCACCTCTCATATGGATAAGTATTGGATTCGTCGAGGGGAACAATGGTCATTCAAGTAGGCGACACTGGTTCTAGAGAACCTTCGTCCGTAAGTCCATTCGGAAACTCACCATTTCTCGTAACTCCGATGTAGGCCTAGGTCTCCGACCTCCCTTAGGACGGCCTCACTAAAGAAATATGATTCTAGGTAGGGGAAGCATTTAGGGGCTTTATGGAAGATAAGACGGACTCTACATGACTCGCTTAGGGAGGAACTCTTAATGTGCACTTCTAGAAGGACATTGCAACACCGCTTCGTCTCTCGGATCATATCATAGTTCCGTGGCACAAGACGTCGGTCAAAGCTAAACTGTAATATGAGAGGCTCAAATATTTTTGTTTCCATTGTGTTTGTATCAGCAACTATGAGCTGGAAAGTCTCTGGTGAAAAGACCACCCCACTTAGGTGCTTCCTAACTTCGACCTATCCCTCATAGCTTAGGATCTCCCCAACCTGCGGGTTGGTATCCGTAAGGACGAGTTAGACCTCATCCGTCCCCGACTCCCCACTCACTAAGGCCCTCACCGGGATTCAAATCTTCAAAGCTAGCAAGACTCATCCCCCATAGGCTGGCACTACCCACGTCTCGATTAGCTGTTCCACCGGGTCTTTCCTCACTAGGATTTCCAGCCTCGGACACACCACATGCTCTGGCAAATACCTGGGGCCGGAGGCACGTGTCCCCTTGGCCCAAGCCATCTCTCCCGAATCTCAAGGGATGGGACCAAGCGAGACTAGAGATACACAGTATTTCCTTCCTAACAAGGAAGTCTTTCATTTTGTCTCTAAGGATTTGCAAACCTCTGCGCCACAAGCATCTAATTTGGGCACAAGGTAGACTTGATGGGCTACGACATGGTTTCGCCTCCCCGATGCAAGGGTGGGCACACTCCCTCCAACCCAGAACAAGTGGGGCTTAGATGCATCCCCAGCGATGGAGTCGACTCCTTGGGAGGAAATAGAAGCGAGGTATGTGAAGCACCATCGCCAGGACAATTAGTTTGAGATCGAACAACATGGTGTGTTACGAGAAGTTATACATAATAAAAACCATATATCTTCCCATTTTAAAAAACAAATGAGTGAATATTAACTTAACAAGCAAACTAATAACAAGGCGTAAAACACGTGAAGAGACTAGTCGCCCCTAGCTTCTCCCTTTCATAGGTGATCTCCCAACCTTTGGTGCCACCAAGAGTTTCTTCCCCATGGTGAGAGCCAATGACATCCGTTTAGGGCTAGTGAGTTCCATGGATATCCGTCGAAGGATAGGTTTTGGGCGCCACCTCTTCGATGACCTTCAGGTGCAAGTCTCGTCTTTCCCCTTTGTCGTCGTCTTCCATGCAACAGCCACTAGATGGAAATAGCCGAAGAAGGCACTAGAGCTATCTAGACAGTGGATTTGGGAACCGAGGGATGGGATGGTAAGATGGTGTACCGTTCCACGACACCCCAAGTCAGATTACCCCGACAAATCAAGACAACGAGTCGATCGGTTCCCTTTGGGTGGAACATCCTAGTCTTTTTCCGGAAAACATGATCTACCAGGAGGTAGTCGAATAGTCCCCTATGCAACTTTTCATATTGTCATATCCGTTTCAGTTCTTAGTACGTTGGTATTGTCATATCTTGTCTATGATGCAAAATAGATACTTTCTACGTGTCCAAGAGCTCCAGAAAACCTACAGGGGTCCTGTACATATTCTGGAGCCTCGGGTTGTTGACCCAATTTCTGTTATCATCGATTGACACTATGAATAAAAGTTCCTTGTCACCAGTTCAAAAAAAAAAACTTAACAAGAAATATGGAGGGCTCTTGCAGCTCACTCCCTCAAAAAGTAAAGATAAGTTACTAATGGTTTCAAATGCAAATCATGACCACTTTTACCATTAAAGCCACCTCTCATGTTATCTCACCTCCTCGGCCTCGGCCTCACTTGAAATTGTCACCATGCATACATGGGCCTCTCCCACCAACGCATCTGGCAACGATGAAGGGTGGTTTGGCTGCCATCCATGGTTAGATGGGGCGGTATCTCTTGAGGAAGATGAATACCCGTACTAGAATGCGATAGTGAGCGTTCTCCTCTTTAGACATTTCTAATCCTACGGGATTAGTCACGATAATGGATGACACTCTGTATCGCTACGCCCAATGGGTCGATTGTTATCCCAAAAGCTCTATGAGGAGAGGTTTGCAAACCAGTCTTGCCAAGATCCATGATATCCTGGATGAGATGTGGTTCAGTATGATGGAATACTGCCCCACATCATCTCGGGCTGACTAGTCTTGGCCTATCCCCATATGGCAGAACACCCTTACATGTTTCGGAAGACATGACCAGACATCGGGTACTCGAGTCGACATCCCCAGAGCCTTCCATTAGGAATACCAACGGGTCTACAATACACCCCAGGCAATCGCCAGTACACATGCTTCACGGCGGGGTCCCAAACTATAATCTAAAACTTATGGTCTCTAGTCCTTTACTCTTTTACTTTAACTTCGAAGTAGCCTCCGTATTTGTGTATATAGTATTGAGTTACCCGACCTTTAGAGCTTCCCTATTTTGTTTCAGGGAACTGGCATAACTGGTTCACAAAACACTACCATCATGAAAGTGGTATTACCGAGGATGTACGAGAAGTTGTATTCAAGATGGAACCTGAAAAGGCATCGGGTTCGGATGGCCTTAATCCCTGGTTCTTTCAACTATTGTCTAATAATTCAGGATGAGGTGATTAGGTTTGTCCAACAAACAATCCACGAAAGGGACTTTTGAACCAAGCCTCAATACAACTAGTGTGGTTGTCATTTCAAAGAAACCTAACCAATTGTTGACTACTGATGTTTGGCCTATCGCTCTTTGTAACATGATCTTCCGGATTATGTCTAAAGTACTAATTGGCCGATTGAATCCTCTCTTGTATGGGATTATTTCCCCAACCGAAGCCATGTTCGTCTCCGAACGATATATCCAGATCTCTTTTGAGATAATCCTTCGAAATAAGAGAAAAGGGGTCAAGGGGTTTATGGAGTTGAAACTAGATACGAGTAAAGTTTATGACCAGGTCGAGTGACTGTTCATTCTTTAGATTATAGTCAGATTGGGTTCTCGACGGAATGGAGAGCTCTTATTGTAGTCTGCATGAGGTTAGTTTCCTACTCAGTTAGCTCGGGAGGGGAGGAAACTCCGTCTTTTTTCCTAACCAGGGGATTAAGACAAGGGGACCCCTATCCCCGTACTTGTTCCTATTCTGCATGGAGGGTCTGTCTCGTCTGTTGAGTAAGGCTGAACATGATAGACAAATTCATGGGATAGTAGTGGCTATAGGGGCCCCTCATAATATCACACACGTTCTTCGCTAAAGATTGTTACGTTTTTTTGTAGGGACGATACTGAGGAAGTCGCCTAGATCCAGCACATCTTAACAATGTTTGGCACGTTATTGGGCTAGGTTCTAAATCATCAAAAGTCGTCAATCTTCTTCAGCTCTAATACCCCTCATGTGACCTTAGAAGCTTGTTGCACCACCCTAAACGTATAAGAGATATCAAACTTATCTCTCTATCTTAGGGTTCCTAACATGATTAGAAGAAGTAGAGCTCATAGGTACGCAATATTTGGGGATCGGGTGATCCGACGTATCCAGTCTTAGGATAGCAAGTTAGTATCACCGGCGGGAAAAGAGGTGATGATCTGTTGTGTTCTCACGTCTATTCTGGTATATTTCATGTCGGTGTTCAAGGTACCATATGGCATAATAGACAAGATCCATATCACTTTAGTCGGGTTTTAGAGGGGGCGGTATGCACCCATGGGACGCCCTATTATCTGGCATGATTGGAAAAAATTGTGTTACCATAAAGTGAAAGTTAACATGGGGTTCCATCATCTGCATGATGCTAATATGACGCTACTTGGGAAACATGCACGAAGTCACCTTTCGCGGTCAGATTCTTTAGTTCTTCTTTAAGCACGATATTATCCATTATGGGATTTCTTGTCGGCTACTTTAGGTACCAACAACTCCATTTTTACATGTTCTAGCATACTGGCCACTCAACCCCTCATGCAATTAGGTCTTCGTCGAGCCGATGGGCTTAGGGTGGACACTCAAATTCTTCATCAGCTGTGGTTATTAGGGGCTACCCCAACCATCTAAACCGACTGCCTAGTTCTTACTAATGCTTCGGTCACATGTCTTATCATCATAGGTACCAGGCTTTAGGATGCGCCCCTTATAAGGAGCATTTTTGACCAGGTGGACCAAAATGAGATCCTAGTTGTTCCTTTGTCCGTCACTGATACTAAGGATGAGTGGTATTGGGCCACGGATGCCAAAAGTTCTTACAGTACTCGCACTGGTTACACAATCCTAAACCAGATCAAAGCCCCAGCCAGATCTCTAGTTTTCATACTGACATGGTCTGACATATGGAATATACCCACACAGTCCTGTATTCGTATCTTCCTCTAGCGAGCACTGACTAGCTCCCTACAAGTAGCGGATCACCTCTTGCAGTAGTTTGTCCCGATTTCCCCGACCTGCCCAATGTGTGGTCGTCATCAGGAAACGACTAGCCACCTCCTCCTCTACTACAGTTTCGCCAAATGTTGTTGGTCGTTGTTTAGGAACCTCCTAATACTTCCTCCTGGACTGTCCTTGCAGAATATTGGAAGGTTATTACTACCGGAGCAACACCTTAGTTTGTAGCTTGGGTGTTAGGTTGATTATAGGAGATTTGGAAGACCTGGAATTCCAAGGTTTGGAGCGATAGTATCCCCTCGGCCATAGATGTCAAGCCTGTTGCTATGACAAATTTGCTTTCTTGGAAAGAGGCCAATTCCCAAACCCAAACTTCTGCTACCATGTACCACCCCAGAGATAAACTAGATACCGCCACCATTAAGGTGGATTGCCTTCAACTTCGACGGGACAATGTTTTCTAACACCACACGGGCAACATCTAGCTAGGTTCTGGCAACTTGAATTGGTGTCACCTCGGCACTATGGGCCCTATCGATGATTGAATCTCATGTTGTTGCGATAGCCCAAGCATTCACCAAAGATACGAAAAGGACTCAAATACTTACCCACTCTAGCACCCAAACGATTACTCAAATGATCAATTCGATTTCCCTATTGCATCACCCCTATGGTCAATTCTTTGCTTACTCAAAACGAAGAATCAAAACTCGCCTTTGTTAAAAGGTCAGCAAATAAGACCTCTAACTGGCTCATTGGGAAGGCCCGTTCGTCCCTGCCTTTTTGTAGTCGGGACAATCTCTACCCATTGCACTCATTTGTATCTTGTCTACCGAATATATAATACCGTATGCCTTTCAGCCAAAAAAAGGCAATCATCTCCTACAACCACTACTGTTTGATCGTATGATCCATGACTGACATGCAGCTGCAATACTGTAGTGAAATTGCACCTATCATTAACAGCATGTCTGTAACATTTACAATTTGAAAAACGGACGAATATTTGTGATTGCAAACCACCAGCTTATGAAGTGTCAGGCTCTGCAACATTGTTCTAAGAATAAACCCAAGGGCAACGTGAAGAAGGAAAATAAATCAAACAAGACAACAATGTAATACAGAGCATATCATGATTCCATAGGCTTGTCAACCACATACAATTTCTTATCTTTATCAGTTACAACCATACTACTAGTCTACCACTGTCGATCTAAATGACGCGCCTCATGAAGAAAGTAGGGATGCTAATTTCGATACCAAGCCTCCAATACTTGGCCTTTAGGTACACCTGCAAGAAATCAAGGCTCAAACTAATTAACAAAACGGTAAAAAATTATGCACAAAATAAATTATCATACAATTGCCAGAGAATGATTCGCTTTACTCCTCAAGTATCCATTTTGTCAAGGTTTAGCCTGAGCTTTACCTTGTTACATTTTAGTCCCCCACCCAAGTCCAACATCCAAAATGTTCTAATTTAGGTTTGAATCTTATTTTATTCCTACAGAAATTGTTCAAACTCAGTCATAAGATTAGTTTGTCACATCAATACTATGTACGCAGTGGAAGGGATAAATCAGAACTGCTTTGATAATTGAAGGACTAATCTGGAAAAATAGAATTCAAGCACTGAATTGAGACCAATTTAAATACTTCAGGAACTATATTGGAAGAAAACATCATTCAAAGACTAAATCAGAACAAAGTCAATTCTTCAGGGACTAAGCATGAGCATTTACATCATTTATTCTCATTCTAATAATTAAGCAATAACTTGTACATTGAAACCAAACAATTGATAGCCAGAAAACCGTTGTATGGTTGTGCAGGGAACTTGTATATGGTTACTACAGATATTGGATACTTGACCATGTGAGCAAATCAGGTGATAGCTAATATAGACATGAATGCAGCAAATGATCGTTAAAAGGTTCGGGATATCGGAATTTAAATGTTGTACCATGAAAAGGCTGTTTCATACTAAAATGCAAATACAGTGGAGCAAAATGCATCAAGGGCATAGGACATCATCTTGTAAATGGTATCTGAAATCTGGATTGTCCAAAACTCGGCGAGGTGACAAATAAGGAGTTTCTGACTAATCAGGGAGATACCAAGAACTCAACAAAACTCATTTATCATTATATATAGGATCACTATTAAATACAAACCCCTTTTATCATGCAAACTACAAACCAATAGCCATTAGGTTCGCGAAATCTAATGGACCAGATCTGGGAGCGTGCGGTGATAACTTTGTCCATAACACAAACTTTCCCACCCGTGTAAGCAGTGTTCTAAAAATCCCGACCAAGCCCCGCCTAGGCGTCCGTTGTTTAGATGTAGCGGCCTACAATGATTTGTAGTTTGGACGATAAGGACGGTTTGTAATGGATCGTGTCCTTATATTTGTATATACATATGACACATGTATTAAAGACAAAATTACCGATAGTTCAGTAAATAAGATAATTCCAAACACTTTAATGAGTTAAAACAAAAACACAAACCATATTTCTAACAAGATTAACATGAGAAACACGCTCAAACAACAATAAGCATAAGTACCAAGTTTTTTTACTATAAAAAGCACATTTGACCAAATTTGAACAAATTCTGTGTTTGGCAAACTTTTAAACCTACTTCTAATTATCGAACTCCGAGGTTATGTTTCACCGAGTTCTTCATGGGTTTTGTAGAGTTTTAAAATATGGGATAATTGTCAAAACATGCACTAATGTTTCGTCCACAAACGAAATAGTGCACAATGTTTTGTCCACGTCGTCTGGCTACCCTTATGAATTGTCTACGCACTTCTGTTAGAAAAATTAATGGAATATTCCATTTCTGTTATACATGTGCAGTTAAAGTAACTAAAATGACCATTTTACCCTTATCATGAATCTTTTGACTTTTCTTTTTGACTTTTGCATGAGACATTACCATTCTACCCTTTCTAATAAAAAACAAATTAAAAAAAATAAATAAATAGACAAATAATTTTTTTTTTTTATAAAATCAGTTTTTTTATAAAATCAGTTTTTATTTATAAAAATTATTTTTATTTTCAAAAATTAAGATTTTAATTTTAAAAAATACATAGAAATCAGTTTTTTTTATAAATTCACTTTTTATTTTCAAAAATTCAGATTTTAATTTTAAAAAGACATAAAAATCAGTTTTTAAAAAAAAAACATTAAAATCAGTTTTTTATTTAATTATATTTGGGTAGAAAAAAGAAAAAAGAAAAATAAAAAAAATATATAATAAAAATATTAATTAAATTTATTAAAAAAAAACTGATTTTTTGTATTTTTTTTTAAAACTCTGATTTTTATTTATTTTTTAAATTGAAATATGAATTTTTGAATTTCAAACCAAAAGGGCAAAATTGAGGGTATATCAGTCTTTTAACCCATTCTTATTTTTGAATTTCAAACCAAAATGGCAAAATTGTCAATTCAGGTTCTGCTGTTACACTTTTCTAACAGAAGTGCGTGGACAATTCATAAGGGTAGCCAGACGACGTGGACAAAACATTGTGCACTATTTCGTTTGTGGACGAAACATTAGTGCATGTTTTGACAATTATCCCTTAAAATATTATAGGAAATCCTCCATTGTACCTACATGCATGAGAATCATATCAATGACCTGATATGTAATAAATTTACGCAATGACTGGTATGGGCGACGTTCATATCTCTAACGTTTAGTTAATTTGTTTCATTTCTATCCTAATATATAATAAAATGGGTGGTGCATATCTCCAATACTTCATTAGTGAATTCGTACTAGTTCATACTTCAGATTCACATTCATTCTATAGATTCCAAATTGATAATTTTCTCTAAATTGTGAATATCGTTATAGCAAATAAATGCTACAATGCAATCAACATTCTCTCACTTAAGCTATTAAAGTTCTATCATTATTTTAGTAATAAATTGGGGACTTCAATCTTATTTTCTATATATATAAGTTTAATTTAGAAGTTAGTTGACAAATGTAAATGTTACATAGAAAGGAAGCAGCTTATAATACCCAACAATATGTATTATAAAGCAATTTGGCATAATACTCTTTATTTCTCAAAGCTACAGCCGTTATTGAGCTTGGCATATCAAATGAAAATCTATGTCATTCTTAGAAATGTCTCAACCCTGTAACTATTTCAGAGTCTTAACAAACCACCAATGTGTGCGGGAGACAATATTCAGAAAATATTCGACCAAAGGATATAGAAACATTTCAAAGTCTCCTTAACCTTTCTTGGTATTGGGATTTTAAGACTATGCCAACAAAGGCTCTTCACTATTGCACAAACAGTCTGTAATGACTTAAAAGAGAGAACTAAATCTCAAGCCATACTCAAAGAATCACATGTACCATTCTTCGAAGATTTGTGTTGGACACTATGTTCAACATGATTAGTTTATATAATCCTCAAGTGTCACCTTATCATTCAAGCTCCACCAAGATAAAGTCCAATTTAGAATATGGAATGCAACGTCCTTCAAGTAAGGATGTTTACAAACATCCATTAAACCCCTACCCTCGAGCATTGTTATATAATACAGTTGAGGTGTATGCCTTGAGGTGAGACGAATTTTTTTAGCCCTGGATGGCGCCTCACGGGTAGATATCATGTATACGCCTCACATGAGGCTAAGGTGGGTGAGGCCTACGTCTTATCGCCTCAAATGTAGCTAAGTGTTTTTGAGAATCGTTATTGCATCAGATTGTGCTGCGGCATTATGGTTAACGTAGAAATCGATGATTCAAGTGTACAAAAGGTTGCTTGAAAGCTATTAATGAAAAAGAGGAAAAGTTTCTATTGGGCTCCATATGTTGCACATCGCATTGCCTTAATGCTTGAGAAGATAGCCATCAATGGGTGTTAAGTAACTTGCCACTGCTTATTTGAGTTTGGAAAGCATGTATAAGTTTAAGCTTTGAGTTTGGAAAACATGTATAAGTTGAAACAACCTTTACAGATCATGTTTGTGTCAAAAGTGGGCATTTTGTGGGGAAAAGAAAGAAGAAGGGAAAGCTATGAAGAAAATCATCATTCGATTGTGTACACTTCACAAGGCTCTCCGTAGCATGTTTTTTTCTTCACTGGATAGTATTTTGTTCGTGCCCAACTCATATGCGCACATTTCAACAATCACCATTTGATTACTTTTTCTCACCATTGGTTTTTGTTGTATCTATATATAATACAAACATGATTGGAGTACATGCAATCAAGTGTACAAAAAGAAGAAATTGCCTAAGCACAAGCAAGACGAATAGTTTGGTGTACATTACATACAACAAGTTGAAGCACAAACACAAGATGAAAAAAAAACAAGGACAGAAGATGTGGATCCTTTAATTTGTTGAAGACGTGCCTTTTAATAATGAAATGTTTGAGAGCCCAAATGATGAAGATTTCTGACCAATTGCGATTGAAGATAATGGTGGAAGTTCAAGAAAAAGGAAAAAAAAGAGCAAGTGGATGTTGCATGGAAAGGAAAACAAAGTCAAGTGGATGAGAAAGACAAGTACTAAACGTGATTTTGAAAGTGATGCTGGATTCGATGATGAAGATTTGAAACTTGACAACTCTTCAAATGATACGTTGATAAAGATTTGGAACTTATATCTAATTCTATGGAAATTTAAGAATTTTGTTTATGTTTACAACTTCAAAAATCACGGCGTCATTATTTTTATACTTTTATGTTGATGAATGTTACAATCTAAATACTAATTTGGTGATTTTTGTGGCTTTGCTATGGAATTATGTGTTGTTTGAATTAGATTATATGACATGTTATGAACATATTATTAGGAAATATTGATGCTTACACCTAAGATAGCCTCGAGGCTTACACATCGTAAGACAAAGAGAAAACGCTTCAAATCTCATTTTCACCTATTAAAACCTTGCCCTTGAGGTACAAAAGTTTGAAAGAGAACCTATTATGATCATCCTAGATAGACAAGGGAATCCAGTCCTACTCAACTTATGTATCAAGAAAATAAGATAGACATGAATTCTTCTTGCAATAAGAACCTTGCGAGAAACCACACTACAAAATATGCACTTTGAAAGCGAAGAAGCAAAGGGCGTACTATATATCATCCAATAATATAAACAGATCAGCAATGAATATCAAAATGATTCCACAGTGAACATTCATTACAACAACTGATACTGACTACAATTGCAATAACATCTTTTCATCAAAAAGGGAGGGCCCAACTTAAAAAGAAGCCTAGGGGTATACTCTCTTTTAAAACCAACTAATTCATATATTGGAAGACAGGAGCAACACAACCCAGCGCTTGTAATTCATTACTTACAAGTCAAATGTACTCCCAACAATAATAAATATGAGTAAGAAAACAAGGGAAATCAGACATGGTTCTAATTTCAATCTCTTGGTTTCTTGAGGTCATTTGGTGATCTCATAATTAAGAACAATGTCTCAGAAGAGAGCCGAGTTCAAACCAAGTGCATTAGGATTTGAGTGAATTATCACTTATTGTCTTATTATGTGTTCTTAATTGCAATCTATATATCAAATCACAATAATCTTAGCTCTTTCTACTTTGACCAAAAGAAGTATATATTCCACAATGAAATAAAAGAAAAATTAGGTTAATGATTCGAACCTGAAGTGATGTCATTTACAGTAGCGATCGGCCTTCTTCTTCACCCGGTCGTCGAGCGCGTCTTCGACGGACTTGAAGTTGGGCTTGTTGTTGTCGGGATCGTAGCCGAATTTTCGGGTCTCCACAGGGAACAGCTCTTCGTACTTCATCTTCTTGGCTGCGTCAATGGTGTAAATATCCGATGCCGGTTCGCCGGCTTCGAGCGCCGCATCTCCTTCGAGCACCACGACATCGGAGGGCTGAAATTCAGCATCCTTGTTAAGTTTGGCCTTCTTCTTCTTCTTCTTGTCGATTTTCTTACTGCGAGTGGCCACAACTCCTCCCTTAAAGGTCAACCTTCCTCCTTTCGCTGTCTGGTACGGATCTGACATGTCGCCGTCCTCGTTCGGCTTCGCAAATTACAGTCTGCGTACGAGTTTGCTCCTCCCTCAAACGCTTCTCACACATGTATGTTTTGTATTCAAAAATGCAAACAATTATCACACAATTAGGGCTTGTTTGGGGTGTTTATTTTCTTTTTACTAAAATGTACGAATTTTATTAAAATTGAATCTTAATAAAGATGTGCGTCAAAGAACATGTTTTTTGGCCACTCAAAAACAACACAAAGAGAATCATCTCAAAGTTATTTTTATCACTACAACTATCATAGATGGTTTTGAAAGAAACTGATATCGATATGCTCCGACGACCGCCATAAAGGCAAAAAGGAAAGGTGGGTGGTGAGAAGACGGTACTGGGAGTCTCGGCCCAATTCAAGAGCCAGGACTGCATCAATAGAAGGAAATATGACCTATACTAGGGACCCCTCCAAAACCGGTCTATGAGGTCCTTGGTGTCTAACATTCCTCCTAGCGAGGCTATTTACCAGCCCTCGCCTGATCATCCCGAGGCACGTCCGCAGCAGGTCGCTTGATCCTAGCAATAGGAGGGACGTCAATATCTTTCAAGCCATCAACACCAGGCTCCCTTCCCCTCAGATTTGGCGGTGGAGGCGTCGGACCCTGATCACCTAAAAGTTGGCCTAGAGCAAACTTCTTCCAGTCTGGGTCGACACCCTCGACCCCCCGAGGGTCCTCCGAGGCCAGGTTCGGTCGCCCCCACATCATCCCCTCCGAGATCATCAAACAGGCCGGGATGAGAGGGATCTTATCCCAATTAGGCAAACGCCTCCCAGATCCCAACACGAGGCGTTCTAGGCTGGGAAGATCCGATGACAGCTTCGCTTGAGGCTCGACCCCGGAGCCCATCATCGGGGCCTTGCCTTTAGCATGGTCATGGTAGAATGGAGGGATCGACTCAAAGGGTGGAAGTATTGAAGCAATGAGGTAAGAGGTTGTATCCGGGGAAATGACTAAAACCCTAGACAGCACCTCAGAACCTAGGGTTGGTACCGTCGCCTTAGGTTTTGGCAGCGCCGCTCGAGCCTTAAGCGGACGGCCCCGATGCAGATTTGTCGGGGGCATCTGTACCAGACCAACAACGAACGGGACCACCGCCAAGGAAAGTGGAGGCGGCGAGGTTGCGGAGGCCGGCTTGGTTAGGGTTTCGCGTGTAGGCAACGAGGTTGCAGAGGTTGGCTTGGATGTGGTGTCACTCGATTCCGTGGTGGTGAGAAGGCCGGGGAGACCAGGCATGATCGAGGCATGTTTAGGTCTTCTTCGTCGGCGGGTCTTAGGTGCCACAGAGGATCCTACGACTGCTCCTTTCGGGGACGTCTTGTGCAAGAGTGCCAAGGGGATCAGGCTGGCTGGGGCAGCAGCATCGAGAGACAAGGCAGAGGCATGGGTCGGAGCTGTGAGAGTAGAGGGTGGAGACGCTATTGACGCAAAGCGCAAACGTAGCTAGGGTTTCTCAAAGTCTCGAGAGGAAACTTGAGGAGCTATATTGTTAGTTTTTTATTTTCTTTTGTGGGGTCTTGGTGTTTATAATTACAAGAAAATAAGTACTTTGAGGTATTTATTTTTTTATAATTTATCTAGGATTTTTTTGGACTTTGCTCTCCATCGATCGGTTGGGTTTAACGTTGTAAGAATATGACGTAAGCATAATGGAGTTTGGTTATCGACACATGTTGTTTTTACGGTTAAATATATTATGATATATTTATGTTCAGTTTACGAATCTTTTGGTACCCTTATGTTTGTCTAATACATTTGTATACCCTTATGTTCGGTCCACGAACGAAATTAACATATTCCGTTAGAAAACTAACGGAATACTCCTCTAATATTAGTGATGTGAACACATATGCAGTTAAGTGGAGTGTGAAATAATGATTTTTCCATTAATCATTTGAACCTTATGTATTTTAAACGGGAAATTACTATTATACTCTCATTTAATAATAAAAGAATAAATAAAAATAAAATTTGTACAATAAAAGTGATTAACTAATTTATATATGAAAAAAAAAACTTTATCTACATATCATCTCTTTCAAAGCTTATCATCTCTCTCTTTTATTTTTGAGGAACAAACCCTTTCTCTCTCGAAGCTTGAAGAACAAACTCTCTCGAGTTCATCTTCGATGTGAAGTTCGTGAAGCACGAACTGACCTCTCCTCCTTTCATATTCTCCAATCATTAACATCGCCCTTTTCATCTAAAGCTCTTCGTAGGTCGTTGGAGACGACGAAATTGGACCGGAACCGGGAGGCGACGACGAGTTTAGGGCACGACAGGCGGCGACGAGCTTAGGGCAAGGTCGGAGGCGGTAGTTCAGGGCACAACCGACGGGGAAGAGTTCAGGGAACACCATGAAGCTTGGGGTTGTGGAGCTCGAGACGAGGGGGAACAGTCCAGAGAACGAGGCGAGGAGCCCTAGCTCACGAGGGCGGAACCAGAGCTCATCAGAGCGGCGAAGTTCTTCCCATTCTGATGCTCACAAGGCAAGAAATTGGTCTTCAAGCCCTAGGTCGCCTTTCTCGTAGATCTAGCCCTAGGTATTCGTCTTCCTCGCGTCGCGTCGACAAGCACGAAATTTTGGAATTGATACGAGCTTGAAGAGAAAGAAGATTAAGTGGGTTTTGTTTGATTTTTTTTTTCTTCATTTTTTTGAGTTAACTGATTTGGAGAAGAACATGGTAGCATATCGTGTTCCTCATGTTTTTATTTTTATTTTTATTCATTTGGGTTCTATTGGGTTCAGTTTCTGTATTCAATTTTTTTTATTCATTTACAGATTCAGTTTCTCATAATCGATTTCTAAGAAATATGTTTTTGATTTTGATGGGTATTCAATTTCTTAGATACACAGACATGGCTATGCTTCAACTTCATCATTCAATTTTTGTTTCTAGGTATTGAATCGATTTTCTGAGAAATACCAAATAATGAGTATTTAAAGAAAATTAAATAGATAATATCTGACTAATAATTAAATTATAAAATAAAATATATGAAAATTTTATTTTGAATATATAATTTAATTATTTTTATTTTTTAATTATATAATTTGATTATTTTAAAAAAAAATTGACAATAATTAGAAAATATAAATTAAAAAATAATAATATAAATTTAAGAAATTAAGGAAAATAAAAAACTAATGAAAATAAAAATAAATAAGAATTGGTAAAGAAATTAATGACATTATTAATAATTAATTAAAATGTTAATGAAATTAAATACAATTGAGGGACGAGAGGATGTGGTTGTGAGTCTGTATGCGGAAGAAGAGGGGTAAGTCGTGGAGATGGATGATGGGGTATGGTTTTATAAGGTACCGAATATGCTAGGGTTTCGTTAGAAAAAAAGAAAAATGGGTTGGGCTTTCCTTGAAGATTGAGCTAAAGGCATGGATAGTCCATCATCAGATTAACTATTTATCCAAAACAGATATTACGCGGTATCCAACTTGTCTGGTGTGTTGGATACTTATCTAGATCTAGATTTCGGAATAGATTTTGTCCAACTTCGTCGAGATTGGTTAATTTCTGGATCATATCGGTCTAGATTCACTATTTTTTTGGATTTCAGATTTTTTAGCACACCCCTACCATGATGGTATCACATGGTGTATTGGTTTTGTTCTTTTTGATGCCTGATGTTGGTAAAATGAGCTACTATGTCAAATTATTACTTAGGCATAAAAATCAATTAGCTTTAGTAAATTGAAGAAACTCGATAGTTTGGGAAAAAAGAAAGGAAGTTACCACATCTATTTTAAAATGACATTCTTGTGCTGAAATTCAGTTAGGCTGCTCCATATACTTATATCTCTTTATTTGTGTTCTGAATTATGTATACACGAATCGATCTTATTGTATATAATAAGAGCTATGATTATGAATTTGCACTTATATTACTCTATCTTATTATTTAGTTGCTTGTGTTAGGAAATTCAATTGAATAAATCTTGTTTCTCTTTCATTCAATTTATGCTTTTTAACTTTCTTTACATATTTACTAGTTGTAGTAAATCGTTCAAAACGTTGTCATGCTTCATTTCATTATAGTTAATCTACCTTACACAAGACAATAAAGGGATCCTAACTTGATTTGATATGGAAGTGAGTAGATTGTTCATTATTTGATTTCTTTAATTTCAATTCAAGGTTTAATTTCAATCTACATGATATTGATTCAATTAGAGGTTAGTTTTAGATTCATTCAATTTAGTGTAAATGGAAATGACAATCAAGTGTCTATTTTCCTTCATCCTTATTCAATTAAGTTACTGATTAGTTTAATGTCTCCAAAAGAAGACTATTTTGCATTCCTTAATGAAGCCTTCGAGACTATTTGGATTAATACAGTTGAACAAGATTCTCTAGCATCTAACAGCCGTCCCACCTCTATTCAGTTGGCTGATATTGTTGGGGCCTATCGGCGGTAATTCTGAAGATTGAGATTTAGAGCGGGCCTCCATCATCATCATACCATGAGAGCGCAACCGAATTTGTATTCTCTCTCTTCCACACCTATCTGCAAAGCCGGAAGCCATCGACTTTGAGAGCCAAAAATAAGAAGATATGATGAGAATCATGACAACAACGTCCAACCGCACTGAAACAAGTACATCCGCACCATAATGCAACTCACAATAAGAAAAGCCCTCCTTGTTCCACATGAATGTCGGCAACGACTGTGGGTTTTGAAGGAGATCATAGACACATGAGATAATGAAAATGGTGTAATTTAAGGTTAGGTAAAAAGATATGGTAACATGACCTTATGCAAGGGTAAAATGTCATAAATAAATTGAAATTTTGTATAAATTACGCATAATCTATTAATGATGCTAAAAAAATTTGGGTCTTTCATTCACACTCTTAATGACTGAGATTTATTTACATTTTTCAATATCTATTTCGCTCACTTTAATATAATGATCCATTCCTTGCTCAGGTTTGAAAAAACTCAAATACTTATATAAACAACAAGAGAGTAAGAAATAGATGAAGAATAAATGGGTTAAACTGATTTTTATCTATATACTACAAGTGAGCTTTATTCTTCATATATATGCTGTGAAGACCGCTCCGGTTTAAAACGGTTTAAGTTTTAAGTTTTGTTCGATCGGAACGTCGAGGGTGAAATTTAGGTTTAATATTTTATTCGTTTTTAAAAAAAGAAGTTTAAATCAGATGTAATTTAAATAGTAAATAATATAAAAAAAGGTGTAAAGGGCTGACCTGACCAGACCCGCAGGCCGGCCAAGCCAACCCGCCCAACCCTATTGGGCCGCGAGGCCCACACGTTGTCAAAAGCCCATTTTTTTCGCTCGGGCCCGCCCTTATAAGGTGGAATTTAGGGTTGAAACCCTAAATTGTTTTCTCAGCAGCTCAGTCCCTCTCACCTTCTCTCCATCGCCGAACCACCTCCCTCTCTCCTTCTTCTCTCCCATCCTCAACCCGCCGCCCCTTCCTCCCTCCATCTCCGATCTCTCCCAAGCCCGTCACCGGTCCCGCCTCCTCCGTTTCTCTCCCAAGCCCGTCACCGGTCCCGCCTCCTCCGTTTCTCTCCGACCTCCCTCGTTCCGTCTCCTTGCGGGTTGATTCCGGTGAGACCCTCGCCGTCCTGCGCTGTGCCGGAAGCAAGCGCGCCGGCGACGCCCCGTCGCCGGAAAGTTCAACAGAGCCCGGGACGTCGTGATTCCGGCGAAACCCTGGCCGTACGGGCCAGATCTGAGGCGAGTTCCAGCCGTCTTCCGTCGCCTCCACTTTTTCCCCACGGTGAGAACCCGAAACCGTGTTGTTTTGGGTCGTCGGCTGTAGCTTCGCCGGTGGCCGGCCGGACACAATCCGAGCCCTTTTCTTTCCTTCTTTTGCTGTCCCTTTCCGAGAATTTTCTGGATCTGGTTCAGACAAACTTGGATGTTCTAGATTTAGTTGAAGTGGAAACAAAAAAAATCAATTTGTTTAACAAAACAGTGTGGTTTTGAATTTGGTTCAGAGAAAAGAACTTGTTTTTTTTCTTAAAACGAAAAATCGGTTGTAATGAAAAGGGTTTTAATCAGTTTTAATAAAAGGGGACTGTTGACGGTTTTGGAAACTAGAACGAACCTGGATCGGCTTTGGAAACCCTAACGAGTGAGCTGAAACGTTTTTGGAAACTGGAAACGTTTATTTTGGACTGTTAATCGGACCGGGACAAAAAGTGGAACGTTGAATCGGACGCCTCGAGGTCCGAGCCACGAAACCCGTGCATCGGGAAACGTGCACTGGGTTCTGTGTTAGGGCTCGGGTACTCAAACCCGATTCGCCGTGACCCCGCTTTTATCCCGCTCGAGTTTAAAGGACAACTGTCGGTTTTAAACTGGACTAATCGTGACCTTTAAATTAACCTGGGAACCGCCTCTAATTTATGGCTTTCGTGTTATCTTTAGCGTCCAGCTTCGATCGAAGTGAAGCCCGGAGGTAGCGAGCCAGAACGTCAGCAGCTAGGAAGCGTAGCGGGTGTTCTTCGGTTGAGGTAGGGAAAAGTAGCCGGATCTCGGCCCTGACTGGGGAAAGTTAACAGTAGAATTGCATGTGACACCGGGGTGTCGTGGGTTGAATAGGTTTATTTAAATATTAGAAAAGCATGATACGGGAACGTAGCGATTACGAGAAAAGCATGTGACACTTAGGAGTGTCGTAGGAGCAGAGAACTTAGCGTTATTAGAATTACTAGAGGCATATGACCATGGCCGGAGGTTGTTTGTGAAACTAGTGAGATTAGGACTGTTGGAGGCTTTGGTTAAGCCGGAGGTTGATTTGGTTATTTGGTGTCTTGGGTGGCCATGAGAGCCCGTGTTTGACTGTTGAGTCTTGGGTGGCCATGAGAGCCCGTGTTTGACTGTTGAGTCTTGGGTGGCCATGAGAGCCCGTGTTTGACGGTCGGTATCTTGGGAGGCCGTGAGTGCCTGTGGGGCTGTTGAGTCCGTGTCTTTATCGTTGGTGTGTCTTGGGTGGCCATGAGTGCCCGTGGGGTTGTTGAACCCGTGTCTTTACCTTTGGTGGTTTAGCTGGCTTACGAGTTAGAGTCTCGGTAAGTTGCGAGCGTGTACTGTTGTTGAGTTTTGGGTGGCCATGAGTGCCCGTGGGGTTGTTGGACCCGTGTCTTTACCTTTGGCATTTGGGTGGCCATGAGTGCCCGTGGGGTTGTTGAACCCGTGTCTTTACTATTGGTGTGTCTTGGGAGGCCGTGAGTGCCTGTGGGGCTGTTGAGTCCGTGTTTTACTGTTGGTAGGTCTTGGGAGGCCGTGAGTGCCTGTGGGGCTATTGAGTCCGTGTTTTACTGATGGTGTCTTGGTGGCCATGAGTGCCTGTGAGTGTTGAACCTCTGTTGTTGCTGTTTGTTGAACTTGCTTGTGATTGTGATTGTGGTTACTTGAGTGAGAGAGGTTACTGAGACAGGTCGACTGCTTGGACCGACTGGGGTCGGAAAGAGCGAGGGACAGAGAAGTTGTAAGACAGGTCGACTGCCTGGACCGACTTTGTGTTGGAAAGTGCGAGGGACAGAGAAGTTGTAAGACAGGTCGACTGCCTGGACCGACTTTGTGTTGGAAAGAGCGAAGGATAGAGAGGTTACTGAGACAGGTCGACCGCCTGGCCCGACTGAGATCGGAAAGGGCGAGAAACAGAGAAACATAATTGGTTACTGAGCAACTGGTTTGCGATCCTTTGAGATCTGGTTTGGTGTGCGATCCTTTGTGATCTTGTTTGGTGTTGCGTAGTTTCTTTTGAGTCCTTGGAAGAGGTCGTGATCGTTGTGTCGGTCTACTTACATGTTTGAGTGTTGAGTCGTTCGAGGAAGGTCACCGTGGGTGTTTGTCAGTCAGATTACTTGAGTTGGGGACAGTGATCCCCGGAGTTGAGTTTGTTATTGGTGTTACCGACATTGTCTGCTAATTATGCCGTAGTCAGTCTGTTATCCGTGGTGGTGAGCGAACGCTCACCCCTAGCTGCTTTTCCTACAGGTACTGATCACAGGACGGACTAGGTGAGCTCTCAAAGCTTGTGGAGCTAGGAGCGGAGTCCGGGTTTAGTCTTTTGAGTCTAGTGACGGATACCTTGTACTTTTGTCCACGTGTTGGGACGTATTTTGAGTTATAAATATTATTTTCATTGATTAAATGGAGATTTTAAAGTGTTTATCCAAAACAAGTTTCATTGTTTTATTGTGTTAAAACGTTCACGTTCCAGGTTCGGTTTTACTGAATTTGGGGCGTGACATATGCAATGGAATTGCCTTAGAGCATTCATAGTGGTAAACCACTAGCTAGTGATCTGCATCATTTTTCGTAGTATATCACCCCTCTTTACCACTAGCTCTTGTAGCCACTAGCTAAGGGTAGCTCAAGAGCAAATTTAAAACATTTTATGTCTTCAAGACTCACTAACTATACTCTCTCCCCCATCGTCTATTATTTTATTATTATTTTCTTTCCTCAAAGTCCCTACCACCCCTCTTTACCACTAGCTCTTGCAACCACTAGCTAGTGTTCGCTCAAGAGCAAATTTAAAGCATTTTATCTCTTCAAGTCTCACTAGCTACATTTTCTCTCCTCATTATCTATTATTTTTTCTTTCCTAAAAGTCCTTACCACCCCTCTCTACCACTAACAAACAACCTAGGGATGGCAAAAAGCCCCGCACCAAACGGGGACCGCATCCTCGCCCCGCCCCGTACTACCATTTTTATAATAAAATATTATAATAATGTATACACAATACTACTACTTTAATGAACCTTTATATGAACTCTAGAAACAATTTAATGTGTTCATATATGGGTCCAACACCCGCTCTTATTACACAATTCATAGGATGATTCTATCAAAGTAACGCAATTTCAGAACTTCAAAGCTTTTTACAAGATATGATAACATAAGTCATCTCTCTTTCTCTTTTGTTTTTGTTAATTCTAGGGTTTACTCCATGTCCTAACCTCGTACTACACTTAATTGTCAAATTCGTACCCAAGCTTTGGAAAATTGTCAAATAGTAACGAATTTCAAAACTAAATTATTAAAAATAAAAAAGTACTGTTTAAATTGACTTTTTCCGTGAACAGTGAATCACGTGCTGCATGAGGTTATTCATTTGTAGTTTAAAATGATCCATGGATCGGGAGTAGTCACTATGATCCATGGATGTCGTTGAAAATACATAGTAGTTTAATTTATGCATGAGGTTATTCATTTGTGATGTTAGATGATGATTTTTGCGATGTTGAGTTCGATAACCATTTGTGTTCGTTACTCGATTTGATTGATTATGGTTGGTTTATGTATGTAGAACGAATTCTAGGTTAATTAAATCGGAGAAAATAATTTATATGTATTAATTGCATGCTAAATTAGATATTTTGGGTACAAACTTGATTAGGAGAACTTTCGATCTCTTTAGCAAATATCAAGTCCTAAATTCATATTTCCGTAGCATTCGTTACTTAATATGTTTAGTGCTTCTTTTGGATGCTTGATTTTTTCGTTGCATTCTATATGAGATTGATTATTTTCCGATGATTGCTATTTATGTCATGTGTGTTTTAAGCTAAATTGATGATTGCGAGTGTGGATTTCCCTTGAGTGATTGTTTTGGGTGTGGATTGCCCCTTGAATTGTTAGTTGTAGCTATCTAGGATCGGTGTATGACTTATTTTTGCACTTTGAGACTGTTTGAGACATGAAAAAGCATCATTATTTCACTTGATGAGTTATCTAGTTTGAGTGATACCAAGCCCCTTATTAGTGGACTTATGTAGATCGACCTCTAAGCAAGACGTTCAGAATGGTTGAGTTAGAGAAGTTGATCTAGGTGTAGCTAGATAATTCACTTTTCCCAGAGATTGTGATCTACGCTTGAGTATTACTAGAACGAGGTTTTATTTAGTTCAACTTGATTATTGATACCATCTTCATTGTTGGTGTTCGATATTCGAGAAGTGAACTAAGAGTAGCTAGACACACTTCTTTATTTGTGCTTGTCTATTTTAGCATTTGTGTGTTACCAGAGTAAGCACCGCTTATCCTATGTAAGTTGACTCGCATTGATTATTTATCAATATGATATACTCTCAAGTTGAGAAGCAACTTAAGAGAATTCAAAATAGATGTATGAAAGTTTGATGATTTGTTTTACTCTAACCATATAAATTCATACTTGCACATTAGCTTACTTTTAGAAGAGTGTATTTAGTGACGTTTATACTTGCACAAGCAAGTTTGACCACTTCAACACCATTTTGTGGTCCCTCCTCGTTAGGAACTCAACGATTAATAGATTGTCTTAGATGTGGTGTCACGCCCCAATTTCAGTAAACCGAACTCGGGACGCGAACGTTTTAAAATAATAAACACTTTTGAAACCATTTTTATAGATCACTTTAAAAGTACCATTTGTTCAACAAAATAATAATTACAGTTCAAAACACGTCCCAACAAGTGGACAAAAGTACACGGTATCCGTCACTAGACTCAAAAGACAAAACCTGGACTCCACTCCTAGCTCCACAAGCTTCGAGAGCTCACCTAATCCGTCCCACGAACGGTACCTGTAGGAAAAGCAGCTAGGGGTGAGCGTTCGCTCACCACCACGGATAACAGACTGACTACGGCATAATTAGCAGACAAAGCAAGTAACACCACCAACAACTCAACACCGGGGACCACCATCCCCAACCCAAGTACTCTAACTGAACATACACCCACTGTTGCCTTCCCTGACCAACTCGACACCCTGACACGTAAGTAGACCCGACACAACCATTGACGACCTCTTCCAAGGACTCAAAAGAAAGTTACGCAACACCAAACAACATCACAAGGGATCACACCCCAAACAAGATCACAAAGGATCGCACACCAAACAAGATCACAAAGGATCGCAAACCAGCTGCCAAGAACGCCCTCCCGGGACTCTAACCCGGTCAGGCCAACCCAAGAATGCTGCAACTTACCGGGACTCTAACCCGTAAGCCAGCCGGAAAGTGCTTGCACTTACCGAGACTCTAACTCGTAAGCCAGCCAAAGAATGCGTGCAACTTACCGGGACTCTAACCCGTAAGCCAGCCAAAGTATGCTCACAAACCCAAACCACACACGCGCGGCCAGGACCCCTTTATTGGCGGGCGGGCCCCCTACCCCGTCTGAACATGCAGACGCGTGTGCTCGTGGACCCCCGTTTCAGGAAGCGGGCCCCCAACCTCCGATAACCACAATCACAATCGCAGTCACAAACACAATCACAAGCAAAATCAACAACCAATAACAACACAGGTTCAACACTCATAGGCACTCATGGCCACCAAGACACTAACAGTAAAACTCGGACTCAACATCCCCACAGGCACTCACGGCCTCCCAAGACACACCGACAGTAAGACACGGACTCAACAGCCCCACAGGCACTCATGGCCTCCCAAGACACCAACCATAAAACACGCTTGCAACTTACCGAGACTCTAACTCGTAAGCCAGCTAAAGAAAGCTTGCAACCCCCCGAGACTCTAACTCGGTCAGGCCAGCCAAAGACACCAACCTTAGTACACGGGCTCTCAAGGCCACCCAAAACACCAAAGCTAAAGACACGGGTTCAACAACCCCACGGGCGGTAGTAAGGTTTTGATAATTGGGATGTATTAGACATGACCCGTTTTTACTTGTCCAGTTGTGTTTAAAACTTTAGGCACATCCTAGATGCGATGAAGACATCAACTACATTCCAAATTTAATGATTCCTCCAATTAAATCCAATGTAATTCTTCATTCGAACCCGTCAACTACATTCAATACAATGACGGTTCTAAGGGCTCACATAACAAGGATCAAAATTCCAATTTTATCTTTGCATGTGAGGTGATATTCTCGGTAAATAAAGTTAAGCATGTAATTATAATCATGAAAAACTAAACCAAGCATAAAGAGATAAATGTGTACATAATACCGCTTAAACTAACTCCCACTTTCTTCTTGAGCTCCACCGACTCCAAGTCGATGCCAAGACCCAAAAAGCCACTAATTGAACTTTTCGCCCTTTTTTCGTCTTGAGCAAAAGATTAAAATTGAATGCACGACTCGCAAGTCGGAAAATAATAAGCATTACAAATAAGTGGTACCACGACCACATCTCGAAAAAATAATTACAAGCTAACTTTAACGGCTCGCATGCCGTGAAAAACGATAAATAATTAAAATGAGCCTGGGGCTATTACGTGCACCATGCCAACATCACATCACACAAGATGTTATCATTCAAGCATGTTATCACTCAACATGTGATTTCTCCGATTTTAGTTTATCCCCAAGTTTCAAAAAAATAATAATTAATGCTCGATTTATCGAAACCGTTCAAAAATGAAACTTTTGGACATTTGATTTTTGAGTTCGTCAAGACAGTTCCAAACTCGTAATGAATAACTAAACGGTTTGGCCCAGAATTTTGACCATCTAATGCTCATGCTCGGCCTAGCTATGTCCAATAGAGCCCCGTTCGGTCCCGGGTTCGGCTCCCCGAGAGTCCCGCTCCCGAGACCGAAAAAATCAAACTTTTTCAGAAATTTCATAATTTGATTAAATTTTCAAAATTTCATTTTTCATGCAATAAACCCATAAGAAATAAACTAGAACATGTTATCAAACAATTTTAAAACAACACGCCAAAACCGAAACTACAAGCACAAAGCCTAAACTTTTGTGAATCCCAGAGGTAGCACGACTTTGATACCCCTGTTGGGTCTTGATGGAGAGTATGAAAAAATAATCACAGTGGAAAATAACTCATGAGACCATGCCATGGAAAAACTACCAAGTTAGAAACACAAGAGAATAAACAAATTCATGGTTTCCTAACCAAATCAAGAACACCATGTAAGGAACGATCAAGATTGAGTTTCCAAGATTCCTACGTATCAATTTGGGAATCAAAGCCACGTAATTCTTCTTATGAGGACTCAAGAACACCAAAAATAGAGGAAAAGAACACCCTTGGCCGAAATTAGAGGGTGTAGGGGGGGAGTTGTTTCCTATTTGTATCTCGTGTTTGTTATGTTTGATAAGGATGACTCAAAACAATTACATCCCTCCAACATAATAAACTAATAGTAACAAGCATGGTGTAGAATGATAGGAGTTGGTGGTGAATCACCAACACCTTAATCAATTCTTGCTTAATTAGAATTTAATTAATTAATTTCATGGGCTTTTGGTGGCATGGGCCGCCCATTGGCCTCGTGGTTGATGGTCCGTGTCCATTCCCGACGAGGTCCCGTGATGCGCTCATCACCTCCACACCTTCCATATCGGATATGTCCAATATTATCCGACATGATCAATCTCAAAACTCCACGCCTTGTCTCGATCTGTAATGTCCTAAATAATTACGAGCACATAACCTAAAACCTAGTTTTAGTCATGTCCGAGACAACTTGCCTTCTTTCCATTCTCCATAAATGTGTTAACGAGTTTCATCCTCCGGTGTGGCCCTTAGGTTTATGCATGTCGGCATGTCAACGTAAAATCCCAATTTACTTGATCCTACATAAGTGGCAACTAACGAGACTTTAGTATTTCCTAACACTACATAACAAATCGACCCTATCGATTTTAACTTTTTTGTCGTGTATGTCACTATCCTTTTATCACCGATATCCTGATTGAGATAAGGCATAGAGCCGTCATCCTTATTATTGCCAATCACTGTTCCTTGATATGTGAGATGAATGAATGTATGATACCCAATATCATTTTCATGGTTATGCTATTCTTTCATTCTCTCTCTATCAAGAGGCCGAGAACCGATATCTTTCCCATACGTTAGTATTAGGGATAAATCCCTTAGCCATCTTTCGTGTCACTCATGCAGTCCGTACAAAAGAAAATCCTACCCGTTATGGAAGCCCTGTTACGGAAAACGTTAGGCTCATGTCAAACTCAGTTGTTTACTGCCTAGAAATCACAAAGACTATTTGGTCTAAGGATACATGACAAGCTACGACACTGAATATGTTCATGACTTAATCTATGACACATATTCAGGGCGGGTCGTCCAATATCATGTCCCATATGATATCTATGATCAGACTCCAGAATCTCATTCCAATGACTAACAGAACGTAAGCCATAAAGAGCATTTTTCATACTAGTCGCTTCTACTGAAGCTTTGTCGACTAGGGACCCATCGAGTGTGATATATCTCAATCGATGGTTCTATTCGCATGGTGGATAGATCATAACACACATCGATATATTACTCCAACACATAAGTAATATAAAGCCACTTTAATTTTATTACTAACGATGGTATATACATTTAGACACTTACGATTGAACTATGGGCACTAAGACTAACAAATATTCCTATGAATCTACCTAGGCGATGGGAGGGATGCAAGATGATATATTTTCCGGTGAACTACAATAACCAACACTAGATCTTGCTAGTCGCTGACATATAAGAAAGACATGTCAAAGTCAACGACAACATAATTAACTTCATATCGGATGCCCAATTAGATACGTTGATGACGTTGTATGTCAACATGCTACCTAGGAGATCTATTTTTGAAAAAAATTATGCCCGAAGAAATATTAAGCTTGTACAAGGAGGATTTCAGTTTCGAGAGGGTTCAGGGTCTACCCCAAAACAAAAGGTAAAAATCATAGTTCCTTACTTTTATCTACACACTGAAATTAATGCTTACAATATTATATTATTTGGTAGGACTGGCGACTGTGGGATCTACACACTAAAATTCATCGAGCTGGAGTTGGCGAACTTGTCATTCGACAAGTATTTGTCAGACAAGTTTATACACCACTATCATAGGACATATTGTGTGCATGTTTTCTCGGACTACCAACTGCTTCTTTAGATTGTGAAAATTTGTGTTTCTGGTTGAAGAACAGATGATTTAAGTGTACTTGTAATGAGTATTTTGTAAACTTATCTTCATTTTGGTTAATTATTTTGTTGATAAAAGTAACGTTATTGTGTACAATTATCTGCATCCTGGTCAATTATTTTGTTCGAGTTGATCTACAGAGGGAACTGATGAAGATTGTCTACAATGTGTTGAACTGCATAGGTACATGACTTGGTTATTGAAGTGTAACTTGTCGATCGCAGAAACCCAACCGTCGATCGACGACATTATTTTGTTGGAGAGATCTTTGACATTCTTGATTGACGGGTGCATACCGTCGATCGGCGGTAGATTGACATTTAACAAAATCATTTTGTCGGATTTCGGTGATCGACGGAATTTCTATCGATTGGTGAGGGTTTTCCGTACTTTGACGATATATCTATCGATAGACGGGAGTTTGCTTCCCATGGAACCCTACGATTGGTGAGGGTTTCTGTACTTCGATGGGAAGAAACCTTCGATCGATGGGAGTTAGCTGGCCATGGAACCGTCGACGAATTTTCTGTCGAGCGACGGGAAGAACCCATCGGTCGACGGAAGTAAACATAATTATCTTAATAGATAGTTTCGATAATCGACGAGTTACACATAAAACAGATAAACATGAGATGAGTTACGCATAGTTACCCTAATAGATGAGTTACACATAGTTAGCCAAATAGATGAGTTATAAGTACTTACCTAAAAGATGGGTTACACATAGTTACTCTTTTTTCTTAGCGACTTCCTCGTCGGGGCACTTTCATTGAATGCCAATGTTGCCTCATCTCTGCTTTAAACTTCATTTCTACCATATTGTTCACTATCCCCTTTGACGTGATAGTCGTCTAGGGGAGGCTCTTCTTCCAAAGGCTCCTCCTGTCTTTTCCCTTCATCTTCTGGTGTTTCTTTAGTCGGAGATGGGTAGTTCTCTTTTGGGTGTCTTGATAAAGACTTAGGTGTCGTTGGATTCTGAACACATCCATATCTGTACCAAGTATCGCTCCCTTTAGATGAGGAGTCTTTTGAAGGACAATAATCATTCCACAATATTTATTGTCTTGGAAATATAGTAGAAGTATATGGAAGATGAAAATTATAGGCAAGATGAGGTATATGTAGTTTCAGTGTTCTTACTTTACGTCAGACTTCACGTCATACTTATTGTGAACTAAATATAACCATTGCAATTACAACATTCATGACTAAACTAGACAGTCTGTCACCTACCAATAGTAGCATAATCACAAATAAATACATAGTTTGCCAAATAGTATCCTTAAACATTAGATGAAGAAGCAAGCGAAGGACATGTTCGTTTGTTGTGACCAACAATCGCATAATTTCCACATTTTCGTTGACGCTTTGTAGCCGGTCTTCGAGCCTCACCAGTTGACGGAGTTCTTCATTTTGTTAGTGTACCGCGTTTCGGTACATAGTATGGAGGGAGAACCGTCATAAGACCTTCACGATCATCAATACTCCACTCTGATTCTCGTAACACTGGGTAAACGGTTCCATGATAAGTCGTACACCATGTTTCTATCGTGTAATAGTACGAGCACAATTCGTAAAGATTTTCCCCAGCATGCTCATACCACACTAAGGTATGAGCACAAGGAAGTCTATCGATGTCAAACTTCCGGCAATCACATCGCTTCATCCCCAAATAAACTAAGACGTCAGTGTCTTCACAAGTAACTCGATACTCGTCGCGCTTGTTCAGTGGTGTTATTCGCATCCCCTTCACTTTAACGTTCCTTTTTTAAATGATACTCTCTGCCTCTGGAGTTACAGGCGATCCCATTACCGGTAATTTGTCTATCAAATCTATATGATTGATGAACCACTGACTAATCGTTTTCCGCATGATGTTTAACAGCTCAATTAAAAGCCACACTCTCTCTCTGTTCGTATTGCATTATTGATAGATTCAAAACCGTTCGTTATCGTAATATTATGCCGAGTGCCTTACATTTAACCAACTTCCCTTACTGTCCCAACAGCTTTGAATTTAGCAACGTGCCCATAAAAGCAATTCGATACATCAAAATCACCACTCAGTTTCACTTTCTAGCATCCATTTAATGAGTTTTTAGAAACAAACATCCACCTCACCACCAAGTAAACACAATGACCTGTCAAAAAAACATACATTACGAAATAAATGAAGAAATCGCGATTGCCTTGGCAGAGTAATGAGAAAAAAACATCTGTTTGGAAACATAAAAAATTGAATAGCAACTAAGTGATTTCAGAAGAGAGATGTACCTAAAATAAACCTCAACTGACAAACAGACACATGTATTCTGTTGAGGTATATGGGCCGATTGTGGCGGGCAGGCGGTGTATAAAAAGGTGAATTGGCTTGTCTTGTCAGTACTCTCATTAATGGCGATCCTCCTCCGCGATCTGACCGTCGTCGTCTTGGCGCTCCTCTCGCTCTCCCTCGTAGCTCAATCTGTAAGTAATCGATTCAATTCAAATTAAATTTAATTTAAGATGAGGCGTGAATTGAATCAATGATGATGTTGGTTGTTGC
This sequence comes from Erodium maritimum, assembly GCA_963921825.1. Lineage (NCBI taxonomy): Eukaryota > Viridiplantae > Streptophyta > Magnoliopsida > Geraniales > Geraniaceae > Erodium > Erodium maritimum. Next base: position 38,700,015 of record OY997596.1, read on the forward strand.
AGGACGACTGCGTGTACACGATGTTCATCAGGACGGGATCGAAGATCAAGGGCGGCACCGACTCCAAGATCAGCATGTCCCTGGGCACCAAGGAGGGGATGAGCTTGGAGATCCCGGACCTAGTGGAATGGGGCGGGCTCATGGACAAGGATCACAACTACTTCGAGAGGGGCAATTTGGACATTTTCAGCGTCCGCGGTGATTGCTTGGATATCTGCGCCATGAACCTTACCTCCGACGGGAAGGGCGAGAACCACGGATGGTACTGCAACTACGTCGAGATCACCTCCTCCGGCGCCCAAATTCCCTGCAAGCAGCAGACCTTCACGGTGGAGCAGTGGCTCGCTACAGATTCCGAGCCCAACCAGCTCACCGCCACCAGGAACAACTGTACGTCCGCCGGTGGTGGCGACAAATCTGAGAGATGATGCCACCGCCTTTTTGTAATGGTCCTGTATAGGCCTATTGTTTCAAAAACCAACTAGAAATAACACAACTGTCATCTACTTCTGAAATAAATATAAACACCATTTTTAGATCCAATCGACAGATCGAGAACATATTATTCTACAACTAATAATAATAATAATGATAATAATAATAATAATAATAATAATAATAATAATAATAATAATGATAATAATAATAATAATAACTATAATAATAATAATTTTTTTTAGAGGAAATGATGATATTATTAATTTAAGATGGGCTGGTGCCCACGAACGTATGAGTCACCATACATAAACCAAACTAACAGAATTGGAAAAACAAGTGCAGACAAATTTTTTTTGCTCTTAGACATAATGGCGATCGGGGGGGCGGGACTGCGGTAGCATCCGAGGACACCGATACAGTATACTCCAACCACAAGAAACTGATCGAGCAGATCAGAGGATAAGCAAACAGTGGTGGACCGATTACTCCCCCGGTATGTCAGCGTGCGTCGTCCTCCCTTGACTGATAATGGTAGGGCTCCTGAACGCGGGATTGCTGACCCTGAAGTGGTAGAGAAGTAATTTATCAGCTGTTGGTGATACCAATGCCACCTACACACCAGGGAGAAGGTACAACCGACCAAACCCTCCCTGGCCCCTTGAGTACTCATTCTTGGAGGCGAGGGTGCTTGAAGCCCCCCGCCGCTGCAGATGACGCCTCATTCGACGCCGCCGAGTCTTCCTCCTCCTCGGGGTTCTCCTCTCTCAGTACCCTATTGTTTCCAGATAGTGACGGTGTCGGATCCCTTGGCAACCAACCCCTCGCCCCCTCATCCTCTTCTACTTCCCTATGTCCCCACCACCTTGTCCCTTCCTTCCTTGGTGGTGTCCTTGGTACTTCCTTAAAATGGCCCCCTTTTTCCGACCCCCCTAGATAAGTCCAGTTCGTCCCTGGGGTGGCCTTCCCATGTTTCGCTTTCTCTATTGCTGACCTCGGGTCCCCTGGTGCCTTCAGTGAGGACCCCCGAACTCCCCCAACAACCGGGCAGACCGGGAATAGATGGCCCGCACAACAACATCCAAAACAGTGCTCAGGTAAATATTCGTACGAATATATAGACGTGTTCGTACCTGAGAGACGGATAGGCGGAACCAGCGTTGACTTTGCAAGGGGACTCTGATATCCGCCATGATTCTGACCTTCATAAAATCCCCCCAGCAAAGGCTATCCTTGTCCACATCCACGCCTTGGCATACTCCCAGCGTGTTGCCTACCCTGAAACCCACATCCCTCGTCCAAGCCCCTATTGGCAAATTTGACACTCGCGTCCAGACCGAGAAATGATGGAATTGCAGGTCCTTAACCTGCATGTGGGCCCGCAGGTCCGTAAACAGGACCAGAGAATCCCAAAAGGACCAGGGTTCACCCAGCAGAACCCTTTCCCTCTCCTTAGCTGACCTGAAGAAAAAGGCGACCAGACCTCCTTCCAATGGTTTAGCCTCGACCTTCATACCCCAGACATCCTCCACTCGTGCCACCACCGACTTCCAGAAGATCCTCCTAGTGGTCAGGACCTTGGCTTCTAGTGCCCGAATTGTTTTCTCAGCTCTCGTCGTTCTACTCCATTACCCAGGCGTCGAGGTCTCAGACCTCTCGCCCGCGTACGACGGAGAGTAGCCGGTCCTGATCAGACCCGACAACCCAGCCGAGAAGCACATCGGTGATCCCGTAACCCGCTCCGTCATCAACCCAGTCGAGATCACCGGACTCGCCTCCCGCTCCGGTTCCTCCTCTGGCCACAAGGATCCCGTATCCTCCGACCCCCCCTCCGGCTTGTCCTCCTCCGGTTCCTCTTCCGGCCACGACTCTTCCGTGGCCGTCATCTCCTCCGTCGGTACAAACCCCGACTTCTCCACACCAGACGCCCGGAACTCGTCCCCAACGACGAGACCCCCGGCCCCAGCCTCCTGCTCCGATAGGCAGGGTCCCCAGTGAACCCCGTCTCCGTTGATGTCTCCCCCGCCTTCCATCACGCTCGAGTTCTCCATGGATGGCAGTGATATCGCAAAACTTTCTCTAAACCCTAGCAGAGACGGTTTAGAGAGGCTGCGCTCATACACAGTTTTCTCATTCAATCTCTATAATCGAAGCTTTGTTTGTTTACATTCTTTTAATTTTGTGAAATAAAAGTATTTTTATTAATAATAATAATAATAATAAAACAATTCATTTATCAATTCTTTATCTTTTGAAAACTACAGTGTCAGTGTGCCTTCTTGCAGGTTACAGACATCCCTTATGTTGGAGAGAGCAAGTTGGTCAATTAAATTGTTACTGGTAATGGAAGACAAGTAAATGAAAACAGAATGTTAATGAAGATGGAATCTATAGACTTGCAGACAAAATTTACATATTAACTTGCAGGAATTTCTGTCTTCTTCTAATTAGGGAACTCAAAGAGGGAATCCAACATGGAAAACAAAAAACATCAGGAGCTAAATCTTGAAGAAATATCACAAAGATGAGATAGTTTTCGGGTTCAAATTAAAGCCCAAATTGCTTTACTTATGGCCCATGAATATGGGCCCACACTTAAACCCATTGGTTTATGTTGCATAAGGTGTGCTTTTGTTCATCGTCTTGGTGTTTTTGTTGGGGAATTGGAAGTAAATCTAATACCCGAAATCGAATATAAGATTTATCCCGAAAAATGTATGGATTCGTAGGAAAGAGACGACACGATTCAATTTTTAACGAATACCAATATCCTTATTTTACAATCCCCAATCCTAGGACCCAGTCGATAAAATTGCGAATGTCTAATACAGAACAATAATTAAAGTATAGAAAATAAACAGAGAACCCAAGATTTTTATGTGCTTCGACAATGTGCTTACATCCACGAGACAACGACGAACTCCTTGTATTATCCGAGAAAACAACAGAGAATTACAAAGCCCTATTCTCTATCTCTCAATATAAATTGGTATTCCACAAAAGAAAATATCAATCTTTCGTTACCAATAATTAGCTCCAAGAATAACCTTTGATATATGTCCTATACACCACAAAAAATCACCGAACAGTTAGAAACTTTTGATTATGCTCCTGCTTTACTTGTTGATGCTCAACCATGCAAGAACTACAAACTTTCCTTGGAGTTTTAGTGTTGTATTCAAGGAAAATTTCATTTTGATACCCTGGCAAACATTTATTTGCAGTATAACACTCTACCTTTTTTTTTTGGGGGAGGGGGGGGGATTAGGTCATATAGTGGCAAAGTTTGCTATGACTTGAAACCTGTGCCCACCCGAAACCTTAGCCACAGATCTACTTTCTCCCTCATCGGGGACGGTGCGGCTCCGGCCGAACCGTTGCCGGTGAGGCTTCGCAGTCCTTCCCCCCGTTTCCAACCTCTTGCCCCCCTTCGCCGGTGTCCGAACTCCATCTCCGCCGCTCCCCGCTCCGCCCGTTCTCCGGCCCTCGACTCCGGCCTTGGTCATCTCCGCCTGTTCTCCGGCCCTCGACTTCGGCCATGGTCTCCGACTCTTCTTCTGATCTCAAGGTCGGATCTGACCTTACCTCGGCAGATTTGACCTTACCTCGGCAGACCTGGAACTACTCGAAGTTTGTGGGTTCCGGCCACTCCTCCGGCCACCCTCGGTGGAGGACTACAGAGCTTTCTGGTGCGGTCATCTCGTGTGAAGCAAGGAGGGTTGCTGCCTTTTTCCCGACCTCCGTCTCCGGTCCTGGCTTGCTCCGGCAAGGCTCCTTCAGATCTGGCCATTCCGGCAGCTAGAGACTATCCTTGCCTCCTTCGTCTCGTCTCCTGTCTTGGCTTTCTCCGGCACGACTCCTTCAGATTCTGCCACTCCAGAAGCTGGAGACTCACCCTCGCCTCGTCTCCGGTCCTGGCTTGCTCCGGCAGGCTCCTTCAGATTCGGTCACTCCGGCATCCGAAGACGCTCCCCTTGCCCTCCCGGTCCTGCTTTGGCTAGGTATTGCTCCTCTCCTTTCTATCAATTGATCATCAGTAGTTTCTGTGCACTCATTCCTTGTGGATGTAATCGTCGCTCTGGTGCTGGCCAGAGGCGATAACACGGGTCTTGGACCTAGGAACTGTTTTGTCTCGATGATAGTTAGGTTTTGTCCCTTCCGTGTTGTGGTGCTGACCATCGGCAAATGCAAGATCCTTATCCAGTTCGGAATTTAGGGTTTTGTGGACAAGGAGTTCATGTAAATCCTCCAACATAACTAGGGGCTTCTGGTTTTAGGTTACACTGCGATTTTTTGAGCTTAATGTCTTGCCCCAAATCCGGTTTTGACTAGACTCGAGACGTGAACTTAAAACAGTAAGTTATAAAACAGTTTAATAATGCAACAAGGTCTCAAAATAACAATTTGCAGCTCCGAAAATCCACACGAGTCACGGCTCGATAAAAACACGTAGTGAAAGAGTTCAAAACAACAGTACGTCTCTAGACAAGCTAGCCTAGGACCCGCGGAAGCTCCCAAGCATCGAGCATCCAGCTAGTACGAATCCCGCTCAAGACCTGAAACAAAACAAGATAGGGGGTGAGCTTTCGATCAGTAGGAAAAGTAGTCAGGTTTTTAAAAAACGGTTCAATACCACGAGTAACCGTCCAATTAGGGCATACTAGTAAAGCATAGCTAACAACAACGCCCACAGGACGAGTACCAACCACTAATCACCCTCGTAAGACCATAATCACACGTAAGACAACACACAAAGCCAACCAGCACATACAGAGCACACATCATAACAACACATAACTTAGCACAACCGTTCCCAACATCACCGACTATCATAGCCCATCCCATTTATATCGTACCGGAACACGAAGCATCGGACCTGACATCTTCCCGTCACGTAGAATCGGGGTAACATCCCAGACCGGAAATCCGTCAGTCAGATATATTCCCGACACACAGACTCGGGGCCTCACGCATACCGGACCGGCACATACCTTGGTCGTACGCCTTCACGGACCACACAACATGCCCGAGGAACTTCACCTCAGCGAGCCAGAACTCGCACTTTCTAGGTTGTCGTACAGCTGGTGAGTACGCAACAAAGTCAACAATGTCCTCAAATGCTCCTCATGTGCCTCCTCACTAGGCGAATAAATCAGAATGTCATCCACGAACACCACGAAAAACTGATCTAGGTAGGGTCGGAAAATACTGTTCATCAAGTCCATGAATGCTGCAGGTGCGTTCGTTAACCCGAACGACATCACCAAGAACTCGTAGTGCCCATAGTGAGTCGGAAATGTGGTCTTCTCCACATCCTCATCCTGAACCCTCAGCTGATAGTACCCTGATCGAAGATTAATCTTCGAGAAGCACTTTGCTCCTCTCAGCTGATCAATCAGGTCATCGATCCTCGTCATCGGATAACGATTCTTCACCGTGACCTGGTTCAACTTCCGGTAATCAATGCACATCCTCAAAGATCCACCCTTCTTCTTCACGAAGAGGGCGGTTGCTCCCCACGGCGAAGCACTCGGTCGGATGAAACCCCTCTCCCGAAGTTCCTCGAGTTGTCGCTTCAGTTCGATCAACTCGGCTGGTGCAAACCGATACGGGGCCATAGAGATCGGCGCCGTACCCGGGATCAAGTCGATCCTAAAATCCACCTCGCGTGCCAGCGGTAATCTTGACAGCTCATCCGGGAAGACCTCCGGGAACTTGCATACCACTCTCGGTAGCTCTCTACTCTGCACGGTCTCCGTCTCATCTCCCATGGTCAACGCAGATAGGAGTACTCCGCTCCTACTGCCAAGAGACACGTAACGATCGTATCGCCCGATACCACAGTTACCTGTCGACGATAACAGTCGATCGACGCCCGATATCTCGTCATCCAGTCCATTCCCAAGATCACGTCAAACGCTGTCATGTCCAGTACAAGCAAGTCACCATAAAACGGCCAATCAGCCACTCGGATCTCATAAGCCCGACACACGGTACTCAAAACTACATCTCCCGTAACAGGGGTATCAAGACACAAAGGTCAACTCAGAAATTCAACCCTCAACCCCAACATACAAGCAAAAGAAGAAGAGATGAAAGAATGAGATGCTCTAGTATCAAACAAGAAAGATGCCCATGAATTATAAAGCGAACACGTACCCTGTGTAGCCTCATGGCCGGCGTGACGTCCCTCAGCCCTGGAGCCGGTGACAACATACACCCGCCCCTGCTGTGCCGGGGGTCCGCCTCTCGGAGGTGGTGGAAGTGCCACCTATTGCACGACTCTCTGCTTCGGTGCTGGCGTGCTCGCTGCCTACCTCGGAGCTCTCTGCGTCTGAGTCTGACGCTGTTGGAAATCCGGTGACCGCCCAGTCTGCGACTGCTGCGGTCGCGGGGCCGACACCTCCACGAACCGATCTGGGCACCTGGAAGCGAAGTGTCCTGGCCGACCGCACCGGTGACATAGCGGTGGCCCGACACTCGACCTCTCCTCAGGTCTACCCGCTGGACGGTCCACTGGTCCGCTGCTCCGTGGACAGTCTCGAGCCAGGTGACCCGTCTGCCCACAACCGTAGCACGTGCGCCCTCTCATGGAAGGTCCAACAGAGGCCACTAACCCAACCTGTCGCGGTCCTCTCAACGAGGTCTGAGGCTGAAACGATCCCGAGGTCCTCTGCCTCCTCGGATCCCAAGACTCAGATGACATCAGGGAGCTACTCGATCTCGGCCTGACCTCTGGAACCCTGGCTGACTCACGGAGGCATTACTCTACAGTCAAGGCCTGATCCACCAGGTCAGAGAACTCTTGGGTCCTCAAAACAGCGACCCGGTCTGCGATCGTAGGGCGAAGCCCTCCCTCGAAGCGTCGACAACGGAGAGGCTCCGTCTGTACCATCTCTTGTGCAAAACAAGACAAGGAGGTGAACCTCGCCTCATACTCGGACACTGACAGTCCTTCCTATCGCAGCTCCAGGAACTGTTGGTGCCTGTCGTCCAGCACCGACTGTGGAAAATACTGCTCTAGAAAACGTTGTCCGAACAACACAAAATCGTCTCCCACTCGCGCCTGCTCGCGCCGCCACCAGTGGTAGGCCTCTCCCTCCAGATGGAATGCTGTGAACGATACCCTCAGACTACCACTCAGGACTCCTGATGTGTCTAGGTTGTGGGTGATCCGCTCCAGCCACCTCTCGGCTGCCTCGGGGTCAGACTCCCCGGAAAACACAGGCGTGCCTAGCCTGCGGAAGTCTCGTAGTGTCTGCGTAGTGTAACTGTCGACCTGAGTAGGTTCCTCGGTGGACGCTACAGTGGCAGCAGGTACAGCCTCCGGTGTCGGAGCTGCAGCCTCTCTTCTGGCAAAGGCAGCTGCCAGACCCTGAACAGTGCGAGTTAGCTCCTCTAGAGCTGCCGCCTGGGCTGTCTCATCCCTCTCGTGCCCCTCAGCGGGTGCACCCTGGGCACTAGTCGCCCCTGCTGACTCAGCAGTCGATGGCTGTCCCCGGCCTCTAGCGGGTCGTCTCCTCATATCTCGTGGAACATACGTCGGTTCCATGTCGTAAATCCGTTACACGGATAACGCACATGTTCAGTTACTTACTCTTAAAGAAAGACGCGCTTAAAATAACTACGCCACACACAGTCCAACACACTAGTAATCATAGTAATAATATACTCAGTATAGTATAGTCACACAATAGCACACAGCAGAGAAGTCCGCACACTTTTGCGTCACATAGATCATATATCCAAACAGCGAAGTTACACACAGTTTCACGCTCAACAACAACTTCACACATAAGTCACCCAGACTACAATTTATACCACAAATCAATTCCACAATGTACAACATAGACTTAGTTTCAAGTTCTTAATACTTGCTCTTTCTGACATAACATTCATGTTGACACCGCGTCGTTACAACCCGGTTCAGGCGTCCCCGAATTACGTTGTAACCACTTGATATCCCCCCCATTCACGTCCAGCTATAGTGGCCCCTACAGCTGAATCGTGATGGTACATACACTTCAATTTCTGCAGAAAATCGGGCATGACCCGTTCGTAAATTAAGCTAACCATCCGCTTATGCGGGACAACCAATCACCATCTGCACACAGCATTCAAGCACAATTACAGCACACATCAATTTATCTCAACTTTACACCTCGGGTCTCAGTAAATTCACTCTTACCGCACGACCAAAACCATACTCGGAAAACAGTTTAACTCAAACAATAACCCCAACCACACAGGTTCAAAACACACGGTACTTAGACCGGACCTTTCACCAACCCGAGACTCTTCCCGTCTCGTTTCTACGGTTAGGATATCTCCGACATGCGTGGCCGACACACAGTAACTTAACGACTCAACTCTATCCACCTAATTGACGTACGGTCCGAGGTTTTGAAAAAAAAAACAATTTCAAAATGTAACCTGGCTCTGATACAAAAATGTCACACCCCAAATTCGGTTTTGACCAGACTCGAGACGTGAACTTCAAACAGTAAGTAATAAAACAGTTTAATAATGTAACAGGGTCTCAAAATAACAATTTAAAGCTATGAAAATCCACACGAGTCACAAATCGATAAAAACACGTAGTAAAAGAGTTCAAAACAATAGTACGTCTCTAGACAAGCTAGCTTAGGACCCTCGGAAGCTCCCAAGCATCGAGCATCCAGCTAGTACGAATCCCACTCAAGACCTGAAACACAACAAGATAAGGGGTGAGCTTTCGCGCAGTAGGAAAAGTAGTTAAGGTTTTGAAAAACGGTTCAATACCACGAGTAACCGTCCAATTAGGTCATACTAGCAAATCATAGCTAACAACAACGCCCACAGGACGAGTACCAACCACTAATCACCCTAGTAAGACCACAATCACACGTAAGACAACGCACACAACCAACCAGCACATACAGAGCACACAGCATAACAACACATAACTTAGCACAACCGTTCCCAACATCACCGGCTATCATAGCCCATCCCATTTATATCGTAACAGAACACGAAGCATCAGTCCCGACATCTTCCCGTCACGTAGAATCAGAGTAACATCCCAGACCGGAAATCCCTCAGTCGGACGTCTTCCTAGCACACAGACTCGGGGCCTCACGCATACCGGACCAGCACATACCTCGGTCGTACGCCTTTCGGACCACATAGCATCGGGGTAATGGTTAAATCGTCCTCGTCCTTGATGCTCTACACCGACATACTCTCTTAGTGTAAGTATCAGGCCGGACCCACCTCCTCTTGGAACACACAGCAAGAGAATAACACGCATCACAAAGCCATAGTTCGACCACGGCATACCGACCGAGCCAACTCACCATAAAACACAAATAGGTCTATCACTCACCCGATCATATCACAACCAAGGATTCACATCACATCAAACACGGAAGACTCGCCCACATATAGCCACAACATGCTACACCGAGTATATCTTAACACGTTTCTTAATCTTATTGACACTAAGTCACACATCATGCATCTCAATCAAAGATCATGGCATCAACCAACACGCAACCCTAAGGCTCGACATGCCCATTCTACCAGCACGACAATTTCCCAAGAATTGAAAGCGATTAAACTAGTGAATCACATCCCACATGCACACTAAGACTCGTCGGGTTATTAATGTAATTGAAAGCGGTTATTCTAGTGAATCACATCCTATATGCGAACTAGGACCTTTCCTGTTATTATTATTAACATACATGCATACTAGTAACTTTCCGTAATTAAATCGGTATTCGCTACGTTCCCTACCTCAAACGTAAACCAGTCTCAACTCCTAACTGCTGACGACCTGGCTCGCTTCCCCTCCGTCTTGTCACGAAGTCCAAACGTCTCCTCCTCCTCCGATCTCGGGTCCAAGGTCTTGGATCACAAAACAAGTACTCGAATTAAAACTAATTCAGTTGCAATAAGGACGATAAATAACTAAATTAAGCCCGAAAGTCCAACATAGGCTAAGACGAGAAATGGGCCGGAAAGAGGCCCAATCCGAGTCTGTCACGGTTTGGCTCACGGATCCGTAGGATGAACCGTCACGGTTCTCCTCACGGAACCGTGGCAGACGCCGTCACGGTTCTCCTCACGGAGCCGTGACACGTTCCGTCACGGTTCCTGTCACGGATCTGTGACAGTCTGTTACTGTTCATCGTCTTCTTCTTCCAGCTTCGGGTTTTCACGATTTTAACCCCCAAAACCTCCATTGATGACCTTCCAAAGCTCCAAAAACAGTTCCTAAACGTCTCTACTTCAAAATCCATCATGGGTGTTCATCAAAACTCCACAAAACCAAATTAAATTCATCATCTACACTCCTTTTTCACCAAACAACATCATCCAATGTTCACAAACTCAAACCCAATCAATTTCCTCATCTTTTCCTCAACACCTGTAAAGACCAGCTAAATTAAAAGGAAGTAAAATATTAATTTTATTCTACTGCAGTGTCGTGGGTAGAAATCGAGTGGGAAAATTAGATCGACTTCAAAAATAAAAGAAGAGAAAAAAAAAACCAAGGAGAGAACCGGGTCGGATGGACCAGACCCGACCAGGTGACCCGGCCAGGCCCGACCGACCCAGCACCTCTTCACTTGGGCCGTGAGGCCCGCTTCATCTTCTGAGGCCCAAAGGGGCATCTAGCCCGCATTACTTAAAGAGGAAATCAGGGTTCAGAAAACTTAATTTCCCATTCGTGTTGCGCACCTCCCTCTTCATCCTCGTTCCTCTCTCGCCGAAACCGACCCCCCTCACCTTCATCACCTCGCCGAACTCCCTCTCTCGTTCTCCCCTCGCCGGCGACGCCCCCATCCCCCGACTTCCCGACCTCGCTCTCTACTCCCTTTCCCTTGCCGCCGTCATCCCTCTCCGACCCTCACTTCCCTTTCGCCTCTCCGTTCCTCCCGGCCGCCTCGCACCTTCTCCGACCAGCTCTGGTCCGACAGCTACGGACTCCGACCTCCTCTCACGAATCGTCTCTCCCCCAGCCGTCTCTCCTTGACCTCCACGCCTGAGCCCTGTCGTCGTGCCGTCCAGACGAACTCGCCGGCGAGCGCGACAGATCTGGGGACGGGATCGTCGGTCTCGTCCGGATCTGAGGCTGAACCGCCGTGCTCCGCCGCTCCCGCAGCCGCCGCCCACCACTGTCCCCTACGGTGAGCCCCTACCACGGTGAGGTTTTGGCCGGCCGGGCTCGAAACCCGTGCTTCTCCTTCTTTTTTGATTTCTTCTGTCCCGAGCTTTTCTTGGCTCTGTAAAACAAAATCACCCGGATCTGGACTTTTTGGAATGGTTTTGTTGAATCCGTAAAATTAAAGAAAATGATTTATACAAAAATCAGATTGGAATAAGAGAAAGTAAAAGAAGTTGTGTTTAGAACGACAAATCAGTTTTTAATAGGAAAAGGGGTTTTGAAGTAAAAGAAATTAAAGAAATCGGTATTGTTTTAAGACGTTTTGGACTGTGACCGGTTTTGGTAACTGGAATGACTGAACGAGACGTTTAAAATCAAACTTAGGACGGAACAAAAGCGGATCGCTGAATCGGACCTCGGGATTCGTGCATTAGGACCGTGCCTCGGAAATATGCGCCAGTTTTGGCTGGCTTACGAGTTAGAGTCTCGGTAAGTTGCGAGCGTGTATTATTGTTGAGTTTTGGGTGGCCATGAGTGCCCGTGGGGTTGTTGAACCCGTGTCTTTACCTTTGATGTTTTGGGTGGCCGTGAGTGCCTGTGGGGTTGTTGGACCCGTGTCTTTACTGTTGGTGTTTTGGGTGGCCATGAGTGCCTGTGGGGTTGTCGAACCCGTGCCTTTGTTGTTTGTGTGTCTTGGGGGGGGGGGGGGGGCGTGAGTGCCTGTGGGGCTGTTGAGTCCGAGTTTTACTGTTGGTGTCTTGGTGGCCATGAGTGTCTGTGAGTACTGAACATGTGTTGTTACTGGTTGTTGAACTTTGTTTGTGATTGTGTTTGGTTACTTGATCATGGTGGAGGTTGTGTGGTGTAGCTAGCCTCCCGAATGGGATCGGGAGAGGTGGAGAGGTTGTGGGCTAGCTCCCCGACTGGGATCGGGGGAAGTTGTAAGACAGGTCGACCGCCTGAACCGACTGGGATCGGAAAAGGCGAGGGACAGAGAATTTGTAAGACAGGTCGACCGCCTGGACCGACTAGGATCGGAAAGGGCGAGGGACAGAGAGGTTACTGAGACAGGTCGACCGCCTGGCCCGACTGGGATCGGAAAGGGCGAGATACAGAGATGGTTACTGAGCAGCTGTTGTGTGGGGTCTACTTTACGTGTACGAGTGTTGAGTCGGTTGAGGAAAGTGTCAGTGGGTGTGTGTCAGTCGGAGTACTTGAGTTGGGGATGGTGATCCCCGGTGTTGAGTTTGTTGTTGGTGTTACCGGCATTGTCTACTAAGTATGCCGTAGTCAGTCTGTTATCCGTGGTGGTGAGCGAACGCTCACCCCTAGCTGCTTTTCCTACAGGTATCGGTCGCAGGTTGGACTAGGTGAGCTTCTGAAGCTTGAAGAGCTAGGAGCGGGATTCTGGGTTTATTTTGAGTCTAGCGACGGATACCATACTTTTGTCCACTTGTTGGGACGTGTTTTAAGTTGTAAATATTATTTTGTTGAACAAATGGTGTTTTCAAAGTGGTTTAATGTAAAAGGTTTCAAAATGTTTTATTATTTTAAATGTTCGCGTCCCGAGTTCGGTTTACTGAAATTGGGGCGTGACAACACCCACGAATAAAAATTGATAAAAACGAAAATAGAAGATGGATTTACCTTGAGGATGAAGATTAGATGAAGAAACAAGGAAAAATGGGGAGATTTGGGTCACAAATAGGTTCAAGACCTCTCTTTTCTCCTCTTTTCTTCTTCTCCTAGCTTTGAGAGCTTCTTCTTCTTTCCCTTTTGGTGAATTTCGACCAACACTAAATGTTTGGGCTGAAATGCTCCCAATTTGGGTCATATATCCTAAAGGGAGAAACCCCAAACTACCCCCATGCTCACATGTCTCCCAAGCCCATTCTTTTAGGGTTAAAATGGTCATTATGCCCTCGTTCTTCTCACCCAAGCCAAAAGGGACACTTGTCCAAATGGGGACCACTTCTCCTCTTAGAAAAACCAGCACAAAGGGTTTTAAATTAAATTAGTCCTTAATTAAGCGAGGGTTGACCCAGAATTGACCGACATTTGACTTTTCACAACTTACAGTCAATTGAAAGGAAACGGCCTAACTAATCTAACCGTAACGACGACTAAGTTTTTTGGGCACCGGAAAGGTCCCGAATGACTCCCGGAGTCATCAGTTGACTTTTCCGGCAAGAAGTCAACTTTCGCCAAAAACCTCCGGTTCGATCGGGATCAAACGGTAGGCACGTTAGGGTATTCAGACTCCTTATTTTACAAATTTTGCTTCATGTTAGATGAATTCAGTTGATAGAACTTGTTTTTTCGCAGTTAGGGTTCCTATTGTTGTACTGTTGTTGGCTTGTTTCATCCTGCGTGCCCTCTCTTAGATTCCAGGGTCTGTGCACCCTTACTTGGGCTCTCGGGTCTGTGTACCCTTACTTTGCTCCCGGGTCTGTGTACCCTATCTTTGGCCCTTTGCAATCTTTAGGATGATTGCTCTTTTTTTGTGTAATCTTTTCTTCCTCCGAAGAGAATAATTTAAAAATGCCTTTGCCGATAAAAAAAACACTCTACCTTGTTTTTTTTGCATTTTAATACCCTGATAAACATTTATTTTCACTTTCATACCCAACTATTAACTTTTCATCCAAAATGAACGGAAGACGGTCATGTGTTTTGCACATGATCTTGTTTTTTTCAAAAAAAATACCCAAAACACCCAAAATTATGTATAATAATTAATTCTAAAATATTATTATTCATAAATATGTGAAGTATATAAAATATTAATTATAAAAAAATCGGATTTCAGTTCAAATGTATAAGTTTTATTTTTTGAATTATATAAAAATATGATTTTTTAAATATATAAAAAGTGATTTTTTAAATATTTTTTTGAAATAAATCTGATTTTTTTGAATTATATAAAAATATGATTTTTGAAATATATATAAAAACTGGTTTTTAAAATATTTTTTAAAATAAATCAGATTTTTTGAATTATATAAAAATATGATTTTTTTCAATATATTAAAATTTGTTTTATAAATATATAAAAACTGAATTTTCAAAACTGGTAGGTTTTGAAAATTCGATTCGTCTTAGGGGGTATTTTGGACGGAAAGTTAACGGTTGGGTATGAAAGTGAAAATAAATATTTTCCAGGGTATTAAAATGAAAAAAAAGCAAAGATATTATACTGCAAATAAATATTTGTCAGGGTATCAAAATGAAAATTTCCCATGTACTTAAAAGAACAATTAATGTTTTAATCGGGACCATATAACCACCAAAATGGATGTTATGCTACAACCTAGTACCTTTTTCCCACAAAAGACACAATCGAGACAATGCATTACATAGGCAGCCAAGACTCTTTGCTCGTTGATTATGCACAACCACCCGACAAGACCAATATCATGTTCTTGCTCCATATAGCACAACCACACACGCATCAGCCACCTTGCTACTCTTGATCTCTCACCTCCCTTGTAACGTGGGGTACAACCACACAAAGAGGAAATCAAAAAAACCACCAACACACCAATTCTTGATTCTTGGAACACAACACACCAAGGAGATATTGCACAAATGATACTCTCTCAAGCCTGTTACAGTGAACTTGAAGATCTCTGAAGAATAACCCAAGAACTCCAAGGTATGTGTGCATCCTCATCATTCTCTGAAGAACATCAACAGTCCAAACCTGTTTCAATTCTATCTTTTTATTCTCACCATCGGCCCACACATTATTCAGCAAGGAAGCAATCTATGTTATTTCTGGTCTCTGGTCATCCTTGCCAACAGAAATAGCTTTTTGAGCCACTTGGTTTCTGAATTTCTTTCATCTATATCAGCAGAGCTAACATCTTTGTTAGCTTTGGTCTCTGATCTCCATTTGTCAAGGTGCCTCTGATATCAGTTTTACTGCCTCTCTATTTGTTGGATCTCATGGGAAGATCCATAGCCTTGGGATCAAGACTCTCAGTCCAAGAACTTATAGGAGGATATTCTGAAGACAGACTTATTCAGCCACAATATAAGATCACCATTCCTGCTAGAAAAAGGAAAGGGATCAAGAAGAGAGGAAGGAATAGGAACTACTCTGCATCATCATCATCATCCTCAGATCAAACGCAAGCATATTCTCTGGGACGGCATACTAAATTGTTGGATGAACAAAAAATGTTCTATGACAAGTATTTTAAGCCTGTAAATTCGTATACTGATCAAACCTCGAATCTTCCAAATCCTCAATGGAGATCTACCACTCAGAATTTTGGGAAGAATCCAAGTTCAGCAGTAGGAGCAACCACAAATCATCAACCCCAGGAGACATCTTCCTCAATGGGTTTCCCTTCTCCAGGTTTTGAAAATGTCCAACCTTTCTCCAATCAAAAAACTATTCACTGCTTTTGTCCTTAATATACCACCTGTTGCACAAGTCTCTTGGCTTAAGAATGTCTTTGAAGGAGCGTCTGGGTTTTGCATGGCTATGGTTGCACAAAAACCCAATAGGAATAGAAAATGGTACGGTTTCATATTCCTAGACTCTGAAGCCAATCTGGATGCAGCTATACAACACTACAATGGAGCTTACTTTTGGGGTTTTAAGCTTTTTGTTACAAAAGCTTGGAATAAATATACAAATGTTATTCATCTACCTTCTTTTCCATCCCAGAGGTTTCATTCTGATCTCAATCTACCCATGGCTTCTGGACAATACAAGAACTATGATGATTATCTGCATCAGGGCTCCATTGTTTCTGCACATTCTCATTTTCTCTAGTATTCTTTTCTGGCCATCTCCTATTTGAATCTCTCACTAGAAGCATTGCAGAGAGAAATTTCCCTCCAAGGAGTCTCTGAAATTCAAATTAAGTCCTTAAGAAATAAGGACATGCTAGTACATTGTCCTGATGATTCCTTCCATACTGAACTACTAGCAGATGAGGGTAATTGGCTTCAAGAGTGGCTCATTTGTTTACCTACTCTATCCAAGATTTTCTTGAATGGAGGGAGATTTGTCTGGCTATCTATTCAAGGGGTTCCATACCATGATTAGGGTGAGGAATCCTTTCAACCTTAGTGGCAGATTTGGGGCAGTGAATCTTTACTCATCTTATCACTAAGGCTGGCTCTAAAGTAGACATGGCCTATGTGCTGATATATACCAACACACTCAAACCTATTTCTGAGGAGGTTAACTTAACTCTTGGAAATGATTCATTTCAAGTTTACATCTCATCCTTGCATTTATCAGCTCTACCTCCCTTACATGCTTGTCATCCTACCCCAGCTACTTCTACTCCCTCTCACTCTCTAAGCAACACTAATTCAGATGAGGATCCTCTCAACTCCCAACCTATGGGCTCTGAAACTTTCAAAGTTGTTACTCACCTACTCAATGAATCCATTAAGGAGCATTTAACTCCTAGTGAAGAGGAAAAAGAATTTTCACCAACTTCTGATAAGGTAGGTAGCTTTGAACCTGTAGTTGTTTGTCATTCTGAGGAGAACAGGGAGAATGTTTTGGTTAAGGTTGTTGATGATCATTCTATGTCTGCTGAGGCATTTATGTATTTGGAAGCTATTTTGGAAAGAATCCCAGAAGTTATGGCTTCAACACCGATAATTTTAGGAGATGGATGTGATCTTAATACTTTTGATTCTGGGGCTGATGAGCTTAATACTCCATTCACCACTCCTCTCCATCATACTCAGTTGCGGCATTTAGATTTGGAGTTGGCTATAGTCCAGGACACTTATGACTCTTCTGATCAGGCCACTTTAATTCCCAACTCAGGAGAAAGTAGCAAGCCAAGCTCAATCTCTACAGTGCCAGTTCAGGTTTTGGAGGGAACTAATAGCACTCAAATTATTTCAATTTTGGAACTGTAAGCCTCTCAGCCTTTGAAATTTGCTCCTGCTCCTCTTAGTAGGGTTTCCAAAGCCTCTGTAGAAACTATGTCCACTAATCTCACAGCTAATACCCAGCTAATCACATCATCACTGTTGCAAAGTATAAAAGAGGAGGGGCATTTAATGCTGGGAAGGGTTCAAGGGGAACATGTCTTGGAAAAGGATTCTTTTGAAGCCGTCAATGACCAAGGCCAAGAGTTTATAGCTACTCAATCTCTCAAGGGGACCACAAGGACTGGATTTAATCCTAAGTAGAGAGGATTTACACCCTGTTAATTCTCAACATCCTTCATCCCCTTTGTCTCCTCACTTTTTACAAAAACAAATATCAGAAGTGGCAGATCTTATGGGGCTCAATGCTGAGTCAATAAAGCCATCACTCTCAGTCATCCCAAAAGCAAAAAAATAAATCCTCCAAAACCAATCCTAGCCATACCTATGAGACTAGTGTTAGTCTTAGTGCCCGTAGTTCAATCCTAAATGTCCAAATGTATATATCATCGTTAGAAATAAAATTAAAGCGGTTTTATATTACTTATGTGTTGGACTAATATATCGATGTGTGCTCTGATCTATTCCCACAATGCAAATAGAACCATAGATCGAGATAGATCACACTCGATGGGTCCCTAGTCAACAAAGCTTCACTAGAAGCGACTAGTATGAAAGATGGCTCTTTATGGCTTACGTTCTGTTAGTCATTGGAATGAGATTCCGGAGTCTGATCATAGATATCATGTGGGACATGATATTGGACGACCCGACATGAATATGTGTCATAGATCAAGTCATGAACATATTCATTGTCGTAGCTTGTCATGTATCCTTAGACCAAGGAGTATTTGTGATCGTTATGCAGTAAACAACTGAGTTTGACCTGAGCCTAACGTTGTCTGTAACAAGGCTTCCATAACAGCCAGGATTGGCTTGGGGCCGGACTGCATAACTGACACGAAAGACGGCTAAGGGATTTATCCCTCATACTACGGTATGGGAAAGATATCGGTTCTTGGCCGCTTGATCGAGAGTGACTGAAAGAATAGCATGGCCTTGCACATGATATTGGGTATGATATATTCAGTCATCTCACATATCAAGGAATTGAGAATAATAAGGATGACGACTCTATGTCTTATCTCAATCAGGATATCGGAGATAAAAGGATAATGGCAGGGATGACGGAAAGGTTAGAATCGACAGGGTTTATTCGTTATGCTGTATCAGGCAATACTAAAGTCTCGTTAATTTCCACTTAAATAGGATCAAGTAAAATGGGATTTTACGTTGATCAATTGACATGCATAAACCTAAGGGTCACACCGGAGGGTGAAACTCATTGACACATTTATGGAGAATGGCCAAAAGGGAGTTGTCTCGGGACATGACCAAAACTGGGTTTAGGGTCTTGTGCTCGTAAGTGAATAGGACTTTACGGATCAAGACAAGGCTTGGAGTCTTGGGATTGATCGTGTCGGATAATGTTGGACATTTCTGGTATGGAAGGCTTGGAGGCGATGAGCGAATCACGGGACCTCATTGGAAATGGCCACATTCTAGGTTCCAATAGGCCCATGAAAGGCCCATGCAACCAAGGCCCATGGAACTAATTAATCAAGTCTTGATTAATTAGTATTAAGTAAGCAAGACAAGGATTAAGGTGTTGGTGATTCACCACCCCATCTTGTCTAGCCATACTTTTTCCTATTTACACCTTACTTGTCACCATACTTGTCCCATGCTTTTAGTTTGATAAGTTGATGGAGTTTTTTATGTTTAAGTCATCTTTTTTCAACATAACAAACACAAGACAAGAATAGGAAACACAACTCTCCCTCCACTCCCTTGCAATTTCGGCCAAGGCAAGCTCCCACCTCCATTTTTGTGTTCTTGAGTCCTCAAAGAGAAGAACTACATGGCTTCGATTCCCATGTGGATACGTGTGCGTCTTGGAGACTCAAGCCAATCATTCGTTACCCGGTGTTCTTGTTTTGGTAAGAAATATTGCTGAGTTTTTCTCTTGTGAATCCATTCTTTGTTAGTTGTTTCATGGTTTTAATCGTCTCTTGGTTTTCATTGATTTTCCGCTGCAAGTTGGTTCATCTCCAACCCTACCTCGAGACCCAACAACTAGATCAAAACTAAAAGAAGACAAGAAGGGAGTTGGATTTGTGGAGTCTGGTAAGAAGCTTCTTCCCCAATTTTTGAATGAAGATACAGAAGCCAAGAGGGCTTGGGGTTTTGGAAAGGAAATTGGACTCAAAGCAAGATTCTCAGAAGATTTAATACTTCATCACCTTACATCCCTGGAAGATTAGCAAAGTTCTAGTGTGGAGTTGGAGGAAGGATCAGAAGATGACTTTGTAGACTTGGAACAAGAGTCAGACAGTGAAGCTCTAGTGAGTAACAAACTCACAAACATTCCCTCCTCTGACTGAATTAATGAAAATCCTCTCATGGAATGTGAGAGGGATCTCCTCAAGGAAAAATAGGAGAGGTCTTAATAACTTGTTGCATAAGCAATGGCCTGGTTTCATCCTACTCCAAGAAACAAAACTAGATCCATTCCCTCCTTACTTTCTAAGAAATTGTGGTCTATCAGTAGGATGGGAACATTCTTTTATAAAATCCTTAGGAAATTCTAGAGGTATGTTATCAGTTTGAAAATCAAATTAATTCTCAGCTATTGATGTTAAGAAGATCAAAGGGGCTATTATATGGATAGCGAACATAGAATCTGTTAATTTTCTATGATGCATTGTAAATATATATACTCCGAACTCTAACTCTGGGAGTAAAGCTCTTTGGAAGGAAATTTTTAAGAAGCTGAAAGTGTTTCAAGATGATTATCTTTTTATCTAGGGGGGCTTCAATGATGTGCTAATTTCTGATGAGAGGTCCAACCAAAGAAGAGGGGTTTTTGATATGGCTCATCTTAATGATTTAGTCTCTAACCTCAGTCTTATGGATCTTCCTCTTGAAGGAGGGAAATTTACTTGGTTTGGACCAAACTCAAGGGCTTCTAGATTAGACAGGTTTCCTTATCTCACCTGATCTACTCACAATCTTTAACTCCCTCTCCCCATCCTGCCTACCTAGGATAATCTCATATCACATGCCTCTTATATTAATTGACAATCAAGTTCATTGGGGGCCTAAACCCTTCAAGTTCCTAAACATCTGGGCTGAAGATAGAAGGTTCCTACCCGCAGTACAAAAATTCTGGTTATCATACAAAGTTGAGGGACTCCATACTTTATTCTATGGAAGAAACTTAATCTTCTCAAGACTGATCTTAAAGCTTGGAACTCAGAGGATTTTGGTATTCTGGATTCTCAAATAGCCTCTCTAATTAAAGAAGTGCATCAACTTGATACATTGGCAAAAAGTAGAACCTTAACACCAGGTGAATGCTCAAATAGAGGCTATCTTCAAGCTACTCTCATCCAGAAACATAAGCAGCAATCAAAATTGTGGAGCCAAAATGCAAGGAAAAAAGGTTCTATGATGGAGATAAGGGCTCAAAATACTATCACAGGATTGCAAACTTCAACGGTTCAAGCGGGAAACTAACTCAAATCATGTACAAAGGAAAATTTATATCCGAGCCATAAGAAATTAAACTTGCAGCAGCTGAACATTTCAAAGAAGGATTCTCTTTTAGTGAAAATGAAGATTTATGTCTGAATGACTTGCCTTACAATTCTATTACTCAAGATCAAGCTTAGTGGTTGGAAAGGCCTTTTGAGGAAGAGGAAGTTATGCAGGCACTAATGGCTTATAATTGGGACAAAGATCCTGGTCCTGATGGCTTCAATCTCCATTTCTTTCAGATTTACTGGCCAATTATTAAAGAATATCTCATGAATTTTATCTCATTCTTCCATCAAATAGTCCAGCTTAGGAAGGGGTTAAATTCTTCATTCATAGCCCTAATTTCTAAAACCTCAGCCCCTCTCACTTTTGCTGATTTCAGACCAATAAGTTTAATGAGGGGGTCCTTACAAAATCATCTCAAAACTTCTCTTCTTCAAACTCAAATAAGTCATCAGCAACTTGATTGGGGAAGAGCAATCAGCTTTTATCAGTGAAAGGCAAATAACAGATGGAATTGTGGTGGCCTCTAAACTAGTCCATTATCTAAAAAAATCACATTCAAAGGCCTTCATCTTTAAAGCTGATTTTGAGAAGTCCTTTGATAAGGTAAACTAGATGTATGTGATGCAACTCCTATCTAGAATGGTCTTTGGAGTCCAATGGAAGCTTCTGATGATGTCTTGCTTTATAGCTTATGTCTCAATGTTGATCAATGAGGACTTTCAATTGAGCAGAGGAATCAGGCAAGGTTGTGCTCTTTCCCATCTTATCTTTGTAATTGTTGCTGAAGGGTTAAATCAAATTATGAGAGCATCAATCCAAGCTAATTTTCTGAGAGGTATTCAAATGAATCAGTTCAGTCCTGAAATATCACATCTACAATTTGCTTATGACTCCATATTCTTTATCAAAGCTGAAGGTAGAAGCATCTTATGTCTCAAATATGATCTCTATATTTTTTATCTAGCTTTTGGATTAGCAGTCAATTACTCCAAATCAGCTCTATTTCCCTTTAATATCTCTAAGCCTGCAAAATTGGAGCTACTATCAGATCTTGGTTTCTTAGAAGATGCAATTTCCTTCAATTATTTGGGATTCCCTCTTGGAGATAATCCAAAAAGATACTCAACTTGGGAGCCTATTCTCAAAAAATTCAAATCAGCTTTGGGACTATGGCAAGCCAAATTACTCTCCTTTGGAGGCAGAATTACAGAGCACCTAAAGGGGTTATTAAGTCCATGGAAATATGGAAAAGGAAATTTCTATGACATGGGAAACCAAAAGCACATACATTCAGCAAAGTAAGTTGGAACACAGTCTGGAAAAGTAAAGAAGAGGGTGGACTAGGAATCAAAAATCTTACCTATATGAATATCTCCCTCCTCTCCTAGTGGTGGTGGAGATTTTCAGAACTGTTTGGGATCAAAGGTCTCTCGTGAAAAATTGGTAATGGCCAAAGGATATTATTCTGGGATGATTCTTGGTGGGGAGAAATACCCTTTATACTCCTTTATCCCAGACTCTATGTTTTAACACAATCAAAAAAGTTGCTTGTCTCTGAACCAAAGTCTTATTCCTCTTGGGATCTGAACTTCAGAAATTTTACTCGTAGAAGGGTCACTATGATGATGGAACTCATGTATTACTTCATTGTGATAGGGTCTGGCAAGTCTGGTCATTGGTGTTAAAGTGGTGGGGGGTCATTTGGGTAATACCTGGTAACATTCAAGCCCATCTTTCCACATGGCCTTATATGCTTTCAAGACTGAGAATTTCCCCATAGACTAATCTTGCTCAGATCATTTACTGGCAGATTTGGCTTTCCAGAAACGAGTTATTTTTAAATGGATCCTATCTCTCTCCTTCAGAAATTTTTGATAAAATTGTGACTCAGGCCTATAGTTGGGAAGTGGCTAATTTCCAAAGCAATGGATTGTATTTCTCCTTTCTCTCCTGGAAAGAAACTCCCTTTTCTTTTTGTATATTACCTTAGATTTGTTGATGGGAGTGGGAGTCTGTTCTCTTCTGATTGGCTGTTGTGACTTCTTTGCTTCCTCTAGGGCGGGGTTCTAGGGAGGGTTTGGGTGGGGCTGGGTAGTGTGGTGATTTTGGTAAGGTCCTTCATGGCTGTTGCTTTTGCTTGTGCATGGGTCTTCTTCTTCTCCTCCCCTTCTTGTTTCTCTTTTTTCTCTTATGTGTCTGGGTAGCTCATCTCTAGGTTTGGGTGTTTTTGTTGCTCTCTCTCCCTTTGTCCGGTTTGTTTTCTGTTGCAGGTTGGCCTTTCACTTGGTTTGCACTTGAGCTCTCTCCTGTAACTCAAGATGGAGCATCTGCATTTGAATTATTGGCTCATTTCCCAGCCTTAGTCATGTTCTGCATCAACACATTCATATTGTTGGTTACTTGGACAGCAAGCAATCTAATATGGAACAATTTCAGCACTGTTTTGTTACATCTCCTCCTCACCAACACTTACTCATCTTCTGCAACTCACTTCATGTTGAAACACTTACTCAGCAAGCAACTTTTACCTAGCGTATCAAGGTGATTGGCAAACAACACAACAAGCTCAAGTACGGGTCTTGATCGTCTCATCGATTCTTTGGGACAACCTCAACATAACTCAGTTCCTTGAGCAGCAAGCATTACACATTTACATCTCCACAGTTACTCAAAGACTTAAAACATAAAGGCTCTATATCCTTGGGAGTCAAGCATGCCTATCTACACCCACAAGTTGCATCTAAAACTACTTTGTTGAGTTTCTTTTTGTTTGTTCTCTGTTTAGTTGTTTTCCCCTTCTCCTACCCCTTATAATCAACATATGATTGATTGGGGGTTGGAGTTGGGTTGTATTTGTTCCCTCTTTCTCCTCAAAAGAGGCTTATCAATCTAAATTTGTCTTGTCGATAAAAAAAAACACGCCAAGGATATGACAAAAGAAAAAAAAGTTATTTATTTTTATCTTACCTTGTAGCTGCCCTTAAAGACACAACTACCACCAATATGTTTTTGGTTTCTCTCTACAGCCACCCCGGAATTGGAACCATTTTAGAATAGAACCCTGTTGTTCCTTTTTCCATAGACGACAATGAGATATAGGCTTAAGTGCGGGCCTTGATCATGGGCCCAAAATAAGAATTGTTGGCTTCCAATTTGGAGCCGAATTCTACAATCTCCACCGTGACGACAAAATGCATAAAAGCTTCATCTACTCGTCGTCCTCAAGACCCTACCCCGAAGGGTCTTGCTCCTGTGGGGCATCAACATCGAGAAATCTTGATCAAGTCGAGACAACACTCTAACTTGACCACAAGAACCTTTTCTTCCTCACCAACAACATTATAATCATTAGGATGTGACATATATATGTCATCCTCCAAACCTTCATGCAAGAATACAGTCTTGATACCAAGTTGCTCGAGCTCTAAATCAAACTTTGTTACCTGTGCTAATAGGACTCGGATTGAAGTGTGTTTTACCACCGGAGCGAAAAACCTAATTAAAACCCACACCTTCTTTCTGTGCATACCCTTTAACAACCAATCTTTCCTTGTACCTTATACTCGTACAACTACCCTTGGAATTTGGAATCCCGTCTTTGATTGTGAAAACCCTCTTGCACCTCATCGACAATTTTTCCTTAGGAAGTGTAACAAGATCCTAAGTATCATTCTTATGAAGAAATGACATTTCCTCATCCATGACGTCCTCCCACTCACTTTTTTGATCATCACACAAAGCATGCTTGTATATGGTAGGAACATCATAATCATTCACTAGAAAATCACAACTTGCGCCTTCCTCATAGCCGAGTCTCTATGGTGCTTATCTGACCCTGGATTTTCTTCCTACTACCAAAGACGGTGTTTCAATCTGATGAATTTTTTGTTGTGTAAGGGTCTCGTTCCCATCAATAGGAACATCATCAGCTATAACTGCCTCATCAGGTACTACCTCTGAAGAACTACCTGCTTGAGAACTAGAACTAGGAGCTTCAAGCTCCACTTGATGATAATCTTCTTTATCTTCATTATAGCTATCACATCTCCAAATGAGAGATCCATCCTTTCATCTTTCACACTTTGCATGTAGCAAAGCCTGCTCATAGAAAGTAACATCTTGGCTAATCACAAACTTCTGAGTTTCTGGGCACCAAAACTTGTACCCCTTTACATTTTTAGGATAACCGAGAAATATAGCCTTCTTGGCCCTTACTCCAACCTATCCTCTTTAACTTGGTAATAAGTCGGACAACCAAATGCTCTTAAGTTAGAATAATCAGAAGGAATACCAGATCATACCTCCATAGGAACTTTGGACTCAATAGTTGATGAAGGAGAGCGCTTAATCAAGTAGCACGCCGTATTTATTGCCTCAGCCAACCATATTCTTCCCAAACCTGCATTGGACAACATGCACCGTGCTCTATCTAACAGGGTACGATTCATCCGCTCTACTACCCGTTCTATTGTGGTGTCTTTCTCACCGTGAAGTGTCTCTTGATGTCATGCCTTGCACAGAACTCCTTAAGGGGAGCCTTAGTGTACTCACCACCATTGTCAGATCTCAAAACCTTGATCACCCTACCCGTCTACTTCTCAATCATATCCTTACACTTCTTGAAAACATCCCTTACTTCATTTTCAAGCTTCATGGTATATATCCATACTCTCCGACTGAAGTCGTCGATAAAAGACACAAAATATTGGGAACCATCCTTCGATGTAACTCTAGAGGGCTCCAAACATCATTGTGGATATAGTCCATAATCCTCGTGGTGTTGTGAATAACGTCATTAAAAGTGATCCTACATTGTTTCCCATATACACAGTTCTCATAGAAATCAAGCTTTTCCATCTTGTCACCGCCAAGCAAGCCACGCCTGCTTAAAGTCTTAAGTCCACCCTCACCTACATGCCCTAGATGCATGTTCCATAACTGTGTGCGGACCAAGCTCTTCTCATCAATAATCGTGGAGACTATAGCTCCACCCTCAACAACATTACTTTGAAGAAAATAGAGATTGGCATGCATAATTGCAGATAGTAGCAACCTGTCACCATGATAAACGTTGCAATAACCATTCTCACCAACGTACATGTAACCCTGAGCTTCAAGTACCCCAAGAGAAATCAGTACTCTTGCAAGATCCGAAATATGACGTACCTCGGTACGCTGTCTACATGACCCATCTGCTAGCTGAAATCTAGCTATACCAACATCTAACATCCTGCATGATCGAGAATCACCCATATAAACCGAGCGACATTCCACCTCGTGATAGGTGGTGAACTAGTAACGAATCAGCCACAAGTGATATGAATCCCATGTATCCAACAACCACCCATCATACACATGATCACTGGAACCCACTTTCAAAACATGCGTTGATTCATCGTCGATATGAATATCCTCAACTATCTCTGATGCCTCAACCACATTTTCCATGTCTTTCCATGTATCTTGTTTGGTGCGTTTATCCTTATACTATGGGCAATCCTTCTTGTAATGACCTGTTTGCTTACGCTTGTAACAATTAACCTTAGACATATCTCTTCCTCTCGATTGAGATCGACTTCTTCTATTGTTGTTGTACCTCTTGTCTGAATTTATTCTCATTGTAACCGAGAGATCATGTGCTAGAACGTCCTCGCTCACAACACTCTGCCTAGAAGCCTTTGCAAGTATAGACTGATTGATATCACTATACAAAAGCTTCTCCTTGTTCATCATAATCATCTGATGAACAAATGGCTCCCATTCCAACAACAAAGAAATCAACAAGAATAAAACCTTCTGACTATCTTCAAACTTATCTCCCAAGGTAACACAATCCGAGTACAAGCACTCAAACCCGGTAATATGGTCATTCATAAGCCTACCTGATTGTAGCTTGAAAGTGAAGAGCTTCTTTTGCAGGTACATCACACTCATCTGATCATTTTGAAGGTACATAACCTGAAGCTTATACCAAATACCCTTTGCGGTCGTCTCATCAGCAAAATTGTAAGCCATATTCCGAGAAAGACACAAACGGATCGTACTACAAGCTTTTTGCTCCATCTTGTTCCATCTCTCAAGTTGATAACCCACTGATGGTTTATCTCCCAACACATCAAATTGATCTAAACTAACAAGAATGTTTTAACAATCCATCTTCCAAGCTTTAAAATTGTCCGTCCATTAAATCGAAGAATATTGAACCCATGGACCTTCACATAACCCTCATCCCGAGATGTGGAAGTTCTATCAGACATATTCGCAAACACAACGATAACATTAATAACTAATCAACTAGCCAAACCAGGATGCACTGATACCACTTGTAGTAAATCTAGTACCTGAAACCGAATATAAGATTCACCCCGTAAAATCTATGGATTCGTAGAAATAAACAGACACGATTCAATTTCTAACGAACACCAATATCCTGATTTTCTAGCCCCCGATCCCAAGACATGGTCTATAAAATTGTGAATGTCTAATAAGAGAAAAATACAAAACAATAACTAAAGTGCAGAAAATAAACAGAGAAGCCAAGATTTTTACGTGGTTCGGCAATGTGCTTACATCCATGGGGCAACGACGAGTTCCTTGTATTATCCGAAAAATAATTAGAGAATCAGAAAGCTCTATTCTCTATCTTTCAATACAAATTGATATTCTACAAAAGAAAAAATCAATCTTTCGTTACCAATAATTAACTCCAAGAATCACCTTTTGATATTTGTCCTATTCGCTAGAGAAAATCACCAGACAGCTGGAAGCTTTTGACTTTGCTCTTGCTTTACTTGTTGATGCTCAACCATGCAAGAACCTCTAGCCTTCCTTGGAATGTTAGTGTTGTATGTATAAGAACAATTAATGCTCTTAACCGGGACCAAATAACCACCAAAATGGATATGATGCTGCCACCTAACATCTTTTTCCCACAAAAAAGGATTGATAT
The DNA here is from genome assembly GCA_963921825.1 of Erodium maritimum. Classification (NCBI taxonomy): domain Eukaryota; kingdom Viridiplantae; phylum Streptophyta; class Magnoliopsida; order Geraniales; family Geraniaceae; genus Erodium; species Erodium maritimum. Next base: position 38,728,067 of record OY997596.1, read on the forward strand.
GCATTTACATAGGCAACCAAGGCTCTTTACTCGTTGATTATGCACAACCATTCCACAAGACCAATATCATGTTCTTGCTCCAGACAGCACAACCACACACGCATCAATAGAACCCTACTGGTCCTTTTGCCATGGATGACAATCTCAATGAGATATGGGCTTAAGTGTGGGCCTTGATCATGGGCTCAAAATAAGAATTGTTGGGCTCCCATTTGAAGTCAAATTCTACAGAATTAAGAGCACAACAAAAAAGGTCTTGTGTGGCTGTTCTCGAAGACCAAGAGGGTGGTGTATTTCCTTTCTTAATCCAAGATTGATAGAAATGAAAAAGAGAGAAATCAAGTTGGTTGTGGTTGTTGTGTTGGTGTTTTGTATGGTTAAGTTGAACTAGAAGTGGTTGGTTCATTTCTTTGTGGTGGCTGCAAAACACACATACATCATACATACCAAAGAGCAAGAAAAGTGCCGTACCAATCAACAAGAAAAAAGGGTCCAGAATTGTGTTCTTCATTTTGAATGTGGCTTGCTGTGTGACGATGCTACGGGTCAAATGTCATTTCTTTTCTTGTGCATTATTGTGATGCAAAGACTAAGAGCTTATGTGTTCTTAAGTGATGTTGACAGTAGTATCAAGGTATTCTGTCGGGTAGAGCGGAATGCAATAAGGTATTCCGACGACCTCTGAGCTCCTACGGATTCTGGACCGACAAGTACTTCCGTTTGGATTGAGAAGAAGCGCTACCTCCATCACCAGGTCTGAACCCTCTGTTTGCAGAAGGACTCCTCGGGAATCTATCGTTGATCCAAAACCAATGTTACACCGGGGACCAGACTCTCCAAAATAGAGATCGAAAGAAGTTCAACCTACAGTATTACCTCAGGTACATCTGAGTGGCTTGTTCCGCCATTGAAATTGGGAGGACGGAAAGATATCGGGAATACCTAACTCAGTTCTGATACTTGTCCAACATAAAATCTTATCTAACCTGAGGCAGTTGGGGATTTCATCAAATCCAGGTGCAGCCCCAATCCAATTCCATTACCAACAGACACTGATTCGGGGGGTGGAACAAGAAAGGAGGTCAAACTCCTAAACCCCTCAAAGTCCTCGCCGAGCGAAGATATATGAAGGAACTTGCATCGAACAAAGCTAAAATAGTCGTTACGCTCAAAAAATCAAGAAGACAGCTTTCGAACTAATCGACCTACATACAAGAGCCGGCTATCATCCATCATCCTCCATGGTATCAACGAAGGCTGCTAAACAGTCTCGTCGAAAACCATGATAAGCGTTACTTTGGGTGAACAAGTCTCATAACTAACCTCTGTCCCCGAGTTTGGGGCCATCCGGCTAAGTCCAGTTCCATAGAGCGACAAGTACAGCGAACAAGCCAAGACCACCACAATACTTATCTAAATCCATGGCCGTGTTTTATTGGGCTTATTTATTGTCGTTCCTCTCCCCTAAACTTTTAACAGTACTCGGGGCCAGAGGTACTTTTTTAGACCAAAATCAAGTCATTTTTTTACAAAACTATCTATTTTTTAATTGAGGTTGCTGTATATATCAATTAAAATAACAAAGGATATTCTTTCGTAAACTTCTGTGCTCGAACTTAAAACTCCGTTTTGCAAGTTTCTTTCTACTTCTTCCTTCATATATAGCGAAGAAATTAACCATATATACATTCAAAAAGGTTAAAACATGTATTGTCTTCTACATATCCTGATGCCTGTAATGATATACCTTAACCAAGCAAACACTCCTGTCATTATGCTAAACCATATACCATTAATGTTAACGTTTCCGAGGCTCCATGCACTCCAAGTCGTGTTCGGTGAAACAAAAGCCAAGTTCAAATTTAAACATCATACACAGGTAAGCGTTCCTCAATAGAGACCCGGCATATTGGGCACTTTTTACACTTCTCACAGCAGGCTCTGCAAAAAAAATGGATTTGACATCATCAGCATGAAGAAAAGCTTATACTTGCCAAGACTTTCTTTTCTCATATAAGGCATCAGGTCTAAAACTGTACCTGCAAAGAATTCGATGCCTGCATGGAAGCAAGACCACACAAATATCCCTCTCAAAGCAAACTCTACATAGCACCTTTTCCTGACATACATCCACACAAGCTGTCAAGCAAAACTCCAACACATGATAAACCCAAGTTTAGGTAACCTGGTAGATCTATCACTTAAGGTAAACAAAGTAAACCCGAATCTGCAGCTCCAACTCCAGTAATTAGATCCATCTCCTAAGTTTAAAAAGATCACAGCCCAAATGACTCTTTTTATAACTTCTGTATCAGAAACCCACCACCTAAGTTTTCATGTGCATATTTCCCCGTATACATGTAATGATACTTTCAATCTATCAATCGATAAAGACTATTTATATGTTGTTCTATCTGAACCAAAGCTCTGTTTACCAACCCCAGTCCCATATTTGGATTGATGCTCCCACCCGCCTACTAATACATTGACTATAACAGGTTCTCAATTCAGCATAATTTTCTTCCCTGGCCAGTGACCAGGGAAACCAATGGGACATCTCAAAATAGCTCTTCACCTACTTATATTTATATATATATATATATATATATATATATATATCTTCAATTTTATTACTGTGAATTTTCCTTTTAAGCAATGAAGAATAATGGTTTGAGCTGACATGCAAACCCAAACATAAGACTGGAACATTTCAATCTGAGTATTAATAAATTACATTTTGAAGCCTTTCAAACTCCTGTTGGCTGTACTTTGTGATTTCTGTTTGTTCACCCAGAGCAGCTTGAAGTCTCCACACCTATACAACAAAGGCTGATTAAATAACAACAAAAAAAAAAAAAACTATGGCATATGGTCAATAGTGTTAAAAACTTCAGATGCCGGTAAAATTAGATGGAAAAGTGATTTGCAATGACAATGAATGAAACATAATGAACAGAGGACGACACATTTACACAATAACTCGTGCCTAAATTTGCAAGCAACAAAAAATAATATAAAAACCAGTCACCTCTTCTGCCAGATCCTTCTTAGGCATTTTCTTAACAATCTCAGGTGGATATCCACAGAACGTGTTATACCTGCTTGGTTGGAACAAAAGAACAAAGATAAAAAAAGGTTAATATTTGAATAACTGAATACACACTTTTCTTTACTAGGCTATAGCCAGCCGGCTAATTCTGCGGCGAATACGCACTTCTTTACACAATACACTAGTCGTGCAAATGATACAAACAGAACATCACTTTTGAGTACAGCGTTTGTAGGTCAGTGTTTCTTTTCTTCTTTGGTTGTGTTAGTCCAAGGGGTTGGGAATGGAAATCACCATATTTAGTGTTTAACTAAGCTTCATTTTGGTTCTATTCCCAAAAACCATCTCATAGACATGTGTTGATTCTCATTTTTAAAATGGGAATGAAAATAAGGTGATGTGAGGAAACCTACAGTAAGTAATTTACAGACTCTATCAACTTAGACTTGTATTTTTTTTCATTTTACACAATGTTCACGATGGGGAAAGCTAGGCTTTATTGGTTTGATAGAGATGAATACTACTGAAAGGGGTGAGGCATTGACACCGTCAACATAAAATTATTTGTCGTCATTGTTTGAAGTTAGACCTTAAAATGGTAGGAAGAAACGTCATATGTTTAGAACTTTTTTGGACAACTTATGTATGATCTACCAATAATGCAACTCCACTAAACCCAATGAGGTTCGACCCACAATCTCCGAGAATGTGAGCCTTGAACCATTAGGGTGCCCCCTTAGAGACGAGATGTTTAGAACCTAATTAGCAATGCTGATGTTAAATCAATTGTACGGAGACGAAACATGTGTCTTGGTGTTGCTAAGGAACGACGGTGATGAAGGACATGCAATGTGCTTACAACTTAATTAGCAATGTTGATGTTAAATTAATTGTATGGAGACGAAACATGTGTGTTGGTGTTGCTAATGAACGACGGTGATGTAGGACATGCAATATGCTCCCACTTTATTTAATTGTAATTTTATGGTTAATTTCATTATTAATTCCATTGTAGTAACATGATCAGTTGTCATGGCAACGTGACTTTCGAGCATAGTTCACCATAGTCAAGATGAGTTTTGAACTTTGCCATTGTAAGTTGATTTCCATGCACAGTTCACCCAGGTAACATGAACGTACCCCATACAAAATGTTTACGTACATGCTGGTTTTGATTAAAATATTGGGTTAATTGTCCAAAACTACATTAAAGTTTTGTCCACAAACGGATGCATGCATAAAGTTTTGTCCACGCTTTGTGGGTGCACTGAAGTTTTGTCCACCGACTTTTTTAGAAAAACGTAACAGGGATGTTCAGAATGAATTGTCTGGGCAGTTCTTCGCAGACTAAATAGATTTGTGGGAAATACATTACGCATTCTAAAGTTGTATGGGCAATTCATAATGCATTCTATAGTTGTGTGGGCAATTCATAATGCATTCCATAGTTGTGTGGGCAATACGTTTTTCTAAAAAAGTCGGTGGACAAACCTCAGTGCACCCACAAAGCATGGACAAAACTTAAATGTAGGTTTGGATAATTAACCCTAAAATATTTAACAGCATGTATCAAGTACGAAAATGTGCGCAAGGAAGTAAGTGGAGAGTTGCAATGAATATAAAATCTTAACAGCAATATTCTGTTAGTGTACCAACACCTGTTGGCCCAAGTTTTTAAGTGCTTGGTTTCCTCATGTAACGTCTCAGATCTAAGCCTTGTGGGGAGCAGTGTTGCCGATAAGAAAGGATTCCCACTAAGGAAGCAAAGAAGGGGATCCCGGCTTTAAACACTACCACCGTTGACAGGAGGACTCCCTCATTTGGTAGTCTTAACCTATTAACCTACGATGTTTTTCATGGGGAAAGTGTAGTGGTTTCAAGGTAGGGTCTCCCGCTTTTATGTCATGCAGAGTGACATATTACTCTTAAACTCAACACTTGAAGCCACATATAAGTCATGGAATGTTTTCATGCATGAATATAAAGCTCATAAGCCATATAAAATAATACTTACCCACAAGCTCCATCATCATGGAGAAGTCGGGCCTGCTCTTCTCTACTCCCATCATCAATCGACCACCAACCCAGTAGTCTGTTTTCACAGCTTGTCAAATGCCAAAACATTTACTCCATACTACTTACACCTCATTACTACTACTATAACTAGACATCAGCAATTGCACATCCAATTTTTTTGCAAGGATCTTACCTGGAACCATGGTGCAAGAATGCAAAGCAATCATGAGCCCTAGAGGAAACCCTAAAATATCTTCCTGTGCCGGCACTACTTCGTAGCAGAAGTACAACCTTCTCTACCAACCTTGATGTGGCAAACAGAACTGCAAACCCTTGAAGAAGAAAAAGGGGAGAGAAAATAACTGGAAGTGGTATGTATCTGGCACTATGAGGTGTTCCCTGCCATCAGAAACAGCTAAAATCAGTCAATACACAACAGGTCGCTTCAGCCCAAACAAGGTCACTCCAGCCAAAAGTTAAAACCCTTTTTGAAGGAAAACATACCTCTAAGCGCATACAAAGGAGGACTTGAAAACCAATTACAGGAATTTTCATAATATGGCCACCCATATCTTGCAGACCACACATTTTATCCTGATGCCGATCCTCCTCTGGGGAGACTACTAAGCCACTGTTCCAGTCAAGATATCTATTAGTTGTAGAAGATGAACTGGCTTCTCTTGTGCGGGCATTTCTATGGATCACTGGATTAGACCACTTTGTACACACAAGGAAGGCAAAACACTCTGCAATGCTGTGGGTAAGTTCATCATCAATGTTATTCATACGCTTGATATATATATCATTGATGTACTTTTCAGATTCCAAAAAAAACAACCATAAAATTGCACATATAATCAATCAAACATCTAGTTTACCCGAAGTTTATGAACAAGTCCCACCAACCAAGAGAACCTACATCACCTGCAACGCTTTTACAAGATTAGTAACCAGCTAAACCAAGCATAATATGATCAATAATCCATAAATGTTTTTGTTATTTATGTTATGTCAGAACTCTAGATATATTTCATATAAACCATGCATAATATGATCAATAATGCATGAATGCTTTTGTTATTGGGATAATTGCCCAAAACTACCCTAAAGTTTCGTCCACATTCTGTTAGAAAAACGGACAGAATATTCCGTTTTTGTTATGCATGTGACCCATGTGCAAAGGATATAGTGAAATTACCATTTTAACCTTAACATTTAAACCCCTAGATTTTTACAATGGAAAATACGATTTTACCCTTTTTAATAATAAATAAAATCAAAGAAATAAACTAAATAATAATTTTAATTTATTTAAATAATAAATTAAATTAAATAAATAAAAAGATATAAAATCTAATTTACGTATCACAACTAATAGATCTACACTAACTAATCTACTAATCCAAGTCTAATAAAACAAATCTAATCTACTGGGTTGAGCAGTACAACCCTCACGCTTGAGCAAGCCTTGTCCATAACTCATGAAGTCATACCTTTGTTGTGGATTGGGTCAGAGACGACGGTGCGTCTCCGGTTTGGGAGAAGAAGACGACCAACCTTGAACTCTTTTCGTTCCAAATATTTTAACTTTATTTTTAATAAATAAGTAAGAAATATTCGTTTGATTTGGGTGAAGTCATACCCTAAATAACTCTTTTTTTAATTAAGGAATAATAAATTAATTAAAGACTGATTAAGGAATAATAAATTAATTAAAAAATAATGAATTAATTCATTAAAGAATAATGAACTAATTAATGAATTAATTATGGAATATGAATTAATAAGAGATTAATTAAGTAGTAATTAATAAATTAATCATATTATTAATATTTGATTAAAACATTAAGAAATTATTAAGTGTGGGGACGAAACTATAGTGTAGCCACACAGCGTGGACGAAACTTTATGCACCAATCGTTTGTGGACGAAACTTTAGGGTAGTTTTGGACAATTATCCTTTTGTTATTTATGTTACGTCAGGACTCTATATATAATTATATATTATTTTCATATATTTGTGCAGTTTAGTTTGGCTGTGTTGGTGATAAGTGAGAGGGAGCAGTTTTAAAAGCAAAAAAAAAAGATAGCTAATCTAAAACTCTGAATATAATCAGCTGAATGCAGAATCTAAATGGGCAAGTACCATTCTACGGTATAAAATGCAGATCAAATGCATGAATAATAGTTAAATATGGCATTGATAAAGAGGATGATAGATGGATAATTACTCAGATGGTCTGTATTCTGTATTGATCTACAACTGCAGTAGAGGAATGAATTCATTGAAATTACATAGGAAAAGGCCCAAAATAAAATTGGCAGACTGGGGACAGATGATTTCAGGATATAAAAAAGGATACTGCTCCGGAAATATAGCAGACTGCCAATTATAACATGTATATAACCCAGACGGATTAGATTGAGACAGGGAATTAACTATAGCCTGTATTCATAGCTTAACTGTAACAGAGTTATCTAGAAATTTTCTCAAAATTAGAAAGAACATCAATATTTCTCTCCTTGGTAATCAGCAATATGGTAAAATATTCATATCCTCAAGCGAATCTAAACATCTAGCCATCAATTCTGCAGTTCTTCACTAAAACTAGAGAATTAAATTTTAATCACATTTCAAGGATGCAACTATAGAAGATAAAATAAATTTCACAATCAGCTCATTAGAAAATAAGATACAGATAATAAACTTCTTCATTCAAGTGTATTTTAGTGCAGCAAGTAGTCTCGTTAATATCATGGTGATTACAGAAATTACCACATAGCTTTAGGAGGGTGAACACTGTCGCAGCAACAAAGAAAACCATTGAGATGGCAACCCAGAAATGCTGGAAAAAAGTAAAGAGACTATGATCGTTAATTACCAATCCATTAGCATTCAATTTCATAAGAGACTCCAACAGCATAGTGTAGAAATTGATATTTGATGCAGTATGTTATTTGAGGAGTATATGGGTATACTGTATTCGATCCGATACCAGTTACACCATGAACATGCATATCAGGTTGCTGCACCTAAACATGATCTATGTAGAAGAGTACTGCTAACAAAATAAAAGACAAATATACATTACTTACTAACGGTCTCTCTTAAGTCTGAATATAGAACTTTTAGTTTTAGATTTGGTACTATATGATTTTAATTTAGAATGTAATTCTTCAGGGTACTCCTAGAACTGGACTGAGCAATAGGATGTGAAAATAGGTCTTCTTTGCCAAAAAAGGAAGGGGAATTCCTTAATAATACACTTGTTGATTGGGCACAAATGGAAGACTGTCCACTTCAAAAAATGAATTTTAAGATACATTTTGCATAAAGAACGTTACACAGTTAGTTTTTGAATAAAATGGCTGTAAAAAATAAAAATATTGTCAAAACATAAATTTAAAAATTAATTATTGGTGATGTCACGTGGCAAAGACTAGAGGTGACCAGACTAACGGTGAATCCTCCGCTTCCTACTCCTTGCGATCACCTCCATCCCAACTCCAAAAAAACCCAACTTTGATTCTGGTGTCGACGCTCTGTACAAAACCAAATCTGGGCACGATTTAAAACTTGGCAAGACTCAGTGGATGCAGGCGAAGGAGACGAGTCCAAGAGTGTTTATTGGTAAACATATCATCCTCTGCAGATTCACGGACCGACGCCGTCCACGGTCTCCATGCCGTCACCAAGCTATGATCTGGTTCGAGCGCCTTCATCAATTTGGTTTGACCAAAACAGAAATTGGTTCTGATCTATGTGAATCTAAATTGAGCACGTCAATGACAGTAGCACATGTTACCGAACTCACCAAGGAAGAACGTTGTAGAGGTCGCTGACGCAAGTCCTCTGTTGGCATTTCTTGTGTTTTTTCTTCTATTTTTTATCTTTGATAGTTTTAATTTCCAGAAATGTTTATTACCTATTTGCATAGACTTCAAATTTATTTTCAGAACTTTTATTTTTTAGTTTATTTATTTTGAAGGGGTAGATATGTCATTAAGAGTTATACAGGATACTCCATCCATTTTAAAGAAGAATCGGTGTAACATTATGTAAACTCGGCAAACTTGGTAGTTTCCGTTTATCCTGTAAAGAAGAACTTTGCCATGGGTAAAGAAGAATTTAGAATTTTGCAGAATATTCCATCCATTTTATTTCTGTAAAGAAGAATTTTGCCATGGGTAGTTTCTGTTCATACCCATTTTTACAATGATAGTTCTAAAGGAATATAGTGAAAGGTAAAATGGGGCACATATCCTTTGAGAAAAGCAATATTCTAAAAGACGGCAAAACTCAAGGAGGACTTAACCATCGAGTTGGATACATGGAAATCGGTCCAAAACTCGCTCAAACTCGGTAAAAGTCAGCTATAACTCGGTCAAAACTCAGCTAAAACCCGGACAGAACTTGTTCAACTTTGTTTTTAAATAAAAAAAACTTGTTATTTATTATCATTCTTGCTTGAAGTCTTTCCTATGTTATTTTTGTTTGGAATATGATTTGTGCTTCTTTTCTAACTCAATAAGTTATTCAGGACTATCTTATTTTACTAAAACTATTGTTATTGTTGACCTTAATATATGTATTAATATAGGGATAATTTTCCAAAACTACCCTAAAGTTTCGTCCACAAATGAGTTGATGCACAAAGTTTTGTCCACGCTGTGTGACTACCCTTAAATTTAGTCCACACTTTTGTGGGTTCATTGAAGTTTCGCCCACGCTTTTGTGGGTGCATTGAAATTTTGTCCACGCTTCTATTCAATCCGGGAAGCACTGCCCAGAGGCCCCAGACCATCATTATGAACATCCCTATTATGTCAAAACTAAAAAAGTCGTGAAGAAAACTTCAGGGTAGCCACGCAGCGTGGACGAAACTTTGTGCATCAACTCGTTTGTGGACGAAACATTAGGGTAGTTTTGAACAACTATCCCTTATTATTACACATATAGAATAGGTTTCAAGTAAAAACAACTCCTTGTGGTACAAGCTAGGAACCCATCTAAACCGTTGGATCGTCAAGATGGAATGCTCATATTTAAAAAAATTAATGACATGATTTTTAAATATACAGAACTTGAATTTATTTTATAATTTACCCCCTTCAATATCATGGGCCGTTGAATTCACTAATTCAATGACCCATATAAGTTCTTAGTTTGTACCATGAGGATGGTTTTTACCGAGTGTGCCCATATATACACAAAAAGATGATTTTTGTCAATAACTCCTTATTTGTCGGCTCATCGAGTTTTGGCCAATCCCGAATTATAAACATGAAATTGTCAATACCTCAAAAAAAAACATGAAATTATCGACATAGCAACGTGTGTTTTCCCCTAATAAGGAACTAAGGAATAATATTAGATAGCCAACTTACTGGAAGAGTCTCCCATATTGCTTCATCACTCATGCTTTCTTCATCTCCCGGCATTAAAGCCCTACACATTCTGTAAAAGAAACAAACATCTGTACTGAAACATTGTAACTCATGCAAGCACACTTAAACTATGAAGGCATGGGTGATCTAGTTAAGCAATGCAAGAGACAGTACCTGAAATTGTCAATTAAAATTGTTACTTCAAATGCCAGCAACGGAAGAAAGACAATCTTCAAATTTACAGCTGCAATACCATTAACTGTACAGAACAAATTGCATTAAGAGTCTGAAGACAGGAATTATTTATTACCATGAAGAACAGACAACTTTATTTTTTAATGGAAGAACAAACAACTATTCATGTTAAACGTAATAATAAATCAACTAAATCATATTGACTATATTAACTTCTTACCCATATAATTCTTACTGATTAAAAGAATTCCCATGTACACATACAACACAGAAACTATATTTCCCCTCCATATAGTCAACATAATAGTGCAGAATGTCAGAAAACAAAGAATGTCAATAACATAATGACAACAGGAGCATAGACGCAGAAGTGAGCCACCTAACTCTTAATATCCATTCCTTTGTCACTTCTAACCTTCCATTTGAGCCAGTAGATTTACAAAAAACTACATTCTTGTTCTTTCCAATATTTTTACTAAAGAGAATAGTAATTACTCTTTGAATCCAGACTTATGAAAATCAAAAGATTGCAAACCCTTTAACCAATATAGTGGAGTCAAACGGAAAGCATAATATTCTAGACATGTTAAATGCAAGTGTTAGCCATAATTTTGAAGTTCTTTATTTGATCTTAACACGTAGTTCCAGACTTATCTAGAGGTCCAAATAGGAATTAGAGGAGCAAAACATCTTCCATCCATCTAGGTTATGATCCTACTAGTCCCTCGAACTTTATTTGTGTCGAATATGCACAAGTAATAAAAGTTTTTTATCCTTTCAAGGAAAAATTGAAAACCTCTACTTTATTTTTGTAATAACTTTCTCATAGAGCTAACCCCGAGTGAGTAGATTGCTAGCATGAAAACCACACATGGATACTGTAAGCCTATCTCAAAGAGCAAGGAAGCAAATTATAAGCAGCCTATACATAACCCGATGACAATAAAGTGAAGCATGAATTATGTGCCAATCCCAAGACTATTGCAGTTATAACAGGATGTAGATTATATACCATATATGCTCTCGAGATATATACAGAGAAGCAGTTCAAACGCAATAAGCAGTGGCGTTGCAACAATGGCATGGCACGGCGCCCACTGTGCAATAAATATGAGTTTAGTAATTTGTAATTGTGATGAATTATTGCTATGAAACTTTTATGTCAACAAAAAATAAAACCACCATAATTTTATATAATAATCTGCAAAAGCTTTGAAAATCATTGAACATACATGACGATTGTGAGGAACTGCTGGAGCAGGCAATGAGAATCTTCCTCGGGCAACAACTGCATGAAATAACCAAAGTGGGAAAAACACTATCCTGCATATGGGAACGGACATAAAGAAGAATAAGGCTCAAAACAAGAGCAAAGTAAGAATAAATGATAAAAACAATAGTAAAAGACTCAGACTGCAACTGTCAATGATCAAGCAGCAAAATCAGATTTAAGAAGTCCATAACATACCAGTTAAAAAACAGAACAATTACAACAAACTATATGCCTCTGTTACACTTCCTATGGATTTATTGTCAAATACATCCGAAATATGCATGTGCTTCACTACAGGCACTCAACTATTTTGTACTATGGTTGCGGAATATTTTGTCATCTGACTTTGATTAGACTTCACTTTTATTGTGCACTGGACAATGAACGTGTATTGCTTAACATATCAAAATTTTAGAGAAATAGTATTCCATGATCACTAGTGTAGATAATTTTTCATAAGCCTACAATAAGACAACTAGGAGAAGGGGCCTCGTGAAGATAAACGGCTACCACTCTAACAGTCAACTTTTATATCTAAAAGTGTTTGCTTAGTACTCTACTTCTTTAAACAATTGATATGGGCAACTTCTTCTTTCTCCCTCCTCTCAGATCGAGGTCTCTTTCCCCGCCTTTTCTCCTCCTTTTTGTCAAGTCTTGTGAGTGCTTGTTCAGGAGTCACTTTTAGGGTCATTCCTCTACCCTCGGGTAGTGGTGACACGCCATCTGCTCAACCTCTTTGAGGCCAGAGGGTTCACCTTCTGTGGTCTCTTGTGACACTGTTCACTAGTTCAACATCTGGAGTTTTGGGTGGGTTGTTTCACCCGGTGCGGCTGTTTTTTGTTTTGTTTGATCCTTCGTTATTCGGTCTTTTGGGGCATACTGGTTCTATGTCGGACTTTGTTGATTTGGTGGTTTCCTTCCTAGAACCCACACCGCTCTTTTGCTGCATTATATATTTTTCTGATAAAAAAAAAGTCCATGTCTTTGATCAACCGATCAGAACTGAGTTCATATCTTCCATTGCCTGTCCTCAATCACAAAACTAGGTCAATTAATAATTTGTATCAAATACAAAATTTTACCTAATGCTCGCATCTTGACTCAATACATAACAACAGGCCTATTTTAATTCATAGTTATTACAAGTCAACATACCAGTCACAACTAACCAGTCTTCTATGTTAATGTTAGCTAATAGCTATTACAAAATCGAGTGACCAACTTACTGAACACCAACAATATATTGTCAGAGTGACAGGAGGATTATTATTAGTACAATAGTACCTTCCACACCCATGAACACATCAGACATCAAACACTCCTCACACACAACATGCCATTGATAGAAACATCATCCACAATGACCAGTGACCAGCCAACCTTCTATCTAGGAAATCAAGTAAACTAAACTCACTCATAGTAGTAGAGCTAAGAGTCCATTTGGAGGGTTGATGCTCTAAAGGAGCGGATGTATAGAGCATCCCATCTTTCCCCGTCAACAAAACTGACATATTCCAATTTGGAAGAAGGCAAGAGAAATACAATTAGATGAGCTATGTTACTTCACAAACACCCCTAATTCAAATAAAAATATATTTATGCATCCTATGTAATAAATTGAAACGGAGCCTTTCTGTCAATAGTAAATGCAGAAAACGAACACACACACACACACACACTTGACGATCAATGCACAACTACTCATTAGCATTCATGATAAACCACACAAAGATGTCCAAATAGAAATTAACACAATCAAGATACTCATCCAACTGGCTACCAACAGAAAAGCACCCATATTGTGATTTCCTTGGGAACTGGAGATAGCATGCCTTGGCTTATAACTACAACAACAGCAAATCTGCCTTAATTGATTTAATAGCCATGCAGGTCCAAGTATAATTTGATGCATGATGTACTTGAGAACATTTCTTTCAGGTCAACATCAAACAGATTGTTTCCAGGAGTTTTGAGAAAGTGGATTGGGTTGGGTAGCGGAGCCAGACCATTACCAACTTATTAAGATCATGCTCAAGCAAAAGGATATTTCCATAAGAAGATAGACCTTTGACCCCAATTAATTGTTCAAACAAACGAAATTACCCAACGCATAATATAATTGGAAAATGTCATATCATCCACACTTCACTCACCCAATTAATCCATCTCTATCTCTGTAGACGATCTTCAATATCCAATAACCAATTTTTACAGAACCCAAATATAAATGCATATATTATGTACAAACCAGCTGTGGTCTATGGATAGAGAGAGAGAGAGAGAGAGAGAGAGAGAGAGAGAGAGGGAACTGACCACCAAGAGTAGGAGACGATACGATCGAGCTTGAGGACGAGCAAGAGGGTGAAAGAGGAGAGGAGGATATGGGCTACCAGGGCCTGAACGGACTTCAATAATCTTCGCCAACTCATCATCTCCCCTGATTCTACAACAACACCGTAACAACTCTGAAAATCCCCGACCACCGAATTGCTTCGCTTTCTTTTCAATACTTTCTCTGAAACCCTACAATTTTGTGTTTGGATGCCGAGAAAAGGTCCCAGTGGGCGTCATTGGAAGATACCTTGTGTTCTGTCTCTGACTCTGACTCTCCCCATCTCTCTTCTTCTTCTTCGATATATTTATTTGTTATTTAATTTATTTACATAAAACAAAACGTAATTACTTCCTGTCTCCCTCACTTCACTTTCACGCTAAAGTAACGCTTCCACTGTGTCTCTCCCGGTACATTTTCTTTTTGGGATGAAAAAAAAAATTATTTTCATCTCGCTACTTTATTATGTGTTTTTTGGTGCATTATGTATTTTTTATCATCTCACTATTATATTTATTTTTGGTGGCACCTCATTACCCTAACATATATATTTTTTCACTTTCATACTTATCGTCAATTTATCATCCATTTTTCGATAAAAACACTTTAAAAAATCCATAATAGCCCTCACTAACAATCAAATTTTCAAAAGCATTCTGGGTAGTGAGGTGCCACAAAAAATGTGTTCTAGGGTAGTGAGGTGCCACAAAAAATATTTAGGGTATGAAAGTGAAAAAAAACATTCTAAGGTAATGAGCTGCCACAAAAATATAGTTAGGATAGTGAGATAAAAAAACCACGGGTAGTGAGATGAAACCATCCGATGAAAAAATGTATCCTCAAATATTTTTTATTTTGTAACAGTATAATTTTTCTTTGATTATTATAAAAAAAAGTTATGAACTTATCTTACTCATATATGCATGATTTTTTTTAAATAGTGATTTTATTTTTAAAATATTTCCGAATTTCCACGTCTCTTATTTTTGTATATTTTTTTAGCATACTGGGGAGATTCTATTAATATAAGGCAAGAAGGGTCAAAATGACCATATGAATGTGGAAATCAACCACAAGGATGAGACATAGTTTCGGTGACGACTGAAACACTGATTCTATAAGAGTCGTTCTTTATTCCAACTGTGTTGGGCACTACAGATCCATGAACATTTCCCCTTCTCGACTTGACCGATTCTATTGTGTCATAACAGTCGTCCGAGGAGTATGTTAGGGAAAGGAGGAGGGTGGGAATAGGCCGGGTGTGGCTCCTCGGTGACACCCCGAGATACCTTGGGCGGGAGGCACCATAACAAGCCTCATAAATTCCCCTTCGGGGTTATCATTTTCAGTAATGGTCGTATAATCCCGACTGCCTAGGTAGGGGTGTTAGAACCGTCCGATTTTGGGGAGGAGAAGCACTATTGGGGGTCCATGACCTGTTGGGTAAAGGTATCAAAATCAGCCCGCCTGGGAGGGGATGGGTACCAACGGGGTTCTTCCCTGTCAAGGCTGGACGGGTCTTGGGAAACCGGGGGAGTTCGTCGATCCACATGTCGCTTGAAAGCATGGCGGTGTCGAGTATTTTCTGGTATGTCCACATATGGGCGGGTGTACATTGCAACACGGACCCGAAGACAAAAACTCGCGTTGGATGGTGAGGGCTTGGCTCAGTTGGATCGTCGTTGAGCGGTTCGAAGAAACCCTGTTCATGGTGGAGGATCATTCTCTATGGGTAGGGCTCCCTGGATTAAACCAGTGCACGGCATGGTTGTGTAGTGATCTACTCATCCCGAGACCAAGCTGGCCTCCCTATCTCTCAACTCTGCCTAGGGCCAGATATGGCTCTGAGGTCTTGTTGATAGGAATGGGGCGGGGAAAGGCGAGCGGCCTTTCCCTAATAGAACCCCCAAGATGTTGCACATGTGTCAACTTCATACAACTGCCACTAGAGGGCGAACTCTTCTTCCTCGGGTTCAGTAGTTCCCTTACACGGTGGCAAGTGACGGGAGTCCGTCATGGTAAGCCGATCTCTAGGATGGGGGTAGACCATTACATAGGGGAGCCTACGACGGTATATGGTGTAGGTATCGGAGCCATCCCAGGGGAGGATCTAAGGTCCCCAACTTATTTGTCGGGTTGACAGTAGGCTGCGGGCTAGCAAACGAGAGGCGGTAGGGGTCAGTGGACTCGATGGGTGTGATGCTATGGTGATCGGCATAAGGAATATGGTGGATAAAGTGACGATCGACATCGGAGGTAAGGTAAGAGATCTAGAAATAGATTCTTGGAGGAAGGAGGAATTTGAAAGAGAAACCCTAAGTTCCGAATTATTTTTGGTATTTTCTCTTATTTTTTACATAACACAAAGATTAAAAAAAAGATGTGAAAAATTAGATTTTTATTTTTTATTTTTATATTTAAATTGTAAAGATACGATCGTCATTTTTATAAGGGTTAATTTCATCTCACTACCCTAAAAATTCTTGATTTTCATCTCACTGCCCTAAAAATAGTTTGTTGTACATCACTGCCATAAATATCATTTTAATTACACGTTCATACGCGTCGTTAATTTTTGGACGGAAAATGGTCATGTGCGCACATGACCGTAACTTTTATAAAAATTACAAAATTTCCCTTGTCACTTTTAAACCCTTTAAATAAATTAAATTAATAATTATTAAAAACATATTATTAAAATAATAATTAAAACTAAATATTTAAATCTAATTTAAACTAATCTAATATAACCTAAGTATCTAACTTAAACTAACACTCTCTAACCCTATCCCTAACACTCTACACACATACACTATCTCTCCAACACTCTTCTTATCCATTCACAAATCTAAACTTTTCTGTGTGTTCATCATATCTTCACCCTCCCTCCCACAGACCATGGCCATACCACGGTGGGTCGATTTCCCGATCACAAGGACCACAACGGGACCACATCAAGCTCTGCAAATCCCCTTTTCTCATTCTTCTCGCGTTTCTGGTGGCTCCAGCGAGCTCTACAAATCCCCGCGTTACTGGTGGCTCCGGTGAGCTCTGTAAATCTCGCGTTTGCGTTCAGATTTGCGAGAGGAGAAGAGACTAAGTTGGGTCCTCTACTTGGAGAAGGTGAGTATTTCGTGGATGGGTTTTGAGGAGATGGTTTTGAATTGTTGTTGGGATTTATTTCTGGGCTTTGGTTTTACATTATTGGGTTTTTAGTTTACAGGCTTCGGTTTCAAACCAAGCCCATATGTTGTAACGGTTCTATTTAAGTGATGCAATGAAATGAGCAGTACACTTTGGACTGTAGCTCCTTCGTCACACAACAATCCCTCTCCTCCTCTGTACTCTATCCTTCCTATCTCTATCTCTACCTCCTCTCCCTCTCATTCACCTTCTAGCAACCCTAATTCTATAGGATCCACCGGTCATAACAAACAACCCATTACATTGGTATCAGATTCACCTTCCAGGCACACCCAAATCATGCCTCCTTCCCATGAAAAATCCTTCCAGGATGAGCTTCACTCCACAAATGCAGAAATTTCGACCTTGAAGGACAATATGGCGGAGCTTCAATCGTCGGTAGCTGATATGAACAAGCTTCTTCAAGCTCGTGTTGACAAGATCTCTGATACCCCAACCAAGCCCTACACCACCGTACCACCATCGCCGGTGCCAACATCTGGGGTTACTCCAGCTCTTCCACGGCCTTAAGACTCCATTTTGGGGGCACCACCAGACCCTACCCAAGAGAGCTCGAGTCGTAGGGATTTTAGAGCTAGGAACCCTCCTCGCTTTGATGGTTCGGATTTCTTTGGATGGGAGCTCAAATTTGCTCAACACTGTATCTTTGAAAACGTCACTGAGGTTGACAAAGTTCGTGAAGCTATGCTGGGCTTTGAGGATGCTGCATTTCGCCATCACATCCACTACATGAAGCAAATGAGTGGCAAGGGTATCGCTGACCCACCATGGTCGGAATACGTAGAATCGCTTCGTCGACGCTTTACCGACGACGACTATACTGATTATATGTCGGAGTTGGCCCATCTCAAGCAAGAGGGATCAGTCGAAGATTACTTCCAGGCGTTTCAAGGTATTATTACTCAGCTTTCCTTGTCGGACAAAGATGCCTTGGCGATGTTTCTGAGCAATTTGCGACATGATATTGAGGAGGGAGTTCGCTTGCATTTTCCCAAGGATACCAGTCAAGCTTTACTCATGGAAAAGTGGTTGGAAAAGAAAGGCAAGTCCTTCCAACGCCAGTCTTTTGTGTCACCTAGCAAACCTTTCTTTCCTTCCACTCAACGCCCTGCTACCTCACTAATTCTTCCCAAGCATCCTCATTCTCCAACAACAAAATTGTCCTTTAATGGCCCCAAATCAATGCCCCCGCCTACAATCGCTAAAACACAATTGAGGGACGACCGTTTCCGCAAGGGTCTCTGTGTTTGGTGTGGTGACAAGTATTCTCGCGAGCATCGTTGGACTAAGTCCCAACTTTTCCAGCTCTTGTTTGAGGACGACAGTACTAACCAGAGTGATGGAGAGATATTTGTGGATTGCGTTGCCTCATTGGACGCCTTGGCTGATGATTCCCAAATGCAATATGAGGGTTCCCCATTTATTTCTCTCCATGCTTTGTGTGGCTTAGCTAGTTATAACACAATGAGAATCCCAGGCTTGATCAAGGGTGTTGTGGTTGCAATTCTGGTTGACTCGGGTAGCACTCACAAGTTCATCAGTGAATCCTTAGCTACAAAACTGAAATGCCCGATGACAAACACCGCGAACATCAAAGTCTCTGTGGCAAATGGCGATACTCTAATGACAGGGAGAAAATGCCTCAATTTAATGTGGACGATGCAGGGAATATCTTTCAGTGCTGATTTCTTAGTCCTCCCCGTCCATGGTTGTGACATTATATTGGGTATCCAATGGTTGGTGACCTTAGGTCCAATCTTATGGGACTTTTCCAGTCTCACTATGGAGTTCCAAGTCCCTGGTAAATGGATTACCTTGAAGGGCATTCAGGCGGGAAAGGTAGCGTGGGACACAAGGCAGTACTGTGCAATCATGTTTGCATTCGACACTGGTTTTGCTTTATTTTCCTGTTCAAGAATTGAAGGTTCCTCACCTCAACTTAGCAATACCTTGGCACTTTCCTCTACCCTTGCACCTGCAATTGGGGCACTACTCAAAGATTTTGGGGATTTATTTGCAATACCCTCGGGCCTCCCTCCTAATAGGACCCATGATTATTCGATCCATCTGCAACCTGATGCATATGCTGTTAAAATTCGCCCTTATAGATATCCTTCTATGCAGAAAACTGAAATTGAGCGCTTGATCGCAGAGATGTTGGAATCTGGAATAATACGTCCTAGCACGAGTGAATTCGCTTTTCCAGTGATTTTGGTGAGGAAGAAGGATGCTTCTTGCGTCTCTGTGTGGATTATAGGCGTTTGAATGCCATGACTGTAAAGACCAAGTTTCCCATTCCCTTGGTGGATGAACTTCTAGATGAATTGCATGGTGCAACCTATTTCACTAAGCTGGATCTCCGTGTGGGTTATCAACAAATTCTCATGAAGCCTGAGGACGTTCACAAGACTGCATTTTGTACCCATTCTGGGCATTATGAATTCCTTGTGATGCCTTTTGGCCTCACAAATGCGCCATCTACGTTCCAATCTCTGATGAACGATGTGTTTCGTCCTTTACTCTGGGTATGTGTCTTGGTATTTTTTGACGATGTGCTGATTTATTCTCCTTCCTTTGTGGATCATTGTGCCCATCTGAAGTTGGTTTTTGAGATTCTAAGAGCTGAGCAGTTATTCCTCAAAGCCTCGAAATGTGTTTTTGCTGCTTCAGAGGTGGAATATCTAGGCCACGTTATTTCTCCTCTGGGTGTTGCAATGGATAAGAAGAAAATTGTTGCTGTGATGGATTGGCCACCACCCAACACTATTAAGAAACTCTGAGATTTTCTTGGGCTTACTGGTTATTACAGGCGATTCATTCCAAACTATGTATCCATAGCCAAGCCTCTTACTAATCTACTGAAGAAGGACACTTTCGTGTGGAATGGGGGAGTTGGTATTGCATTTAATGCCCTCAAAGGAGCCATGACTTCAGCTCCTTTACTTGCCTTACCAGATTTCCAAGTGACATTTGTGCTTGAGACAGATGCGTCTAGTATTGGAGTGGGAGCATTGTTGTCTCAATTGGGGAGACCAATTGCATTCTTTAGCAAAGCCTTGGGATTGCGCCAAAACGCTCTCTCAGTATATGAGAAAGAGATGTTTGCTGTTCTTTGGGCGACAAAACACTGGACTTCTTATTTAATGGGTCGTCACTTTGTCATCAAGACGGATCACCAAAGTCTTCGTTTTTGCTTGATCAATGTACGTCGACACCTGCTCAGCTCAATTGGGTGATCAAAATGATGGGGTATGACTTTGAAATTCAGTTTCAAACTGGTTCAACTAACAAGGTAGCGGATGCCTTGTCACGCAAGTTTGCTGACTCTGTTCCTGATACTTCGCGCTCACATGTGGAGTTATTGGCTATTTCGTCTCTGTCTTCAACCTTATTGGACAAGATTCGAAACTCATGGTCCTCTGATGCTAAATTGGCTAAGCTCCTTCCCGATATTCAATCTGGTTGTGGAAATTCGAAGTATTCTTGCGTTAATAATCAATTATTTAGGAAATGGAGACTGGTGGTGGGCAAGGATGATGTCTTGCGTGCGGAATTGATCTCATATTTCCATGCTGGTGCAATTGGAGGACACTCAAGCAGACATGTCACTTGCAAGAGGATCTCTGCTCATTTGTATTGGAGGAAGCTCAAGAAGGAGGTCGCGCTTTGGGTGGCTAACTATCAAATTTGCCAAACCCACAAGCCCAATTTATCTGCTTCTCCAGGATTGCTCAACCCTTGGGTATTCCACAGGCTTCTTGGCAAGATATCTCGATGGACTTCATCGAGGGGCTTCCAAAATCTCAAGGCTATGAAGTGATTTTTGTAGTAGTTGATCGTCTCACCAAATTCGCTCACTTCTTACTCCTCAAGCACCCTTATACAGCTCTATCAGTCGCTCAAGTCTTTCTTGACCAGGTATTCCGACTCCATCGCATGCCTTCCTCAATTGTAAGTGATCGCGATAAAGTGTTCCTCTCTACTTTTTGGCGCGTACTGTGTCGTTTGCAACATATCACTCAGAATATTTCCACGGCATACCATCCCCAAACCGATGGTCAGACTGAGATTGTGAACAAATCACTGGAAATGTACTTGCGTTGCATGAGTTCTGATGCACCGAAGGATTGGGCAAAATGGATTCCTCTGGCGGAGTTTTGGTACAACACAACGTTTCACACAGCCATCAACACAACTCCTTTTGAGGCTCTTTATGGCCAACCACCACCGTCACACATACCTTATCTAGCGGGTGCCACTTCAGTGGAGGTTGTGGATCACAACCTCGTTGCCAGGGAGGAAGCTTCCAGGTTGCTCAAGTTCCATTTGCAGAGATCCAAGGACCGTATGAAGTCCCAGGCAGACAAGAAGCGTTCCGATCGGGCGTTTGCTGAAGGAGATTTGTAATAACCACTTCTGGTCAACGTCAGTCAAACCTGCGAAAAACAGGAAAATTTAAAAATTTTAAGACAGACACTTAACTTAACTTAAATTGACCCCGAGGGTCATGCCGGACTTAAGTTGACCCCGTTATCGACTAAAATGAGTTACGGGGGACTCAGGGCAACTTCCTGGTCATTTTGGGAAAGATTGATTTTTTCGCTGGAAAAGTCACCCGAGCGACGTTTTGGTCCATTCGAGGACCGTTTTGGACCCGAAAAGCTTAGCCGTCGTCGTAGCGGTCTTAGTTGGGCCGTTTCCTTGAAGCCCGTCCAGTTTAAAATATTTTTGGGAAAAGTGCCCGTTCGGGGCCCGAAACGTCCGTTTTTCGCGAATCTGATTGGAAAATATCAACTAGATATTTTCCAAAAGGTTGGGACCCACCTTGACACTTGTCAATTATATGGTGGTGTATTTTTGGAGGGAAAAGGTGTGGTTGGGAAGTGTTGGCCGACCATATTGGTTAAAGGGGGAGAAAGTTAGTTTTGTTGTTAGTTTAATTAAATTAGAAATTAGAAGAGAGGTTTTAGAGAGAGAAGGAGAAGGAGAAGAAGAGAGAAGAAGGGAGGTTGAGCTAGGGTTTGTGATCGAGCCCTTGGATCGAGTCAAAGCAAAGAGCAATCCCGTTCCCCTCGTTCTCCTCTACGGTAATACCCGAACCGATTCTCGTTTCGATTATTTTCAAGAGCTAGGGTTTGGTTATAAAATTTGGTTTAGGGTTGTGTAGAGATTAAAGAGGTGTTGGAGACGTTTTAGAGGTGTTTGGGAGAGAAATTTCACGTTTTCCGGTGACCGGAGGCTCGGGAGGAGCTCCGGCCACCGTGGGTGGTGGCCGGCCGGCCATGTGGTGGCTGGCCGGAGGTGGCAGCAGCCACCACTTGGTGGCCGAGCCCCTCCCTCAAACCCTAGGGTCTCGGCCAAGCCTCTTGGGTGGGGCCCACGTGCTCGGTTGCTCGGGTTTTAATGTTCGGGTGGTTTAAAACGTCCCCCGGACCACTTTATCCTTAATCGAATCGAAATTTGGAATTAAATTGGAGAAGTTGTAATTAACGGGTTTTGGGAAACTTTAAACGTTAATTAATTGACTTAGAAGTCGGAATTCAATTCCGTCAAGTGCGTTGGGTTCCTTGAAATATTCTAAGACCGTAGAAACGAAAACGGGGACTTTTGGAGCCCCGGAAGGCAATTAACCAAAACCGGGCAGATTCGCCATGACGGGCGAATCTGGCACTTACGGGTCCTTTATCGGCAATATCGAGTAATTGGGAAGTTTGGGAGTGATCGGCATTGTCGGGGTTACGTTTGGGCGTTAAGTTTATTAATTTTCGGTTTACTCGTACTAGTTTAAAAGTACTTTAAATTTGTGTTCTGTTAGATCGTGCTACGGACCGAGGCAAGGGGAAGCTCGGCGAGTGACTGAGTGTGCTTCGGGTGTTGTTGGAGCGCTTTTGGGATTGTATACGAGGTAGGGAAAAGTAGCCGGATCTCGGCCCTGATTAGGGAAAGTTAATGGTAGAATTGCATGTGACACCGGGGTGTCGTGGGTTGAGTAGATTTATTTAATTATTAGAAAAGCATGATACGGGATTGTAGCGTTTAAGAGAAAGGCATGTGACACTTAGTAGTGTCGTAGGAACAGAGAACTTAGCGATAATTGAATTACTGGAGGCATATGACCATGCCCGGAGGTTGTTTGTGAAACTAGCGATTTTAGGACTGTTGGAGGCATCGAGTATGCCGGAGGTTGTCGTGCGCTTTATTTAATTGTTGAGTTTGGGTGGCCTTGAGAGCCCGTATTTAATTGTTGAGTTTGGGTGGCCTTGAGAGCCCGTATTTAATTGTTGAGTCGGGGTGGCCATGAGAGCCGTGTATTTAATTTGGTGTCTTGAGTGGCAGCGAGTGCCCGTGGGGTTGTTGAACCCGAGTCTTGACTGTTGAGGTGTCTTGAGTGGCCTTGAGTGCCTGTGTGATTGAACTTGCCTGTGATTGTGATTGTGGTTACCTGGGGTGGCGAGTTCTAAAGGTCGACAGCCTGATCCGACTTAGTGTCGATGAATTGCGAGTTCTAAAGGTCGACAGCCTGATCCGACTTAGTGTCGATGAATTGCGAGTTCTAAAGGTCGACAGCCTGATCCGACTTAGTGTCGATGAATTGCGAGTTTTAAAGGTCGACAGCCTGATCCGACTTAGTGTCGAGGAATTGCGAGTTTTAAAGGTCGACAGCCTGATCCGACTTAGTGTCGAGGAATTGCGAGTTTGAAAGGTCGACAGCCTGATCCGACTTCGTGTCGAGGAATTGCGATAGGTCGAACCCTGACCTGATTGAGATTGGTTACTGAGCAGCTGGTGTGCGATCCTTTGTGATCTTGTTTGGTGTTGTGTCGTTTCGTTCGAGTCCTTGAGGAGGTCGTCGATAGTTGTATTGGGTCTACACTGTTTTTATCGAGTGTCGAGTCTGTTGAGGAAGGTGACGGGTTGTGGGTCAGTTGAGTACTTGAGTTGGGGACTGTAGTCCCGGTGTTGGGTTTGGTTTTAGTGTTACTGGCTTTTTCTGCTAATTATGCCATAGTCAGTCTGTTATCCGTGGAGGTGAGCGAACGCTCACCCCTAGCTGCTTTTCCTACAGGTACTGATCACCGGACGGACTAGGTTAGCTCTTGAAGTTCATGGAGCTTGGAGCGGAGTCTGGTCTTTACTTTTGTTGAGTCTAGTGACGGATGTTGTACCCTGTCCACTTGTTGGGACGTTTTTGTATTGTAAATGCTATTATTTTGAGAAGTAAATGGAAATGTCAAAGCTTTTATTGAAAACAGGTTTCAAGTGTTCATGTTTTTAAAAGTTCGCGTCCCGAGTTCGGTTCGCTGAAATCGGGGCGTGACAAGATTGGGTTTATGTCAAGCTGCAACCGTACAGACAGAGCTCAATTGCAATTCGAGTCTCTGAGAAGTTAAGCCCCAAGTTTTTTGGCCCATTCAAGGTACTGAATAGGGTTGGACTGGTTGCTTATACATTAGACCTTCCTCTCTCCTCCAAGGTACATCCAACATTCCATGTCTCATAATTGAAGCTGCACAAAGGACCTCTGATCGCACAATTTCCACTGCCAACAATCGACTCTGCCTGTCTCATTGCCAAAATTCCGATCAAAATACTGGATCGCAGGTCGGTCAAATGAGGTAACCGTGCTGCAACATAGCTGCTAATCCAATGGAGTGATTCAGATGAGCTCAATGCTACTTGGGAGTTCCTTTTTGATCTTCAGAAGCGCTTCCCAGATTTCAAGACTTCCTGAGGACATGAAGTCTTCGAGGGAGGGGTAATGTAACGAGTTGTATGGTTTTGAATTGTTGTTGGGCTTTATTTCAGGGTTTTGTTTTTACATTATTGGGTTTTTAGTTTACAGGCTTCGGTTTCAAACCAAGCCCATATGCTGTAACGGTTCTATTTAAGTGTTGCAATGAAATGAGCGGTACACTTTGGACTGTAGCTCCTTCGTCACACAACAATCCCTCTCCTCCTCTGTACTATGTCCTTCCTCTCTCTCTCTACCTCCTATCCCTCTTATTCACCTTCTAGCAACCCTAATTCTACAAGATCCGCCGCTCATAACAAACAACCCATTACATACGGCAAAGATGGATTCGGGGTTTGGGTTGGAATATCGGGAGGCGCAGATCTGGAGCAATGAAGAACGATTTGCTCTCCTTCCAAGACTGCCACAACCGATTTTATCGTCCCTGGATCGATCCCCACCACTTTTTCACACACCACCCTAATCGGACCACCACTGTACCAGCTTCGCCGAGCATTGTTGGTCCTCAGAACTAATCTGATTCTGGTTTTGTAAGATCAAAGTATGAATTTTGTTTTGTAAGAACAAGGTGTAAATTTATAACAGTTTCAATGTAAGAATTTGGTTAGAACACGGGCAACTTAGGTTGTGGGTTGGGTAAGAATTTGGTGATTCCGAGAGTTGTAGAAGGGTAGTAAATTGGGAATTTTTTTAATAAGTTATGAATTAAACAAAAAAGTATAAATAAATAATTAAAAAACTGATTTTTATAAAATAAAATCTGATTTTTTAACATAAAAACTGATTTTGAAAAACAAAAATGAATTTTCAAATTAAAAACTGATTTTTGAAAATAAAATCTGATTTTTTTAAAATAAAAACATATTTTTTAAAATAAAATATAATTTTTATAAAGTAAAAAAACTAATTTTTATAATTTTTGTAAAATAAAAAAAAAGAAAACGACAAATGCATACCCCAAACTTGTCACGTTTCTCTGATACATACCCTCATGTTTTTTTTTGTATCCAATACCTACCCTGGTGTTTCGTTTATTAACAATTAGCCCATTCCGTCCAACTCCGTCAATAAAATTTTGTTAAATGATGAAAATACCCTTAACTGTCTTTTAGTATTACACCATATTGCCATTCCTTTTCTTTTTTGTAGATTTTATTTCTTTTCTTTATTTTTTATTGTTAATGCATTTTTAAAAAAATCATATTTTTATTTAATAAATCATTTTTACTTTTAAAAAATTATGTTTTATTTTATAAATAAATTTTATATTTATTTAATACTTAATAGTCTTCATTTATTATTTTTTTAGAATTTTTTTCTTAATTCTTTTATATTTTCAATTTTCTTAAATTCTTTTCTTAATATTTTTTAGTATTTATTTATTTTTATGATTTTTTATTTCTTTTCTAAAAAATTAATAATATTATTTTTCATAAATATTTCACTTATTTTATTTTTTTAAAATAAAATCAATTTTAAAAACTCTTCTTCATAATTTTTCATAAAATCAATTTTCATAAATATTAAATTATCTTAAACAAATTTCCTCAAATTTTATTAATCATCAAAACACAAAATTGAAGCTTTAAGCAGCTCACATAATCACCTAATCATACCCAACCCACAACCTAAATTGCCTGTGTTCTTTGGTTCTGCTGGCCAACCTCTATGATTCTTCGGTTGTTCTTGTCTTCGTCGAAAACGCCAGCAATCAAATCGGTCCCAAAGGAGTTAATGAATAGGGCAGAGAATGGGGAGCTTGATTTCAGTGATTTGAACCAAAATCGGTCGTCCACCGAGCAAATCTAGCTGGACTGAGATATGAACTGGGTCTGCGAATCTAACATCCAAAAGCCCTAGATCCACGGTGGTTGCGATGGATCTGCGATCTCGGGACCTCCACAAGCCCCAGATCCACGGTGGTGGCGGTTTTGGGGAGGTAAATGTTGGAAAAGTTTGGCTTTAAAAGCCACTTGGTTTTGGCAGGGCACCACATCAGAAATACACCAAGGTATTGATGTGTTATATTGGCTTCACCCTTCGTCCAGTTCTGAACACTTACCCGGGCCTATGCTGGTTGGGCCAAAACGGGCCTCGCATGCATCGTCGCTGTCGTCCGTCTGGGTCGGGACGGGCTCGGGTTCGGATGGAGCCCCTACGGGGCGGGCAAATATATATTTTTGGTCAAAATTCTTTTTGTTTTTTCAGTTGATGACTGATTCAAATTATTTCAAATTCGCTGATTAAGTCATGGTTAGTGGTTTCGAACATCCGTGGGTTTGACCCAGTACTGGAATCGTTGGAACTGCCTGATCTCTCAAAATCATATGTCCTTTTACAATAATACCCTCACGATTTTCAGCTATAAAAGAAGGCTCTGGTTCTCATTCCTTTTTACGTTTTGCACTACTCGAGAGCCAGATTTATACCGTTTTCGTTACTCTCAAAACTTATTCACCACACCGGAGTTATGTTCCTGTCATGCTGCTTCCACATCCGGTAGAGCGAGTGGGTGCGCTGCTGGGTAGAGCTGAGAGATCCTTGGGGAGCAACCGCTACTGATTGCCACCTTGGTCACGCCAAAATTTTTGCTTTCAAGTTAGTGGACCTCCGTGCAACGCCTCAACTATCTTTCTTCGTTCTGCACGTCACACCGGTTGGTTGTTTGGCAATCTATTTTTGATTGCTTGCATAAATTGTTCTGTATTTTGTTTTGAAATTCGTTTTCCAGATTACGATTATTAATTCCAACAGTAGAGCCCGACGGAGACGCCGAGCTTTGACGAGAAGACGGCATCTTTGGACTAGAGTTGGTGTTTAAAATCGAAGGGGGAGAAATCGAAAGCAACTTCGGAGCTGGTGTTTGAATCTATGGCCAGAGTTGAGAGGTTGAAGATGCAGAGAAACGAAGTAGAGAAGGAAGTGATTTGTGATTTTTTTTGGTCGATACAATGTAGGGTTTCAGAAATAGTTTTCATAAATGTGATGGTCCATACAATTTATAAAAACTGATTTTTATAAATTTATTCTAATAATTCTAATTTTGTTAAATATAAATCAATTTATAATTGAAAATAAATAAAACTGATTTTTAAAAATGAATTTGATTTTCTTATAGATAAAACTATATTTATAAAATAAAATTTTGATTTTTTTGAAAATAAAACTGTTTTTTAAAAATATTTTTATAAAAATATATTAAATTTTTTAAAAATATATATATTTTTAAATCTGAATTTATACATAATGGAAATTTTGTAAATAATTAATGGAATTTTCGTAATTCTTTTGAAAGTCATAACTGAATTAGGGTTATAAGGATGAGGGCGTTTTGGCTATTTCTTAAAAAATAAATAGTCAAATGGATGGAAAATTGGGCGGAAGAGGCTAATTGTTAATAAAGAAGTTGCCGCACTTTACACACCAAAAACCTTGTTCTTCTCCTCTGTTCAGAAACCAAAAATCGTAGCATAAGCTTTTCCCCTTTGCTTCTCTCTTAAAAATAAAGTTGTCGCCCCTCCTTAAAAACCTACTATTCTTCTTTGCCAATTTAAGACAAGCCCTCAAATGGGCTTAACTTGATAAGATGCGCTTAAGTGATGCTTTTAAATGGGTTTTCGTTTATGGGCCCAAAATAGGCCTATTTGGAGCCAATATATCACATACGAGATATGGCAAACGGATGCCAAATCACTTTCTTAAACGGAAGTTTAACGGAGGACGTTTATATGTCTCAGCCTGAAGGTTTTGTCGATACGAAGAATAAGGGAAAGATTTTTAAGTAGTTGAAATCCATTTATGGATTAAAACAAGCTTCTCAGAGTTGGAACCTTCGTTTTGATGAAGCTGTAATTGGATTTGGCTTTATCAAGAACGAGGATGTACTATGCGTTTGTAAAAAGTTTAGTGGGAGCAAGATTACCTTTATGGTACTCATTGGAAACGACATCCCAACCTTGCAGGAGACTAAAAGTTTGGTTGAGGAAGTGTTTCTCAATAAAGGACTTAAGCGATGCTACTTATATCTTAGGGATTTAGATATATAGAGATCGCACCAAGAGGGTCTTGGGCTTAAGTTAGAGCACATATGTGAACAAGGCATTGAGTAGGTTCTCAATGCTCGATTCAAATAAGGACTCTTACCCGCTCGTCATGACAGTCATCTCAACAAGACTCGGTATCCTAAGACACCTGATGAGCTGAAAAGGATCATGTGAATCCCATGCGCCGGGGGGGGGGGGTGGAGGATCGATCATATATGACATGATATGTACAAGACCGGACGTCTCGTATGCCTTAAGTTGTACCGGCTAACACCAGTCTAACCTTGGGGGAAGATGATGCAGAACTAGTCGTCAATGGATATATAGACGCTAGTTTCCATATTGATCCATATGACTTTAGAAATCAGTCATGACATGTGTTTACGCTAAATGGCGAAGCTTTAGCTGAGAGAGTGTAAAGTAAGACATCTTCGCCAATTCTACAATAGAGACCGAGTACATGGTTTATGTAGAGGCAACTAAGAAGGCTATGTGGATTTGAAAATTCACGGCAGTGTTAGGTTTAATTAAAAACCCATCAAGCCGACAACACAATGGGCCATTGCACAAGCTAAAGATCCCATATCTCATAGAAAATCCAAGTATGTACTACGACATTTCCACCTCACCAGATACATTTTGAACAGAGGTGAAGTGAAGGTCACCTATACTGCAACAGATAATAACATAGCCGACTCCTTGACTAAGGAACTGTCATTGCCTAAACATGAGAGACATGTAAGGTTAATAGGAATAAATTGGAACTGGGATTATAGGAAGTTCACGGCTGATCTGAAGAAGGGCAGTGGGACTGCGCCTTCATTAGATAGCCTGGATGATCTGAAGAAGGGCAGTAGGACTGCGCCTTCATCAGGAAACCTAGATGATCTAAGGAAGGGCGGTGCGACCGTGCCTTCATCCGGTATTAACTCTATAGAGCTACATCTCTCTACTTCCAAAGGTTCATGGGTATTAGATACCAGGACTGAATCTCACACATGCACTAAAGTAGGATCAATGAGTCTTGCTTTGCACGAAGTGGACCTCAGAGTTGTGGCAACTGCTGTAGGATCCATGAGTCTTGATTTGCCAAGTGGCCTTGTCTTAATATTGTATAATGTATATTCCATACCTACTTTTAGTAGGAATATTATATCTGTATCCGTGTTTGACAAGGAATGATATAATGTTAATATTGGAAATAGAGTTTTCAATGTTCTATGCAATGATATGTTTTGTGCTAGTACTAACTTGGTTTGAGGATTGTACATATTAGATATGGGTAACAATGCCTCAAGTTTTATATATTATGTTGGGGAAATGCCGCTTCCCAACTATGGTTCACCTTTGATTCCATGATCCTAACTGCGACTGACCTTTGGTTTCAGTTCCCATCGATGAACTTTTTGCGATTCTCAGAAACTATCAAAACACGTGAAAAGAAACAGATCTGTTAACTTTACTTGTGAAAAGTCGAAATTGCCCTCCAATCTAACTCAAATTTTCAAATCAATGCCATTGCTTTCTTCTCCCTTGCAACAGAGATTTTTTTTTTAAAAAAAAACACAGAATCGTAAGTACCTTTGGATTTCTTCTCCCTTACTTTTATTTAACTCGTAATAATATTTTTATTTCATAAATTCTTTTTTTTTTCACAATATATATATATCAAAATTTCAGATTTATTTTCAAAAAATCTGAATTTTTCTAGCTCCTGGTCTGCCTCGCCGGAGAAGTATGGCTCGGGGTCATGCCGACGTGACAATGAGATGCTTCCATCTCAGCCGCCACGAGCAGTGTGAGGACGCCACCAACAGCAACAACAATGGAAGCTGAAGACGATAAAGAAGGAAGAAGCGTAGAGCTTGGAGAATCGCGAAAAGTTCACCGAGGGGAATTGAGACCAAAGGTCGGTCGCAGTTAGGACCATGGAATCAAAGGTGAAACATAGTTGGGAAGCGGCCTTTCCCCGAGGAAATACATAGGGGCAATCTTGCCATTTATGAAAAAATGGAAAGGCACGTGACTGTCACGCGCTGAAAATACTGACAGTGCCGTCAAAACAGACGGTTTCCGTTAGTTTTTGAGAATCGCGAAAAGTTCACCGATGGAAATTGAAACCAAAGGTCAGTCGCAGCTAGGACCATGGAATCAAAGGTGAACCATAGTTGGGAAGCGACCTTTCCCCTATTATGTTAATACCAAGAGGTCTAAATCCAACGATTTAAACCTAACTCTGTTATGCCACTGTCATTTGAGCCGCATAAACAAGAAGCGCCTATCAGTACTTCATTCGATCGATAGGTGCAAGGCTTGTTTGATGGGTAAAATGACTAAAGTGCCATTTATCGGTCGCGGTGAAAGGGCGGGAGAATTATTGGAGCTGATCCACTCGGATGTGTGTGGACCAATAGGTTCGCTGGCCAAGAGGAGTTTTAGCTACTCCAGTTCATTTACTGGGCCTGAAACTTAACAAGAATTGGGCTATACGTGTTGGTCTGAAACTTAACATGGATTGGGCCACACATGTGGAAGGCTAGGGAAATGGACTGGTATCGGGGCAGGGAGTACCATCCCCAGCCCTGCCGCGACCCCGGTCAACATCCCCGGTCAACGCCCCGTTCCCCGCCCCGAACCCGCCCCGACCGGGTCGGGGACATCGGGTCCCCATCGGGGTCGGGGCACTTTGCCATCCCTAATAGTAGATATGGTTATGTCTGTTCAATAAGACATAAGTCTGAAGCTTTTGATAAATTAAAAGAGTTCAAGACTGAAGTAGAAAACCTGCTAGGTAAAAGTATTAAGACGTTTCGGTTGGATCGATGTGGAAAATACTTAACCACAGAGTTTTTACATCATTTGGTGGAGAGCGGGATCTTTTTAGAATTGAATCCTCCCAGAACACCGCAGTTGAATGTTGTGTCCGAGCGGAGAAATTGGACTTTATTGGATACGGTCCAATCCATGATCAGTTGGATTGATCTCCCAATCTCCTTCTGGGGTTATCCTCTAGAGACGACTACATTCATAGTGAATCGGGCTCCGACGAAGGTTGTGGAAGGGACACCATTTTAGAAATGGCATGGGAAGATGCCCACTTTGTCCTTCCTAAAGATTTGTGGTTGCGAGGCTTATATGAAACATTTGGTTTCGACTAAGCTCGAACCAAGATCTGAGATATGCACCTTCGTGTGGTATCCCAAAGCAACAAGGGGATACTACTTCTACAAACCCAGTGAGAACATGGTGTTCGTCGCTTAGGGTGGGGTCTTTATGGAAAATGAGTTTTGTTTCCAAAGACGTCATTGGGAGGACTGTGCATCTCGAAGAAATTCGGGATGGTACAGATCCATCTAAACCAATTGATGACCTAGTAGAATGGGAGCCAGAGATGGTCGTAGAGTAAGAACCAATTCATGTTACAGTTCCGGAAGGTCCAAGGTGATCTGAAAGGATCAGACGTCCACCTCCAAGATATGGTATCTGGAGGTGAGAATGAATTCATGGTGGATCACGATGATGCAACCACCTTTCAGGAAGTCGTGGATGGGCCCGACTCCGAGTTATGGCTGGGAGACATGAGGGAGGAAATGCAATCCATGTCGGACAACCAAGTCTGGGAATTGGTTGATCCCATCAATGGTGTGAGGACCATCGGATGCAAATGGATCTTCAAGGTGAAGATGGACATGGACGACAACTCTCTGACCTACAAAGCTCGACTGGTGGCGAAAGGTTATAGGCCGATCCAATGGATTGACTCTGAGGAAACCTTCTCCCTAGTGGCCATGGTCAAAATCGATCCAAATTCTTCTTGACATAACTGTGTATCATAATTACGAGATATGGAAAGTGGATGTCAAAACCGCTTTCCTAAATGGAAGTTTGACTGAGGACGTTTTATGTCTCAGCCAGAAGGTTTTGTCGATCCGAAGAATAATGGAAAGATTTGTATGTTGTTGAAATCCATTTATGGATGGAAACAAGCTTCTCGGGTTTGGAACCTTCGTTTTAATGAAGCTGTAATTGGATTTGGTTTAATGAAGAACGAGGATGAATCTTGCGTTTATAGAAGGCTAATGGGAGCAAGATTACCTTTCAGTTCTCATTGAAAACGACATCCCAACCTTGCACGAGACTAAAGCTTGGTTGAGGAATTATTTCTCAATAAGGAACTTAGGCGATGCTGCTTATATCTTAAGGATTAAGATATGTAGAGATCGCACCAAGAGGGTCTTGGATTTAAGTTAGGGAACCTATGTGGACAAGGCATTGAGTAGGTTCTCAATGCTCGATTCAAAGAAAGGACTCTTACCCACTAGTCATGACATTCATCTCAGCAAGACTCAGTGTCCTAAAACACCTGATGAGCTGAAAAGGATGATGCGAATCCCATGCTCCTGGGGTAGGATCGATCATATATGCCGTGACATGTACGAGACCGGACGTCTCGTAAGGCTTATGTTGTACCAGTAGACATCAGTCTAACCCGGGGAAAGATGATGTTGAATTACTCGTCGAAGGATTAGTAGATGCTAGTTTTCCAAGACAAATCCAGATGACTTTAGAAGTCAGTCAGGATATGTGTTTACGCTGAATGACAGAGCTTTAGCTGGGAAAGCGTAAAGAAAGATATCGTCGCTGAATCTATGACAGAGGCCAAGTACATGGATGCTGCAGAAGCAGCTAAGGAGGCTATATTGATTTGGAAATTCACGGCAGGGTTGGGTGTAATTAAAAACCCATCCAGCCCGGTGAATCCATTTTGCGACAACACAAGGGCCATTGCGCAAGCTAAAAGCCCAGATCGCATAACAAATTCAAACATGTACTACGGCGTATCCACCTCATCAGAGAAATACTGAACTGAGGTGAAGTGAAGATAAACTATATTGCAACATATGATAACATAGCCAACCCTTTGACTAAGGCAGTGTTGCTGCCTAAACATGTTAGCCATGTAAAGTCGATGGGAACATATTGGAGTTTAGATTGGAACTAGGGCAAGTGGGAGATTGTTAGTCTTAGCGCCCGTAGTTCAATCCTAAATGTCCAAATGTATATATCATCGTTAGCAATAAAATTAAAGCGGCTTTATATTACTTATGTGTTGGAGTAATATATCGATGTGTGCTTTGATCTATGTCTACCATGCGAATAGAACCATAGATCGAGTCTTTGTGATCGTTATGCAGTAAACAACTGAGTTTGACCTGAGCCTAACGTTGTTCGTAACAAGGCTTCCATAACAGCCAGGATTGGCTTGGGGATGGACTGCATGAGTGACACGAAAGACGGCTAGGGGATTTATCCCTCATACTACGGTATGGGAAAGATATCGGTTCTCGGCCGCTTGATCGAGAGTGACTGAAAGAATAGCATGGCCATGCACATGATACTGGGTATCATATCTTCAGTCATCTCACCTATTAAGGAACAATGATTGAGAATAATAAGGATGATGACTCTATGCCTTATCTCAATCAGGATATCGGAGATAAAATGATAGTGACATTGACGGCGGAAAGGTTAGAATCGACAATGTCATTTCGTTATGTAGTGTTAGGCAATACTAAAGTCTCGTTAGTTGCCACTTAAATAGGATTAAGTAAAATGGGATTTTACGTTGATCTATTGACATGCATAAACCTAAGGGTCACACCGGAGGATGAAACTCATTGACACATTTATGGAGAATGGACAAAAGGGAGTTGTCTCGGGACATGGCCAAAACTAGGTTTTGGGTCATGTGCCCGTAAGTGAATAGGACATTACGGATCGAGACAAGGCTTGGAGTCTTGGGATTGATCACGTCGGATAATGTTGGACATTTCCGGTATAGAAGGCTTGGAGGTGATGAGCGCATCACGGGACCTCGTTGGGAATGGCCACGGGCCATGTTCCAAGACGCCCATGAAAGGCACATGCAACCAAGGCCCATGGAACTAATTAATCAAGTCTTGATTAATTAGTACTAAGTAAGCAAGACAAGAATTAAGGTGTTGGTGATTCACCACCTAATCTCATCTTGTTTAGCCATACTTTGTCCTATTTACACCTTACTTGACACCATACTTGTCCCATGCCTTTAGTTGGACAAGTATGGGGTTTGTTATGTTTAAGTCATATTTTTTTCAACATAACAAACACAAGACAAGAATAGGAAACACAACTTCTCCCTCCTCTCCCTTTGCAATTTCGGGTTTGGCAAGCTCCCACCTCCATTTTTGTGTTCTTGAGTCCTCAAAGAGAAGAACTACGTGACTTTGATTCCCATGTGGATACGTAGGCGTCCTGGAGACTCAAGTCAATCATTCGTTACCCGGTGTTCTTATTTTGGTAAGAAATAGTGCTAAATTTTTCTCTCGTGAATCCATTCTTTGTTAGTTTTTTCATGGTTTAATCGTCTCTTGGTTTTCATTGATTTTCCGGTGCGAGTTGGTTCATCTCCAACCCTACCTCGAGACCCAATAGTCCTATGCGGGAGCAAGCAATGTTTTAGCAATTATAGGCTCTGGATAGTGACTTTGTAGAGGAAATCTATATGCAACTGGCCCCTGGCTATGAACATCCCCCAAACATTGTATTTTTTGTCTAAAGAAGGCTTTATACGAACTAAAACAAGTTCTGCAACCACAGTTCTCCAAGTTCAGTAGTATTATGACTAAATTCGGGTTCACCTCCAGTTCTCATGATACGACCTTTTTTGTCAAGAAGACATCTAAGTGACATAATATACTTGTACTCTATGTGGATGACATGATCATTACTAGAGGCGGTATTTCAAGCATCTCGGACCTCAAGCGTCGTCTCAATCAACAATTTGAGATAAAAGCGTCTAGGTATTCTCACATACTTTCTAGGCTTAGAAATCTCATCAATATTATTAGGATACAATTTGTATGTAATCGATCTTATCTTAGCGGCTGGGTTGGCTGATAGTAAAATTACTTCAATCCCAATTGAGGCAAATGTAAAGCTTACTCCAAGATGTTACACTCTATCGAATATTAATTGGCATTCTTATATATCTCATAGTCACTCGGTCATATATTGCATATACAGTTCACATTGTTAGTCAATTCATGTATGCTCCTCGCACTACACATTATGAGGCGTCATTCGGATTTTATGATTTGTTCAAGGCACTATGTCTCAAGGATTGTTTTCTTCCTTCAACTCACCATTAGTCATGCACACTTATTGAGATCCTGATTGGGCATGATATTCCATTGACATTCCACTACATGCTATTGTTTATTTCTTGGAAACTCACTCACTTATCTCGTGGAGAAGTAAGAAATAGACAACTATTGCTCGTTCTAGCACAAAGGCAGTATATCGAGTTCTTGTTGACACTACTTCCGAGTTGTTATGACTTAGATGGTTGTTACATGATATGGGCGTCGTTCACAAGTCTACTACTTCTATCTATTGTGACAATCAAAGTGCTTTCTAGATTGCTCACAATAATGTTTTTCATGAACGTATCAAACATAAAGATAATGATTAACATTCACATGTCATTGTCATGATTGAGTCATGACTCCAAAGAGAAAGAGGTTGCGACATCGTTTGGAGAAGGAGAAGAGCGAAGTGCGGACGACGTCGTTCAGGTAAGTGGACTCCATACGACGCCGTTTCTTCTTGTACTGTGCTTCGTTCCAACCCTAAAGCATAAAAGGCAAGCCTGGCAGCAGAGAAGGGATATGAATGAACAAGTAACTAATTCCACTTCTTAGCATATCAGTAGCTTAGCACTAGAGTAATTGTTGCTTCCATTTTGTAGCTGATAGTTTAGAGATAGAAAAGGATCCATTTGGGTTTTCTCACTATTTATTTCGATTATCAGAGTTGAATCTACAATTTATTGTTCTTATTCTCTTATGATTCCGATTCCAATCGTGATAGTGGTATCAAAGTCGTCCTTCTCGCGACCTGTGGAGACGATGTACCCAAGTCCACGAGTGGTGAGATTGGAGAAGAAGGTCAAATAGTGCGATGAAAATATGGGGTACTTGTATTCACTCTGGAAGGGCAAAACAGGCTCTATTGTACAGTCCGTTTGAAGTTGGATGGGGGTGGGAGAAAGTTCTTATTCAGACAGAGATGCACAGGCTTTGGGAACAAATTGAGGTATGGCGTCAGTATGAGTACGAGCTGAAGGAGCAATTGGAAGTGTAGAACCATTTTCTGGCTGAGTAACAAGCTGGGGAAGCTGAGATTCGGCGAAGAAAAAATGCGAAACTATTGTCTGAGATGCTGGCTGTGATGGATAATATGCTGGTGAGAATGGAGTAGAAACAACATGGAAGCGATGAACTCAGGGTAAAAAAATTGTTTCAAGCTAAGTTGTTGGCTGAGCAAAAATCTTGGGCATCACAACAATGAGCCATTGAGGCGCACATATCAGAGAGGTTGACCGAAATTGAGAAAAATGAGAAAGCTTATGTTGGAAATTTTGTCAAAATTGTTGCTGGTGGTGGTACTCCAAAGACTGAACTGTCAAGGCAACTCGGTGAAATGGCAAGTAGAAAATGATGGGACAAAATCATGGAGAAATGGGTTGGTGCACGCGTATTGTTTGACGGAATGTGAGACATAAACTTTAAGGTATCTAGATCATTTCTCTTTGACTTTTGCTGTCAAAATTTGGTTGCTGAATGCTTTAAAATTCTTCATTGGCCAACTGGTGTCGGTACAAAGAGCTATGATCGTGAGTATGTTATTGTACCTGACTGTGCAGATATAAAGGGAAACAACGAAATTTTTGTTTCTACTTTAGTGGAAGCTCGAAATCCTGGTTTAAATATGGAGGTTTCAGTTTCAAAAGCCGGAAATCATGGGTATTACAACATTGTTGAAGCTCGTGAAATAGAAAAGGAGAAGGAGGTTGCTTCAGTGACTGAGCTTTTCGTGGAAGCTCAAACTGGTATATATGTGGCTGAATTGGTTATCTTGCTACTGGTACACTTCATTATTTGGATGTTTTTCAAAGGGTAGCTGGAAACTCATATAACTTCGAAGCAATTAGAGGAGAGAAAAGCACATTTATGACTAAAGATTTAGTGGAAAGACAAAATGCAAGAGAGGAGACTGTGAGATATTTTGGAGTCCGTAAGGTTGGGTTGGCCATAATTGTTGGGGGACATGGGTAGTGGAAGAAATTTATCAAGAAATGGTGCCTAGAGATAGGCGAATTAAGCATTGATTTTCCTTGCAACAAGTATAGTGAACTAAGGGTTCTTGAATTGTTATATCTTAAGATGATTAATATGGAAATTGTGCAACCGGCCTATGATTGTGTCTAGTTGAATACTCTCGATCTAACTCATTGCCTATTGATCTATGTTGCAAGAGTAATGCTTGACAAAGACAATATCGCTCAGACTTTCTTGAATTGGTTGAGAAGATGTAGAACATAGATGATGAATAAAGACACTGGGAGGTACTTGATTGATGTTGTTAGTACCGAAAAAGAGTTTTGTTTAGCTGGGAAATTGATAAGTTGCAAGTGGAAGGGGAGTTTGGTCAGACATGACTATTTCGATAAGCTGTATACTCAAACTTGTTCGTGGAAGCCCATTTTTCATCTAAATTCTGACCTCTATGTTGCTGAGAATAGAAAGCTAAGATTCTACAGGGGTTTGGAGGATGGGATGAAGAAGCATACTCTGTCATTTCTTTCAACCAGATCACTTGTGAGGTTCTGTTGTGTCTGCACCCCCGTAATTAGGGAAGAGAGAGAGAGCTTCCAAGCTCATGTTATTATCATGAAGAGAACCTACTTATAATGCTTGCATTCGAGCCTTCAATGTCAGGTTCTCTGCAAATTATGAGCTTGTTTGTGCCATGTAAATAGTTGATAATGACCTTGTTTATTTTAAGACTTGCTCCTCAAGGACGAATACTTGGCGGGTTCATGTTAATTTGTGCAGCAAGTTGAATGCTTCAAGTCCAAAAGGTGGTGGGTTCTACATGGATGGATATGCTTTCCTTGACACCTCAATGGCTTGGATGTTATTTTTTTGGTACGCAACTTCAATACAGAAGCTGGATGACAAGTTTTTTTTTTTAAAAAGGAGGTGGTGAATCTAATAGCAAAAGAAGCTGGAAGGTGGAAGCTGTGATAAATAGTCATTTATTTGTGAGGAGCATCTATCATTTTCTTGGCTTGGTCATATGTGGAAATATAGTGGAGGAAAACGGTCAGTTCAACATTGAGTTTGATGATAACTCTTTAAGTAATTTTGGGAGTTATAATAGGTTATTTCAGTTGCTATTCCAAGAAAATTTTCATGATGTTGCTTCTCTTGCTACTTCTATCTGTCATCGCCTACTGTTATATGAAGTTGCTTCAGGATATAAGTGTGCAATTGTTTTTGTATATGGAGGTGTCCTTGTTGTTGGCCCCATTAAAGATCCTTATGTGGCAGCTTCTACAAGTACAACAATTGCTCCTGATTATGGCTTGGTTGAAAATTATGTGTTGGTAACCTATGCTTTTGGAGACAAGAAGCTTCACTTGGTAGATTGGCAAAGAAGAGTTTACTGTCGCTATATGGATTATGGTGACTTTGAGGAAGGGTTGGTTGTGGGTATCATGGAGGATGATGAGACAAATATGGTGTTTGAGGATGGAGAGAGTAAAGTGTATAGATGGGTTGTGGATGGTGGTGTGAGAGTAACTTCAGTTCCTGATGCCAACAATGAAGTCTTTAATTTCGGTATTCATCTTGCTACTAATAAAAGGATGGAGTCTCAGTTTATTGCTTTCCTTGGAAAATTTAGTGTTAGGCAAGAGCTGAAGGTAGAACATCTTGTGTTGGAAGACATGATTCACATATTGCGGGTGGCTAAGGTTCAAGAGCTCAAAAAAATTATCAACCTCAAATTTTCACCTTTTTAGAGGACCCTGACAACAATATATGGAGAGCTGAAGTTGGAACTGCTATTGAAGCATACATGTCAACCATAATTGAGAAACACCTGAGTGAGAATGTTGGAGTAGGTGCAGAGTTATTGAAACAAATGTGTGTGGGGGAGACTTGTTGGAAAATTGAAGGCTTCATTGATCGTGATCCCTATTTGGTTTTTACCTGTAATGGTAAAACAAGAACAAGCTTCATCAATCTCCAAACAAGTGATTTTCAATGGGAAGGGATACTTGAGTTTGATCCACGGGAAGAACCCCCCTTGGTTTTGGATGCAAGATCACACTGGTGCACGACACTGATAGGAAAACTCATCTCTAATACTTGGTCCAATGGAATTCTGAAACTTAGGAAGCTTTGCAACCATTTGATACTTCAGTGGCCGGGTTCACCCAAGCTTGAGGACAAGCTTGCTTTTAAGGGGGGTGGCTTGTCATGATTGAGTCATGACTCCAAAGAGAAAGAGGCTGCAACATCGTTTGGAGAATGAGAAGAGCGAAGTGCGGACGACGTCGTTCAGGTTAGTGGACTCCATACGGCGCTGTTTCTCCTTGTACTGTGATTCGTTTCAACCCTAAGGCATAAAAGGCAAGTCTGGCAGCAGAGAAGGGATATGAATGAACAAGTAACTAATTCCATTTCTTAGCATATCAGTAGCTTAGCACTAGAGTAATTGTTGCTTCCATTTTGTAGCTGATAGTTTAGAGATAGAAAAGGATCCATTTGGGCTGTCTCGCAGTGTATTTCGATTATCAGAGTTGAATCTACAATTTATTGTTCTTATTCTCTTATGATTCCGATTCCAATCGTGACAGTCATCATCTCACTCAAGACACCATTGCTCTTCAATATGTCCTCTAGTGATCAGACTGTTGATGCCTTTACGAAACCACCAATTTCTATACAATTCCATCACTTAGTATACAAACTGAATATTGATTCTATACCACCAATTTGAGTTGAGGGGGCATGTTCAGACGTATGCAACTCAAGTTTCCGTGTTCTTTGACTTGGCGACTCCTCCAACCTTGACAGTACCTTAGTAGCACAATTGACAAAGTTACTCACAATCTCTCTGCCAAATTGTAGAGATATACAAGTTTCTCTTATGTTTGCATACGTTTTCACTTGGCTAAAGTGATTCGACCCGGTATTTTACTTTTAATTAGTTACTTGTCCAATCACATGAATTTGCCCGTACGGTTTTTCTCTCTTTTAGTTGAGAGATCCGAGGCCAACATGAAACATGGAAACACGATAAAATGTAAACAATTCAAAGCAGTAACAATAATACTGCAGGGGTCATAAGAAAAACATTTGTTTATATGATCATTTTGAAACAAGAGACTAAGTATTAATTTCTTGTGATGTGTTTGGAGCCAAAGTGTGACTCTTTTCCAAAGGTTGTCTTATAATTTTACATAGTGTGGGAAAATGTACATATATGAGTATACGTGAGGAGTACATTCTTATATTGTAAATTATTTTGCTGAAAGAACCAAGTTTGGCCCGTTCTGCTGCCTCCTTGCACTATTGATGTGTACAATTTGCAAGCTCTGAGATGATCTCCATGTCTCATAACTCAACAATTAAAAAGAAAAGAAAACGATCTCCATGCCCTTTTCTGCAGATACTAGGAAGTGCTTGCACGACTCCTCGAGCTTGAATATCCGGATAAATGTGAATCACTCATGATGCTCTGTTTCCAAAGAAGAACAAGTACTGTTTTTATTCAGATCTTTGGTTTGATGTGATTTAGGGTTTTGGGTTTAGGTTTAAGGGTTTAGAAACAACGTTTTTCCTTAGGGTATAGGATTTAGGGTTGAAGTGGGTTGAGAAACAACGTTTTTCCTTGATAAGGGATAACGTCGATTCCTAACCTATGTGACCTTTCGTTATCACTTCCTAACTTATGTGACCTTAAATTTTCACTTCCTAGCTCAAAAAATTTGTTTTTTACAATTCATAACTCAAAGGTGGTATGTTTTTTGCAATTCCCAACTTAGAAAAAACAGCTACTTTTTGTAAAAATGTGTCACCTTTGGGTTAGGAATTGTAAAAAATAAATTTTTTGAGGTAGGAAGTGAAAATTAAAGGTCACATTGGTTAGGAAGTGATAACCAAAGGTTGGAGTGGGTTGAGAAACAACGGTTTTCCTTGATAATTGTCAAGTATGAAGTAAAGTAACCTGAGCGATGGAAGAGCCGCTATAAAAGGGTGAAGCTCCCATGAACATGAGGTTTGGCATGTTGTCTTCACCGAGCTCTCTCAACCTGTTGAGCTCGGGCAAGACCTCGTTACCGAGATCAGGCCTGTCCTTTCTCCTCAGCTCCGCGCACTGGAGCGACAGCTTGGCGAACGTCAAGGCCTCCTGCACGGGCCAGTCGTGGACTTCGGGGTCGAGCATTTCCTCGAAATTCCCCTTCTCGATGGACCTCTCGACGTGGTGGGTCAAGCCCATGGGAGGCTTGGCGGTGATGATCTGGAGCAACATGATCCCGAGCGAGTATATGTCGGATTTGATCCCGAGCATCCCCGTCTGCTGATACTCCGGGTCGATGTAGCAGAAGGTCCCGGCCGTGGAGGTCATGCGGTACTGAGTGACGCTGTTGGCGACCGAGGGAGGCACGAGCCTGGCCAAGCCGACGTCACTGATCTTGCTGACATAGTTCCGGTCGAGGAGGATGTTGCCGGGTTTGAGGTCGCGGTGCACGAGAGGCTCCGGCTTGGTTTGGTGGAGGAAGAGGAGGCCGGTGCCGATCTCTGCAGCGATTCGGAAGCGCACTTGCCAAGGCAGAACCGGGGTGTTGCCTCGCCGCAAGAGCCGGTCTTCTAAGCTTCCGTTGGCCATGTACTCGTACACTAGGCATCCGTACTCCGGGCAGGCTCCCAGGAGGAGTACCATGTTCGGATGCCGTATGCAACTTAGCACCTCAACCTGCACTACGTAGTGTCCTTTTGAGATATGTACCATCAATTGTTAAAAATTAAAATGAATTTTTTTCCAATTTTACCTCTTGGTTAAACTGTGAGCGTCCTTGAGCTGCATCCGGACGCAGAACTTTGATTGCAACCGGTGTGTGGTCCAGCTTACCTCTGTACACTGGCCCATACCCTCCTTCCCCGATCTTGCGGCCTTCCGAGAAGTATTCTGTTGCTGTTTCGATCTCCTCGATCGAGTACCGCCTGTACCTCAGATTTCCACCCCCGAACGACACGGACGTGCTCTCGTCCTCGTTCTCCATTATCGCTTTCATCTCCGCGCTCCTCCTTTTCTGTGACTCCAGGTCCGCTATCCTCTGAGCCGCTTCAGCAGCCTCCACCGCGTTCCTGCACTTGGCTCTCTCTTTCTCTGCAAGTGCCACTGCGCTTTCCTCGGCGATTCGCGCCTCCTCCAATCTCTGTTCTTCTTCCAATTTCCACCGTTGGAGCTCCCTAGCCTGAATCAGTTGTTTTTGTTAGAATA
Source organism: Erodium maritimum (assembly GCA_963921825.1). Classification (NCBI taxonomy): domain Eukaryota; kingdom Viridiplantae; phylum Streptophyta; class Magnoliopsida; order Geraniales; family Geraniaceae; genus Erodium; species Erodium maritimum. Next base: position 38,771,720 of record OY997596.1, read on the forward strand.
TGACTAATTATCAGCTTGAGCTTTAGTTGAGTTGGTTCTCTAATATGTTATCTGAAGACGCGTGTTAGAATATAACTATTATGTAGAGCTTTTAGTTGAGTTAGTTCTCTAATAGTTTTTAATTAGAATTTATAGTGTCAAATTGCTTATTGCTTATGTACTTACGTACCTTCTGTTTTGCTGTAAGTGCTTCCTTGCAGGCTGTACTGTACATATCCATGGTTTGCTTTAGCTCCAGCTTCAGCCTTCTCATCTCAGCTTCCACGTCATCCTATTTATTCAATCCCAAGGAATTAAAACATGTGAAAGTAATCTGGTGTACGTTTAAGATAATGTTAAGTGCATACAATGTTTTGTGACGACTGTGATGACCATGAGGAGTTAGAGAACTCCAACGGTGCATTAGTGATGTCAAGAGACTTGTTCCCTGAGAATCCCGATCCAAAGCTGCTTCTGCCTTCGTATTCCGAGCTGTTGGACATCCGAGGAGCGTCCAGCTGGCTGTCAAACAACCGATCAATGCTCGGCCTCCCACTACTCACGTACGATATGTCTGAGTCCGCCAGGGATTGCTCGTATGTTTTATTGGCAGAAGGTCTTGTAAACGGAGACCTGTTACAAAGAGACCAAACTGTTACAATATAATTATAATGAACCTCATTCCCTACAAAAATAACTAATTTATGTTACCTAAAATCAGAATCATCAGGCATGTTATAACGAGTAGAAGTGGGAGTCCTCTCTGTTGATGCTGTTACATTACACGATAATAACAAGATAAGATCAATGGTAGCCGGTGGCTATATATATGTTATAGAAAAGTGGATGTGGACCTCTTGGGTTCATGCTGTTCCTATATGATGACTCGGATCTATCGGAGAAGTTGCTGGACCTATCAGAGAAGTTGCTAGGCCTGTCGGAGAAGTTGCTGGATTGAGTCTGTATGGGGGGGTTGGGGTTTCGAGGCTTGGCCGGGGCTGGTCTTGTGGAAGAGCGCACAGATGATATCTTTCCTTTGTTGATTACGTATACGGTGCAAAAGTCTGGTGCTCCTTTCGACACGCTACTTGGTATGTCCGTAGTCTTGAATCGTCTGCATCAATCAAATCATGTATACAATTATTGTTAGGGATAATTGTCAAAAACTACCCTAGAGTTTCGTCCACAAACAAGTTGATGCATAAAGATTTGTCCACGTTTTTTGTGGGTGCTTTGAAGTTTTGCCCACGCTTTTGTGGATGTATTTAAGTTTTGTCCACGCTTTGTCACCAGGTACATTGAAGTTTTGTCCACACTTCTATTCAATCCGTGAAGCACTGTCCAGACCATCATTCTGAACATCCCTATTACGTCAAAACCAAAAAAGTCATGGACAAAACTTCAGGGTAGCTATACACCGTGGATGAGACTTTGTACACCAACTCGTTTGTAGACGAAACTTTAAGGTAGCTTTTGACAATTATCCTTTATTATTATACTTGTTCAAAGCAAAACTCAGAGTCTATAGACTAGAAACAAAGACATAATAAGCACACCTCATGAAGCCACTCCTTGAAGGGGAGCCCAGAACCAGAACCTCTATTGCAGAGTTGGTAATATATTCGATTACGCCCTTTGCTACATCTGCTTCCTCAAGTATCACCTCATTGCAATGTATCTGTTGCAGCGAATCATTTACGGCTATGATGACAAAATGATAACAAATGGAGCAAAAAGATGAACCTACATCTTTACGGGTACAGAAGACGCGGAATGGAAGGAACAGCTCCTTGGCTTGACTCTCGAGCTGTTCCCTGTATGCTCTCGCCACGTCGTCGTTAACATCCGAGATGTTCACATGGTTCCCAGCTGCGTCCATTAAACAACAACAAATCTTCCACTAAGACTAACAATCCACAGTCTCAATTCCTTTCTTATGCATCTCATACAATCTACTTAGAGCGCCTGTAACAGGGCCTACGACTGTTTTGTCACGACTCACTGTCACGACCAGCTGTGGTAGGCTTCGTGGTAAGGGGTGCCGTTGCAGGATCCTGCAACGAATCGTTCAGTCGTGGCAGCCCCAAGACTGTTGGGCGGGTCAATCCCACGCCGACACGTGACGGCAACGAATTTAAAAAAAATGTAAATAATTTAATTTCAAGTGCATTGTGTCGCCCAGGTAGGCATTGCGTCGCCCTTTTTGAGAGCTATCGTCTTGTTACCGCTCATGTTATTACAGGTGTGTAAAATTTATTAATGAATCTCTCTTTGAACAACAAAAAAAAGAGAGTAGGTGGAAGCAATATATACCTGGGGTTGGAATGGTTGATGGTTTTTGTTTAACATGGAGAAGAGTCAAAGTTTGACCCTTGGTGAGGAGATGATCCACAGCCCATTTGAGAGCATATTGGCTTCCCTTGTCTTTGTCAATGGCCACTGCTGTGGACTCATCCCTTCCATCATTTGTTAGTTTTGGCATTGTTCAGAGCCCACCCACCGCCCTTTGCTAGCTTTCGATCGGAGGAGCCTGGACAAATCTTTCACAAGCAAATTCAAGGTTTTGGACAGATTAGCTTCTAATGCAAAACACAACAATATTGCAACCATTAACCGCTCATATTTTTCTTCCGTCCTCTCAACCAGGTTATAGTTTTGTTTCTAAATTAAGCTTGCCACTTTTCAAACCATTCTCTCAACAAAGCCACAAAACTTGGCATTTCTTGCGGAGACATAATTAGCCCACACCACAAAACTACTTTCGTCTTTTCTTCTTTGGAAATACAACCCTGAGAATGAACTACAAAAACGGTATGTCCTCTACTTTTAATTGGTATCCAAGTCTATACTTTTCCCACCTAACTACATTTGACTTCCAAACTCTTCTTCGAATAAATACAAAGAATAAGGGTACTTTTGTCTTTTCGCATAAAATAGTTCAGAAACAACTAAGGATCTTTAACATCGTTAAGAATGCGTATTATGAATATTTTTGTTTGTTAAAATTTAGTTATTTGATTTTCTTTTTACTGCCAATGGTGTAATTAGTTATATACAATGGTATCAACCATATGATATAATATGTGGTCGGCCGTTCCTTTCTTTGCGTAATCTTCGCTCTTCTTCGGCGTGGCAACGACTATGTCACAGTCGTGCTCAGGTCACTGGTAGTCATACCATCACTGAGATCGACCCGCTATGCAAAGGGTTTGATGATGGACATCATATCTCCATCTTGTTCGACCTTTGAGTCTTCCCTAGAGATCAGTTCTTAAATGATCATATCAACAAATCCTGCTTCTATTAGGAACCTTGTGGCTTTCAAGATAGGGGAGTCGGAATGGGATTGGCGATGAGCGGAGTGGAGGAACCAACAACTCTGATCAAGGGTGCAAACTCTTAGTGTGAAATATACCCCAAAAACGGATGTCGACTGGCTCAAGGTGAAGTTTGGTGATCAGGGATTTGTTTCAAGGTGTTTTGTCTACAGAAGCTCAAATGAAAGGGGACGTTTTTTTGGGACGATGAGCCAAAAGGAGGCTTCGAGATGATCAAGAAATTGAACGGGGGCGGTTTTTAATGGCTTTAGGCTGCTTGGGGTTATGAGACTCATAATCAGAGTAGATAAAAGAGACACCACAAACAATGGGCTTTAGTGGTGATTTTAAGGATAAAAAACGCATAGTCCTTGACGAGGCAAGGTGCATTGCAAGGAAGGGAGTCCCCAAAGTAGCTCATGCAAATTTCTTTTCCAATGGCTTGTGGAGGAGTAATAGACGTTGATATCATGGGATTTTGACAATAGGGTTTTTCTAACGTTTCCATGAGATAGACCAAATAGAGATGGCTCCAGAGATGGTTTGAGATAGTGAAAGAGGATAGAAATATTATCTCTAAGGCGTTTTCTTGCAATGGGAAGAAATGGAAGGAATGACTTTCCACATGCCTTGTAATAAACCTTCGACGTAATTAAGAGATCTTTGGGGACGATCATCACCATTCTCCGGGAAGGAGAGAGCAACGTCACTTTAAAAAATATATTTTATGTTAATCCAAAGCCCTAGAAAATTAAAAACAAAGGAAGTTAAGCCGTGGTTGGAAGATGAGGTTTTCACGTTAGCAATCAACATAGTGTCGATGAATACGGTATCGGTAAGAAAGTCCACGGAGGCATCCTCAAACTCTCAAATCAGTTCCGACAAGGTCCCGTTGGAGGAGGATGGTGATAAAAGGGAAAGAATCGAGGTGATGGATTTGGAGCCAGATTTGAGAGGATTGCGAAAAAATATACCAATCTTGACAGAGGATTTCGTGGAGTTGGCTAAATCTTCTCTTAAGGTTACTCAAACAGACCATGATTTTTCTTCCCCGAAAATCAGAAAGGAAATTACGTGTAGATCTAAAACGGAAAGACAAGAGGATTTTTCGACGCATTCAGTTATCAAAAAGGTCGGAGTAGTCGATTATTCCAGCAACACTGACTTCAATGATTTTCAAGTCCCTTTGAGGGTTTATGTTTTTTGTTTGAGAATATAATCACCCCAGTTTGCAACTAAAGCAAGCTAGACTTATGAAAGCCACAATACAAACAGATTTTTATGTTTGAATATATCATCATTCTAGATTGCAGATCAAGATTTGTGAGTCTAGGAGTTATGCTTTGAGGGCTAGGGTTGTGTTTTGGGGTGTAGTGTAAAACCCACTTCGTTTTTAAAAGAGTATTAAATTGCAATCTGAAACTTGGGGGTAGGTTTTTGCAACAAGTTTATTTTTGGAGAAGAAAAATAAATAAAAAAGGAAAAGCAAACGAGTGCTGGACCTTGGAAATGGGCCGGACTTGGCCTATTTAGAGACTCGTCCGGCCCAAATCAGCTGAAGCACGAGGCCTATCCCAAAGGGGCACGCTATAAAGGGAACAAACCCTAAAGGAAGGGGTACTGTTCATCGTCCCCTTCTGCTCGCCTCTCCTTCTCTCTGCGAAACCGATCGAACCTTCGCCGCCGTTCCTGTTCGTCTCCGATCTCCGACCTCCTTCTCACTCTTCTTCTTCTGCTACCTCACCCTCACCCTCGTCTTCATCCTCTCCATTGCCCTCACCTTCCTCTTCTTCTCCATCCGCAATCAGAGCCGCGCGAGTCCGAAGCCTCGCCGGAGAGTTGTTGTCGGTTCGTCCTCCCCGGGCTTGAATTGAGCCCTCTCTCCCCTTTTTCCTTCTTCCCCGGCCTCACTTCTCCTGGTTTCTGGCTGGTCCGAGCTCGATTCGACGATTTTGGGTCGGAACCACCGCCGACGTTATCTCGAACCCTAGATCCGAGGTGAAGCTCGGTTCCTAACACCGTACCTGACGCCCTAGCCCTCGTCCAGCCACGGCCGAGCTTCGCCATCCTTTCTCTAACTCCGCCGGCTCTTCACGCGAGTTCTGGGGTTTGTCGCCGCCGGAGACGGTGGCCGGAATGCACGAACCTAGCCGGAGTTGAGCGACCTCGAGGATAAGGCCAGACGGGCCTTGGGCCACGATTGAGGGTTGGGCTGGATGTTTGGGCCAATGACCGAGGATCTGGGCCAGGCCTAGCACCGGACGGGTTCTGGACTCGGGTCTAGAACCGGGTCCGGGTCGTGTCTGGGGCCGGGTTCGGGTCCGGGTCTGATCGGGTATGGATTCTGGACCGGGTCGGATCTGGGTCTGGTTCGCGGATCCGGGTCGGGTCCGGGTCGGGCAGACTTAATCAATTAATTAATTAATTTAATAATTGGATTTAAAAATTTGGTTAATTAAAGATGTTTGAGACGTTTCCGAGGACTTTGGACACTTGAGAACTGATTGGACCGTTTTGCCCGTTTAAAAACCCAGACTTGGACTTCGTGGATTTCGTCCTAGAAGACGGAGTAGGCCCGGACGTCAGCAGCTAGGAGACGTTGATGTGGTATCGTCTTGAGGTAGGGAAAGTAGCGGATACCGCTTTAATTACGGAAAGTTACTAGCGTGCATGATTAGGGTTTAATAATAACCGGAAAGGTCATAATTGGCATATAGGAACAACTGCTTTATTTCATTGATTAAACGAACGAGTCTAGTAACATGCAAGATGAAATTTACAAGTTTACTTGCTTTATCTGCTTTCAATATTTGGGAAATTGTCGTGGTGGTTGATGGGTCATGTCGAGCCCTAGGATTGCGTGTTGTGTGCTATAATCGTTGTGTGAAAGTCTAAATAAGATTACACTCGGTGTTGCATGTTGTGACTGTGTGTGGGAAAGTGTGTCGTGTATGATATAATGTGAAATCTTGGTTGTGATATGACCGGGTGAGTGATAGACCGGCTGTGTGCTATGTTGAGATGGTCCGGTTGGTACACCGAGATCGGCTTGGCTTTGTGCTGCGTGTTTTATCCTTTTTGTGTGTGTCAAGAAAAGACGTAACCAGAGTAATACCTACACCGTGGGATAGTTCCGGTGTAGTGTATCGAGGCCAAGGATGGCGTGTTGCATGTACCCTTCGTCTCAGTGAGGAGGAAGATATGACCAGTTCGGTACATATGTTGAGTAGTGCCCACGTCTGTGTGAGTGGAAGACATCGAACTGAGGGATTCCCGGTCGAGGATGTTACCCTTCGTCTGTGTGAGGAGGAAGATGTCGGGACTGATGATGTGTGGTCCAGTACGATATAAGTGGCTGTGTGCATCCGGTGGTATGACTTATACCGTTAGACGACATATGTGTGTGTCTCGCTTGTGCCTTCTTCTGGATGATTGGTTGTGTGCCTTCTTACGACATATGTGTGTGTCTTGCTATGTGCTTTATTCTCATTGGTTGGATGTGTACATTTGTGTAAGTACGTTTAAGGTTGTGGAAATGGGCAGTAACGGGGAAGTGTGTTGTTGGGCTTTGTGCATTGTCTGTTGCGTGAGCCGTGCGGGCTGTCTGGCTTTGTGCATTGGGTTAAGTGAGACTTTGGTCTTGTGAGAGTGTTGGGTGTCAAGAGCTGATTATGGAAAGTGGTATGAGTTCGGTTCGTTGTGAGTTGTTTTACGTGTTGTGGCTGAGTGGAGGCCAAGTGTTGTCTTGGAGTAACCGTTTATTTTGTTTCTAAGAGTTGTGCTTTACTAGTATGCCCTAGTTGGACAGTTACCCGTGGTGATGAACTGTGGTTTATAACCTTAACTGCTTTTCCTACTGAGCGTAAGCTTACCCCTCCTGTCTTTGTGGTGTTTCAGGTGTTGAGCGGGTGCAGTACTAACGGGACTCTCGAAGCTTGGGAGCTGTCGAGGGTTTAGCTAGAGTTTAGAGACGTACACCTCCGTTTTTGTTTTGAGACTCTGTTACTTTTATTTATTGAGCTGATAACTCACTGCTTTTCAGAAACTTGTTATTACACTGAAACAGTTTTATTTATCTTCAATTTCCTAGTTTTATCTTTATCTTTAGTCGCGTCTCGAATTCGGTCAAAACCGGATTTGGGGCGTGACAATTTGGTATCAGGACCTGGTTTCATTTTGAAAGGATTTTTCAAAACCTCGGACCGTACGTCACCTAGGTGGGTAGAGTGGGTCGTTAGGTTGCCGTGTGTCGGTTACGCAAGTCGGAGTCGTCCTATGCGTAGAAACGAGACGGAACGAGTCTCGAGTTGGTGTAGTGTCTGGCCTGAGTGTCGTAGAATTTTGTTGAACCTGTGTGGTTGTGGTCGTGTTGACTTAACTGTTGTCTAAGATCGGACTTGACCGGGCGGTAGAAGTGAAATTACCGAGAACCGAGGTGTAAAAGTTGGATTGAATTGATGTGGGTTATATTGGTATTTGAGTGCTGTGTGCAAAGGTAACTGGTTGTCCCGCATAAGCGGATGGTTGACTTAAATTACGAACGGGTCATACCCGATTTTCTGCAGAAACTGAAGTGTATGTACCATCACGACTCAGCTATATTGGCCACCATAGCTGTCATGAATGGGGGAATGCCAAGTGGTTACAACGTAGTTCGGGGACGCCTGAACCGGGTTGTAACGACGCGGTGTCAACATGAATGTTATGTCAGAAAGAGGACTGCTAAGAAATTGAAACTGAAATATGAGTGTGCTTGGTGGTTTTTCCTGTGGTGTAACTGTAGCCTATGTGGCTTAAGTGTGAAATCCTGCTGTGTGTATATATGATCTGTGTGTATATATATGTCTGTGTGAAGCACTAGTGTGCTAACTTCTTTACTGTGTGCATCTGTGTGACTATACTATATTAAGAGTAATGCTGAGTGGGCTGTCTATGACGTTAGTTATTTTAAACGCGTCGTTTTTAAGAGTAAGAAGCTGAACGTGGACGTTACCTTGTGGAGGGTAATTGCGTCGTGGCACCTCGATGTAGGAGAGGTAAGCCGTTGGGGGCACAAGTGCACGGGTTACTCCCACTGGGGAGGTTAGGAGGGGCAACACCAACAGGTCCCGGACTGCAACGGGGCGGAGTATTAGAGATGGGGAACGAAGCCTGAGTTACGGCATGAACCGTTTGCACCAGTTTGGGTGACCGTCGAGGCAAGCGGATGCATGAGGTTCGAGAGAGGGCCCCGAGCCCAGGGTTTGGGATCGAGTCCTCACCCTGATGTTTTGGATGTAGTTGGGAATAGTAGTTATGACAACAACAGTGGAGCAGGATCGCAGAGAGACCGTGAGAGTCCGTAAGACTCGGTAGCGACCGAGCAGTGATGCGGAACCGTGCTAGATTCGGAAACTGAGGGGACAGAGAACCGCAGGGTTTCCTCGGCCACATGCTCTGTCTGACGATTTGAAACAGACAGGCGTCAGCCTGGTCAGGAGAGGTGACCGAGTGACGATGAGATCAGAGTAGCGCAGCGGAAGCGCGGTGGGCCCATAACCCACATGTGTCGCACTCCTCTGTTTTCGTCTACCCTTACTGAGAAGTTAGGCTTAAGAGTAAAGCCTCGAGACGACCCTTATGTTCTGATACCCAGTTACGGGTGAGTTGGTTTGACAAAGTACCTGCCATGCGCATGAGATTAGGGTGGACTGACCGTTCTTAGGGGACTTCTTGTGTTGGACTACAACCGTGTATTATGCAGTGATCGATGTGTTGTTTTGTGTAAAGTTGGCTCAGTTGGTATACCGTGGTCGAACTATGGCATTGTGATGCGTGAGACTTTCTTGAGGTACGTTCCAAGGGAAGTTGTATTTCGGTATAGGATATCTAGACCGACGAGATGTTCTTGGTAAGTTGTGTCGATGAGCGTCTTTGGGGTGATGTGTTCGCCGTGGTATGGGTTACATAGTTTTGCATGTGTGTTTTAGATCCCGAGTGATAGGAAGATACCCGATCGAAGGCATGCCGCTCTGGTATGTGAGTTTGAGTTTTGCCCCGATGTGTGTTCCGGGAAAGCCCCTAGACCGGTGAGGTATTTTGGTATGGTGTGATCAAGCCGAGCCATTGGAAGCCGGCCCATTGTTCTGCGATGCCAAGGGTGACATTGATTGTCATTTTTTTACCTTGTGTTTGATCTGTGTTGACTGCTTTGACAAGCAAGGGAGCGAAACTTGTGCGAACTGATGAGGGTAAACACTCCTTTTCCGAGCTTAAGATTCGTTTGACACCCGACTGGGTACGTTGTGGTTGTCGAGTGTGTGCAGTGTATGGTAGCAGTGGAAGTACCTCACAAGGTATCTGGGAAACAAATCGTCGAGTACGACTACCACAACGCTTTCAGGCCAGTAACATTATGGCACCGTACGAAGCGTTGGATGGTAGGTCGGGTAAATTGCCCAAGCGGGGCTCACCTGAGGATTAAAGGTTGACCTTTGAGGTCCCGAGCTGCTAAAAAAGGCGACTGAAGAGTCGCGTGGATTGTGAACGATGAGAACAGCGCAGAGTCGATACGGAAGCGCAAAGTTAAGGTACGCACGAGGTATCTAAACCCGTTCGGACCCTGAGGAGAGGGTATGGTGTATCTTTAGTTTTGTGGTGACTTTGGAGGGAATGACTTGTAAATTGAGTGAGATTACGTGTTGTTTCCTAGTACTATCGTGATTGGTTGGACGTGCACTTTTTATGGCCTGTTGTGTGCGTAATGCTTGTTTAAGTGAGGTGGGTAGTCGAGGAGAAGTGGCGGTGTGTTGAATCCATTTTAAGGACGACATGAGAACGGTCGGGTACGATACCTATACCGACGGACGGTTCTGGTATAGAAGATCTCCACCAAGCTACGAGTGTCGTTGCGACATCTCTATCGACGAAGGTTTCCGGCATCGACTAACTGAGTTAAGTGTTCCGGGTGCTTGAGGGGTGAGGGACTGGGAGTTTAATCGGACGTTCCCTGAGATAGGGTCAAGTAGAGCGCATTCGTTTTAAATTTCGAGGATGAAATTATTTTAAGTGGGGTAGACTGTAAAACCCACTTTGTTTTTAAAAGAGTATTAAATTGCAATCTGAAACTTGGGGGTAGGTTTTTGCAACAAGTTTATTTTTGGAGAAGGAAAAAAAAGGAAAAGCAAAGGAGTGTTGGACCTTGGAAATGGGTCGGACTTGGCACATTTAGAGACTTGGTCGGCCCAAATCAGCTGAAGCACGAGGCCTGGCCCAAAGGGGCACGCTATAAAGGGAACAAACCCTAAAGGAAGGGGTATTGTTCATCGTCCCCTTCCGCTCACCTCTCCCTCTCTCTGCGAACCCGATCGAACCTTCGCCGTCGTTCCTGTCCGTCTCCGATCTTCGACCTCCTTCTCACTCTTCTTCTTCTGCTACCTCACCCTCACCCTCGTCTTCAACCTCTCCATCACCCTCACCTTCCTCTTCTTCTCCGTCCGCAATCAGAGCCGCGCGAGTCCGAAGCCTCGCCGGAGAGTTGTTGCCGGTTCGTCCTCCCCGGGCTTGAATCGAGCCCTCTTTCCCCTTTTTCCTTCTTCCCCGGCCTCACTTCTCCTGGGTTCTGGCTGGTCCGAGCTCGATTCGACGATTTTGGGTCGGAACCACCGCCGACGTTATCTCGAACCCTAGATTCGAGGCGAAGCTCGGTTCCTGACGCCGTACATGATGCCCTAGCCCTCGTCCAGCCACGGCCGAGCTCCGCCGTCCTTTCCCTAGCTCCGTCGGCTCTTCGCGTGAGTTATGGGGTTTGTCGTCGCCGGAGACGGTGGCCGGAACGCACGAACCTCGCCGGAGCTGAGCGAGCTCGAGGATAAGGCCAGATGGGCCTTGGGCCACGGTTGAGGGTTGGGCTGGATGTTTGGGCCAACGACCGAGGATCTAAGCCAGGCCCAGCACCAGACGGGTTCTGGACTCGGGTCTGGAACCGGGTCCGGGTCGGGTCTGGGGCCGGGGTCGGGTCCGGGTCTGACCGGGTCTGGATTCTGGACCGGGTCGGGCAGACTTAATTAATTAATTAATTTAATAATTGGATTTAAAATTGGTTAATTAAAGTCGTTTGAGACGTTTCCGATGACTTTGGACACTTGAGAAATGATTGGACCGTTTTGCCTGTTTAAAAACCCAGACTTGGACTTCGTGGATTTCGCCCTTGAAGACGGAGTAGGCCCGGACATCAGCAGCTAGGAGACGTTGCTGTTGTATCGTCTTGAGGTAGGAAAAGTAGCGCGGATACCGCTTTAATTACGGAAAGTTACTAGCGTGCATGATTAGGGTTTAATAATAACCGGAAAGGTCCTAGTTGGCATATAGGAACGACTGCTTTATTTCATTGATTAAACGAACAAGTCTAGTAACATGCAAGATGAAATTCACAAGTTTACTTGCTTTATCTACTTTCAATATTTGGGAAATTGCCGTGCTGGTAGATGGGCCATGTCGAGCCCTAGGAATTCGTGATGTGTGCTATAATCGCTGTGTGAGAGTCTAAATAAGATTATACTCGGTGTTGCATGTTGTGACTGTGTGTGGGCAAGTGTGCCGTGTATGATATAATGTGAACTCTTGGTTGTGATATGACTGGGTGAGTGATAGACCGACTGTGTGCTATGTTGAGATGGTCCGGTTGGTACACCGAGATCGGCTTGGCTTTGTGCTGCGTGTTTTATCCTTGTTGTGTGTGTCAAGAAAAGACGTAACCAGAGTAATACCTACATCGTGGGATAGTTCCGGTGTAGTGTATCGAGGCCAAGGATGGCGTGTTGCATGTACCCTTCGTCTCAGTGAGGAGGAAGATATGACCAGTTCGGTACATATGTTGAGTAGTGCCCACGTCTATATGAGTGGAAGACATCAGATTGAGGGGTATTGATGCGGGTGCATTTTAACACATAAAAGGGCCACATTATATCGAGTTATATAGGCTTCTAGTCCCATTTATTATCGTCCACCTATGTTTAGCATGAATAATTTTTTTTCTCTATGTGTTCGGTGTTTCGATGAAAAACGGATACATTTTGGGTATTTCATGCTTGTGGACCGTCAAGAGGGTCGGTTTTGTTTGCTTCAAAGTATATTCATGATTGGTCTTATTTTGTAGATCTCGAGAAAAGGAATATTTTGGCGCAAGAACGAGATCGATCGGAGTTCAAAAGAAGCCGGAGCGAGCTGTCATGCCCCAAATGCGATAGAACCAAACCCGGAACGCGAACGGTGAAACAATAAAACAATTTTCAAACCCTTTTAAGTAAACCGCTTAAAATCACCATTTAGTTAATCAAAATAATATTTTACAACGTAAAAGTACGTCCAAAACAAGCGGACAAAATAAAAAAAAAAGCGTACGTCGCTAAACTCCCAAAAAGAAACCTGGACTCCCACTCCCAACTCTTCAAGCTTCGAGAGTTCCCCTAGTCCGTCTCGCGATCAGTACCTGTAGGAAAAGCAGCTAGGGGTGAGCGTTCGCTCACCACCACGGATACCAGACTGACTACGGCATACTAGCAGAAAATGCCGGAAACACCAACAACAACCCAAACACCGGGGACTACTATCCTTAAACTCAAGTAACCCGACTGTCACACGAACTGTCACTTTCCCCAACCAACTCAACACCCGGACACGTAATGTAGACCTGACACAACGGTTACGACCGCCACCAAAGACGCAAAAGATAACCACGCAACATCCAAGATCACAAAGGATCGCACACAACAATCAAGATCACAAAGGATCGCACTCCAGCTACTGAGTACCGGTTGCTAACCGGCTGGGCTTGAGCCTGCCCCATGCAGCTTCCCCCGAATGCAGTCGGGCCAGGCGGTCGACCTGTTAGCGATATATAACGCAATATTTCTCCGATAGCTAGTCGGAAGGGGAGCCGCCCTTCATCGCCGAAGAATGCACAACTTTACTGATGGTTAGTCGGAAGGCTAGCCAACCCCCACGCGCGCGACCACAGAACACTTTATTGTCAGGCGGGCCCCCAACCTCGTCGCAGAAGAATGCACAACTTTACCGATGGTTAGTCGGAAGGCTAGCCAACCACCACGCGCGCGACCACAGGACCCCTTTATTGTCAGGCGGGCCCCCAACCTCAGGCAATCACAATCAACACCCAAGGTTCAACACCCCAAAGGCACTCATGGCCACCCACGACACACCAACAGTAATACACGGGTCAACACTCCAAAGGCACACATGGCCACCCACGACACACCAACAGTAGTACACGGGTCAACACCCCAAAGGCACTCATGGCCACCCACGACACACAAACAGTAGTACATGGTTCAAACACCCCAAAGGAACACATGGCCACCCACGACACACAAACAGTAAAAACACGGGTCCAACACCCCAAAGGCACACAAGACCACCCAAGACACGCAACGGTAAAATACGAATTCAACTCCCCACGGGCACTCATGGCCACCCACGACACACAAACAGTAAAACACGGGTTCAACTCCCCACGGGCACTCATGGACACCCAAGACACAAACAATAAAATACGGGTTCAACTCCCCATGGGCACTCATGGCCACCCAAGACACAAAAAATAAAATACGGGTTCAACTCCCCACGGGCACTCATGGCCACCCAAGACACAAACAATAAATACAGGTTCAACTCCCCACGGGCACTCATGGCCACCCAAGACACAAACAATTCAATCAACCTCCGGGCACAACTAAATGCCACTAGTATTTCTATTGTTCGATAAGTTCACTTATCCTACGACACTACTAAGTGTCACATGCCTTTCTATTGTTCAATACGTTCACGTATCATACGACACCACTAAGTGTCTCCTGCGTTTCTAGTGTTCGATAAACTTACTCATCCTACGATACTACTAAGTTTCACATGCATTTCTACTATTAACTTTCCCTAGTCAAGGCCGAGATCCGGCTACTTTTCCCTACCTCGTACGCTTTCCCAAAAGTTCACAACCAAGTTTCGGCGTGGTCACGATCACTCGCCTAGCTTTCCCTTTCCGCGGTCCTCGGCACGGTCTAACAAGATCACAATTAAAACACTTTTTAAGTTTGCAGGCAAAAACTGAAATTAAAGAATTAGACGCCTAAACGCAACCCCGAAAATGTCGATCACTCCCAAACTTCCCAATTACTCGACATTGTCAACAACGGGCCCGGAAAGGCCCGATTCGCCCGACTCGGCGAATCTGCCCGAGATTGGAAAGCGCCTTTTCGGGGCTTCGAAATTCCCGTTTTCGTTTCTACGATCTTAGAATAATTTAAGGGTTCCAACGCAATCGACAAAATCAATTTCCGACTTACGAGCAATTTCATTCGCGTTTAAAGTTTCTAAACCCGTCATTTCCAACTTTCACAATTTAATTCCAAAATTCGTTCCGGGTGTGGATTAACGACTTGGGGATCGTCCTAAACCACCCGAACACGAAAAACCCGAGACCCGACACGTGGGCCCCACCCGGCCACCCTTAGCCGTGGGTGGCTGGACCGGTTCACCACCATGGTGGCCGGTCCTAGCTCCGGCCAGCCACCACCCACGATGGCCGGAGCTCCCCCGAGCCTCTGGTCATCGGAAACCGATTATTTTTCGCTCCAAAACGTTCCCAACGAACCCTACACCTCGACTCATCCATATTTAACCCATTTAAGCCCAAACCCTAACTTTCAAACGTATCAAAACGAAAATCGAATAGGTTCTCACCGTAGGGAATGATGACGGGGGTTCGATTCTTCGACCGTTGAGACGATACGCCGGTTAGATCGTCGGGAAAATCCCTAAACCCCAACACTTTTTTCTTTCTTTTTCCTTTTTCTTTTCTCCTTCTTCTTTCTTCTTTCTCTCTCCTTTTCTATTTTTTTTTCTCCTTTTTTTATCAATGGCCGAACCCCCCCTATGCACTCATCCTTTTGTTTTGTTCAAAGTTACCTAACACCACCACTTGTATGACATGTGGCAAGTGGGTCCCACCCCTTTTGGAAAATTTCTTCTAGACATTTTTCAGTCCGATTCGCGAAATTCGGCCGTCTCGGGCCCCGAACGGGCCCATTTTCCAAGAAATTACGAAACTTCACGAGCTTCAAGGAAACGGCTCAACTAACACCGCTGTAACGACGGATAAGCTTTTTGGATCCAAAACGGGACTCGAACGGACCAAAACGTCGCTCGGTTGACTTTTCCAGCAAAAAGTCAACCTTTCCCAAATTGGTCAGAAAGTTGTCTTAAGTCCCCCAGACTCACTTTGATCGATATCGGGGTCAACTTAAGTCCGGTATGACCCTCGGGGTCAAATTTAGGTTCATTTAAGTGTCTGTCCCAAACTTTTAAATTTTCCTGTTTTTCGCCGATTTGACTGGCGTTGACCGGGAGTGGTTCTTACAATCTACCCCCTTCAAGGAATTTCGTCCGCAAAATTTAAAACAAACGTACCTCCGGAGTCGAACAGATCGGTGACTGCACTGTGTGCGAATAACCGCGATCGCTACACCAACGCTTCCCCGCCACGCTCAGGGCATGCCCCAACTAGGTGTCCAATCCGGCCGCACCGGTGGCATCTGGCACCGCCGTCCCTCGGTCCCCTTCCCTGGTCTGTTTGTCTGACCACTGGTGGTGCCGCGGGCCCTCCTCCCATCGGATACTCTCGCCGCATGTGGCCTGGTTGCCCGCAGGTAAAACATATCGGCCCCCTCTCTGAAGCGACTGGCCCTACTGACGCCACCGACCCCATCTGTCTCGATCCGCCCTGCTGAGCCTGTGGCTGAAAGAACCCCCCGGTCCTCTGTCTCCTCTGATCTCGGGACTCTGACAGTCCCGCAATACTGGTCGGTCGCTGCAGCACCTCACGGATCCTCGCTGCCTCTCGGTGACTCTGCTCCACTGTCACTGCAGTGTCTACGAGCTCTGAATAAACTCGCAACCTCAGGGCGAGGACTCGATCCTGAATCGTCGGCCTCAGCCCCGCCTCGAACCGCCGACAACGGTTCAGCTCTGTCGCTACCATTTCTGGTGCAAATCGGGTCAGGGCCGTGAATCTGGCCTCATACTCTGCCACTGACGCCCCGTCCTGTTGCAGTTCCAGGAACTGCTGATGTCGGTCCACCCTGGCCGACTCGGGGAAATATTGCTCCACAAAGACCGTCTCGAAGATATTGTAGTCGTCCCCGACTCTGTCCCGTACGCGCCCCCACCAGTGGTAGGCGCTGTCCCTCAGCTGATGAGCTGCAAAGGACACCCTGGTGTGACCGTCCTCGATGCCTGACGTGTCCAGGTCCCGAGTGACCTGCTCCAGCCATCTCTCGGCTATGTCGGGGTTCGGTTCCCCGACGAACGTAGGTATGCCCAACTTCAGGAAATCCAGTAGTGTCCGGGCCGTAAGGCCTTCGGCCTGAACGGGCCTCGCTGGAACGGCTGCTGTCTCCGGAGCTGGCGATGCAGACTCCCTACGGGCGATGATCCTGCGTCGTTCCTCCTGTCCTCCCCGACGGGAGTACCCTGGGCTTCCGTGGACTCAGCGGGTTCCATGGTGGGCATCCGTCCCGGTGCCCCAGCTGATCGTCCCCTCCTACCACGTGTGGGCGCCCGTCCCGGCGTCATAGCTGATCGTCCTCTCCTGCCACGTGCCATGTAGTCGGTATCCTCTGCACGGATACACGCAAACGCTTAGATTGCGAACTTATACAACGACGACAAGCTCAATATACTAGCGTTCACACCGCCCACGTCTACTCTAGCGTACTCTGTCCCGTACGCGCCCCCACCAGTGGTAGGCGTTGTCCCTCAGCTGATGAGCTTTAAATGACACCCTGGTGTGACCGTCCTCGATGCCTGACGTGTCCAGGTCCCGAGTGACCTGCTCCAATCATCTCGAAGATAACTTCTTTCGATGGAACGCATTTGATTGTTCCATCAAAAGAAGTTATCCCTCTTCTATTATGCCAATTTCATGGAATGAACTCGATGAACAATCCTCAATTGAACGCATTTGATTGTTGCGATGTCGACTTATTTTAGAGGCAACGAGTTATCTCGACTCTAGTCCTAACTTCTTTCGAACGATTCGGACCCTAATGAAATCTAACCACCGAGTTCTTTCGACCCTCGATGTAGGAAGACCTAAAGCGTTAAGCTCTATGACAACTTCTAGTTTTCGACAAAACAAGTCTATGGCTATTGCAATTGTATCAACCCCGCTAGTTCTAGCTAGGATTTAAATCCAACCTATGATCGATTTTTGACTTAATCAGAATCCTCCTTTTTCGAGTGACAGATTCTAATTCGAAACAATTATTAAGCTTACACGGGAGGTAAAGCATTACGCACAAATCAATCATAGACACTAAATCAAATCAACAAGCACCACAATCGAAGCATTCAAAACATGGAAATCACTACTCTAATCCCCCATAGCCCTAGAAATTGGGGGTTTAGTTGTTCATGGTGAGAAAATGCAAGGATGAAAAGAAGCAAACAATTAAACTCATAATCAAGATGAAAGTTGAGATACAATCACCGAATTAGTCGTCCAAAGCTTATTCTATCTCTCTTCCAATCTCTAGCCTTGATGTTCTTGAAAATCCACCAAAAGAAATCCACTTGTGTAGCCAACAATGGAGCTTCTCTCCAGAAATCACTACTTCAAATAAATCTCAAATTGATACTCTACTCACAAAATATAGATCCTCAACAATCAAATTCAAAATAATAAACTCTCTTTAATTCAAAAGAAAAGAAAATAAAACTATACAAAATATGCTCTAGGTTTCGTGTTCTCTCGTCCTCTCAAAATGGTGTTCTCCTCTTATGAAGAAGATAGAGTTCCTTTTTTATCAGTTGCGGCGCTCCTCAAAAACTAGGGATAGGGTTAGCACTGTGTGGACAGGTGTCACGGAGAGAGAGGGGAGCTGAGTGAGACAGGTGTCGCGCGCAGGAAGTGTGACGGCTGGGTGGACAGGTGTCGCGGAGAGAGAGGGCAGCCGAGTGGGACACGCGTCGCGCATGAGGGGAGTGGCGGCTGGGCATGGACACGTGGCGACCGGGACACGTGTCATCTCCTGGTTTGTGGCTCTATTTTTCATCCTTTTTCGCTATTTTGCTCGCTCCGGCTTCGTTTGAACTCCGATCGATCTCGTTCTTACGCCAAAATATTCCTTTTCTCGAGATCTAAAAAACAAGACCAATCATGAATATACTTTGAAGCGAACTAAACCGACCCTCTTGACGGTCCACAAGCACGAAATACCCAAAATGTATCCGTTTTTCATCGAAACACTGAGCACATGGAGAAAAACAATTATTCATGCTAAACATAGGTATATGATAATAAATGGGACTAGAAGCCTATATAACTCGATATAATGTGGCCCTTTTATGTGTTAAAATGCACCTGCATCATGTATCGAGGCCAAGGACGGTGTGATGGATGTACCCTTCGTCTCAGTGAGGAGGAAGACATGACCAGTTCAGTACATATGTTGAGTAGTGCCCACGTCTGTGTGAGTGGAAGACATCGGACTGAGGGATTCCCGGTCGAGGATGTTACCCTTCGTCTGTGTGAGGAGGAAGATGCCGGGACTGATGTTGTGTGGTCCAGTACGATATAAGTGGCTGTGTGCATCTGGTGGTATGGCTTATGCCGTTAGACGACATCTGTGTGTGTCTCGCTTGTACGTTCTTCTGGCTGATTGGTTTTGTGCCGTCCTACGACATCTGTGTATGTCTTGCTGTGTGCTTTATTCTCATTGGTTGGTTGTGTACATTTGTGTAAGTACGTTTAAGGTTGTGGAAATGGGCAGTAACGGGAAAGTGTGTTGTTGGGCTTTGTGCATTGTCTATTGCGTGAGACGTGCGGTCTGTCTAACTTTGTGCATTGGGTTAAGTGAGACTTTGGTCTTGTGAGAGTGTTGGGTGTCAAGAGCTGATTGTGGAAAGTGGTATGAGTTCGGTTCGTTGTGAGTTGTTTTACGTGTTGTGGCTGAGTGAAGGCCAAGTGCTGTCTTGGAGTAACCGTTTATTTTGTTTATAAGAGTTGTGTTTTACTAGTATGCCCTAGTTGGACGGTTACCCGTGGTGATGAACTGTGGTTTAGAACCTTAACTACTTTTCCTACTGAGCGTAAGCTCACCCCTCCTGTCTTTGTGGTGTTTCAGGTGTTGAGCGGGTGCAGTACTAGCAGGACTCTCGGAGCTTGGGAGCTGTCAAGGGTTTAGCTAGAGTTTAGAGACGTACACCTCCGTTTTTGTTTTGAGACTCTGTTACTTTTATTTATTGAGCTGTTAACTCACTGCTTTTCAGGAACTCTTTATTACACTAAAACCGTATTATTTATCTTCAATTTCCTAGTTTTATCTGTATCTTTAGTCGCATCTCGAATTCGGTCAAAACCGGATTTGGGGCGTGACATATAGGGTTTTGTTTTTGGGGTTTAGGGTTCTGGTTTTAGATGAGGATACAATTATTCTCGTTTGCAGATACAGAATAGGACGTTTGCAGATAAGGAAAATAGGATAACATAATAGGCCAGGAAATCAGAGAGAAATATTTGAGAATACAGTTATTCTCGTTTGCATATAGTGAACAACAAGTTTGAGAATGAAGAAAACATTCATTACTAAAGGTTTTGAGATAACATTAACATTTCGAAACAAATACTTCTTCCGCTTCTATGAATTTTTAGATATCTTCGATGATATTTTGACCGAACAAACCACCGGTGTTGTGGTTATCAGTTGCTATCTCCGGCGATCTTGTCCTTAGTTTTGATCTCCGATTATCTAGGTTTTGAGTTGAGATCTCTTAAGATCTGGATATCAATTCCAATCTTCGACGAGCTGGATCTGAGTTCAGATCTCCGACGAGCACGTCCTCAGTTGCGATCTCCGACGAGATCGTCCCCACTTTTTTCTCAGAATCAAGTTTCAGAGAATCGGGGTTGCTTGGATAGAGGCGGGTTAATTAGCCGCTTAAATTCCTTTTCTTCCTAAGCAGAGGCACGTGGACCAGATTTGGTTCTAATTCGCGCGCTTAGCTCTGAGCCCTAGATGATGCGCAATGAACGAACCTAATGTAGTTTGCAGGTTCACATATTATAGGTGGTTCACACCTGATTGTCTCCTTATATATACACGTGTGCATGACTGCTTATTAGCGAAGGTATACCTTGCTTGATGAAACGAGCCATTGTAGTCGAGCCTGTTATTTGAGGAAAATCATATCTGGGTTTTGACTGTGTGATCACTCTCTCGATATGACATAACACTATAGTTATCGTTAGGATGACTCACCACATTGACATAAAACCGTCGATGAGGGTGAGATCGCGGTCGTAGTCTCCTAGTCACATCACCGTTCCTCCAAGGTCGGTAGCATGATTGAGTTTACGTCATGATGGCGCCGTTACTAAGGATATCAAATCAATTGGTTGTTCTCGGTGATTGGTATTCCATCTAGCGTGAGTGCATAGACATCGTCCTGGGGTACGTCGAGGTGGCGTCATTGTCGGATATCAAATCGATTAATTATTATCGGTAATTGATGTGCCGTCTGGATATGTTAGTTAAGTACATGTGTTTTTATCACCTTATTACATGTTTTTATCAACTCATCACATGTTTTTATCACCTATGTACATATGTTGTATCACCCCATAACCTGTGTTTTATCACCTCATTACATGATTTTTATCACCTCATCACTTGTTTTTTTAATATTTTTTTTGACAAGCGAATATTTTATTTATCACTCGACCGCGAGTTACAAGGAGAAACTACAGGGCAAGGAATTAAGCGATTCCTTAAAACCACACAAGCGGGAAAACAATCCCAAACTGAAAACATACAAGAAAACGGCAAAATAAGGCCTATGGGAGACGCCCCAACGGGCCAAAGCAACTACAACAATGCCAGAGGCCCAACAAAAGGCCCAGCCCCAAACCTCATCTTCTTCGCGCGAACACACCGTCCTAGTTCTCTCAGCCACTCAGCAAAAGGCATATAGCGATGCAACAGACCCGAATCCCATGCCAAGGCATAAGAATAATTCTGCATTTTCATAACCACCTCATCCAAAGGGGACATCACCTTATTGAAAAGGGTTGAGTTGCGTATTAACCATAAGAACCACAAAGTCGCATACCCAACCTGGAACCACGTCGTTCGCCTGTTCCCACTCTCCAAGCCCTACCAACCACACACAAGGTGCCTATCGAATCAGGGACCGTCCACATACACCCAACCATTACATAATCCGTCCCCAAACATACCAAGCCACATTATAATGCAAAAGGATGTGATCAGTACTCTCAAAATCGGCTACACACATGGGACACAACATCTGGTTTAAAGACATGTGCAAACCTCTATCCTCCAAGAAGCAGGCCGTCGGCAGCGCATTATGCGCCGCAAGCCAAGTCATGGCACAAAACTTAGGAGGCACTTTCGGTACCCATCGGAATCGCGCCCAAGGAAAGCTTCCGTCCGCTGGAGCCACCAAATTCACATAGGTAGTCGCCATTGTAAAACCCTCTCTGGCCGGAACCCAAACAACACTATCCTCCATCTTCAGTTGCACTCGGGTTCCAATCAACTCATCCTCCTCCCAAGGTCGGAGGCTTCGCCTAAAAACAATGAACCACCCGTCCTCATCCCAAAACTCTCCAACATGCCCTCCCTTGTCAATGGATAGATAAAAGAGCCTTGGAAACCGAAATCTCAGGGCTTCTTCGCCTAACCACACATCGTGCCCGAAAGAGATGCGATCTCCCGCTCCCAACCTCCATTTTATCCTCTGATCACCGAAAAGGCGCCTGAAGCTAGGCTCGTTGGACAGCGCCATTATGAGGCTAAATAAGGACTAGTTTCCCTCCCTATCGACCTTTGAGAGGTCCCAATCCCCCCATCTTAGCACAAATCACCTGCTTCCAAAGAGAGTCCTGCTTTATAGAAAATCGCCACCACCACTTAGCCAACAGGCTGTTATTTATCTCCTCCAACCTCCTGATCCCAAGTCCGCCCTCCTCCTTTGGCCTCGTCATCACATCCCATCTTAATTTTTAAAGGACACGCCCCTCTCCAGTATTCCTCCATAAGAAGAGACATTGCCATTTCTCCATTTCCTGAATCACTCCCTTGGGTGCTTTCAAAAGGGACATAAAAAACAACGGCAAAGAACGGAGAGACGACTTAATTAGCACCAAGCGGCCCCCACAAAGATAAATACCTTGCCTGCCATATACTCAATATTGTCTTAAATTTCGCCACAACCGGTTCCCAAGTCTTCTTTAACCTAGGGTTGGCCCCTAAACTGAACCCCAAAAGCGGCATAGAGAGAGACTCGATCGAACAACCCAACCGCTTGTTCTTTATCACCTCAATACATGTGTTTTATCACCTCATCATGTGTTTTTATCATCATAGTACATGTGTTTTATCACAACATTACATGATTTTTATCACATCCGTAAATGTTTTTTTATCACTCATTACATTTGTTTTATCACATCATGTTACATGTGTTTTTATCAACATTGAACACTAGTTTTATCATCTCGATATGAAACGTTGATTTTCGATCTTTTTTCCATGCTTCAAAATAGATTCAACAATGGTATCTTTTTTTTTGATCTGTGAAGTTTTATAAAGCTCTACTTTAAAAATGAAAGTAAGGAGGTGTTGAAAATCAAACGATCCAACAGGAAAGAACGGAACCTATCAGGCTTATGTGCCAAAACAAAACATACTTGGTTGGCCTGCATATAAATCAACAAGCCTAATCGACCAGGTCAAAACAGCGTGAACCAAAACCGACATAAACAAACCCGAGCTTTAGCCCAACACAATCTAAACTATTCTAAACTGTCTATAGCACTGCACCACCATTAACAACCCGACAACGCCTTTCTGAATCCACCATATGTTTCCTTCCTTGCTCCACCACTACGACAATCTTGCCTACACATTCCAACTTCCAACGTACATCAGGACTGGGGGAAAATTGCCTACACTAAGAAATCAATCCAAAACCTTTGCTCGATCTATACTACCACACCAGCAGTAGCCTCTGGCCAACAATAGAGACAAGGACTACCACCTAAACCAAGCAAAAGAACACCCAAAAACGATGGAGGAAAGAGGAAAGCGGGATCAGAACTGAAAAGGCCCGATCATCTGACCGGGCCTATGCCGCTAACAGACCGTTGGCACAAGCTCCTACCCAAGCACTCATCGACCGTCGTCGCACGTCGAGCAAAGAATCGTTGGCCAACACCAAATATTGATCCCAATAAGAAGTAGCATGGGTGGAAAGGGCTAACCTTGATGAGGGACACCAACACAGGCAACACCTCGCCTCGTTTCGCCTCACCTCGCCTCGTTTCGCCTCTCCTCGCCCTCGTGAATCAGATCTAAATGATGCGAGCTTGCTCCCACGCACCTCCATGACAACCACCACAACATCTGTGCTCCCACGTGGTGCCCCACGCCCACTGCCAAGCGCCTGAAATCTATGGTCAGCACGTCCCCAAACGAGGGAGGCAAAAAAAAAACAGGTACATACTCAAAGCCTGACACCTAAATCTCACAACCAGGGAGACCTGAGTAATAGGCTCGAGCAACGTCTCCAGATCTAAGAGACAGGACCACACCGAAGACGACGAGGAAGGAATAAGACCGACCACCAGAGAAGGGAGGTGACACACACCTAGACAGAGAGTAGCCGAAGCTTGAAAGCCTCCGGCGACTTCAAGAGCATCCAAAAAGGACCTCTAAAGCCGACGGTGGCAGAAGCAAGAGCGAACTATGTAGATATCTCTTTGGAGAATAAAAAATATTGACGCTAGAACGTAGCTAATCGGAGTTGAAACAAAACGGGAATAAGCAAATTAGTGAATTTGTCAAGAAAAAATGGACATTTTAGTGTTTGAGTTACAATTATGCCCTTACATAAATAAGTGAGATGAAAAGTATTGTGTTTTTAGGTGAGGTCATGATCTCACGAAGAATGTTGGATGTTATAAATGTATGGCTTAAATTGATTTTCACGGTTGTCAATTTAAGAATGATTTTCATTAAATTTTGCGTCTGAATTTAACTCTTTTTATTTTCTTTTGCATGATAACAAGAAGCTTGTAAGGGATATCTTTTGGTTGTTTTTTCAGTTATGCGGCTCCATGTTTGACATTCACTTGAGATGATCCCGTAGAGACTATGATGTTCATAGGGAAGGCCAAAATTGAGTTAAAAACTAAGCAGGAGTATAATCTTAATTGTAAAGTAGAAATAGAATACAAAAAGGACAACTACAATATGGTACAAGTTTTGATATTTACTACCACTGGAGTCTCCTGGTTTTGCTAACAATTTCTCCTCAACCTCTTGCTCAAAGAGCTTTCGTGTTGCTTCATACTTTTCTTGCACGCCTCCTAGTTTTGTTAACAACTCTTGTTTCTCCTCAGCCGCTTGCTCAAGAAGCTTTCGTGTTGCTTCATACTTTTCTTGCGCGCCTCCTAGTTTTGTTAACAACTCCTGTTTCTCCTTGACCTCTTGCTCAAGAAGCTTTCGTGTTGCTTCATACTTTTCTTGCGCGCTCTTCACTTCCACATCCGCTACATCTGCTTCTTGTAACTTTTCCTCTTCTTTCTTTTTCCATTCTAGGATCTCCCTTGCCTACGGGAATATGAAGGTGTAATGTTATGACTGTATCCTGGATGAGATTGAAGGTCTGAATTTCAATTTCTGTCTAAATTTCCCACTTCATGTCATTTTGAAGTTTTGAATATCACAATATGGTATAACCCTTGAGATGTATCTGTGTTTTACACTAATCAGATTACATTTCTAAAAAAAGCGTTAAGAGCAAGCTTGAAAGGTTCAGTTTCATCTTTCAAGGGAAAAGTTGAAACCAGAACTAAAAACCAGGCGTGCCTTATCATTGAAATGTGCTGAAAACTTTTAGAGTTGGGGATTCAATCAAATTGGCCTTTATTTAAACCAACTAACCAAGCAAATAAATTGAAGTCACTAGTTTACCTTCCGTCTTGCATTCAGTGCTTCCTTGCATGCTGTATAGTACATTTCCATTGTGTGCTTCAGCTCCGTTTTTAGCCTTTTTATCTCATCTTCCATCTCCGTCTGTAATTTTTATTAAATATATAAAATGGTAACGACATCATGATCATCATTATTAATTGGGTTAATTACCTTTTGTACCCCTTTTCTATTGGTAACATACCTTTAGCACCCTTTCGTTTGGTAACATTCAAAAACACTCCCTACGTTTTGGTAACACACATTTAGCACCCCTTATGAATTGATCACACATCATTTAATGCCCCTTATGTATTGGTAACGGGACAATTACACGCCTTATGAATTGGTCACAGTTCGTCAAAATGGCCTAAACTTTACCAAAATTTTATCCAGTGTGTTACCAATACATAAGGGGTACTAAATGTGTGTTACCAATACATAAGGGGTACTAAAGGTAATTAACCCTAATTAGTGTAACAATGAACTTGCATGCATGTGTGGCTGAAATGCATAGGCACTATCTAACGAAGTACTCGAACCGCAAAGAACCAACTCATGTGGTACTATAAGCAATAGCCTGGAAGTCAAAACCAACTTTGCATCATGTTTGTTTGGCTGATTCAAATTTAACTTGAATTATGCAACCCAGTTCCGTTCACTTGTGTTTCATAACTTGGTTCATCATAATAGCTCGGACTACCATAAAGGAAATAAATATTTGCTGATCCTACATAATTCACTTACCGGTTTTTGCAATGAGAAGGATGTGCTCTCTGAGTCACGCACAACAGGAGACATATCTTCACGTGGAGAGTAGGGCTCGGCTTTCTTCGGTTCTGACCATGATGATTCAGAGTCATTTGCCTCTGAATTCTGGTACTTGTGGCTCATTTCGGACCCTATATTATCACAGAAGGCAAAGAAAGCAGTATCAACGCTTACCCTTGAAGCTCTTGCAAGTCCAGTTTTTCCTGAGAGTGAAGCAACCCTTTCAGGGAGCAAACAGGTTCTTCCAGGAAGTGAATCAGAGGGAAGTTCTGAGAAATCATCATATTCAATATCCTCTGTATCTCCACACCTAGAAAATGGTTAGCGCCAATCTTGAGTCCTTTCATAATATTTACTACACTGATGCACACCATTTTTTGTCAAGGTGAAATATATATAATTATATATCTAGGGGAACACTCCACTGAAAATCACTACTTATAATAGAAACTATATATGTAAGTGCTTACAATGTGGCTCCTTCAAAAGTCAACTTATTTGCAGATAATGCTTCCCTTGCATCTGCTGCGATGAATGGAACAGGTCGAGCGGCTGATCTCGTGGTCTGGACCTTCCCTTTGGAGATAATATAAACATTGCAGAAATCAGGCGCGGCTTTTAACACGCTGCTTGAAAGATCCGCAACCTTGAATATCCTGAAGATTGATTTGCGGACACCGAAAATATGATTTATGTCAAATACTCAGACATCATACACATGTGCACATGCAATATATACAGTAGCATTTAATTCAGAAAATTCATTTGTAATTTGATTATTTTCTTTTACTTGTTGATTGGCTTGGACCTGGCATTCTTTGATGCTCCAAGGACCAACGTTTCAATACCATAATCTGTTACATATTCTATCAAGGCTTTGCCTATATCGTGGTCATCCAGCACAACAACCTCGCAATCTACCTGAGAGAGAAAATGGAGAAATTTAAATTAAATTCGACTCTCTGTTTCACATATGATTTCTAGGAAATGCTGGTATGTAATATGGAAAAATTCACAGAAAGCCTACCTGTCTGCGAGTACAATAGCAGCGGAATGGAAGAAATAATTCCATTGTAGCATCTGCCACACCCACTGCCACCAACCAGAAAGAAATGTAGAAAACTTGTCAAAGTACAACTTGCTTGAGTCCCAACACAAACTTGTCAATTTGTAATGCATAGACAAATGTGAGTTCATCAGTTTCACAGTTTTCGCTGTAAAAGGACCATCGTAAAATATGGGACTCAAAAGTTTATAGTGTTTGAATTTCATTTCCCAGTCGATTTTATTCATATTTGGCACACAAAAAGTTTATTCATTGTAAAATTCGTGTTGCTCATTTTTAATTCAATGACATGCCATTAGTGTGGTTGCAAACGTGCCCCAAAATGTACCAAAATTTAACAGCAATAATGGTACTTTAGGTAATAAATCTAAACAAATAAAATTTTGAGTACAAAATTATTATTTAGAATATCATTTCTGAAAATTGTGTGTTATGAGTCAACACGTAATCTTCATAACCATTGGTCTAACACAAACTGAAATCCTATCCTTTGTTCTTTGTATTACTAACATTCGAAGTTCGTTGAATTTTATCTGGGAAAAGAATAAACCAATCGCTTAACTTTTCGGGTAAGAACTGAGTTGTTGAACTTTTCATGTTTTAGTAACATAGTTGTTATTTTCATAAGTGTTTAAACATCTCTTCCGTTACAATGATACACACTACCTCAAAAAGTTAGCAACTGATATTTTTTTTTTCCGGATAAAACTCAGCACTGCCTAATGCTACTAGTACTTGTTCTTTCAAATAAAATGAAATCTTAATGATTGATTTCATGGTTGGTTCCGAACATCTTTTCCAACGCGAATGTGAAGAAAACTCAATCACACTACCTCTTACATAGCTAACAATCAGAAAGGCTGTGAATTAGACTAACTAATTTCCACATGGGTTTCCTATTTTACTCATTCAAGACATGAACTAAGTACATAAAAATGAACAGACAATGCACACAACTTCACCAAGCTTGATTCGTCCAACGGAGGAACAAAGTAACCTCCGACAATTCCAGCAAAGTTGAAAAAAAGGAACTGATGGTTTTGGAATAGGAATTCAATGAAATTTGAGATACCCATTTTCAAACAAGAAGAGATGGCAAGAACCCCCAATTTGAATTCCAATTATATCAACAAAAATTAAATAAGAAAATCATAATTAGGATTGAATACCTGAAGCTTGAAAGAGGTTGGATTTGTGATTGACATGGACAAGCTTGACAATGTGATCTGTTGTGACAATGTTATCAATGGCCCATCTGAGAGTGGCTTGGCTAACTTTGTCTTTCTCTATTGCCACTGCCACAAAAGACCTTTGATCTTCTTCTCCTCCTCCTCCTCCTCTCTGAGCATCCCCAGACTCCCTCTGGCTATGGTTCAACATTCTCTGCAATTTCCTTGTCCCTTTTTTCTTACCCTCTTTCTCTGTCCTGTCTCAACCCAAATCTGACCCCAAACATGAACTCCTAAAAATAGGGGGAAAGGAAATAACCAGTGAAATTGAAAATGATCCACCACACAAACAAATTTCGTATGGGAAAAGGAGTACCAAAATATGCTCCATTGTACAGTTAGCAAAGAGAACCCTCCATTTCTGGGGTCATCTTCAAGCTCTCATCATATCAGTCAGCACGGGCAGAAGCACCAGCCATGTCCCTGGCTAGCTCTATTTCTACGAGATCTTCAATTTTTGGGCTTCCTGTGTACAAACAGAAATACATCGGAGGAAAAATATGATAAGAGGAGGAAATAAAAAAACATGAGAGGAAATTACAGCGGTAGTAGATTTCTTATTTAATTAGATTAACATTTAAATGTTGGGTTCTTTACCAAAATGGCTTTATTTTTTGTAAGTGTCACTTATGTAAGCTTTAGTTTTTATCCCTAACCAAAGTGGCCCTCTCATTTATGACAGTTCATTAATATCAAACCTACCCTTTTATCTGATCCATGTCAGCAAGCAAGTGTGCTCCATGTCAGCGCCCACTCAGCAAGAAGTTTGGCGCGAAATCCACGTCAGCACGATGAGGCAGCTGAATTGGGCGGGGTTTGGGGGTTTGTTCTAGGGTTCTCGTTCACCTCCTTCTCCTTCACCCTCGTTTTTCACTTTTACTCGTTGATTCTTTTTGTCCCGTGCATTGCTGGTCCTCTTATCTTTTTTCTTCTTCAATTGGTCGTCCAAGTAGCTCAATTAATTGTCAAAGAAGCCTGCACAGAAAAGCCCTAGGTAGAATTTTTCGCAATTTGAAAGAGCTAATTTGTAGTTTATGCATACAATTTGAAGATTTTTCGCAATATGTTTGTATGAACTTAGTTCGTATTATCATGGAATGGTTTTGAAGCATATTTCGAACCAGTATTGAACTCCATTTCACGATTTTAAGGTTCAAGGATCGTAGAGTCCTCTCAGTTTTATACGTTCTGGTATGAGGTCTTAGCAGGTCGTCTTGTCGATCTGGTTTTATGTAAAGTAGACCCGGGTGTCCATCTAGTATTTGATGTAACAGAATGTTGTGCTAATCCGTTATTTACTCATCATATCTGTAATAACTGAGCCTTTTTTGGTTTTGTTTTAAAATATTTGTACAAGTCCTTTATTTATTTACAGATTCCTTTTGGTTTTAAATTGTTTGAAAACAACTTTTTTAAATATTAGTAGAAGTCCATTATGGTAAATTCTAACTTTATATGTTCCTAATTGTTGTAGGAATGGTTCGAGTGCTAATACATGCTTCTTATGGTGGAGAATATAAGGAAGAGAACGGGAATTACAGGTTGATACCACGTAACTTAAAGTCTATGAATATCCTTCTGGATGAGTCGGATACATCATTGAAGAAGAGTTTATGGGATAAACTATATGAGAAGAC
The DNA here is from genome assembly GCA_963921825.1 of Erodium maritimum. NCBI lineage: Eukaryota > Viridiplantae > Streptophyta > Magnoliopsida > Geraniales > Geraniaceae > Erodium > Erodium maritimum. The sequence goes on from OY997596.1 coordinate 38,801,768, forward strand.
CGGTGTGGATGAAAATGAAATGGAACTTAAAGTGAGTTACTTAGTACCGGACATGCCTATCGATATTGGAGCAATGGATCCTGTTATTTTAGAAAACAATGAAACTGTTCGGGGTTTTCTTGTGGAATATGGATTTGGGAGTCGAAAGAACATATTGCGTGTAGAGGCCAGTAAGAAAGTTTCCCGTGGTATGGAAATAATTCCGCCCCCGCTGAGTACTTTGGGAACATCATGTGTAGTCCAGTAAATACGGAATTTTCCGTTGATATGATGAGTGGTGTAGGTTGTCACGCCCCAAATCTGGTTTTGACCGTACTCGAGACGTGAACTAAAAACGATAATAAATAACAAGCACTAAAATAAACTTTAAATAAAACTTTGAAAATTGTATAATCCGAACTAACCAACGAGTCAGAATCTCGAAAGTAATAACAACAACGGTTTAAAAACATAAATGAAAAAGTACGTCTCTAATCAGGTAAACTCCTGGACCCTCAGTAGCTCCCGAGCTCTGAGACATCCTACAGCCTACTCAGCAAGGAAACCTGTAAAACAACAATAAACACGAAGGGGGTGAGCTTTCGCTCAGTAGGAAAAAGCAGTAAAGTAAAATAACTCTGTTAGAGCATAAAACCAAATAGTACAAGTATTCAAGTTTATAAATTTGAACGATTAAACAAAAGTGTTGTACATATAGGTCAACAGGGTTCCAAAACTGTAAAGAAGGTGGCGTTCAAGGAAATCAACGGAGAATAACGAATGTAACAGGGAAACGATTAACATAACACTCAAATCCGATACACAAGTATCAACTCTCAAAACTCTTATATGTACCCTAACTGGTACATCATATCAGCTTCCCCTCGATCCATAGGAGGCACATTCATTGGGGCTCCCGTAACGCACAACGGACAGCAAATCATACATACACTCAAAGCAATAACAATCACGCAATAAATCATCAACAATACACACACAATATGTCCCCCTTAATACGCCGGATCTTACGGATATAGCACAATTTACGGACACTCGGTCGGAGGGCAGGCACACCCTACCACTTAGTCGGAAGGTAGGTACAACTTGTCACTGGCAACAACACGTTTTACCGACTCCTAGTCGGAAGGTAGGTACACCGTATCACAGAATCACAGCACGTTTTACCGACTTCTAGTCGGAAGGTAGGCACACCTTAACACTGACAACAACACATTTTACCGACTCCTAGTCGGAAGGTAAGTACACCTTATCACAGAATCACAGCACGTTTTACCGACTTCTAGTCGGACACGCGACGTACAAACACAAGGAACGATAGAACCTCTTACTGGCACTGAGTCGAAAGCAAGCTTCTCTCGAGACACACATAAAACAAACGTTACGATAGCCACACTCGACAGTAGAACACAAACCCAAGATCGATCAACGAATGTTATCAACCCGTGATAGTCCTCTTAACGTTGGTACCTGTTCACAACTACTGATCAAACCAACTTACAAGTCGCTTCACCCAAGTCATCACATCAACGAGTACCCAACACGCATTGTAATCTCAGAGATTCGAACGGTCTTTGGGGTACCTTGCGCGTATTTCTTCAAACGTCTTTCAAACAACTTAGGACTAGTCACTGGTCAACTCGTAATTCTCACTGTGCCCTACACGGCACAAGACCCGACCTACCAAACAATGCTTCGTTCGGTGCCATCTTGTTACTGGCCTGGAAGTTTTTGGTAGTCGCACTCGACTAACAGTTTTCGGATCTCAACGTGAGGTGCTCTCACTTTTACGGCGTAAGCTTAAAGGTTGCACTATTCCTCGCGGGACGTTGGCGTTCGTCCTTCCCTTGCTGACAAAGATACACCTTGTCACTCGGTTCTCGTTCTCCGCATTCTGCTCCGCTGGAAATATCGCCTGACGTCGCTGTATCTCTAGATGTTGCCCACCTGCATCGTATGGCGTGAATGATGTGACTCTCGCGATACGTCTTCTTCATTGCTACGCGGCACGAACTCTCTCCTTGATCCGCTACATGCTCCGGTCTTTGGTGTCGTCGTTGTTGACCAACTTCTTCTAAATCTTCATCGCGTCGGTACTGAGTATCGGGTCTTCGTCTTGAGACGGTCCAGCTTCTGGTGGTCTTCATGCCTCCTCAGCGCTCCATTCTCCTCGGTCTTGAAGCGTGCTCGGACAAGTCCTCCTCCGATCTGGCTCTTCGGATTGACGTTCGGTGCGGTCGACTCTGCTGGCGCGAATTTGCATGGTCCAGGGATGTCGGCGCCGTCTCTGGTCTCAGGTCAATTCCGATGCTGACTTCGTGAACTGGCAGTAATATGACCGGCTCCCCCAGAAGAACTTGGGGACAACGCACTCTAACTTAAACTCTCACGTACGGCACACACACGTCCAACTCTTCGCTCGTTTCTCGAGGTGTCACGACACAAAGGTCGTCTCAAAGGATCGATTCTTAAGACTTCAATCTACCAACAGGGGTAGAGGAAGTTGGAGATTACGACGCCTGTGTGTTATGGGTCCACCACGCTTCCGCTGCGTTACTCTGTTCTTATCGTTACTCGGTCATCTTCCTGTGACCGATCGGACCGTTTACTGGTCAATGCTGCAACCCTTTACTTCTCGGCATTCATTGCTGATAGCACTCGATGAACGTTTGATGTTGCACAATTTGATCCTTAAAACTTGATAAATACGCTCGAAGCGGGAAAAGAAACTTTCGTTACGGTAAGGTCTTTAAGAAAGAGACGGTTTGTCACTCCACTTCCAAACTCTCGCGATACACTCCACGGGTGGCTTAACGGTCCTTAAAATTTCGTTCCAACATAAAACAACCACGAAACAAACCAACAAGCGTAATACTCAAGTGTCAGCAAACACAATATCCAAAAATAAATAGTACACATGTACTCTAAGTGATCTCATGATCGAGAACATGTCCCTCAGCTTGGGGCCCGGCAATCGCGTACACTCTGCCATGCTGAGTCTGAGGTCCTCCTCTCGGGGTGGTGGAAAATTCATCTACTGTGGGGCCCTTTGATGATGTCTTGGCGCTGATGCCCTCGATGTCTGCTATGGGACTCTCGGCGCTGATATCTCTATACCTGCGATGGTACACTGTCTCGCTAAATGCCCGATCCGGCCGCAAGTACGACATCGGCGCGTGCCGTCTCTCGGAAAATCTCGGCTCCGATGGCCTGACTGATGACAGAAGTAACATACTGATGGCCGCTCCGACGCGGCGGATCCGACTGATGCTACCGATCCGTCCGGTCTCGGCCCACCAGACTGAGTCTAAGGGCGGAAGAATCCTGAGCTCCTCTGCCTCCTTGAATTGCGGCCTTCAGACGGCCTCAGGAAGTCACTCGGCCTCGGTCTGCTCTCCCGCGTTCTGGTGGTCTCTCGAAAGTGCCGATCCACGGCTAGTGCCTGGTCCACTAATACCGAGTAATCCTCAGTCCTGAAGGCAACGACTCGATCCGCGATGGATATGATGAGTCCTCTCTCAAAGCGCCTGCAACGGCTCTCCTCGGTCTGTACCATCTCCGGTGCGAAACGTGACAAGGATGTGAACCTCGTCTCATACTCCGAGACGGTCATCACTCTCTGACGTAGTTCTAGGAACTGCTGGTGCCTGTCATCTCGAACAAATCGAGGGAAGTACTGTTCCAGGAAAAGTCTGCTGAATAACTCGAAATCATCTCCAACCCTGGTCTGCACATGCTGCCACCAGTAGTATGCCTCCCCCTCCAGTTGAAAGGTCGCGAACGATACCCTCAGTCGACCAACAGATACTCCAGAAGTATCAAGATTGCGGGTAATCCGCTCAAGCCACCCCGCGGCTGCCTCGGGGTCTGACCCCCAGGAATAGACTGGTGTGCCCAGCCTTCAGAAGTCTCGGAGAGCCTGAGCCGTAAAGTTGTCACTCTGGCCCGGCCTCTCAACATCGGCTACAGTAGTGGCAGGCACGGTCTCGGGTATTGGTGATGTAGTCCCATGCTGAGCGCTGATCGCTGGAAGAACTGCGCAAACCACCTCCTCCAGAGGGGTCGCCTGAGTCGATGTTGTGACTGGAGGAACCCTGGGCGGTAATCCTGACCGCCCGACCTCATCTCTCTGGTGCTCTACAAAAGCAACACCCTGGGCGCCCAATGCCCCTGTATGATCAATGGCAGGTGGTCATCCCCGGCCCCTAGCTGGGCGACCCCTAGTGCCTCTCGGTGTATAAGCAGGTTTCATGTCGTATATCCTCTGCATGGATAGCACACATGTTCAGTTTTCTCAGTATTCCAATAAAGTAGTTCGCTTAAAACAAAAACGTCAGCACGAGTTTCAAAAGGGTCATACTCGGACCACAGTTAAACTTAGTCTTAGTAAAGCCATATATATAATACGTCATAAAGCAGAGAAGCCCGCACACTTGTGCGTCTCACAGAATCAAAACACGCAATTCAATCAACTCCCGCAGGAGGCACAGCTTCAAACAAATCACCCAAACAACATACCAGACCGGCATACACTTCGGTCAGGTATCTTCCCATAACAGGGGTTCAAGATTACAACTCAAAATAATTTCACAAATCTTAGCATTGTTTCGGATTCTTAGGTTTTCAATACTTTTCTCTTCCCATCATAACATTCATGTCGATCTCGCGTCGTTACAATCCGATAAAGGCGTCCCCGAATCTCGTTGTAACCACTTGACATCCCCCTATCACGTTCGACTACAGTGGCGCCCCTGAGTCAACCCGTGATAGTGCAAACACTTCAGTTTTACAGAAATTTCGGTATGACCCGTTCGTATATTTCATTAACCATCCGCTCAAGCGGGACATTAATAACCAATTTCACACAACATTCAGTACACAAGGTAAACCACAACCAGCAAACGTACACATCACCGTAAAATATCGCAGTCCCACTTAGGTTTTTACCCTTTACTCAATTAACACCCCAACGAGTCAACAATTCAAATTCATCAGTCTAATAACGGTCGGCCAAGGCGAAAACTCACTCAACGATTAATATACCAAAACAACCAATTCGTAACCGCTCGACCATCGCTCGATAAACCAACTCCGATCTCAACCAGTCGTCATCACAGATCATCTGAGGCATACAGCCGAAACAGCACAAGGTACCAATCAAGAAACGCAAACAACACAACAATAAATGATTCAAACTTAAACAAAGCACTTAAACACTTAAGACTCTTGTCGTTCCAGCTCTACACATCGGATAATTCCGTCTTGCGTCACTGAGTACTACGACTTAGACCACCTATCTCTACCCACCTAATTGACGTACAGTCCGAGGTTTTGAAAAAAAGTTCAAAATGAAACCAGGCTCTGATACCAAATGTGTAGGTGGGCAACGCGTTTATCTCCCACGTCGAGCTGCTAGTACGGGTACTACTGATGCACCAATAGCCGGGTCAAATCCTACTCCAGAGCAGTTAAGTTTTGATGATGATTTGTATGAGGATGACGAAAATGAAGACGAATACGAACATGAGTATGAAGAACACTACAGTTCTTTTGATGATATGGAAGAAGAAGAGTATTCAGAACAATACAGTGTTGATGATGAGATGGAATATAGGGACGATGAAGACGAACAAACACATTATGATCCAGTAGAGCACTTTTACCCGGCTGAAGTGTGTGATGTCGAATCAAACTCGATTGGTTTCCAAGATGGGTCAAATTTAGTAGTCGGTGATGAATTTGACACAAAAGAAGAGTTTCAAAGTCTTTTGTCACATATTGTTGTGAAGGCCGGGTTTGGCTATCGAGCTGCCAAATCTAACAAGACGGTGTATGCGGCAAAATATGTTGACCAGAATTGTGGATGGAGAGTGTGTGCTGCCAAAATTGGAAATTCAGATAAGTTCACCATCAAAACATATTTCAATACTCACTTTTGCTCTGCGAAATCAGCGACGCTCCACAACCGTGGACCAAGTACTAAATATGTTGCTGAATGTGTGAGGAAAAGTTGTGAGGGTCAAAATATAACACCAGTCCCCAGATTAATTCAAATTTTTATGCAAAATGCTGAACAAGGAGGCTGCCAAATACCATACTGGAAAGCATGGAAGGCCCAAAGACTTGCCAACATTTTACTTAGAGGGGATCCCGCGAAAAGTTATGGACTCCTTCCGGCATATTTGGAGATGGTTGTAGAGAAGAATTCAGGCACAATCACTCATCTGGAGGTGGATAGCGAAAGGAGATTCAAATATGTATTTATTGCATATGCAGCATGTGTTCGAGGATGGTCGAATATGAGAAAAGTCATTGCAGTTGATGGTACCTTATTGAAGACAGAGTTCAAATGAGTAATGCTTATTGCAACGGCACAAGATGGTCATCATCAGCAATATCCTATTGCTTGGGGAGTTGTAGACTCGGAGAATGATGCTTCATGGACATGGTTTTTTGAGAAGTTACAGGAATGTATACCAGATGGAGATGACTTAGTAATCCTTTCTGATAGGCATCAAAGTATCATCAATGGGAGGTTGAAGATCTACCCCAAAGCAGAGCATGGACACTATAGGTGGCATCTCGGTCGAAATGTCAGAACTCATTCAAGTAATAAGACCGGGGTTGTAGAAACTTTCAAACAAGTTGCTGAGGCCTACAAGGTATCTGACTTCAACAGATTGTATGCAAATATGAGCAAAGACTTCCCAACATCCATCGCGTATCTTGAAGAAACAAATATAGAATTACATCGGTGGGCTAGAGCACATTTTAGAGGTGCTCGGTACAATATTATGACAACAAATGGAGTCGAATCGATAAACGCAACATTGAGAGAGCCAAGAGAGTGACCAATCATTGCATTGCTTGATGTTATGCAGGCGAAAGTTTCTGAGTGGTTCAACAAGCGTCGCCTTCTAATTGCATGTATACCTCCAGGTACAACATTAACTAAGCATGCAGAAAAACTCATTCGGGGAAGGACAAGAGTTGCTGAAAAAATGAGTGTGATACAACTCAACGCGTCAGAGTTTCAAGTTACTGGTAAGAAACATGTATCCATAGTTAATTTATCTGAGAAGCGATGCGAATGTCGTGTGTTCGACTTGGATAAATTGCCTTGTGTGCATGCAATAGCAGCTGCCAAATTAAGGAAAATTGATTATCATCAGTTCTGCTCCGAATTTTACTAGCTCGACATGTGGAGAAGGGCGTATTCTGAAACCCTGTATCATGTTCCAACTGAACGAGATTGGTATTCTGATAGCTCCGAACCGTTTATGAAGGTTCTTCCTCCAAAGTTAACATTGAAGCGCGGTAGACCAGTAATGAACTGAATCCCACCCGTCAATGAGCCACGTCGTCGGGCACCAAGAAAATGTGGACTATGTGGTACAGTTGGCCATACAAGGACATCATGTGCCATGTCATCTGTTATGTAATTGTCATGAACACTTTGTTAATTTCAACATTAGTTAATTTCAACATTAGTTAATTTTCAACACGTTGTGGAGTTATGAACACTTTGTGGTGGTTTATTTTTTGTAATAGAGCATTAATAAATTTGTTGAACACTTTGCTATTTTTATTGTCACTAGATGGATTTTATACCTCTATCCAAACTTCATCAGTTATGTATTTGGAAGAACACTTTGCTCTCTATTTTACCCGACCCGACCCTAAATACATCCCAGATTGGCAGTAAGATCTGACCATATTTCCCAGATTGGCAGTAAGATCTGACCATATTTCCCAGACTAGCTGAATGAACTGAAACTATACTCACATACCACACCGTCATTCTGGCTACTAAGTCTCATATACAAAATATGAATTGCATTATTAGCTATAGATCTATTATTATTACGCTAGATCTATTATAAATTTTCCAGATTAGCAGATGTTAGGCAGATGGAGACCCAACTTGCAGAAACTCAGAAACACGAGTAGAAGTTACAAACATAGATATTAAACCTTCATTACTATTTCACCAAAATAGATTTGACTGCATATCAGTCAAATCAACAAAAAAACAAACTTTTTAAGGATGGTTGCAAGTCAACCATCCAAAGTCTGACTAGATTAAAAAAACAAAAAAAAAACAAACTAACATAACTAATCCTGGTTCTTCTTCTTCTTCTCCTTCCTTCTTCCTTCTTCCTTCCTGTTCTTGGCTGGGTGGGTTACATCATAGTATCATCACCATTGGAGCCGCAACTCTCTCCAACGTCATCATCATCACTGGGGTCGGTCACTAGGGGGTCGTCTTCTTCCATGGCTAGGGCTTCGTCGTCTTCCTCCGGGTCGTATTCTTCCATGGCTAGGGCTTCCTCGTCGTCTTCCTTCTCTTCGTCTTCTTCTTCCTCTTCCTCTTCCAACTCTTCCTCCTCAGGGTCCTCCTCCTCGTCTTCCTCCTCCTCCTCCTCTTCCTCCTCGGGGTCCTCCTCCTCGTCTTCCACCTCCTCCTCGTCACCGGACAGTTGCTCGTCTTCGTCCGGGTCTCCCTCTTCGTCGTCGCCGGAAAACGGCTCGTCCTGCAGGAGTTCGTCGTCGTCGGAGCAGCCCCGTCTTCGGGAACCGACCTCTTCCCCGTCTTCCTCGTCAGAGGAGTTGATGTTGGTAACATCGGACCAGAAGAAGTCCTCCCCCGGTTGGAAATAGCATGCGTCCTCAAAGAACCAAGGCGCATCTGGGGATGGCGGCGGTGGTGGTGGTGGTAGAAGCCCTGGTCCGCGGCATAGTGGTGTTGGTGGTTGACGGAAACATGGTGGTGGTGGTGGTGGTTGACGGAAACATGGTGGTGATGGTGGTGGTTGACGGGCTGCTGATGGTGGTGGTGATGCTGAAGGGGCCATGATCACGATCAACTGGTGGAAGGAACGAAGAAGTGAGAAAGAAAGCAAGGAAATTTGAGAAGGCAAGAGCAAGGCTGTAAAAACCAGAATGGATGGAATGAGTTCCAGATCGGCTCTTAAATAGGGTTCAAAAAGTGAAAATCATCATTACAAAAATTGAAGAGACATGACACTTAAGGTTAAGAAGTTATTAAAAAGGCACCTATTAGTAGTAATTTGAAGGGACTCGTCGGTTCAACTAATTTACTTGACAAGACCCCACTATTCACCCTTAAATGGGGACTGACACATGTCATCATCACCCGAATACGAACCCGACCTGACCATAGTGTTCTAGATCGACACCCGGATCTGGTCCTACTGAGTCCCCGACCTTAGAATTTACAAATTACATCCATTAATACAAGTGTAGTCCACTAATCCATTAATAAATTTGACAAGACAAGACAAGACAATACGGTTCAAACATAAATCATACTTAGTGTTTCTAAATATATTGTGCAAATCTATCCTAATATGATTGTAGACATTAATTATACAAATCTTTTGATGGAATGGATCCCAGATCTGGTCAGAATGTGTCCCCAACCTAATCTCCCTTTGTGAATCTGATTATAATCAATTCAAACACATCAGATTATAACAAAAAAATCAGATTATAATAAAAAATCAGATTATAATCAAACACATTAATCAAACACTTTAATCAAACACATTAATCATACACATTAATTAATCCATTCAACATTGATCATTTGTAATCCAGTAGCTTAAACCAACAAATGTGTTTCCAACACTATTCAGTTATCAATTAAACATTTCTCCAAAAACATATTCAGTCATATTTGTAATCAAGTAGCTTCTCGAACTTGTTGGCTACATCCACATACATCTTCAATCGATAAACAGGGACATGAGACTGTTCCATATAATCGGCAATAGGAATTTCTTGTAGATGCAGCTCACAGTGCTTTATGGCAAAAACAACTGAGTCTCCTCTGCACAATAAAAGTGAATTAGTGACAATAAATATTAAGTTATAAATAAATGGGAAAATTTCATTTTACCACCCTAACAAACATTTAATTTCAGTTTGATACCTTGGCATAAATTTTTATCAGTTTCATACCCTAACCAAACTTTTAATTTCACTTTCATACCCAGCCGGGTAAAATGTCCAAAATGCTCCTAACTATTACTCAAATTTTCAAACGCATGCCATTGGTTCAGAATTTGAAAATAAGTGAAATGACAATAATACCCTTCATTGTTAGGGTGTTAAAATGAAAAGTTCACTACTTTTAAAATAAAATCAGTTTTTTTTTATAAATTCAATTTTTATTTATGAAAATTATTTGTATTTTCAAAATTTTATATTTTAATTTAATTTCATACATAAAAATCAGTTTTTTAAATATATATATATATATATATATTTCAAATTTTATTTTTAAAATATACATAAAATCAGACTTTAATATAAAAGTATATAAAATCAGATTTAATTCGAAAATTTATTTTAAAAATAAATTTATAAATATTAAAAAAACTGTTTTATTTTAAAATATATTTTATTTAAAAATACTGTTTTATTTCATTTTAAAAATTCAGTTTTTTTTTTCAAAAAAATACCCATCTCAAAATTCCTCACACCTCTCCTGTGCATCTTCATTATGCCATTTCAAACCCATTTCACCCAAAATCACCCATCTTCATCATGTCAGTTCAAACCCTTTTCACCCAAAATTACCCATCTTCATCACTCCAAAATTTCACCAATCATTCCAAATACTAATATTTTTAGTTTAATATATATTTTTTTAATATCAAACCCATGTCCATAAATGACTCAAATCCAAAGCTTTTTTCCAGAAATTATAAGCACAGACCTATCTAAGAGTCACGAAGTAATTATGATCTAAACTTAACATATCGAAGCATAAAAACCAAATCTAGAACTCGAGCTCGCCGGCGAGCAGCAGCGACCTCCACGTCGCCGTCGCCTCCAGTTGAAGAGGTAGCCATCGGAGACGTCGTCGGTACGGGAATGGACGGACAGAGACGGAGTGGTGCTCGGAGTTCGCCGGATCTGGAGCTCGAACTCGAGCTCGTCGGATCTGGTCCAACACGAGGTGCTTGCCGGAGAACATGCGTCGCCGCCCCTTCTCCGTCGCGCCTCTTCCATCCTCCATAACCACTTCTCGATTTCTCTTCGATGATGGGCTTCTCGATTTCTATGGCGAGGTTCCGACCCAGATCTATTCGTCTCCTTCATTATGTTATTGAGAGAAGAAACACACGAGAGAGAGGGTAGAAACAGAGAGAGGAAGGAGGAGAGAAGGATTAGGTCGCGCAGATCTAGTTTGGGAAGATGAAATGGATCTTGTTTTAAATTAAAAATAAAGATAAGAGTTAAAAAAAATAAAAAAACAAATGTAATAAAATGTTAATTAAAAAAACTGATATTTATGTATTTTTTAAATTAAATTCTGAATTTTTGAAAATAAAAATAATTTTCATAAATAAAATCTGAATTTATAAAAAAAAAACTGATTTTATTTTAAAAGTAGTGAAATTTTCATTTTAACACCCTAATAATGAAGGGTATTATTGTCATTTCACTTATTTTCAAATTCTGAACCAATGGCATGAGTTTGAAAATTGGAGTAATAGTTAGGGGTATTTTGGACATTTTACCCGGCTGGGTATGAAAGTGAAATTAAAAGTTTGGTTAGGGTATGAAACTGATAAAAATTTATGCCAGGGTATCAAACTGAAATTAAATGTTTGCCAGGGTGGTAAAATGAAAATTTCCCTAAATAAATTTTAAGATGAAAAGTGTTTATGCTCACCCATACTTCAACTCCTATTGAGGCACACCCGATGCCCTTTCATACGTCCAACTCGTCCCCAAATGCAGTAATTCCCCGTGAAACATCTTGAAGCAATGAGCATGGGTGGGATCATCTCCAAAAAAGGTTTCATCATGCCGTCTAAGACAGATGCTTCTGGAACAACTCTTGTATCGCCATCATATGCAAAAGGATGCAGCGAGATATGTCCTCCACGACCATAACCCAATGTGCCTCATTTTTGTCTAGCTCCATAGGATAATATATTTTGTCACACCCTCCCCAAGCCTTACCAACATGCAGCGGACGATCACCTCTAACATACGCCATTAAGCACTGTGGTACTTTCCATAAATTAGTGCTTCTGCATTTCACGTGCTCTTCCTTGATTGCAATAGCAAATGCTGTGTCCAACACCACGGCATCTTGTGCATAGTGCTTAGTAAAACGCCTCTGCCGCTTTCTAATTCCCAACAACCCATCATCCATGTGTTGCATACATGAAAATTAATTAAATTCATAATAAAAGTAAATTGAAAACAATGCAAATAATAAGTAAAATTACACCTTACCTTGTCAGGCAACTTGTCGTGACACCGGCTTAACAGATGGAAGTAATACCGGGTGAGCTCCCCGTAAGGTGTACGTGGGATTTTTTCCTTGGCTACGTTCTTCATCCGCAGTAGTGTTCTTACATCCGAATACACCTGGGTTGTGGATGGATCAGGTTTTAGAAGAGGGTCCAACTTCTCCAAATTGACAAGAAGTCTCCTCTTTTTCGTCTTTGTTGCTTCACTGTTATCTTTGTGTATAACAGGTTTTGGCACTTCAATCTTTGGTTCTCTCTTCCGCTTCTTTGTTGCGACGTGCTTCTTTGTTGTGACAGGCTTCTTTGGGGTGATCTTAGCAGCGAGACGCTTGGTTCTTGTTCTTGTAACTGGCATTTCCCTCACAACAGGCAGCTCCTCCATCTCCATCTCTTGGTTCACATCCCACATTTCCATTTCACCGGCATCTTTTTCAACAGGGACATCCTTTTCAACGGGGACTTCGTGTTGGACATCCGACATTTCCAGATTTTCAGGAGCCATTTCTTCATGTTGGGCCACTTCCTCAACATCAACCTCTTGTTCTTCTTCTCGTTGGGCTACTTCCTCTACAACGACCATTCCAATTTTTACAACTTCCTCTACATTGGGCACTTCATCTTCTTCTTCTTGGTTCACAACAGGTACATCAGGTACTTCTTCTTCTTCTTCTTCTTCTTCTTCTTCTTCTTCTTCTTCTTCTTCTTCTTCTTCTTCTTCTTCTTCTTCTTCTTCTTCTTCTTCTTCTTCTTCTTCAACTCCAGCGGGCAGTCCTTCTAACCCTCCTTGGTTCACATCCTGGTTGTCTTGGTTCACATTCCCATCCGTCAAATCCTCAAACATGTGCATGCCATCGTGGTTGTTCTACTTGTCCTGATCAGGAATTGATGCTTCAGAAGGTGGACGGAAGTCGTTTGATGCGTAATTAAATGCATCATGCCGGATGGACAGAGCATCCATGATCATATCAAATTGTTTCTTCTGCACTTCCATCGACCTTTCCAGATTAGCCTTCAGTTCCAGGAATTGTGTCTTTAGCACCTCAATTTGCTCCATGACAGCCTTCGAAAGTCCATCATCGGACCGTGGATGTGATTGAGGCTCTGACGGTAGGTGTGACGTATCAACCTCTAGTGGGGTTGGCGCTGCCACATGGACGGTCTCATCCTGAGGAAATGAGACTACATAGCCTTGCTCCAACTTGTCAACCATGTTGACCAGCAACGGATTCGGATGTTCTTCTTCAAGGTTTTGGAATTCTATCATTCAAGGCTGCTTCTTTTCTTCCTCATTGGGGACCAACAGACCTACTATTTCCTGAGCACAAAAAACAAATAAAATTAGTTAGTTAAGATTTATATCAAAAGTGGAGTTGCAACTAAATTCCTAACCTCCGGTGTGCTTTGTAAGAGTGCTTCCTTAACAGCACTGTAAGAGGGATTTCTACTCCACGTTGTCCTCCATTTCAAAATCCTAGGTAAGTTTGCGCAGAATTCTTGACGAATTGTTGCAAACTTCCTTGCTAATGATGGTATGCATTCAAAAGCAAGTACCTACGACATAAGATACAAATCATAAGAGAGCATGTATACTACGATATTTATTTGGTATTAATGAATATCTACTTACCGTTAGAGGAAGAACAAATCCGGTATACGTCATACTACTCTCATTTCTTGGGTTCTTCTGATCCATACTTGCTTTACTTCTCAACTTCTTTGATTTTATTTGTTTCAGCATATACTTGAAGGACAGATTACCCGAAGGGTATGTGTAGAACATCTTTAGGTTATCTACTAGTGCCAAATAGTCTCGATCCAACTTATGGTATCGTCTGTCCAATGGCATCAATACTCCCTCGATCATCAACAACAAACACACCCTAATGATATCCCAATTACGCTTCGTCTGAGGCCTAACAAGCATTTGTTCCTCAACCAAGTCAGTCAATTTCTTCTCTAAGGTCATCATACTAGCTTCTAGGGTCGGGAAGTGTTTGGTGGAAAATACTTTGGACTACAATTGTTTTTTATAAACTTTGTCCTCTGGAAAATTTCCACACCTCAACCCCGATATTAAACAGTATTCCTTCAAAGATAATCTCACTGGCCTACCTTGGACCAAAAACCAAATCTTGGACGACCGCTTCAATTTAATTTCTCGAACTAACAACGCCCAAGGAATTTGACAAGAATTATCACTATTCGGTTGGACGTCCAATAAATGCCTGAATGGAGATTGCCGCAGCTCTCTCAGGTGGACCTCTTCATCATTTAACTTCTCAAGTTCTCCCTTGATGATCTTGGAAGTTGCCCCTAAATGACTTTTGACTGAAATTTTGCAGTCAAAATGTTCATTCTCGGCCAAAACAGGCTCAAAAGGAGGCACCTCAATTTGTACTACTTCTGCATTTTTTTGGCTTGAGTTGGAACTTTCTCCCTCAAAACTAGGAATTTCTTGTTCGGAGGAAATTGTCCTAGCACTTTCAACTTCTTCACTAAATGAGTTTGACCTAGGATCTAGGGATGACAAACTTGCCTAGAAGGGTACACACAAGGAATTACACAAAACAATTTAGCAGCAAAAATGTAATAACACACATAGAACCACATAAAAGGGGGATATAATTTCCCGACAGCTAACCAGAACCGATCTCAATTTTTCGACCTAACCATCCATTTGGGGAGATAATTCCCAGACGTCGAGGCAGGACAGACTACGACCTAGAAATCCCCTGAACCGTATCCAAGCATACCATTCCCCTAAATGCAAACTTTCAGACCGAAATTAAATGTATCTACACAACAATTAAACCTATCTAAGCTATCTAAGCATACAAAGGAATGGAAATCAGATGGGTTAGAGATTACTTACCATATCAGATCAGTGGGTAGCTCGGACAGTACTAAAACTGGTCGGAAAAGGAGAAGAACTTCAACTGGAACTTGATCCTCCAAGCTTGGAGACGACGACGACGACGACGGAGAAGAACGGAGACGAGATGAACTGGGCACCGGAAATCAGTTGGGTTGGCCTTCGTGGGGTTTCGTTTGAGTTGAGGTGTGAAGAAACGTGAAGGAGGGAAAAAAGAAGAAGACAAGGCTGCTGACTGGGATGGATTCATGGTTTTTTGGCTAAGTGTTGAAAGGGTATAAGGGTAATCTTATATTTTTTAGATACAAAAAGAAAATCAAAATGAAAAGAAAATAAGTTTGGTGAATTACGAGGTCTACCCTCCTAACACTTACAAAAAATAAGGCTCTTTCAGTAAAAATCTCTTTAAATGTTCTCATTTAATTCTACTGAATTCTTAAGCGCATCTGAAATTCTTTATATTTTGGTAGGGTTCTCTCCTCTTTTCTTCCTCGTGCATTCTCTCTTATTTTTTGGCGCTGCCTAAGTTAACAGGTTCTACCGTATCTTCTTTGCCCACCACACGTGTGGACACCTTGCCCCTTCCATTTTTAACGCGTCCTCTAAGTTAGTGACCGATTAGATGAGTCTCGAAGGTCCTCGGGCCATGCCTTTGTGCTTGTCCACGGCCTTTAACAAGTTGTCAAGATAGAGAAAGAAGCAGACAAGAGCAATCCCTCGTCCTCTACCGCGGCGCCCAGTCATTGCTCCCGGCCCTTCTCATCCAATCCGGCCATGATCTCTGTTGCAGGATCCAATACCCCCCACCCCCTTGCCTTCATCACCAACGTTCTCCGACCTACCCTCACCATTGTGGCCAGAACGTCGCTGCCCCTCTCAGCACACCCCTCTCCATGCAAACCATCATCCACCCTTCCTCTGATGGATGCCTTCTGTGCGTTGCAGGAGAGCTTTGACTCCTTCTCGGTTGAAGTAAAAGGGGATTGCCTCGTCGTCGTCCCCAAAACCTCAAAGGATGAACTCATTGCGGCCTAGACATCATTTGGTCTTGTTGCCCGTCTCTTCACCGATAGGGTTTTCCACCGCCCGACCCTAGAAGACGTCATAGCCAGTTCTTGGGGAAATGATGCTCTCGTCGTCCAGTATCCAAGGTGAGAAATCATGGGATTCTATTTCTCCTATCAAGCTGTCAAGGATTGGATCCGTCGGGGAGAACCCTGGTATTTCGACCTAACACCTCTCCTTTTGAAAGATATCACCCACACATCAACCCAGACACTCTCCCTTTCTCTTGGATGCATATGTGAGCAAGAGCCTTCGACATTCCTTCCAAGGGCCTCACTCCCGCCACAAGGTTTACCATTAAGAAGGCATTGGGATGTTTCTCGGACATGGAGACATATCAGCGAGGTATTGGACGAGGTGGTTACCTTCGATTCCGTTTTTGGAAAGATCTAGCGGGTCCTTTTCGGCGCTTCATCTGCCTAAATATCCCCAGGATCCCCTACCCCGTTTGGGCTCGCCTCCAGTACGAGTGACTGTCGGATTTCTACTTCGACTATGGTTGTATTGGCCACATAGCTACGAACTGTAGGCCGGGCCCAACACAGACTACTCTTCCGTCCCTCGATCTGATTTATGCCTCATGGTCGAGGAGCTTTCCAACCTTAGGAGAACAGTCTGACGTGACCGTTCAAACTCGATCCCCTCTAAGATCAACCTAGATCGGGCCATTCTGCCATGACCACGAGCTCTAGAATGCCCATAGGGTTTGAGTCTCCCTTCTTGCCTTGACCTAGGACTTTCTGCCTAAAGAACCAGCAGATCAGTGAGCGGGATGCATGTACACCTTTTGCGATCATCGGTACTTGCGGAGCTCCATGGACTTATGTCGACCCCCTTCCTTGGGGTAACATAGGACTTTCTTCCTAACGTAGAGCGGGAACCAGAGTTCAAAACACTTTGCGTGCCTCCAAGGTGAGCATGGTGAAGTGGGCCAAACTCAAAGCCTAATACCCCGACCCTCCTGATAGAAAGCCACCAAAAGAAAAAGGATGTTACACAACTTTCTCCTCCCGCCTGAGGAGGATGGCCCGGAAGAGCATGTCGTGAGATTTGCAAAGCAGCCTCGCATCCTGCAATGAGTCTTTCGGGACTTCCGGGTAATTGGAAGGAGTCATAACCCGGTCTACTGGGATCTGTAAGAGCCGCCCTCGGTCGATCCCGGTCAAACTGATGAATTCTGGCAAAAGTTGACTTTTTGCTGGAAAAGTCAACCAAGGACTCCGGGAGTCATTCGGGACCTTTCCGGGGCCCAAAAAGCTTAACCGTCGTTACGGTTAGCTTAATTGGGCCGTTTCCTTTCAATTGGCTAATTTTACGAAAAAGTCAAACTCGGGTCAAACTTCGCTTAATTAAGGACTAAAATTAATTAAACGTCTTGTGCTGGATTTTCTTAAAAAGAGAGGTGGTCCCCACATGGACATGTGTCCATGTTGTCTTGTGGGAGAAGAAAGAGGGTAGGATGACCCTTATACCCTTTGACTTGAACTTTAGAGGCTTTTAGGCAAATGGGGCATTTAGGTCATTACAAGGTTAGGTTTTAAGTGAGTTCGGGACTCAATTTCGGCCCATTTGTCACTAGTGGCCGAAATTACCAAGGGAGGAGAGAGAGAGGAGCTTCCATGAAAGCTTGAGGAAGAAGCAAGGAAAAGGAAGAGGCTTTTTGCTCATTTCTACCTCAAATCATCTCCCAAACTTCATTTTCTTCATCTCCTTTCAATCCTTAAGGTAAATGTCTAATCCTTTTTCGTTTCGGTTGATTTTAGTTCATGGGTTTGATGGAGGAAAGCTAGAAGTAGATGGGTTTAAGGTTTTGATGACTTAGATGATGGTTTTGGTGAAGAAAATTGGAGTTGATGATGGAAATCACTTTATTTGTGTTGTTTTTGATGAAACCCATTGTGGGTATTGAAGTGTTGAAGGTTTTGGGTCTGTTTTGGAGGTTTGGGAGTTCATCAATGGAGGTTTTGAGGTGTTTTTCGTGGAAACAAAGTTGAGGGAAGAAGAAGAAAGGCCTCTGTCCAGACCGGCACGGAACGCCGCACGGACCGGGCCAGGTTCCGGCACGGAATGCCGCACGGACCGTGCCAGGGTCCAGCACGGAGTGCCGCACGGACCGTGCCTGGTCCCGGGCCGGCGTGCCACATAGATCGTGCCTGGTCCCGGGCCGGTGTGCCGCACGGACCGTGCCTGGTTCCGAGCCGGTGTGCTGCACGGTACGGGTCGGGTACCGGGCCTGTGGGCCACCTGGATTGGGCGTCATTCCAGCCCATTTTCCCTTTAGCCCATGTTTTGACTTTCGGGTTTAATTTAGTTGTTTCTCGTTAAAAACGCAATTGAATTGGTATTGATGCGCGAATTATTTTGTAATCCAAGACTTTGGACCCGAGCTTGACGGAGGAGGAGACTTTTGGACCTCGTGAAGTGACGAGGATGAAGCTAGCCAGGTCGTCCGCTGCTGGATTGGATTGCTTTTGAGGTAGGGAAAGTAGCGAATACCGGTTTAATTACGGAAAGTTACTAGTATGCTTATAGGTTGCGAATACTTGTTTAAATGATAGAAATGCATGTTAGGATGTGAGGAACGAGTGAAATGAGAGATAACTTACGAGTCATGTCAAGCCGTAAGTTTGGGAATTGCCGTGTTGTAGAAATGCACGTGGGCCATGTCGAGCCCTTAGGTTTGTGTGCTGATTGTGATGCCATGATCTATGATTGTGATGCATGATGTGTGGTTTATCCGCTGCTAGATTGAGAATTATGTTTTGATATGCTCGGGTGTAGCCTGTTGTTATGTTTTGGGCAAGTGTGCCATGTTGGATATAACGTGAACCAATGGTTGTGATATGATCGGGTGTTTGATAGACCGATGTGTTGTGTTGTGGTAAGTTGACCCGGTTGGTATACCGTGGTTGAACTATGGCATTGTGATGCGTGAGACTTCTTGATGTATGTTCCAAGAGGAGTTGTATTCCAGTATGGTACCTACACCAAGGGGTACGCCGGTGTAGGGTAGTACCTAGGCCGACAGTGTGGTTCCACGTATGCGCGGTCCCCCGGAGTGATATTCCGGTACGATACCTACATCGAGGGGGTATGCCAGTGTAGGTTATCCAGGCCGATAGTGTGTGATCTTGTGCCCCGACGGATTTCCGGGAAGACATCTAGGCCGAGGCTGTGTGTTCCGGTGTGATGTATTGTGACTGTCCCCCGACGGATTTCCGGGAAGATATCTAGGCCGATGTTGTGTGTTCCGGTGTGATATGATAGAGTCGGGCTGTGTACAGCCGGCGGAGTTCGGGGACTGTAGTACGGGACGTGTGATTTTTTTACTGTATGTTGTATGCTTGATGTTAGGTTAAGTGATGTGATTACAATGTGATAGTGGTTGTGTAAGTATGTTTGTGAGTGTGATTATCGTCTTGTGGCTAAGGATTATGGTTATGTGATCCCGTGTTGTGGTTAGTTGGGTGTCGTACTAGTATGCCCTAATTGGACGGTTACTCGTGGTGGTGAACGGACACTCATTACCTTAACTACTTTTCCTACTGAGTGAAAGCTCGCCCCTTTACTTTACTGTTCTACAGGTCTTGAGCGGGATTTGGACTAGCGGGATTCTCGGAGCTGGAAACCTAGCGAGGGTCTTAGGCTAGTATGGTCTAGTGACGTACAATTTTACTATTACTAAACTCATTTGATATTTTGTTTTGCCGAGCTGTTGACTCGGTGGTTACTTGAATCTTTTAAACTATTATTGGAGACTCTTTTTGGTATTAAAAATTGATTTTATTATTTATTATTCAGTTCACGTCTCGAGTCCGGTCAAAACCGGATTTGGGGCGTGACAATTTGGTATCAGAGCCTGGTTACGTTTTTCAAAAACTCGGACCGTACGTCAATTAGGTGGGTAGAGTTAAGTCGTTAGGTTTTTCTGTGTCGGTAACGCAAATTGGATATGTCCTACGCGTGTAAACAAGACAAAGAGAGTCTCGGGTTAGTGAATTGTCCGGTCTAGGTACCGTGTACTTTTGGTGAACCATTGTGGTTGGTGTCATTGTTTGAGTTAACTGTTTTCCGAGTGTGGACTTGGCCGGGTGGTAAAAGTGAAATTATTGTGACCCGAGGTGTGTAGCTTTGATGACTTGTTGTGTGCTATGAATGTGTTGAATGCTTTATACAGGTTATGATTTGAATGTCCCGCATAAGCGGATGGTTAGTGGAAATTACGAACGGGTCATGCCCAATTTTCTGCAGAGACTGAAGTGTATGTACCATCACGATGCGGCTATAGGGGCCACTATAGTCGGACGTGATGGGGGGATGTCAAGTGGTTACAACGTAGTTCGGGGACGCCTGAAAATATCTAGTCTTGTTTTACAGTTGAATGTATGCCAAATTCTAATATAGGGGCTTCCAAGGCCCATTATAAAGGCCAAAATATAATATGGGTGGTCGGTTCAAACCGCCAAAACCGACCAAGTCCAAGGTGGTTGAGAAATATTAAAATTCCCGGTTCCGGTTCCGACGGAGGTCCGAAAAAACTGAAACCGTAGAGTTGCGGTGTGGGGGTCAAACTGGCACTCATGGTCGGTTTAACCGACCATGCCCACCCCTACATGTGGACAAGTGTCCATTTTATTTCAACAATTCACTAATTTAATCATTCCCGCTTCGTTTAAACTCCGATTAGCTTCAATGTTGCACCAATATTTTCTTTTTCCAAGGCCTTCAAATCAAGATCAGTCATGAATATATTTTGAAGAACGAAAATAAAATGTTATATCGGGGTGATAAAAATAATGTTCAATGTTGATAAATTTTCACTAATAAATATTTTATATCGGGGTATCTAACTAGTGCTAAATGTTGATAAAAAAACATGTACTGAGGTGATAAAAAACAATTAATGATGTGATGAAAAACGTGTACAAATTTGATAGTAAGTGTGATACACTAGAGTTTGGTGTTGATAAAAAAAACATGTGATGGGGTGATAAAACACATATAATTTAGTGATAAACATAATGTTTAGTGTTGATAAAACTAGTGCTTAGTGATCATAAAAAAACATGTGATGAGGTGATAAAAATCATGTTCGGTTTTGGAAAATGAGGTGATAAAACTAGTGTTCAGAGTTGATAAAACCAGGGTGTAGTATTGATTAAATCAGTGTAAAGTGTTGATAAAAATTACCCAAATCTAATTTCTTTCTAAATCATCCCCGAATTAATTTTTTCTTTTTGTTTTAAAACATATTCACCATTGATATTGATAGAAAGCCCATGAAAAAACAAAAATATTGAAGCAAGTTTGAGGTCAATCGAAGTTCAAACGAAGCGGGAAAAATTAAATAGTGTTTAGTTTTGGAAAATGAGGTGGTAAAACTAGTGTCCATTGTTGATAAAACCAGTGTAAAGTGTTGATAAAACCAGTGTAAAACGTTGATAAAAATTACCCAGGTATAATTTTTTTTGGGCAAAAGTCATCTCAGTACCCTAACTATTGGGTTAGCGTCAATTCAGTACCATAACTATTTTTAGTGGCACCTCAATACCCTAAAATGACATTTTCCGTCACTTTAGTACCCGCCGTCAACTTTCCATCCATTTTGGATGGAAAATGCATGAAAAGTCTAAAATACCCCTCATAAACAGTCAATTTTCAAAAAATGCCATTGGTTTCAAATTTTCTTTTTATTTATTTATTTATTTATTTTATAAAATACATTTAATATTTTATAAAAAATAGAATCTTTAAAAATATTAATTTTGTATTTTATAAAATCAGTTTATATTTCAAAAAAATATATTTTTTTATTTCAAAAAAACATATTTTATTTCAAAAATCAGTTTTATTTTTAAAAAATCAATTTTATTTTAAAAAATTAGTTTTATTTAAAAAAATCATATTTTATTTATAAAAATCATATTTTGTTTTAAAAAATCTGTTTTTATTTTTAAAAATCAGTTTTTATATTCAAAAATCTGTTTTATTTTAAAAAATCTGTTTTTATTTATATAAAAATCAATTTCATACCCTTTCATTTTTTCTTTATTAATGTGCTTGAATAGTGTTCCAAACCCAAATTGCTTTTTTATTTCAATCCCAGAAACATCCATTGATGTACATGAAAAGGCACGGAACTTAAAGATCAACTATGAAGCCAAAGTTCAATTCTGAACTTGAAGATCAATTCTGAAGTTAAACATCAACAACATAAAAAGGAACAAACTTAAATATCAATTTTGAAGTTATACATCAATAGCAACATAAAAAGCACGAACAAGTTTCTGAAGAATCAAAGCAAACGCAAGGAGATGAGTTGGGAGGAACAAAGTGAAGATGATGATAAAACTACAGGTACGGGGAAGGGGCCGACCAAGTTGCTGTTCAGACCGACAAAAATCGCACGAGAACGACGGTCAAACAGATCTGGAAAATTTCCAGATCTGTGACCTCCACCGACGCGAGCGCGAGCTCAGACCACGGCACGAACGAATCAGACCACGGAGAACGACCACCGGAAGGAGCTTCGTCTCCTTCGTTTTCCATGGTGATTTGAAAACCAAGGGTCCGAACCCAGATCCGCGAACCCAGATGACGAAGGTGAAACGGATGGGGACGAAGCTTCAAGGTTTGGCCGGAGACGAAGGTCAGAGAAGATGGGGAAGCCGAGGAGAACGGTGTTGATGGAGTGGAATGGGTGTTGATGGAAAGGATGAGCTATGGTTAAGATGAAGATGAACATGAGCTTATGAGAGAATTAATAGAGTTTTTTTTGTTTTTAGTAAAGAGAATTAATAGAGTTAATGAGATTATGTTTTGATTTTTATTTTTATTTTATTTTTTATTTTTTTTGAAATCTTATTTATTTATTTATTTTATAATTAAAATAAAAAAATTCAGTTTTTGAAATCTTATTTATTCATTTTTATTTTTTTATTTTTATATTAACTTTTAAATAAAAACAGATTTTTTTTAAAATAAAACAGATTTTTTAAAAATAAAAACTGATTTTTGAATATAAAATATGATTTTTAAAAATAAAAACAGATTTTTTAAAACAAAATATGATTTTTATAAATAAAATATGATTTTTTTAAATAAAACTAATTTTTTTAAAATAAAATTGATTTTTTAAAAATAAAACTGATTTTTTTAAAATAAAAACAGATTTTTGAAAACAAAATATGATTTTATAAATAAAACTGATTTTTTTTAAAATAAAACTGTTTTTTTTAAATAAAACTGATTTTTGAAATAAAATATGTTTTTTTGAAATAAAAAATATATTTTTTGAAATATAAACTGATTTTATAAAATACAAAATTAATATTTTTAAAGAAATTCTATTTTTTATAAAATAAATAAATAAAAAGAAAATTTGAAACCAATGGCATTTTTTGAAAATTTGACTGTTTGTGAGGGGTATTTTAGACTTTTCATGCATTTTCAATCCAAAATGGATGGAAAGTTGACGGCGGGTACTAAAGTGACGGAAAATGCCATTCTAGGGTATTGAGGTGCCACTAAAAATTGTCAGGGTATTGGATTGACGCTAACCCAATAGTTAGGGTACTGAGATGACTTTTGCCCTTTCTTTTAAATCAGCCCCAAAATAATTTTTTTTTCGTGCTTAAAAATATATTCATGAGTGATCTTGATAGAAAGCCCTTGAAAAAACAAAAACATTGGCGCAAGTTTGAAGCCAATCGGATTTCAAACGAAGCGGGAAAAATTAAATTTTGTGAATTGGTAAAAAAAATGATACTTTTACCAAAAAGACCCTACAACTTACCAAAAAAATGTTGTTTTTTTCCAGTCAACAACTCAATTGCATCTCATCCATCCATTCTTAAATTGAATGGCTTGGATTAGTTCACACAATTTTTACGTTAAGAGGTGGTTTCTATTTGATTTCTTTTGTCCCTGTATATAAGGAGTTCTTAATACATATATTTGGTTACTCGTATAAAATCACAAAAGGAAAATCACCACCAGGAATTTTATTTTTGATAAGCGGTATTGTTATTCAACGATGTACTTAAGAGCATTAAGTATAAAGTAGTAGGAGAGTAAAACTCGATCTTGAAAAACCAAAACCATAAAAACACAAAACTTGCACGGTAGGTATAGTACCAACCCAACAAGGGTTTAAACCAAACAAAGTAAACACAGTCTGATAACCAAAATGACACCCATGAAGCTTCAACAAAAAACCAGACGCCCGAACACAGTAGCTAATAAATCAGTCCAAAACAACCAATACTTGAGGAGGAACCTTAAATCATCGACGACTCTAACCCCTCACAAGAGAGAAGGACAACGACTAACACGTAGTAGGCCAACACCACAAAGCGAAAGGTTCAGAATAAGTGTATGAACACTACCAGAATACTTAACCCTCTAGAATCGAACCCCACCTTGAAACTACTCGTCTTAGGCCAACACCTACAAGAACAGAAGAGCCCCGACACAACGGACAAGGAGAGGAGAAAAACAAGTGCAAAGTGGAATATAGAAATTAATATTAAAACCACATGTAAAATTAGCGAAGGACCAATTAAAACGTTCTCACCTCAAGACACCATTCGTGGAGGCAACAAACATCACAGACTAAGATGCTGCTAGAGTCACTAACCCCATAGACCATCAACACCGGACCGAGGGCGCCCATGTAATAGGACCACCACCGAGAACCCCGAATCGTTGAATCGTAGATTTAACAGCAATAGAACAACATAGGTTCAATGGTGGTCTGGGGATGATAGGGGCAAGGTGTATTGGCCAAACCTTAGAACATAGCGGCCGAATCGACTAGGACCACGAGAAGAGTCTAGAACCTGCACCGAGTCAAGCCAAAAATTCGAAACCACGACCAATTTAAAACATAAACCCATGAGTAGTGAACATCGAGCTTCACTAGGAGCAATTCAGACCGACTACAGACGACAAATCAGGCAAGCTCATGCATGCCAAGTAGGATGTCGGAGGGATAAACACAGACCAACATTGGGCTTCGACGAACATCGATCAGGAAGGTTAGAGAGCATATCCGAGTACCTAGACGATTAGATCTAGAAAACAAGCAATTCCGTCTTAAACTTGCAGAAATCGATGCATGGGGAGATGCCAGAGAATCACCTTAGGCCGACAAACCAGCACGACTCTGAGACGAAGGTGGATTGACCCGACCACAACAAATATGAAATTGAGCAGACATGAGAACGAGCCAAAGATGGCTAGCCTAGAACGAATGCAAAGAAGGTAGAAGAAGGAAGAAAAGAGAAGGAGGGAAGGAGGTCACCACCGAAGACATCCAAGGTCGGGAGGCACAACTGTCGTCAGTGGAAGAAGGTGGTGGCAATTGTGAAGTTATACTAGGGTTTGGCTGAAGTTGAGATGGACTCCCTACTTACATGTTATCACACCTCTATGAATCTGCAAACTGGTTTCCTAAGTTTGCATCACTCATCATAATGAATTGAATATGGATTAGTTAAAACATTATCATCTAGGAATGTCAAGGCTCTATATGTTTTAGGAAACTGGTCAAACATTAGACCTTGAACCTCCTTTAGTTAAAGGTGATTTTTTATCCAAGAGAAAAAAATACATTTACACAATAACAACAGGTACACACAAAGAACACAAAAACTCAAGAAAAGTAGGGCATAAAGTTAGAAAAAAGAAAAAAACAACAAAACTAGAGAAACATAATCATGTGACCCCTACAAGGCTAGGAACCCAACTTTTATGGTGAAGACTTATAACCACTTCAAGCTTCTTAAAAGCCTCTTTAGTCGTCCCTTTATAGAGGACTTCAAGTGCTCAACAAACCTCGCCATGGTGTGGAAAATCGTTTCTGTTGTACGACCATCGATCAATGAAGAGGAGAAGCCGAATATCCATTTAGTTGAGGAAGGGAATCACCAAAATAAACATGTAGAGGCTATGTTCTGGTACTTTTGTTTGGATGTTACTTTAGTTTTACTGTCACGCCGCAAATCCGGTTTTGATCGGACTCAAGACGTGAACTAAAATAATGATAATAAAGTAAGCAAATACTTAAATGAACTGAACGCCAACAATGGTTCAAAATCATAATTCCTGATAATAAGAGTCAAACGATCAAAAACCAATGAAGTTTAGTACAAAAAGAAAGTATGTCACTAGACAACCCAAAACAAGGACTCTCGCCAAGCTCCCTAGCTCTGAGGCGTCCTCTAAACCAACTCACGATCGAAACCTGTAAAACAGTAATGAAGGGGGTGAGTTTTTGCTCAGTAGGAAAAAGTATTTAAGGGGATGAGCTATCCACTCACCACCACGGGTAATCGTCCAATTAGGGCATACTAGTAAGCACAATAACTAACGAATCAGATAAACAAGTAACCCAAGACAACGCTTGACCTCCACTCGGGTGCAACCCGTAAATCAAACTCGACACTGAACCGAACTCATACAACTCTTCTCAACTATGCCCTTAATCACTGTCACCCAATCAATTCTCGATGGACAACGACCACGATTATCTCACAACCAACCACACGTACGAACTCGCACAGCAATACACTGAACTCAGGTATAACTGTATTTCAAATCACAGAAGATCACATAGCAAGCAATAAGTAATCACAGCAACCAACACATATCAACACACAGCGTAATATCAACACATAGAGTAATATCTTCCCAGAACACAACATCGGGGTACAACTCATAATATAGCGGACCGGAATCCTCCGTCGGTCGGGTATATCTTCCCGTAGCACAGGGTACAAATCACATCACACATACCATACCGGGGTACGGTATAAACATTGCTCTGGAATACCCTCCTCGGCTCTAGATCCCCTGTACCGTAATCGCACATGCAGTACAGGTATCGCACCGGAACTAATCCTCGGCCTGTATATCCTATACCGGAATCCTCCACGGTATAGATATCATACCGGAAGCCTCAGTCTAGATATCTATATCGGAACCATCCATCGATATAGATATCGGACCGGAACACACCGCCTCGGAACATATCGTGCCGGAACTGGCACATCATCAGTCACGATATCGGACCGGAACAACATCCTCAAGCATATCACGCCGAACATATCACACCGGCATACCATACCAAACAATCTTACCGAACACATCACATCGGTCTATCAATCACCCGATCATATCACAAGGCGAATATTCACACTAGCATTCACCACATTCTCATAGCATATTATGATCCTTGATTCAACAACGGACATACCACATATCAACATTACATGCTACTAGTCACAACAAACACAACCAACACGCAATCCTACGAGCCCAACCAAGGACCCACATGTGATACTACATCACAACAACTCTCACACTTACGAGCACGACCTGGCCCGCAAGTGGTTCCATCTTTATATTACTACGCTAGTTATTCACATCCTACATACGATTCTATATTATATCGAGAATTCATAACCTATATGCATACTAGTAACTTTCCGCAATTAAACCGGTATTCGCTACTTTTCCCTACCTTAACCGTTATCCAATCACGAACCAACACGAATCGCCTAGTAGCCTCCTCCGCCGTGCTCGGGAACAACATCTAAGATCACAAGTGATACGAGAATTAATAATAGTTCAAGGGCAGTTTAAAGAGAAAAACACCCCAAACTAACCCCCAATAGGCTCGGTCATAGATAACCTTCCTAGTTACTCAAAAACGACCAAAATGCACTCAAAAGGTCCAATTCTGATCCATCACGGTTCGGGTCACGGAGCCTTGACGGGCTCCGTCACGGTTTTGGTCACGGAACCGTGACTTGCACCGTCACGGGTGACGTCACATAACCGTGACGTGTGCCGTCACGACCTCCGTCACGGAGCCGTGATGCACTCCGTCATGGTCCCCGTCACGGATCCGTGACGGGTCCGAACAGATCCGTCCTTCTTCTTCCTCCAACTTCTTCCCCACGAATCCAACCCTTCAAAAATCCATTGTTGACCTCCAAAAATCTCCAAAACAGTCCCAAAAACCTCAATACTTCAATACCCAAGTTGAGTTTCATCAAAACAACAGAAACCCAAATGATTTCTATCCAAAACTTCTCCTTCTCTTCACAAATCAATCATCTAAACAACAAAATCTCACACCCATAGAAACCCAACCTAGTTCATGCTTTTTCTATCAAACCCAAAACTCAAACTTCATCAAAATAAGTTTTGATTGAAGGCTTACCTTGGGAAATGAAGAAATGAAGAGGAATATGAGGGTTTTGGGGAGATTTGAGGTGAAAATCAAGCCAAGCTCCTCCATTTTCTTTTATTTCTTCTTCTTCAAGCAATTGAGTTCTCCTTCTCTCTTCTTCCTTGCAATTTTCGGCCAACAATAATAAATGATCTGAAATTGTGCTCTCAAGTGGCCCCTTTAACCTAATTTAGAAAAGACTCTTTTGCCCCCTTGTGTCCCCTTCTATGTCTAGGCCCAAAATGAGGGCAATTGGGTCATTTATACCCCTTTCTTCTCCTCCAAGACACCATGGACGTGTGTCCATGTGGGGTCCACCTCTACCCAAAATATCTCAGCCCATTTAATTAAATTCGATAAAGTTTCGAATTTGACCCCGTTGACCCGGATTTGACTTTTTCGCAAAATTAGTCATTTGAAAGGAAACAACTCAACTAAGCTAACTGTAATGACGACTAAGCTTTTTGGGTCCCCGAAAGGTCCCGAATGACTCCCGGAGTCATCGGTTGGCTTTTCCGGTGGAAAGTCAACTTTCCCCAAAATTTTCCCGGTTCGACTGGGATCGACCGGGGGCGGTTCTTGCATTTACGCTTACGATTCCTTGGTGCTTATGTAGTAATGTTTTATGTTACTTTAGTTGAACAAACACGTCAAATATCATGCACACGTATTATAAAGAAAAGAAAATCTAGTGATCAAAAGAAGAATTTGGAAGCTGTAAAGAAAGCCGGCGTATTTGAAGAACAAGTGTTTTTTTTTTATCAGCAATTTTTGAAATTTATTAACCCATTCTTCGTAAATGAAGAAGGGGCCAAGGGCAAGCCCTCCAAACTGTGTTACAAACGGTGGACGAACGTTAATCATCCCAACAAAACTACTACAACTACCCAATAACAGTTACTTGGTCCGCAAGTACTTGAGACCTAACATAAATCTACCCTTACAAATCGGACACAAACCAAAACCGCTGCCTACACCAATGACTTGACCCTCAAGTAACCGGGTCTTAACAATAAACTACCCTTACAAATCAGTTTACAACCACAAACCACAGTCTAAGTGGTTTCAGACCAACAAAGATACTTCTCAGCAGCCCAAAAGACCTACTGACAGAGCCAGCCTTACAATATACTACCCTTAAAAACAATAAAGACCTAAGAGTAGCAGAAATCAAAATGCAGCAAATCAAGACTGTATCACCCAAAACAAAGAAGCAGAAGAGGCAAAGGCCAATGCTTCAAGCTGTGGTGAAACTAGGCATCAGTGCCAAAAACTTCAAAGAGAGCCATGTACCTGTAGGAGAACCAGAAATAAAGCAAACCAGTAGTACCACTCAAACCTAAAATGTATCTACCCTCACACAAGACTAAATGGTTTGTCCCACACACACAATGTCAGTAAAACCCAACCCCAAGACTGACCTCACCAACCTTACCAGATGAAACCTCACCTCCCACCCTCCTACCCAACCCCCAGCCCAGTATCCAAAACAAACCAAGGAGGATGAAATAAAGCTGCAGGACCAGGACTTAAAAACCCTCAGGACTTGAAAGAATGACAAGACCAGGGTTCATTGACACAGGAAAGGAAGGAAAAGGAGTGACCCTCCTTGAAAGTTGCCCAAAGCAATTGGTAGGAATCATTTTGAATTTGTAAAAATATAGCATTGGCTGATTGAGGCCTATTGTGGAAGCAGAAATGATTTCTGTTAATCCACAACCTCCAAATGATCAAAGAGGAGAGCATGGCCCAGTGCTTCCTTGCCTTCCTAGGCCCCAATTGTTCCCAAGATACAAACCAGCTCATAATGGTCCCTGAAACAGCAGCTGAGATCCCCCACCAGTGTAAGCATAGATACCACACTTCAGATGAGAGTCTACAGCCTAAGAACAAGTGATCCTGCTCCTCTGGCTCCTCATTACACATAGCACACCAAATACCCCCATTGTACAACCCTCTAGCAAGCAAAAAGCACTTAGTGGGAACTCCTTGCATCCATAATAACCAAGCAAATGCTGCTACTTTTGGAGGCAAAATAGGAGCCCAAAGCAAAGAAGGCCAGTCCAGAGAGGTGTCCCAAGCTTCATCTAGCAATTCATACATTTTATGTACAGAGAATCCTCTTTGATCTGGCACCCAGGTTGGCAAGTCACAACCCCTAGACAAAGATAAGAGATTTATAGCATCACAAAGCAGATGGAATTGATCCCATTCCCAACCCCTGAGGTCTCTTCTGAAAGTTAAAATCCAGTCACCATTGTCCCAAAAATTGGACACCAAACAAGACTTCTGTGTGCTCAAGTGATAGAGCCTACTGAATTGGTATTTTAGTGGATAAGGGAATAACCATTTGTCTTCCCAAAACTGCACTCTATCACCAGAGTTAATCTTCAACTGTATCCCAACAGCCCCTATAGCTTGAGAGAATTTAGGACACAACAAGAGTGATTCAATGTGACTGATAAAACTCTGCCCATTCAGCAACAAATTTTTTGAAAGGTTCCAGGCATTGCAATCCCAACCAAATTTTGCACAAAGAAGCTTTTTCCACAGAGAATCATTCTCAAGGGCAAATCTCCACCACCATCTTGCTAATAGAGCCTTATTCATAATATGTAGATTTTTAATTCCCAAACCCCCAGCTGCTTTAGGCCTACAAATTTGGTTCCAGTTGATCTTGTGCAGGACCCTTTTATTGATAGTACCATTCCAAAGGAACCTCCTCTGCCACTTTTCCATTTCCTTGATGACACCTTTAGGAGCCTTATACAGAGACATGTAATATAAAGGCAATGAACTTAAAGATGATTTGATCAATGTTATTCTGCCACCAAAAGATCTGGCTCTAGCTTCCCATAGATTCAGCTTCTTTTTGAATTTATTGATGACAGGAATCCAAGTCTTTTTTCTCCTTGGATTGGTACCCAATTGGAAACCCAGATACTCAAATGGAAGAGTCATGGATGAGCAACCCAAAATCTGAGTGATTTGGAGGTCAGTAACAGTTGATGGATTTAATACAAGTACCTTGGATTTGGAGAAGTTAATTTTCAAACCAGTTGCCTTTTGTAGACAGTTGAGGGTGTGTTTGAGGTTGATTGCTTGTTGGATGCCTGCCTCTATAAAGATTAAAGTATCATCTGCAAATTGCAGGTGAGAAATTTCAGGACCTTGGTTATTGCACTTGACTCCTGTAAATAAATTGTTCTGAACTCCTTTGGCCATCAACTGATGCAAACTTTCAGCCAATAAAGCAAACAATAAGGGTGACAATGAGCAACCCTGCCTAAGCCCTCTAGGGAGTGGGAAATCTTCAGTTGGAGACCCATTAATTAGAACTGAAGACCAAGCCCTCATACAGATAGACATCCAAGAGATCCAGAGCTGTCCAAACCCCATGGACCTCAAAATATTCAAAAGAGCCTCCCAATTGATATGATCATAGGCCTTTTCAAAATCCACTTTGAAAATGATAACCTCTTGTGATGAACTCTTGATAGAATGGAGAAGTTCAGAAGCAATGAGAATCCCATCAAGGATTTGTCTCCCAGAAATGAAACCAGTTTGGACATCATTAACCAAGTAATTCATTACAGTCTTTAATCTCAATGCCAACAACTTGGAAATGATTTTGTACACACTGCTGATGAGACTGATTGGTCTATAATCTTCAAAAAACTGAGGGGAATCAGATTTAGGGATTAAGGTGATAAATGATGAGTTTAAACCTTTGCCAAGATTTCCCCCAAGGAAAAAATGTTCCACACAAGCCATGATCTCTGGCTTTGTGAAAGACCAGCACTTTTGATGGAACCTCATTGTAAAACCATCAGGACCAGGGGCTTTATTACCATTGCAGGCTTTTATTGCAGTCCATACTTCAATTTCACTAAAAGTTACCTCCAACCCTTGAGCTTGCAATATGGAGAGAGTGTTGAAAGGTAATGAGGAGATGTCAATACACACTGAATTGGTCTCCATGAAATTCTCTTGGAAATGTGTCTTTGCCAATAATTTTATCTGGACTGGAGAAGAATAAGAAACCCCATTCATCATAATCTGAGAAATTCTTTTTCTGGCACCATTAAAATTGGCTATGAGGGTTTAGGGTTGTGTTAGTTAACCAAGAAAGGAAGAACACTAAATATCATTTTGAAAGCCTGAAGATTAGGAAAACTCCTCTCGAAACTCTATCTTGTATGGTGTGGAAGGAAGTGATGAAGGCCAAATCTCTTTTCAATTCCATCAACGACAAACGTAGCAACGAGTATCAAGATATGAACCATTTTATCGTCCGAAGTTGTAGATCCCGAACTTCAATTTGCATACTTAGGCTTCGTCAAGGTAAACTTTGGCGATTTATATTTTTGAGAAGCCATACTATACTTACACGGATTCTTTTTAATCTTTAGTTCTTCATAGTACACCAAAGAGTTGAGTCTTGATCAACCCACCTTGAACAAGGATGTAGAAAACTAGCTTACCAGATAAATTGGTCAACGATTTTGTTACAACAACATTTTTTTTCTTTTCTTTTTGTCAATTCTAATCTTTGTAATGTTCTAATTTATTTTAATAATCTAACGGTAAAATTTCAGTTATTTTCTTTTTAAATGAGATTACATGATCTATATGTTGACAATTTCCATCTATTTGAACGGAAAATGATACATTTTTTCGTTGTGACTTTATACGCTTATGGAATAATCCCACAAAAGTACACTAACCTTGATACTTTCGTAACTTAAATATATTGATCTTTAAATTTTCTCATTTGACTACGCTACACTTTTAAATTTTCTCATTTTAACTCTATCATGTTAGTAAATGAGAAAAACACCATTATCCCCAACAATAGACCATTTTGTAGTTGCCTAGTGGATCTTTACTACTCAAGTAATGAAATTGATCGATATTCAAAGAAAAAGGGTTAAATACTTTTTGATACCCTTATGTTCGGTCCACAGACCTTAAGGTCTTAAATATTTGGGAACGATTATTTTGGTACCCTTATGTTTGGTCCACGAATCTTTTTATGCATTTAGGGTTAAAAACCTAATGGAATATTCTATTCTGTTAGTCATGTGACACCATGTGTAGTTAAGTGTAGAGTGAAATGACGATTTTACCCCTAATTCATTTAACTCTAATGAATTTTAGGAGGAAATTTCTATTTTACCTTTCTCTACTAGTAAAAAAATTAAATAATAAACATAAATAATAAAATAATTTCGGATATAAATACAAATAATAAAAATGAAACTAAACTAATATTAATTAAATCCTAAACTAAACTAACCTAACACATATAATACATGAAACTAACACAGATCTCTCTCTATCTTTATCTTTTCTTCATTCTTGTATTGTGGAGATGAACCTTCATCGTCAAACAAAAATAGAGCAATGGCGTCGGAGAGAAAAGCAGGGCTAAGCTAGGGGCGGCGGCGAGGAGACCATGACGCCATCGTCTTCACGAGCCTTGTCATCGCCATCGCCACGAGATCGTCTTCAGCTTTGGCTTCTACGCTGCTCCTAGCCGGAGAAGACATCGATAACACGCCGGAGAACATGCTCCGCCGCCGACGCTGTGATTCTTCTTCCTCGGTACCACCATCTCCACCTTTGTCTTTCTTCCTCCTCGTTGGCTTAGATCGGATGCTCACTCACTGTTGGAGATTTGGAGGTCCCTCCTCTGAGTCATGGCACAACTATGTCTGGATAAAACTAGTGTTCAGAGTTGATAAAACCAGAGTATAGTATCGATAAAATCAGTGTAAAGTGTTGATAAAAATTACCCAAATATAATTTCTTTTTACATCATCCCCGAAATAATTTGTTTTTTTCTTCCTTTAAAACATATTCACCACTTATATTGATAGAAAGCTCTTGAAAAAACAAAGATATTGAAGCAAGTTTGAGGCCAATCGGAGTTCAAACGAAGCGGGAAAAATTAAATCATCTTTAGTTTTAAAAAATGAGGTGATAACCCTAGTGTCCAGTGTTGATAAAACCAGTGTAAAACGTTGATAAAAATTACCCAGGTATAAACTTTTATTAAATCAACCCCAAAATAAATTATTTTTTCCATGCTTCAAAATATATTCATGACTGATCTTGATAGAAAGCCCTTGAAAAAACAAGCCGGTGAACGAGCTCCACGAGTTCGCCGTGGCCGGCGTGGCTCTCTCTCACTTTGATTCACACTGCTGAACGAGCTCCACGAGATCTGAACCAAATCGCGATGACGAGGGAGTGGGAGGTGTTGATGGTTGGAAGAGGGAGTAGGAGGCGGCAGAGGTGGGGGTGGCCGGGGACAACGCCGGCGGAGGAGGGAGTGGCCGGAGTGGACGCCGGAGAAGACGCAGAAGCTGTTCCAGATTTTTTTTTTTAAAAATAAATTTGATTTTTTATATAAAAAATTGTTTTTAATAAAAAATTATTTTTATAAAAAAAAAACTTTTTTTTTTATGTATTTTAAAAATTAAAATCTGATTTTTTGAAATTAAAAATTGAATTAAAAAAAAACTGATTTTGTTTTAAAATTATTGAAATTTTCAGTTTAACACCCTAAACAATGAAGGGTATTATTGTCATTTCACTTCTTTTCAAATTCTGAGGCAATGGCATGAGATGAAAATTTGAGTAATAGTTAGGGGTATTTTGGACATTTTACCCGGCTGGGTATGAAAGTGAAATTAAAAGTTTGGTTAGGGTATGAAACTGATAAAAATTTATGTCAGGGTATCAAACTGAAGTTAAATGTTTGACAGGGTAGTAAAATGAAATTTTCCCTAAAAACAGTTCTTGAAATTACCTGTTTGTTTTACTATGTCGTGTGCAAATTTGTTTCAAAATAACGATCTTATTCTTTAAAAAATAATAAGTAAGAAAATCCAAAACTTTAGTTTCTCATAATTTTCTTGTTCTTATTATGTCAAAAGAGAAAGATGAAAATTCTAGATCTTTTTGTTATACATAATAAAATTCTAAAATATAAAATTTGACGGTAAAAATGTTATTTTAAAACAAAATGCAACCAAAAAAAATCTTAAACATTTTTTTTGACTATCATGAAATAAAATGAATTGAAAAAAGTTAATATCTTGGGGAAACTTCGGGAACTAACTGTTATTTGACTTCATAATACAAATTATATCGGTAGACTATTTTGTCGACCATAATCCGACTATCAACTTTCGTAATTATCATAAAGTAACATTTTCCGTCAAGAATGTGATGGACAGTTAATAGAGAATTTGAAATGCCAAAATTTCCATCCAAACTATACTTTCATTTTCTCATATCATATATGTACTATTATTCCAATTTGTATGAATACTTTTGTAGAAAATAATTTAAAATTAAATAATTAATTTTATAAAATATTTGTTTTCTTATAAAAATAATAATTTATTTAAAAAATAATTAGTTTTTAGTATTAAAAGTTCATATTTTTATTTAAAAATTTAGTGTTTATTTATAAAGTTTATTATTTTTCATAAAATTGTTAAGAACAAAACCTAGAAATCAAGAAAATCTAATGATTGGTGAACAAAATCTAGAAAACCCAGAACAAAATCATCAAGTAATAATCAAAATTGGTTCATCGGAGCATATGTAGTTCGTCATCTCCGAAAAACTCGCGGCGAATGTCCGAAACCCACTTACAGTCAACTTTCGAATAGTGACAAAATTGATGTGGATATTTTTTTGGGACTCCAAATCCGACAACAATCGCTTCAAGTCTGAGTTCGTGATCTTGGTGAGCTGGCCATCGTCGTCGACCACAGAGCTCTCCTTGGGATGACCTTCATTGAGGACATTGAATTTAGAAGCTTGAGCGACGTTTCCGAGTAATGGGCTGAAGGAGAGGGCTAGAGCCGCGATTCTTTTTCGGGCACAATCGTTCCATGTTGTGGAGGTGCAGGAGGAAATGGATTCGATTTGAGGGAAAACGAAATGGGGTTTTGAAGACAAAATGAAGAGCTTGATCTAGAAGGTTGGTGGGTAGGTTTTGGAGGTGGAGGTTTGGGGATGAGTAGGGGAGAGAGAGAGCAAGGAGAGAGAATGGTTAAATTTGATTTATTCTTGTTTTTTATATATTTATATATGATTTAAAAATTTAATATATTTTATATAAAAAGTTAGTTTATATAAATTTGAAAAGAATTAAAAAAAAGCATATATATGTTTTTTATAAAAATATTAAACATATAAATTTAAAAAAGAATAAAATAAAATATTAATAAAGTGGAAAGTTGAACAATTATAATTTGAGAATGAATGTAAGAGTATTTTTGCCATTAAAAAATATTTTAACAAGCATGTACATGGCACATGCTTTTTAGTCACATTTTCTGTCATTCTTGACAAAAAATATTACTTTATACTAGTTACGAAAGTTGATAGTTAGATTATAATCAATAAAATAGCCTGCAATTATAATTTGTAATTTTCAAGGGTTTCCCCTAATATCTTCTTGTAATTGTCCCCGGTTATTTTACATAAATCTTGATAAATTTCCACAATGAAACATGTGAACCAAAAACATGCAAATAGTAAAGCATTCCACCTATAGGGTACACTAAAACTTGAAAGAGAACCAAAAATTGCATCCCAACAACCATAAATACATGCAAATATAAATTCTTCTTCACAATATTCATGGCATCCCAAAGGGACCAAAAACATGTATACATACACATAGACATCTACATATGCATGTAGTTAGCAATTATAAGGATCAAATCAAGAGAAGTTGAATTCGTCTGACAAGCCTCTTACAGACTTCACCTCCCCTTCACTATCGCCATAGGAAGTGAAGTAATCATCATCCCCCACTCCTTCTTTGAGTTCCTGAACCTTGTGAACAACCTCTCTCATCTCCGGCCTCCTCTCGAGGTCCCCACAGCATGCCAACGCAAGCTTCATCAGCTTCACCATCTCCACCTCGCTGTTCCTGGTCACCGCCATTTCCTTGTCGATCACGTTGGTCGTGGAATCTCCGTGGAACACCGACCGGACCCATGTGACCAAGTCCATGTCGGCCTCGCTCTTCCCTTGGTGTAGGCAGTTTGCTGGGAACCGCCCTGTCAAGATCTCAAGAATGAGTACCCCAAAGGCCCATACGTCTGTCGTCTTGGTGACCCTGCCGTGCTGTGCGTACTCGGGGGACCTGTAGGCCACCATCAACTCCTGGGCGCTCTCTTGGTTCACTGTCGGGATTAGTCCGTAGTCGGTGAGCAGAGGCTCGTACGAGTCTTTGAGAAGAACATTGGATGATTTCAGGTGGCCGTGTGGCGTGACAAGGCTTGGCAACTCCGTGTACAGGTATTCAAGACCTTTTGCCACTCCTTTCACTATCTTCAACCGGGTTGCCCAATCAAGGCTTGGTTGCCCTATCGATTGATGTCCTGAAAAAACGATAAATTACTAAGGATATAATTGTTTTCTTATAAAGGTAAAAGAGTCTTTTTATGTTCTCTTTTTAAGTTTTTCAGGATAATTCCATCTCAGTACCCTAAATCTTTCATATTTTACCTCAGTACTCTAAACTTTTATTAATTCATTTAGAGTACCCTAAATCTATTTTGTATCACCTCAGTACCCTAAATTTTCATTAATTCTATTTTAATACCCACCGTTAACTTTACACTAAATTTGGTAGTTAGTAAAGAGTATTATGGTCATTTTACCTATTTTAGATGGAAAATCATATAGAAAGTTAATAGTGGGTACTAAAATGGAATTAATGAAAGTTTAGGGTACTTAAGTGATACAAAAGAGATTTAGAGTACTCTAAATGAATTAATAAAAGTTTAGGGTACTGAGGTGACACAAAAAAGATTTAAGGTATTTTAAAAAAAATATAAGAAATTCAGAGTACCGAGGTAGAATTACCCAAATGTTTTCTAACAAAAGATAGTAGACAACGCTATAATCAACTTTCAAAGAACATACCATGTAGACAAACAGCCAAGCTGCCCATCTGAACATAATCAGTGATCAAGAGCTTTTCCTCCTTCTTGTAATAGTAAGCCACAATTGGAAGCAAGTTAGGATGGTCGAGGCGCCCTATCCTCCGCATATGCTCTTTGAATTCTCGTTTCCCCACGTTGTTTAGCTGCTTAAACCTCTTAACCACCATCACTGGTCCACCGTTAGCAAGGCCAGCTTTATACGAAGAACCAAAGGAACCACTACCCAATATTTCAGCCGAGGCCTTGAGCAAGTCTTGCAGATCAAAATCCCCCCTGTCGTCCCTGAGGAAGGTCAACTTATGATTGTCAACTTTCCGCGAATGGACCGACCCGTGTGGACTTCCCGGATCCGTTTCCCTATCGACTGATGTCCTCCGTCCTAGCTCCGGCGGCTCCTCTACTGATGTAGGTTTCTGCTTGCGCCGCCGCAAGATCCAGATCCCTAGACCAATGAAGACTAGAGCTGCCGCCAACACTATTACAAGGACTATAATACTCAATAACGAAGGCTTTTTCTTCATGTTTGGAGAGCCGGTGAGATTGTCATTGCATGATTCTAGTGGCGCTCCGCATAGTGCCTTGTTGCCTGCTCCAGTACAAAAACTCAAACTGATAAGTGAAAACCATAATCTAAACCCAATACATTATTTTTGTATGCAAATATAGTCAAGTATATGGAGGGGCGGAACTAACAATTTATTTCAAGGGTAACCATCGATAATTAATAAATATACCTCGAAATGCACTTGCATCCATCTTGCTTAGGCTTTTCGGGATCGGACCTACGAGGGCATTGTTGGAGACGTTTAGAGTTCTCAAATTCTCCTTGATTTGAAAATCCGGAATTTTGCCCTGAAATTGGTTTCCCTCGAGCCTAAGTTCCAACAGCTTGGGCAAGCCCGCTAATGAGGAGGGAATGGAGCCATTGAACTTATTGTTGGCCAAATGCACTTTCTTTAAATATGACATTTTCTCGAAGGCGTCATCAGCAATCTCCCCTGCAAAGCTATTATTGGACAGAAAAAGGGCTTTGAGTCCGGAGAGTTGATTAAAGTCCGGCATTGCGCTACCAAAGTTGTTCCTCATTATGCTCAAAACCCTTAAATATTTCAACTCCTTTAGGGAATCTACGTCGATGACACCCTTGAGCCCCATATCTTCAAGATCCAATCCCCAAACATGCCCGTTATAGCACACCACTCCAACCCAATTGGCCTTTTCGCCATTACACGGCTCGCCTTTCTCGGCGTCCCAACTTGCTAACTTGTCTGTGTTGTCCAGGGACCTCCTGAAGCTCACGAGGGTTTCTGATTCTGAACCGGCAAGACATGAAACAGCTTGTAGAAAGACGACGATGCACACGACAAAGAAATGGTGATTAAAGTGACAATGACAATCATATCGAGGCTCCATGGTGGTAGTATTTATGTAGGGGGAGGTACACGCACGAGGGGGGCGTCGTGCGCGCCCTTTCGAGGGGGCGGCAAAATGAAAAGGACAAGAAGTGTAGGAGAGGGTGTGAGGAGGCTGGGACTCGGAAGGGGTGTGAGGGAGGGGAGGAAGTGTAAGAGGCTTTTGGAGTTTTGATGACATAGAAAAGAGAAGAATGGTGGAAGAAAGTAGGAGAAAGAGAGAGCAGAGGGAGGGGAGAGAAGAGAGACATACTAAAAATAGGGGTGTAGTTAAAACTGTCTACAATACAAGCAAATGAAGGGATGTTTAGGTTGACAAAGTCTTGTCTGGTTCTCCATGTTGCATGAGAGACATGCGGCTGGCCTATGAATTTCGCTTGACAGTTATCATTTGTTTGCCTCTTTTGGTCTTCACATACTTTTGGACTTACCAAAATGGAAACCCATTTTCCACCTAAATGCATCGTTACTAAATAAATTAAAACTAAAGAGTGAAAAACAACAAAAGAAAATCTTACTTGGTCTATTGTTGTTTTGGAGTCAAAGGTTCAAGTACGATATCGATGACAACTTAAACTTGATGAAAACAAATAAGACTAATTGTCAATCTAATTTTGACTAGTATGGAAAAATATTTTAGGAACAAAGAAGAACATAACTCGAAAGCGAGTCCTACCTATATGCATCTCTATACAAGTAGGGAATTTTAAATACAATTCACGTATTGATACAAGTTTGAGTCTAATATACCGTTGTATATGAGAATATCAAATATAAAATTTAATACGCCTCGTAATCGATGAAAGCATAAGAAAGACGTTGACATTGGAACGAAAATCCTCTAAGACAAGAACATAATTCGAAAACAAATAATTCACATTAATATATAAGAGGTTTCTGTTGTATTTGCAAGATAATTTAAGAAGTTTTTTTTATCGGTAAAACAAATTTAAATTAAAACTTTTTAGAGGTAAAAGTACAAACTGATCTAGCTACAGACCACAAAATCCCAAAGTTGGAAGCAACCAACTACAAAGGCACAACCAAGAAAGTGCTACAACCAAGAAGGTACAACAACCAAATAAGGAACAACCACACAAAGCACAACATACACAGACTCGAGCACTGACATGAAAACGTAGTCTATAAACAATCCCAACAAGGGGATAAAACACTAAAAAGGTCTCAAAACCCAAATTTTACCAACATTAAGCTCACCGAAACGAAGGTCTACTACCCAGATTTTCCAATCATGAAGTCCAAAAGAAAGAGTCGGCCACCACTCTGAACATCCCTAACCTTACCGAGATGAAGAAAAAACTATATCTCATCGGACCCCCAACTCAAAGAGACGAAGGAGACCGACACGCCGATGGACAACACCACAGAACAGCAGAGATAATCCGTTGAACAAAATTAATGAAACTGAAAGCCCAAAGAAACATGAACCTCTCGAATTCCAACCGGGGTCCAATGAACATAAAAACCCCGTCAGAGGCCAACACCTAAAAAATGACGGCCCCACCAACAATTGGTAGGGAACAGGAGGAATCAAAACGAAACTAGTTCTAGGGAAACAACAGAATTTCCACAAGCAACATAAAAGCTAAAGATGAAAAGAAAAACTTACCCACCGCAACAAAGGGATAAAACCCGATCCACAACAAATCGATGACTTCTACGAAATGCTTCCCACGGTAAAACAAGAACGAACCATCAACACGACAAGCACCACGTCCTCAGCATATCCACCCAAAGCAAGCCACGGTTAACACAGGAGAAAAACCGAGCCAATCACCCACAATAAGGGACACCAGAAAGCGCCTCACCTAACAACTCTTGTAGTAGAAGCTACTAGTCGGAGGCCAACCCCGTCATGACAAAGAGCACACTACTGATAGTCCGAAAACCGCAACCATTAGGGTCAGTAAGGAAAGACAAAACCAGCGAACCAGAGAGGGTATTGAAGACAGCCGGAACTCCGGGCACCACCAGCAATCCCGAAGAAATCCACGGAGGCCCCGGTAGATCCGAGTCCCTAAAAATGCAGAGAAGAGGGTAGATCTAGAAAGCACGTCCAGATCCAAGAGGTCCGCGACCAACCCTGCCACGGAATACTTGTAGGAGGAAGTTGAAGCTCCAGCGTCCTCAATACACGAACGTCCCCAACACACGAACAGAACTGAAATCAACGAACCAGCTCCTAGAGAAGACATGAAAAGCTTACCTATGAACCCTCTAGTGACCCACAGCGGGATGGCCGGTGGTCAGGAGCGAAGAACGAGATCCCAACATCGAAGACGAAGGAATGACCGGAGGAAGCAACGACCATCGGAGGGAGCAATCACCAGCACCGACCACCGAAGCCTCACGAAGCACGACCACACACCTCACACCGACTGGATCTGCCTAGGGAATAAACAGAGATCAACACTTGCGAAAGAGAAAGGGATTTTAGAAAAAGAAAGGAGAAGGAAAAACTTGTTGAACATAATTTAAGAAGTTGTTAGTCATAACTATATACATCCTCTATACAAGTTGGGGATTTTAAATACATACTATATATACAAAGAAGTATAAGTCTAATATACAACTGCTTATAAGAGTATCGAATCTAAAACTCAATACGTTCTCCTAATTAAAGAGTGCATAGGTGATCAAACTAATTTTTATCTCATATAAAAAAGCTCTCGTCTACCCTAGCCACCAGGGTCCCCTATACCCTAGCCACCAGGTTTCGCAGCCGCCGCCGTCATCCACCGCGCCACCTCCACGTCGACGTCCCCACCTCCCTTTCGTCGTCCTCTCCGTCAGCCAGTACACAATCTCCCTATATCAGACATGGTTTTCCCACTTTCAAGTCGTCATCATGGTAACTCGAGCCCTAGGGCGCCATGGGCGCTGGAGTTCCCTTCCCGGCCTTATCCCGTCATGCACGACCAACCTAGGTCATTGGTGACCATGTACACCAGTGATGGGCGGGACATGCATGGAGAAGGTCGAGATCTGTTGTGGTCATATCCACCGCTCTAGATCAACGCACCGCGGATGGAG
Organism: Erodium maritimum; assembly: GCA_963921825.1. Classification (NCBI taxonomy): domain Eukaryota; kingdom Viridiplantae; phylum Streptophyta; class Magnoliopsida; order Geraniales; family Geraniaceae; genus Erodium; species Erodium maritimum. The sequence goes on from OY997596.1 coordinate 38,844,685, forward strand.
CCGGATCAGCTCGATGAGGTCAGTCATTGGAATCACCGTCTCCGACCGGTTTGGTACCGGAGACCTCCTTTCCAGAGTTCCCATTATCAGGGCCTGGCCCCCGTTCCCCCACCGACACGCTTCGAGCCAACACCGTACATGTGGGATCAGGTGCCTCGCCAGTCATGGCCGCCGGCCAATCAGATAAGGCATGAATGCCTTTGACTGCCAACAAACCCTAGGGGGGGCCACAAAACCTAGGGTTCATGTAAACCCTAGGGTGTATGTAAACCCTACGGTGACTACTAACCCTAGGGGACACGCAACCATGAAAATTCGTGGTAGTCCTGCTAGGGGCCTGGGACCGAATCTAGTGGTGGCCAAACGCCATGGAGAGGTGATAGCACGACCCAAGCCACAGGCACAGCTCGGATCGAGGAAAATGTTACCTGACCCTAGGTTGGGAGAGCTGAGACACTACCCCTTGGCCCGTCGGGGGATCCTGAGATTCACTACTACCATTGGACCCAGACCCTGGATGATAAAGACGGGCTACAAGCCAGCGGCTCCGGAGGCTCCACGGGAATCCCTACTGCTGCCAGACAATATTGAACAGGAACAGGAACGGGAAATCAGCTCGGGGGACTATAACCCCCCAGGGGATTAATGATTCCCCAGAGCGGGAGTGGGAGGGACCGTTTGGGACCTATACCTACAGACCCGGGACAACTACAGCCGGGAGGTCTCGGGGAATCCACAGTCAAGGCTCCGTTTCAATCTAGGTTAATTGGTTTAGGTCGAATAATCTTTTGGCTAGTTAGATTCTGTTTTGTTATTTACTTTCCGTTCGAAATGTTGGATCGAGGTATTCTTGAGTTCGGAACTGCGAAAAAAAAGTAGACTATATGTATGGAAGCATGTGCGCCCGATGGGCCACGACCAACTGGGACAAAAGCTGGTATCCGGGACTGTTAAGTCCCTCTTTGTAAGCATGATATGATCATAATACAACTTCTTTCCCATTTCAAAAAAAAAGTGCATAGGTAACATTAACACAGGAACAAAAATCCTTTAAGAGATTAGTCGGTGTTCCTTTGAACTTAATAAAAAAAGAAAATAACAATAAAAATTAATGGTTAATATAATATTTAGGTAGTAATAAAGAATTTAAGAATAAAGAAGAGGTTAAATATCAAGAACTTAAAACATGAACTCTCTCTAGTAGGGTTTCGACACCCATAACACAGGGTAGTATCGTCGTCACTCTCGGTCATGGTCCGGTCATCCTCCATCACCATGGAAACCTTCTTCTCAACATGGTTCCACCAATTCGAGCTCCCCGCTGCGGCAATCCCAAAACCCCTTGTCCTCTCCTCTGCTGTGATCTTCAATGGATCCATCCCCAGTCAATTTGTAGCTCCCCGCACTGAGGTCTCCGCCATCGGTCTCCGCCCCTCCTCAATGTCAATACCAAAGGGACCCGGGTTAGGGGTCTGGAATGACTCATCACCCCCCAATTGAGAAACCTGATTTACGGGTTCTATCGTGGAACTGTCTAGGAATGGGTACTCGTCCTCATAAGCAACATCTATGTCACCTCCTTCAAGACCACCGCCCCATATCTTGTTCCTGTTTGAGACGATTTTAGGAGAGCATGAGTACCAACTCCTATCTCGTTCATTGGGGTTCATGTTCATTATTGTGTCCCGGCATCGCCATCAGGACAGGGTTTGGCTCTGTTTTGGGTCACAGGGGTGAACGTCAGCATTAAGGGTTAAGACGATCACCACATTGATGCATATGTTGCATTCGCTGGCTACGAAGACCTCAAGGTAACTGGAATTTATGAGGAAGCTCGTCGAGATCTTCGACATCAGACCTGGAATCTCCTCCGCCAAATACACCAACCAACCCGGCCTAATTGGGTTCTGACTGGGGATTTTAATGGTATCTTAGGGAATGATGAAACGAAAGGGAGATCTTATCCTCAGTACCTCATCGATGAATTTCGGACCATTTTGGATGAGCTTGATTTAGTGGATGTCCCTCTTTTTTGACATCAATTTACCTGGTCCCCGGGGCGTCAATCTCGTATGATAGGGCGCTGGTCCTAAGTCCGTTCTACTACACCCTTTTGAACTTGGTATTGAGCAATACAGGTACACCGACATCTGATCACTGGCCTCTTCTTCTGTCACCAGCTCGCAATGTGGTGCATCGAGCACCCCTTAAAGGCTCAATAAGGAAAAATGGGAAACGAATCCAACGAATCCGATGCGAGTTATCATAAAAAAATATGGGCTCAGCTTTGACACGTGGGGTAAGCAGTACTTTAAGAAGAACATTAATCATATTAAATGGTGTCGGCGGAGAATTGCGAAGTTGAATGGGCGGGTGGACCGCCTGGGTGTTAATCAGCGGGAAGCAATTCAAATTCAGTATGAACGAGCCTTCGGTATCCCGGAAGCTTTTTGGCGCCAAAAAGAAAAACAACACTGGTTGGCAGAAGGCAACCCGAATACCAAGTTCTTTCAGACAGCCACGACGTACCGTAAAAATATTAATATGGTGGTATCTCTCTGGAATACTCTGGTCTAATCGGTCACTTAGGGAACGAGAATGAAGGACCTGATTGTTGACTACTTCCGGGTCTTATTCGCCACGAGTTCTCCGAATCTGAATGATTTTCCTATTGTACTTCAGTCCCAGATTATACCTGCGCAGAATTCAATGTTGATTGCCCCTGGGTTGGAAATCAATATCCAAGAAGCGTTCTTTCATATGGGGCCAAATAAGACCCTAGGACCGGACGGGCTTAACCCGCGATTTTATCAACATTATTGGCCAATTGTGGCGGAGGGAGTTATGTGTATCATTTAGGGGGTTATAAATGTTGGTAGCTTTGACGCTACCTTGAACGCCACAACCGTGGTATTCATCCCGAAGAATCCTGACCTGGAATACATTATTGATCTCCGACCGATAGCACTTTGTAATGTCATCTTCCGCATATTATCAAAAGTCTTATCTAACCAACTTTTCCTTTTTTTGCAGCATGTTATTTCGGAGGCGCATGGAGCATTCATTTCAGGTCAATGTATTTAGGATAATGTCTTGATCTCCTTTGAAATCATCCACTATCTACGTCGAAAGAGACCGGGGGCGGTGGGATACATGGCTCTCAAATTGGATATGAGTAAGGCGTACGATAGAGTGGAGTGGGATTACCTTATCACAATCATGCACCGGTTGGGGTTCTCGGACGATTGGATAACGATATTGGCCTGCTGTATGCGCACGTTCACATACTCGATCTCATCTAGGGGACGGGAGACCCCACAGATAACTCCATCTAGAGGTAGTCGTTAGGGAGACCCATTATCACCCTATTTATTTCTGTTCTGTATGGAGGGCCTAGCATCACTCTTGGAGCAGGCTCTCCTAGAAGGACACATTCAGGGGGTCTGAATAGCACGGGGAGTGTTGGAGGTAACCCACATGATTTTTGTTGATGAATGTTATGTATTTTGTAGAGCTATAGCTTCAAATGCTTCTCGGGTTCGGGACATCCTAGCAATGTTTGGTCGGGTATCTGGGCAGACCTTAAATCTTGACAAGTCCTCCATTCTGTTCAGCTCCAATACCAATCGGCTAGTCGTCAGGAATGTTGTGATATTCTATCCATTGCAGACATCTCGACCTCCTTTATGTATTTAGAGGTGCCCAACATGATAGGACGAGATCGAAACGCGACAATGGCTTATGTGCGCTACCGAATTACAACCAAGATCTAGTCTTGGGATGACAAACTCCTTTCCATAGCAGGTCGAGAGGTCGTGATTTGATCGGTCCTCACAGCCTTGCCAGTATATGTAATGTCTGTTTTTTGAGTTTCGAAGAGTATTATTAACTGTATACACATTGCGTTGACTAGATTTTGGTGAATGGGGGGGGGGGGGGGGGGGGGAGTCACAGAAAACAATAATCTGGTGGTATTGGGAAAAGTTGTGGCAGCCAAAGGACATGGGAGGGATGGCATTTCGGCACCTCCAGTACTCTAATACGGCATACTCAGGAAGCCGGCGTGGGGCCTTATTCATAGACCGCATGCTTTGGTTACCAGTCTTGAAAGCTCGTTATTTTCCCAAGGTGGATTCTCTTCAAGTGATATTAGGCCAGAACCCAAGTTTTACTTGGGATAGCATATTCTCCACTCAAACGTTGCTTCGGGAGGGCCTTAGAGTGGTTATTGGGGATGACAAGGACACCCAGATTTGGCATACTCCCTGGCCCATAGGATTGTCGGCGAAATTCAGACCGTATCGGAGGCTTCGTAAAGGGCCACAGTGGCGGGACTTATGATACCAAGATCTTGATGTTGGGATGCCCCACTGATTGGAAAATTATTCCAGCTAGAGGATTCGGTGAATATTTTCCAGGTACCCCTCTCAGATCGAAGAGGAACGGATGAATGGTATTCGACTGAGGATAGAAATGGGGTATACACTTCAAAAGCAGGATATCAGGAACTGACCCAGAGGCGAAAACATGCAAACCACCAAGCCCAGGCGGTTTTATGGCCTATATATGGTATATACCGGCTCCTCCTTGGTATAAGTTCTTTCTACCCTTCAACTAGGGACCAACCTTAACCGTCTCTATGTTCCAGCGAACCCGATGTGTGCTATTTGTGGTTGTGAACAGGAATCGGTGACACACCTTCTTATCTCTTGTGGTTTTGATAAAGTTTGTTGGAGGGAGTTCGGAGGAGCTCCAAGGGTAATTCGGGGATGGATTTCGAGACATGGTGGCTATCGGTTTCGATCGGTAGCTCCATGGCTCGTATGGTAGAAGTCCTCACCCTTCTTTGGGGAATCTGGATAGCCATGAATGCCCTAGTGTGCAATGGGACTACTCCAACAGCCCTACGAGTTGTCTCCACTGCAACTGTTACCCTCCAGGCCTGAAGAAAGGCTAATGTCGGCACCCGACACCCCTACTTATACATACCGCGATGGCCGTCAAGCTCCACCCCTAGTTTTCACCCTGACTATCAATGTTAATGGGGCCATCTTTTCAGATACTAATCAGGCAGGCTGGGGACTCATCACCACGACTTCAGACTCGGGTACCTCCTTGGTAGCCAACGAAGTCCTCTGGGGGACATGGTTGCCTATTATAGTGGAATCCTACGCACTTGCTAATTCCCTCCGGAATGTCTACTCCTTTGGCACGAGTATGATCTGTCTTCAATCCAATGCTCAAGTTTTATTACACATGATTCAAGATGGCCCCCTATCAGTCTCTCTGGTGGGCACTATTATAGGTGACATCCGCCACCTGCTAGTTCAAAATGAGAGAGTATCTCTCAAATTTGTAAAAAGAACTGCGAACAACGACGCTCACTAGTTAACCAGGGCGGCTCGTTCTATGCCTGTTCCTCAGTGGTATGGGGACCTCCCGGATGCACTCCAGTGTATTATTCATTCTGATCAATAATACAAGGTCCCTTTTTATATATAAAAAAAGAGGTTTAATTATATCATATTTCACCTTGATATATTATAGTTTTCTGTTACTTGCATGATAACATAAAAGGTTGCAGTAGTTTTTTTTATCAGCAAATGGATTGAAAGTTGACAGTTATAGACAAGAGCAATTCCTAACAAATCAATGCATAAATTCTCAGAGTAAAAGATTACAAAAGAAGGATCACAAACAATATTGTGACCAACAAAAGTACATTAAAAAACTGAAATCGCAGAGTTCTGAAGATTGAAGACTTGGTGCTCTGAACAAGTTGCAAGCAGAGGGGTCTGTGATCTACAGATGAAAGGGGAAAACAACACTAGATTTTGGGTTGCACTAGAGGATAGAGAAGGAGTAGTTTTAAATTCTTGCAAGAATCTCCTCAATTGAGATGATAATTCTCTTAAAAAGAATACTATTCTTTGCAATCCAAATGTACCATGGGACGACCTGCTCTTTTAGTGTGACCAGAAAAGGTTGTAGTAGTTAGTCCTACCTGTATACATTCTCTACACAAGTAGAGCTGGACATCGTCCGGTACCCGCCCTAAAACTCATACCCGTTACCCAAACCGTTGTTCCCGATTACCTAAAACCCGTACCCATCACCGGTCGCCTAAACGAAAGTCGAAAACCGCCCAACCTTACTACCGGGCGATGACTGTTATAACCAGCCAACCCAGGCCCAATGGGCTTTCTGTTGGGCCTTCAAAATACATTTACTCATTTTCAAATGGTAATGGTAGCTACAATTACAATACAGATTTTAAGTACATAAATATATCCAAGTTGGGCAGACCATACACTAGAAAAAGAAAACATAAATAAAACTAATAGACAATAATTATTCCATAAAACAAACAACACGGGACGTTGTAGATCTAGTATCTAAAGTAAAAACCCAATCGAAACATAGATCTCAGTTTGAAATTACATCATAGTTCCATAACAAAAAAAATCGATAGGAAATAGTTAAGAGAAAAACAATTGGATATCAAAGTTAGTACACGACAAAGTTGATGAAGAGTGAAGAAGTGGAAGAAAAAAAATGAAGAAATGGAAGAATGAAATACAAAAGAGAAGAGGAATGAGGTTCTCGGCAAGGTTGTCATGTGGGTTGATTTGGAGAAGTAAATGATATATTTATAGAGGGAGGAGGAAGTGGCGTTAGAGTTAGGGTTTAATTAATGGACATGTCTGAAATTAAAAAAAAGAATGACCCAAAGTTAAGTGGGCCTAGCCCAAAATGCTTGTATTAATTGACTTCGGTGTAGGTTGGCTGAATCAAATTTTTATTGACCGAATAGTTGTGTATATGTGTAAAGAAATAAATGGCAGCCCATGTAAATTAAAAAAATCAGGCCTTATAAAACAAAAGAACGGTCGGTCGGTTTTTTCTGGTTTGGAAAATAAAAAACCGTAACCACCCAAAATGCTCTCGGGTTGGTATTTTTTTAACCGTAACCTTCACCGGTGACACCGGTTCGGGTGATTCCTGTGACGGGGACAGTCGGTGACGGTCGGTTTTCGGTGACGACTGGATATTTGCACATCCCTACATATCACATAGAAATCTAAGTCTAATATAAAATCACAGACAAGAACATCGAATTTAAAATTCAATACCTTTTCTCTACCAAAGCATACAAAGTTAAGACGTTGACACTGGAACGAAAATCCTCTAAACGAGCAGGTCGTCCTTTGAACTTGATAAAAAAAGTAACAACAAACTATAATTTTGAATCTAAAATTGAGTAGAACGGAGAAAATTCAATACAAAAGAAGAACATAACTCGAAAGAAAATAATTCACCGTGATATATAAGAGGTTTCTCTTATATTTGCACGATAAAATAAGAGGTTGAAATAATTAATCCTACCTATATACAAGTAGAAAATTTTAGATACATTTCATATATAGATTTTTTTAACGAAAGTTGTCGATTTTATTAATAATAAGAAAGAAGAGTCATTACAGCGAGCAAGGCCCCAGAAAGTTCTTGTTCAAATAACTCTAAGACATATTGGCTGTAATTACCGATGGTTTTAAAGAAACATGGTAACTTAATTAAATTTAAACTAGCGAACTGAAGAGAATCGCTCAAGGTGGTGCCTAAACGCTACTTGATCCCATGGAGAGGAATCTTTTTTTCCGTGAGGGGTGCAACTGAACATGAACTCAACAATAGTACCGGGACGATAGGCATGAGCCAAGACTGTTAGTCTTAGTGCCCGTAGTTCAATCCTAAATGTCCAAATGTATATATCATCGTTAGCAATAAAATTAAAACGGCTTTATATTACTTATGTGTTGGAGTAATATATCGATGTGTGCTCTGATCTATGCCCACCATGCGAATAGAACCATAGATCGAGATAGATCACACTCGATGGGTCCCTAGTCAACAAAGCTTCACTAGAAGCGACTAGTATGAAAGATGGCTCTTTATGGCTTACGTTCTGTTAGTCATTGGAATGGGATTCCGGAGTCTGATCATAGATATCATGTGGGACATGATATTGGACGACCCGCCCTGAATATGTGCCATAGATTAAGTCATGAACATATTCAGTGTTGTAGCTTGTCATGTATCCTTAGACCAAGGAGTCTTTGTGATCGCTATGTAGTCAACAACTGAGTTTGACCTGAGCCTAACGTTGTCCGTAACAGGGCTTCCATAACGGCCAGGATTGGCTTGGGGACGGTCTACATGAGTGACACGAAAGACGGCTAAGGGATTTATCCCTCATACTAAGGTATGGGAAAGATATCGGTTCTCGGCCACTTGATCGAGAGTGACTGGAAGAATAGCATGGCCATGCACATGATACTGGGTATCATATCTTCAGTCATCTCACATATCAAGGAACGGTGATTGAGAATAATAAGGATGACGGCTCTATGCCTTATCTCAATCAGGATATCGGAGATAAAAGGATAATGACAGGGACGACGGAAAGGTTAGAATCGACAGGGTCGATTCGTTATGTAGTGTCAGGCAATACTAAAGTCTCGTTAGTTGCCACTTAAATAGGATCAAGTAAAATGGGATTTTACGTTGATCTATTGACATGCATAAACCTAAGGGTCACACCGGAGGATGAAACTCATTGACACATTTATGGAGAATGGCCAAAAGGGAGTTGTCTCGGGACATGACCAAAACTGGGTTTTGGGTCATGTGCCCGTAAGTGAATAGGACTTCACAGATCGAGACAAGGCTTGGAGTCTTGGGATTGATCGCGTCGGATAATGTTGGACATTTCCGGTATGGAAGGCATGGAGGCGATGAGCGAATCACGGGACCTCGTTGGAAATGGCCACGGGCCATGTTCCAAGAGGCCCATGAAAGGCCCATGCAACCAAGGCCCATGGAACTAATTAATCAAGTCTTGATTAATTAGTACTAAGTAAGCAAGACAAGGATTAAGGTGTTGGTGATTCACCACCTAACCCAATCTTGTCTTGCCATACTTTGTCCTATTTACACCTTACTTGACACCATACTTGTCCCATGCCTTTAGTTGGACAAGTATGGGTTTTGTTATGTTTAAGTCATCTTTTTTCAACATAACAAACACAAGACAAGAATAGGAAACACATTTTCTCTCCCTCTTCCATGGCCATTTCGGGTTTGGCTAGTTTCCACCTCCATGTTTGTGTTCTTGAGTCCTCAAAGAGAAGAACTACGTGGCTTTGATTCCCATGTGGATACGTAGGCGTCTTGGAGACTCAAGCCAATCATTCGTTAACCGGTGTTCTTGTTTTGGTAAGAACTAGTGCTGAATTTTTCTCTTGTTAATCCATTCTTTGTTAGTTGTTTCATGGTTTTAATTGTCTCTTGGTTTTCATTGATTTTCCGCTGCGAGTTGGTTCATCTCCAACCCTACCTCGAGACCAAACAGTGGTATCAGAGCCGTGCTACCTTCGGGATTCACAAGACGGTGTTCAAAGTTTCGGTTTTGCTTGAAAGTTTCGTTTTTGGCATGTTGTTTTGCTAAATTGTTTGATAACATGTTTTAAATTATTGTTTATGGATTTAATGCATGTAAAATGAATTTTTGAAAATTATTTCAAATCTGAAAATTTTGAAAAAAATTTGATTTTTCGGGTCTCGGGAGCGGGACTCTCGGGGAGCCGAAACCGGGACCGAACGGGGCTCCGTTGGACGGAGCTAGGCCAAGCATGACCATTGGATGGTTGATATGCCAAGGCTAAACCGTTTTGTTAGTTATGACGAGTTTGGAACCGTCATGATGAACTCGAAGATCAAATGTTCAAAAGTTTCATTTTTGAACGGTTTCGATAAACCGAGCATCAAAAAATTTCGAAACTTGGCTATTAATTAAAACCGGAAAATCACATGATGTTTGATAACATTCTTGTTTGATAACACGATGTGTGATGTGATGTTGGCATGGTGTACATAATAGCCCCGAGCTCCATTTAATTATTTATCGCTTTTCACGGCCTGCGAGCCGTTAGAGTTAACGTGTAATTATTCTTTCAAGGTGTGGTCGTCGAACCACTTTTTTGTAATATTTATTTATTCCCGACCTGCGAGTCGTGTATTAAATTGTAATATTTTACTCAAGACGAAGAAAGGGCGAAAAGGTCATTTGGTGGCTTTTCGGGTGTTGGCATCGGCTTGGAGTCGGTGGAGCTCAAGAAGCTAGTGGGAGTTAGTTTAGGGGGCTATTATGTGCACATTTATCGCTTTATGCTTGGTTTAGTTTATGCATGATTAATTCTATGTGTTTTAGAATTGCATGCTTAACTTTATTTACCGAGCATATCACCTCACATGCAAAGATAAAATTGGAATTTTAATCCTTGTGTGTGAACCCTTAGAACCGTCATTGCATTGGATGTAGTTGATGGGTTCAAAGGAAGAATTACATTGGATGTAATTTGAGGCATCATTGCATTTGGAATGTAGTTGATGTGCTCATCGCATCTAGGATGTGCCAAAGTTTTGAACACAACTGGACAAGTAAAAGCGGGTCATGTCCGATACCTCCCAATCATCAACACCTTACTACCTCCCCGTCCTATGGTTGTCGTGCACATTAGCGGAGCATCCATGGGGAAGCGGGGTAGTAGGTTTGGACGACATATGTGGGTGTCGTGCGCATTAGCGGAGCACCTACATATTGACGAGCCATAGTTGAAAATTGGTGGACCCGACTACGATTCTCGGCCTGAGGTTGAGCTAGGGTAACAGATAGGGTAAGTCGTGTACATAAGTACATACCCTAGCCAAGAGTCACATTGGATGTGATTGGATGGAGTCCTACCTACATAGCTCGATTAAGTGGTGAGCATTAGTTCAGCTTAATCGAGTGAATCAAGGATCTTGGTTTCAGATTCTAAAGGTTTAGAATTGATTGTTGGTGTTTAAGCTTGATCTTCATAAAATTTATTCAGTTTACTGATTGAATTTTATCTGTTGTAGATCAAATGGCAAATTCAGCGAACATTAATAGTTTGTCATTAAAAACCATTCTTGACAGGGTCAAGCTAAATGGGACAAACTATTTGGACTGGTACAGAATTTTGAGGATAGTCCTCAAGTCTGAACGCAAAGAATATGTCCTTGACAAGGCTGTCTCTAAGACCATATCAGAGTTACATGAAGTGTCATCAGCTGCTGAGAAGAATATCTCAGGGATCTGGGATCCAAGGATATTCTGATGGTCAACAAGGGAATTGGAAGTGGCAAGGGCTGGGCCCATGCGCACTTGGCAGGAAAGATGAGACACCTGAGAATGTCTGCTTCTACTGCCAACAGCCTGGTCATTGGAACCGGGATTACAGGAAGTTCACGGTTGATCTGAAGAAGGGTAGTGAGACTGCGCCTTCATCAAATAACCTGGATGATCTGAAGAAGGGCAGTAGGACTGCGCCTTCATCAGGAAACCTGGATGATCTAAGGAAGGGCGGTGGGATCGTGCCTTCATTCGGTATTAACTCTATAGAGCTACATCTCGCTACTTCCAAAGATTCATGGGTATTAGATACCATGACTGAATCTCACACATGCACTAATATATGGTGGCTGAAAGTAGGAGAGATTTGGAAAGCACGAAATGGACCTCAGAGTTGTGGAAACTGCTGTAGGATCCATGAGTCTTGCTTTGCCAAGAGGCCTTGTCTTAGTATTGTATAATGTATATTGCATACCTACTTTTAGTAGGAATATTATATCTGTATCCGTGTTTGACAAGAAAGGATATAATGTTAATATTGGAAATGGAGTTTTCAATGTTCTATGCAATGATATGTTTTATACCAGTACTGACATGGTTGGAGGATTGTACATATTAGATATGGGTAACAATGCCTCAAGTTCTATATATTCCGTTAATACCAAGAGGTCTAAATCCAACGATTTAAACCTAACTCTGTTATGGTACTGTCATTTGGGTCGCATAAACAAGAAGCGCCTATCAGCACTTCAGAAGTGCGGGCTTTCAGGTTCATTCGAATTCCATTCGATCGATAGGTGCAAGGTTTGTTTGATGGGAAAATGACTAAAGTGCCCTTTATCGATCGCGATGAAAGGGCGGGTGAATTATTGGGGCTGATACACTCGAATGTGTGTAGACCAATAAGTTCACTTGCCAGGAGGGGTTTTAGCTACTTTATCACATTTACTGATGATTACAGTAAATATGGTTATGTCTATTCGGTGAGACAGAAGTCTGAAGCTTTTGATAAATTCAAAGAGTTTAAGACTATAGTAGAAAACCAGCTCGACAAAGGTATTAAGGCACTTCGATTGGATCGAGGTGGAAAATACTTGACCACAGAGTTATTAGATCATCTAAAAGAGAATGGGATCCTTTTGGAATGGACTCCTCCTAGGTCACTGTAGTTGAAAGGTGTAGCCAAACGGAGAAATCAGACATTGTTAGACAATGGTCTGTTCCATGATTAGTTGGACTGATCTCCCAATCTCTTTTAGGGGTTTTGCTCTAGAGACGACCGCATTCATAGTGAATCGGGCTTCGACGAATGGTGTGGAAGGGACACCATTTTAAAAATGGTACGGGATGATGCCCGCTTTGTCCTTCCTAAAGATTTGTGGTTGCGAGGCTTATGTGAAACATTTGGTTTCGACTAAGCTCGAACCAAGATCTGAGATATGCACCTTCGTGTGGTATCCCAAAGCAACAAGGGGATACTATTTCTACAATCCCAGTGAGAACATGGTGTTCGTCGCTTGGGGTGGGGTCTTTATGGAAAAGAAGTTTTGTTTCCAAAGACGTCATTGGGAGGACTGTGCATCTCGAAGAAATTCAGGATGGTACAGATCTGTCTAAACCAATTGGCAACCCAGTAGAAAGGAGCCAGAGATTGTCGTAGAGTAAGAACCAATTCCTGTTACAATTCCGGAAGGTCCAAGGCGATTTGAAAGGATCAATCTTCCACCTCCAAGATATGGTATCCGGAGGTGACAATGAAGTCATGGTGGATCACGATGATCCAGCCACCTTTCAGGAAGTCGTGGATGGGCCCAACTCCGAGTTATGGCTGGGAGCCATGAGGGAGGAAATGCAATCCATGTCGGACAACCGAGTCTGGGAACCGGTTGATCCCATCAATGGTGTGAGGACCATAGGATGCAAATGGATCTTCAAGGTGAAGATGGACATGGACGGCAACCCTCTGACCTACAAAGCTCAACTGGTGGCGAAAGGTTATAGGCAGATCCAATGGATTGACTATGAGGAAACCTTCTCCTTAGTGGCTATGGTCAAAATCGATCCAAATTCTTCTTGACATAACTGCGTATCATAATTACGAGATATGACAAGTGGATGTCAAAACCGCTTTCCTAAATGGAAATTTGACTGAGTACGTTTGTATGTCTCGGCCCAAAGGTTTTGACGATCCGAAGAATAAAGGAAAGATTTATAAGTTGTTGAAATCCATTTATGGATTGAAACGAACTTCTCGGAGTTGGATCCTTCGTTTTGATGAAGCTGTAATTGGATTTGGCTTAATCAAGAACGAGGATGAATCTTGCGTTTATAAGAAGGCTAGTGGGAGCAATATTACCTTTCTGGTTCTCATTGAAAACGACATCCCAACCTTGCACGAGACTAAAGCTTAGTTGAGGAAGTGTTTTTCAATAAAGGACTTAGGCGATGCTTCTCATATCTTAAGGATTAAGATATGTAGAGATCGCACCAAGAGGGTCTTGGATTTAAGTCAGGGAACCTATGTGAACAAGGCATTGAGTAGGTTCTTAATGCTCGATTCAAAGAAAGGACTCTTACCCAGTAGTCATGGCATTCATCTCAGCAAGACTCAGTGTCCTAAGACACCTGATGAGCTGAAAAGGATGATGAGAATCCTATGCGCCTGGGGGCAGGATCGATCATATATGCCATGACATGTATGAGACCAGACGTCTCGTAAGCCTTATGTTGTACCAGTAGACATCATTCTAACCCGGGGGGAAAGATGATGTTGAACTAGTCGTCGAAGGATGAGTAGACGCTAGTTTTCCAAGACAAATCCAGATGACTTTAGAAGTCAATCAGGATATGTGTTTACGCTGAATGGCAGAGCTTTAGCTGGGAAAGCGTAAAGCAAGATACCATTGCCGAATCTACGACAGAGGCCAAGTACATGGATGCTGCAGAGGCAGCTAAGGAGGCTATGTGGATTTGGAAATTCATGGCAGGGCTGGGTGTAATTAAAAACCCATCCAGTCCGGTGAATCCATTTTGCGACAACACAAGGGCCATTGCGCAAGCTAAAAGCCTAGATCGCATAACAAATCCAAACATGTACTGCGGCGTATCCACCTCATCAGATAAATACTGAACTGAGGTGAAGTGAAGATAACCGATATTGCAACAGATGATAACATAGCCAACCCTTTGACTAAGGCAGTGTCACTGCCTGAACATGTTAGACATGTAAAGTCGATGGGGACATATTGGAGTTTAGATTGGAACTAGGGCAAGTGGGAGATTGTTAGTCTTAGTGCCCGTAGTTCAATCCTAAATGTCCAAATGTATATATCATCGTTAGCAATAAAATTAAAACGGCTTTATATTACTTATGTGTTGGAGTAATATATCGATGTGTGCTCTGATCTATGCCCACCATGCGAATAGAACCATAGATCGAGATAGATCACACTCGATGGGTCCCTAGTCAACAAAGCTTCACTAGAAGCGACTAGTATGAAAGATGGCTCTTTATGGCTTACGTTCTGTTAGTCATTGGAATGGGATTCCGGAGTCTGATCATAGATATCATGTGGGACATGATATTGGACGACCCGCCCTGAATATGTGCCATAGATTAAGTCATGAACATATTCAGTGTTGTAGCTTGTCATGTATCCTTAGACCAAGGAGTCTTTGTGATCGCTATGTAGTCAACAACTGAGTTTGACCTGAGCCTAACGTTGTCCGTAACAGGGCTTCCATAACGGCCAGGATTGGCTTGGGGACGGTCTACATGAGTGACACGAAAGACGGCTAAGGGATTTATCCCTCATACTAAGGTATGGGAAAGATATCGGTTCTCGGCCACTTGATCGAGAGTGACTGGAAGAATAGCATGGCCATGCACATGATACTGGGTATCATATCTTCAGTCATCTCACATATCAAGGAACGGTGATTGAGAATAATAAGGATGACGGCTCTATGCCTTATCTCAATCAGGATATCGGAGATAAAAGGATAATGACAGGGACGACGGAAAGGTTAGAATCGACAGGGTCGATTCGTTATGTAGTGTCAGGCAATACTAAAGTCTCGTTAGTTGCCACTTAAATAGGATCAAGTAAAATGGGATTTTACGTTGATCTATTGACATGCATAAACCTAAGGGTCACACCGGAGGATGAAACTCATTGACACATTTATGGAGAATGGCCAAAAGGGAGTTGTCTCGGGACATGACCAAAACTGGGTTTTGGGTCATGTGCCCGTAAGTGAATAGGACTTCACAGATCGAGACAAGGCTTGGAGTCTTGGGATTGATCGCGTCGGATAATGTTGGACATTTCCGGTATGGAAGGCATGGAGGCGATGAGCGAATCACGGGACCTCGTTGGAAATGGCCACGGGCCATGTTCCAAGAGGCCCATGAAAGGCCCATGCAACCAAGGCCCATGGAACTAATTAATCAAGTCTTGATTAATTAGTACTAAGTAAGCAAGACAAGGATTAAGGTGTTGGTGATTCACCACCTAACCCAATCTTGTCTTGCCATACTTTGTCCTATTTACACCTTACTTGACACCATACTTGTCCCATGCCTTTAGTTGGACAAGTATGAGTTTTGTTATGTTTAAGTCATCTTTTTTCAACATAACAAACACAAGACAAGAATAGGAAACACATTTTCTCTCCCTCTTCCATGGCCATTTCGGGTTTGGCTAGTTTCCACCTCCATGTTTGTGTTCTTGAGTCCTCAAAGAGAAGAACTACGTGGCTTTGATTCCCATGTGGATACGTAGGCGTCTTGGAGACTCAAGCCAATCATTCGTTAACCGGTGTTCTTGTTTTGGTAAGAACTAGTGCTGAATTTTTCTCTTGTTAATCCATTCTTTGTTAGTTGTTTCATGGTTTTAATTGTCTCTTGGTTTTCATTGATTTTCCGCTGCGAGTTGGTTCATCTCCAACCCTACCTCGAGACCCAACAAAGACCCCTCCCTAGGTAGGTCCATTAAGCCTCAAGTATCTAACATTCCTTCTAGCGGGGCTGCTTACCAGTCCTCGTCAGGTCTTCACGAGTTTTCCCTATAGAGTCTCTTATCTTTTGTAGCGTCGTAGATGGGACAGTCCATGAAGGGATAGCAGACCTAGCCCCTATGCTTGCCTCAATCCTCATCTCCCATAGCTGGATGTAAGGTAGAGTGTTTGTGGTTATGAATGATCCCCTTCCTTAAGATGATGAGGCAGTAGGTAGAGTGTTCAAGGTCACTGGTGCGAATCTTGGAGGGCTTAGTAGTCCTATTGCAACCGTCCCCCAATTTGTGGCATAAGACTTCTCGAGCTTGTCCAACTTGAATTCCAGTAGGTAATCGTCAAACCTAGGTATCCCTAGCGTCTCCAGGTCACAATCCCGGACCACATGACCGATCTGGCCACAATTATAGCAGAAGGTGGGGAGCCGATCATAGGTCAAGGTGACCCTTATCAATTCCGGGAACTCCCATAACCCCATCACCATGGTTCGGCACAAGGGACGGTGGAGTTCCACCAAGAAACGAACTTTGACAGTCCCTCCCCAACACAATCCCCACTAGTCACATGGGACATCCATGCACTCTCTTAGCGTGACTCCAATGAAGTCTTAGTAGCCTTCGTACGGATCGATAACGGAAGACTCCTTTCATGCACCCATAGTTGGATATGATCAAACTTGGGGAGGTACCTAGCCATCAGGTCTATTATCTCTATTAGCATCAACGAATATATACTGAAGCACCAAGGCTCATTGCTGCGAACCCAAGCCCTAGCCTCTTGAGAATCAAAGTAGAACCTGTAGATCTTAGGTTCTAGATCCTTAACCACCAAACCTGACGTCATGCTCGCATAATGATCTTAAGCATGAAGTCTTTTCGGGGCGGTTTTGGTGTTAAAATATGACCCACCATACCAAATCCGTCGGAGTATATGACACCACGACCTCCATCTCGTCCTCATCAGTGATGGAGTAAGGCGACATACCATTTTGAAGATTCACCATTTATAAAGGCAGGTCCTGTGGAGGCAGCGAGGCAAAGGATCCATCAAATGTCGACGTATCTGAGACCAAGGAATCAACATATTCCTTGGCCGGTAGTGATGTAGAGACAAGCGGTGGTGAGTAGAATAAAAAACTAGCCATTTGTCCTCTTTTGGGTTTGACTGGGACAATTTCCGACAATGTATGGCTTGGAGAGAAGACCACCAAGGCCGAGCCCTCCATAGACGAGTGGCCCGTCAAGGGTAGCGGTAATGGCGACACTGAAGATGGTAGCGAAAGAGGAGGAGTTTTAGGGTTCTTCTTCTTCCTATCATTCACCGGACAAATGAAAATAGAAGAGGGTCGTGTAGGCATTACTAATACAGCCGCGGAGACAACCATCATAGAAGGAAGGAGAGGACTCGATGTTCACCATTGGAGGAGAAATCAACAGCACAAAAATCGATGTTATATGGGTCAACATCGGTAGGTGGAGGCTATGGTTGCTAGAGCTAGACAATTCTAGAGAGGTAGGGTACGCGAGAGCGTGTAGTTTTGTCTTGTCAAACTTTTTATCATATAGATCATAGACGTTTAATTCTAATATATAATTGCATACACGAATATAAAAAAATATAATATTAAATACGCTCTCGCAGTAGAAGCAAGCACACGTAAATCTTAGACATTGGAACGAAAATCCTCTAAGAGTGCAATCATTAGTCCTTTGAACTTGATAAACAAATAACCATAAAACTACACCAAAAAGTAACTTATCATAACACAATTTCAGTTTGGTCGGTAATGAAACTTTCCGGACCGACCAAATAAATTTTGATCAGTAATTAACTTTCATTGCCGACCAAAAATAATTTGGTTGGTATTGAAACTTTCATTACTGACTGAAAATATATTTGATCGGCAATGTAAGTTTCATTAACGACAAACTAAATCTACTCGGTAATGAAGCTTTCAAAATACACCAAATTTCCATTTGGTCAGTACCGACCAAAGTTTTAAAAAAAATCAGGTAAGTTGTACCGGGTTCATTAGAGAAACAACACACCCTCGATGCATTAAAACTACCCCCAAAACCATCTTCCTTCTTCTTCTTCTTCTTCTTCTTCTTCTTCTTCTTCTTCTTCTTCTTCTTCTTCTTCTCCTCCTCCTCCCACCTCTGATTTCTACATGTTTTTTCTCCTCCAAATCATTATATCTTTAAAAAAATTCATTTCTCTATCAAAAAGTTTCGATTTAATCTTTGGTTTTGTACTTCTTGATGTTAGAATATATTTAATTGGGTTATTAAATATAATTATTATCTTCCCTATTATGTGGTCAATTAGAAACTCATCCCTTCTAGGAAAGGTGCTATTCTAATTAATGGTAACTACCAATTGATTGGTAAAGAAGTCTTTCCTTATTCAATCTCTACTTTGATAGACGATAGAGATTTAAATCCTAATGAAACCCTAATAAGAAATCTTGGTCCTCTCTCCACCTATAAATACATGCAACTTATTCCATCATAAGTACTACACAATGCACAAACACCTAAAGGAGTGTATAGGAAGGGAAGAGAAACCGAAGTTCATAAAGAGAACTACGTGTAGCTCTCGGCTCGCCACGATCGCTCTGTCTCAGGTCCGTCCCCGCCGAACTTGTCTCCTGCTCGTTCAGTTTGGTGCCGCCATCTGAGGTTAGTCGATTTCTGGAAGCAGAGTCTGTAGGGTTGCCTTCGGGTGAAGAATCTTCGTCGGGTTCAGATCTTGGCTGTGGGTGATTGTCGACGTTGTTCCGGTACCATTCCGACCTATTTCGCCGTAGTTTTAGGTGGGTCTGAGCCCAACGCCGATTCTCTGGTCGGGTCTGAAAGCAGAGTTTTGGGGTAAAATAATAATGACTGCAAAATTTCTCTCCCAGAGTTGGAAGCCAATTTCCTTTTCAGAATTTTGTTCGGTGTTATTGTCTAGCTATGATTCTTATGTTCAAATCATAGCTCGTTCTGTGGGGGAGGAGGGGTCTGCTCTGTCTTCTACCAAGGCCTATGATGTTTTGTTTCCGGCAAAGGCAAAAGTCAAGACGGTTCCGGCAAAGAAGGTTGCGGCCAAGAAAGCTCGGCCTAAAACGATCCCGGTCAAGGATCAGGCTGTATCTTTGGAGGATGGTTCTGCAGAGCTTTTCTCAGAGAAGTCAAGACATGGGATTGACGCTGAGGGTGAGTTGCTCAATTCACAGCCGAAACTACATGTGGGACTTGAGGTTCAGAAAGTGTTGCACGTGGGAGATACTGTTGTTAATCCTTCTATGTCGGTGGTTGATGAGGATAAAGGAGGTAAGGTTTTTATCTACAACCTTCCTTATGATACCTCACCGGATTGGGTACGGAACTCGTTGGGAATTTTTGGTGATGTGCTGTCAGTTCAGGTTCTAAAGAAACCGAATCGGAAAGGTCGATATTTCGGATTCGTAGAGTTTAAATTCAAAGAGTCGACCTTATAAGCGATAGAGGTGCTCAATGGTTTCAAACTGAACAATTATAGTCTATTGGTAGCAATGGCTAGGCCGGAATCGGGACAGCATGTACGTGCCCCTGTTCTCTTACCAGCAAAACAGGGCAACAATGGTTGCATTTCTGGCGCGGTCTAGGCGGAACTTCTCCGAAAAGCTTCGCCGGACGGAGGTGTTCCTGAGCCTGCGTGCGCAGCTTTTGCAAGACAGAAGCAGGGTGAGAGATCTTCGGGATTACTGAATCCTCAGGAAATCAATTCAATTATGCATGTATCTTCAGAATCCCCTGTTACGGAACTTCTTGTTTCTACGCCCGCAATCACCGCCCACGTGATCCCTGCTGGTTTGAATCGATTTCCTGTTTTGGAGGAGACGCGAGTGCGGAAGGACTCTGAAACGCATAGGGAAGAAGGCAGGGTGCGTGGGCCGATTTCGTTTAAGGTTGGCCCGTCTGGGCTTGATCGTGGGCCAGGGAATTTGGTGGTGAGAGAGCCAGGCCAGGCTGCTTCGGGCTTGGACAGTGGAGATGTGCCAGGCTTGGCCCGAGTTGTGGCTGTTGTTGGATCAGCTCAGACGGCCCAGGAAGATGGGTTGGATCAGGCTTCTCTAGCAAGCAAGGATCCATATATTGATCTGGGCCCAGGTGCCCAAAAGTCAGCCAACGATCCGAGCTTGTTTGACGTTTTTAAACGCATTGGTACTGATTTGGGTCCAACAGTCGATGTGGGCTCGGTTTTAGACACACAGGTTTCTCAGCCTCGGGATGGAGAACCAATTACGGAATTCGGATTTCAAGTTAGTCCGTGGAAAGACATTCTTTTGCGTAAGGAAAGTATTCCCGTAGAGGTTCCAAAGAAACGTGGTCGTCCAAAAAAAGGACAGCCAAAAAAGACAGTTCCTCCAACTGTTTTTTACTAGACAAGAGCCAAAACATCGGCTGATAAATGGAGTCCTGCGGGATGCTTCCCTATTGATATTGCTAAACAAAGTAAAGAAGGTTCGTGGAGCTTTAGCAAGCGATTTGTGAAAAATACTGTTGCCAACTCTCCAGGTTTTGAATTCCCACAGCAGGCTGAGGTTGAGGTGGACGTCGAGGATAGCGAGTTTGAGGTTATTCTGGAAGTGACTCCAGGAAAATTAACTCTTGTTTCAGTTTCTAACCGATTTCTTTGCTTGAATCCGGATAGGAAGTAGGCAAGGAGGGCAGTGCTTTGTTTAGTTAGCTCCTTGTTCTGTATTTGTTCCCAGTTTGCTTTATGCTTGTATCGGTTTGGGGAAAAGGTCCTTTTAAGGATCGTTTTTCTTGCATCGTTTTACTTTCTTGTAGAACGTTTGTCTAATACAATCTCTTCGCTTATAAAAAAAAAACAAGTACTGGTACCTTACATACACAATTGCTGGTACTTTATATACACAAGTGCTAGTAGCAACATCAAAGTTGTGGTACTAGGTACCAGCACTTGGCACACGCTAAAAAAGACACGAGTCAGCATTTAGAAGGTACTATTGGATTATAGGACGTGTTACGTTAACATAATGGAAAACAAACATTTCCTAAACTTTTATCAGTTATAATCCAAATAACCTTTTTTTTATAAGCGATGGATTTTGTTGATGCTTTGAATTTCAACAAGAAATACAAATAGGGGAGACTCTACCCAAAAAGGGGATCATCCTTGATACCTTCAAAAAAGAAAACAAAAAACGAGACTCACGAACGAGGAACCTCACTGATTCAACACCCCAAAAACCAACAAGACACAAACCAACAAACAATAAACCAAAAAAGACACTGGCACAACACCACAAAACCCCATCCCACAAAAGAAACAAAACCATAGGAAAACCGACTAAGAAGACGGATCCCGGTCTAAGGGAAAGAACTCCTCCTCTCCACAAACATCTTCAAAATCCAGATCATCGTCACTACAAACATCAAGTTTTCTAGATATCGTCATTATTGAATTGTTCAAGAATTTCATTGCCCTTGAGCAAAGCAATCTAACCCGCACTCTTTACATAATCCCAAGCTCTTTTCGGGTATCCCTTTCCTTGTTTAGAGAATTGGATTTGGCTCGTTGGTGTAGAACATAAGCTGGAGTTTTTTTTGCTCCTCGTCCTCTTTGACCCCTAAATAAACCCTTAGACTTATGAGGCCGAGACATGTCATTCTCCACAGAGCTGATTGAATCGGGTACAAACAAGTCAGTGCTCGCTCCCGATCACCAAAGGTCTGAGCCAGAACAGAGGGATTTGAAAACCTTGACACCTCAGGAAGTATTGTGTGACTCCATACTTACTGCCAAGTTTTCAGTAAGCAAAGGAGTTGTAGCAACCTCCATGACTGCCGAACCCAATTACACCAATTATCTACCCAGAGGTCCTTCATAGGATGGATGTGGAACAAAGGATAAAGAAGCTCCAACACTTGAGGTTGAGCTTCCTTAAAAGGAATAAAAGGCTATTCCTCCTTCGCAGATCGCACCTCATTCCCCGGTAAAACAAGATTGAACACAGCGACGTCTGTTTCTAAAACTTCCCAAATGTGAACTGGAAAAAAGTCAGATCCCAGAGAAAGACTCAAATCATCAATAACAAAGATATGTGTTCCATGAACTTGAACAAAATCCCTTATGCAGTTTCCAACGTCAAAATCATGATGAACCAGTAAGACTCTCCCGAACATAAACCCCAAAGCTCTGAGATTGGCCTCAGACCAACCATGAAACAGGCAACGAACTTCCTCTCATAGTAGCCATCGCACATCTGGTCCTCCGCCTTCGCCCATGCGTCTGTCGCTGTCCTCCACCTCTTTTGTTAACCGTCATTGCCTCAATTTCCGAGCAAGGTGAGTTCTCCAACAACCGATTAATGTTATTTTTTTTAAGGATTTCATTTTTTGATTTAGGGTTTGATTTTAGAGAGAAATCATATTTAGGGTTCAAAAATTATCCAATTGTTCTTGTTTAGTCTAATTGAGCTTATTCAACACCTGATTATGTGGAATTTGTTTTCTTACCTTTCAAAATGCAATTTTCATGTTGTTTTATTATGAAGTTCAAGAAATGTAATGACATTGTGATGCTGATTACCGATAAAACAAATGGTTATAAGCGTCATGTGTGATTTTGGTTCAGCTTCTTAACGCTTTGCTTACTAATTTTTATTTCAAGTTTCTCTTGTGCTTGATTTTCATATAATTGATTATGGAAAGTAAAATTAGATTTTATGATTTGTTTTTTATATTTATATGATCATGATTTCATATATTTTAAATATTTTTGAGATTTATTTGTGTAGCTTGATATTGTAATTTAGTGTACTTTTGGTCCAATCTTTTGGTTTCAAGCTTTTTAATGTAGGACCCAGAAAGTTGACGTAGTGTCCTTCCTTACGTTACACCTTTAAGGATGGGGTAATATGATAGAACAAGACTACCCCACCTAGTCTCAAGATGGATTCACTACGGTCGTCAATGGTCGGACTCATTGAGGGCGTTCTTCTCTACTTCTTCTTTCGTGGTGTTTGTCACGTTTAGTCAGAAGCCCCCACACATCTGCTCTAGAGAGAAGGTAGCCAAGAAAACATTACCCTTGTAGCACTCTTAGAGAAGGGTAAGAAGAAGAGAGGGTCAACAAGGTATTGTCACGACCTCGCGGTCTAAGAAGCTTGTAAATGCCAAAGGGAAGATAAATATGAAATGAGATGAGGATAAGGGGCTTCTCATATGTAAGAATGGGCAACATATGCTCGTGATGGACATCGGGTCCATAGTTCGCGGTTGGCTCCCAATGGCCACCAAGTTCAATGACCTCGACACAACAGGGAGGCTGGCGCTTTTGAGCCAACTGACCATAAAATACTATAGAATTTTGTCTTACTTTATTTTATTAGAATCTCTTTAAATTTCTAATGTCCAAGTTACCTATTTTTTCAATGCTTGTATGATTTTGCCGAAGACAAAGCCCCATTATCGATTTATATAAAGAGGGTCATCAAGAATCGATACAAAGACTGGAAAACGAATGCAATAATTGGTGGGCCAAATATACGACATAGAAGTTGAAGAAAGTAAGAAACCCTTACGATAACATCCATGATGAGTTATTGATCTGCCCCAAGGAATAGTAGTGGATTCTTTGTCATTGAATAACACAAACAGATGAGACCCCATTAGTGCTAGAAAGACATACCTAGATAATTTGGTCGACCTACTCTCTAGTTGGGTGGTCGGATAACTTGGAAGGCATATGATAGTGGATGCAAAGTACGACTCTTGGTAGGAGAGATGATAAACCCTGTGGTTAATGACTAATAAATCTAAGATCTAGTCATGGCTCCGTCAGTAGAAGAAACCGACACACCATTGAGAAATTGTGAATGGTTTGCTAGCTCCTTAGAGTAGTCATTGTGGGATTACGATTTGCAAAAGGGACTGGTAATCCAGACCACCGATGCATAGCCTAAAAGCTTCGTAGGTCATTTCTCGGGGATTGAATCATAGTTCCTTCAAGATGGGGTTGGAACTCCTTTTTCTTATACCACGTGGTGGGAACTATCAGAGTTTTAGCATTCCAAAACTTTTAGAAAGAAAGAAAAGTTTTTTTTTATTATCGGGTAGTGATCAGAACCCCTACTAAGGAAGGCATGCATAACACATCGCATGACCAACCCCAAAGTTTTAAACTTTCTTTACTTACTCTTGATTGTGGTAATCTTGGATTATTGATGTTTCATAATCTTGGGCAATTGGATTTTCAAGAAAGGTTCAGAGAGTAGATTTTGTCTGAACTGAGTTTGGGGATTTGTAAGTCCGCCTTTTACTTGGGTTTATCTGTGGAATACCATCAACAATGGTAAAGGTTCTCATGACATTATCCAAGGTGGTTCATGTGACTTGTCACATGAACTTGATAACGAGAACTGATGATCCTAGTAGGATATCATATCACATAACAATAAGTCATTTAAACAAAGCACAAAACCATGAGCATATGACATTACCTTATTCATATTGTATACTTATATCGTACATACCATTATCTCTTGTCTCTACCTACACCAACTGTTAACACATATGTCTCTCTACTCCTCCTTGATCCCCCTCAAGGGCGTTCTTAGGATTTGAGAAACTCATCAACCTTACTTACGAAAGCCAAGCATACGAACTACTTTGTACACACACACACACATAAGGGAACTTTTGGGTAAAAATGAGCTTATGGTGCAAAATACAAACCAATCTGGGCTATTGATTTAGGGGATCAGACGACCATCGGAATTCAGGGGGGATGGTTGATTATGAAATTAATTATAAAGATATGCATTAATGATTATGTCATTAATGATTTTTGTTTAAATTTGGGCCTTTGATTCCATGATCTAAGGACTTAGACTGATAGTTTGTATTTCGTACAAAAGATACAAGTTTGTACTTGAATATATATATATATATATATATATATATATATATATATATATATATATATATATATATATATATATATATATATATATATATATATATATATTTGTAAATATGAAAAGATAACTAGATTAGAGTAACAACTTTAATCTAGGTGAGACCTTGAAATTGATTTACCGGTACTTCCATGTGGGATCGACTGGTATTTTACCGTAAAACTATATTGAGTTATATATTGTCATGCACACGCATATGTATTGATGCTTTTGTTAACATGACCACTATTGGTAAGGTATAAACTTGCTTGACAAAACGAGTCATTGGGATCGAGCTTATGGAATAATAAAGAGATCATATTAAGGGTTTGACCGTGTGATCACTCTCTCGGTATGACCCGACATTGATGGAATCACCATGATGACTCGCCACCTATGCACGAACCTATGACGGGAGGTGAGACAATGACTACACCTTGAGCCCTGAACCGTCAAGATGACATCATTGCTAGAGACATCAAATCAATTGATTTTTCTTGGTGATTGGTATGTCATCTAACGTGCATAAGACAACTTCGTCTTTGTTAGGTGCACTAAAAAGTTAATTAGTACAATACTTGTCAGAGTAGGAAGACGTGGATTCTCCTTCTTTCCAAGTTTTAACTTGGTGGATAACAAAGTGGAAAAAACCCTAGCAGAAGCTCTACGCAGCCTCCTCCCCCTTCCCCTATTTCACCATTGAAGCTCTTTGCTTTCAAGCTCTCCGATACCTTTGATTGGGTCAACCATAACCCCTCGGGGTACACTTCACCGTTGATGATCCTTCCAGATCGGTGTTGGTTCTGTTACTGCGTCATTCTGGCTCATCATCCGTGTTCAGCCTCCTCTCCCAATTCGACCATGCAGCCATCTGCTCCCGTCGCTTCCCCGTTCACAGCCCAGCGCCGCCGTCCCTGGTCTACGCTCGGTCGTCTACAATAGGCGTCGCCCGGCCGGTGGGGCTGCGTCGTGAACCTGCCCTCGAGCAGCAACTTGCCCTGCAACTGCCCCACCAGCGACTCGCCCAACTGCCCCCGTCGGATTTTCTGCCCGGCGTCACTACCCCGACACCATCGGTCGATAGCCCCATTCCCGAGATCCGGCGTCTCGCCGGCAGCGTAACCCATTTGAAGGTTAAACCGGGTTCGGTGATGGACGGAGCCCTCGTCCCGGCGCCCCCGTACCGGTCCTTTGCTGCCGCCGCTGGAGGTCAGCCTGACCAGGTGCACCACCCCTGGACGTCGCCGCTGGTGTCCTATCCCAGGTACCACCCCCCGACCATGCCTGCCTCATCCCCGACGGGCCGCTCAACGCTCGTTGGCAGACTTGGTTTTCAACAGACAGAGGTCTCTCAGCCTCCTTTGGAAGAATGAGAAGACCCGGCGGGGGTGGGAGGGTCCGTCGACGGACTATACCCACAGACCCGGGACTACCAGTGTTGGGAAGTCTCGGGAAATCCACATTCAAGGCACTACGTTCAGCTTTTAGGTCTGCTTTGCACTTCTTTCTAGGTCAAATAAGTCTTTGGTTAGGTTGGTTTATGACTTTATTTTTCGTTATGTCTCGCTGTTCTGAGACGTTGGTAAGGAGATGTCCTGAGTTTTAGGCTACGATATCAAGTAGTCTATTGTTATAGGTCCATGAGCGCTGAGCTTGCTATGGTCGGTCCGGACATATATCTGGAACCCTGGGCGGTTACGCCCTACCTTGTTTGGTTACATTTTGGCATTAATGCAATTCTCCGATAACCCGTTTCAAAAAAAAACTTGGTGGACAACAAATAGCCATATATACTCCATTACATCGAAAATGGATAAAGATATTCTAATCATTCCAGTCTCAACAACACCAAGTGGATCCTCTTTTAGTTGTAGAAGTAGGATAATCGTTCATTTCAAGAATACCTTGAGCACACATATTGTGCAAGCTCTAGTTTGTACTCATGATTTATTCAAAAATCCACCACCACTCTTTTTTACAACTAAATTGAAGTTAGAAATGGATTCCCTTAGAGGATGGTATGAATCATTTTTAGCATTTTTTATTTAGGTTTAATTTTTATTAAATGTGATTTAGCAACTGTTAACTAATATAATTTGCAGACCTTAATGAAACATGAAGTCCACTTGGCACCCCTATGATGCTTTGAATTTCAGCATATGTTTTGAATTTCAGTATGATCAAATGCTTGAATTAAATTGTTTTTAAATTTAGTTGGTTGGAGTGTACTCGTTATTGTACCGACTTAAACTTATTCGCTCATAGAGGAGAAATCTAATAGAAACCCTCCTTATCCTAAAAACTGTGTGAACCAATCCTAACCATACACCATTTAGATCCAACATTCACCATAATGCCACATCATCATCCCAATTCTACCAAAACTCACGTCCATTTCTTCCTTTCTCACACAAGCAAGGGCATAATTGTAAAAGAATGGTGCCATGTGGACAAGTGTCCATTTTTTTCTTAACCAATTCACTAATTTAATATTTTCCGATTCGTTTGAACTCCGATTAGCTTCAAACTTGCGCCAATATTTTTCTTTTTCCAAGGGCTTCAAATCAAGATCAGTCATGAATATATTTTGAAGCACGAAAATAAAAAAGTTATACTGGGGTGATAAAAACAATGTTAAGTGTTGATAAATCTTCACTAATAAATTTTTTATATCGAGGTATCAAACTAGTGCTAAATAGTGTTTAATGTTGATAAAACTAGTGCTTAGTGTTCATAAAAAAACATGTGATGATGTAATAAAAATCATGTTCGATTTTGGAAAATGAGGTGATAAAACTAGTGTTCAGTGTTGATAAACCAAGCGTATAGTGTTGATAAACCCAGTGTATAATGTTGATAAACCCAGTGTATAGTGTTGATAAAAATTACACAGACTTAACTTTTTTTAAAAATCAGCCCCAAAATAAGGGGGATAACCTAGAGTTTAGTATTGATAAAAAAAACATGTGATGAGATGATAAAAACACATGTAATTTAATGATAAACATAGTGTTTAGTGTTGATAAAACTAGTGCTTAGCGTTCATAAAAAAACATGTGATGATGTGAAAAAAATCATGTTCGATTTTGGAAAATGAGGTGATAAATCCAGTGTATAGTGTTGATAAATACAGTGTATAGTGTTGATAAAAATTACCCAGACTTAACTTTTTCTAAAATCAGCCCCGAAATAAGGGTGATAACCTAGAGTTTAGTGTTGATAAAAAAAGCATGTGATGGGACGATAAAAACACATGTAATTGAATGATAAACATAGTGTTTAGTGTTGATAAAACTAGTGCTTAGTGTTCATAAAAAAACATGTGATGATGTAATAAAAATCATGTTCGATTCTGGAAAATGAGGTGATAAATCCAGTGTATAGTGTTGATAAACCAAGTGTATAGTGTTGATAAACCCAGTGTATAGTGTTGATAAAAATTACCCAGACTTAACTTTTTTTTAAAAAATCAACCCCGAAAATAATTTTTTTTTCGTGCTTCAAAATATATTCATGACTGATCTTGATAGAAAGCCCTTGAAAAAACAAACCTAATGGCGCAAGTTTGAAGCCAATCGGAGTTCAAACGAAGCGGGAAAAATTAAATTAGTGAATTGGTAAAAAAAAAAATAATATGATGATTTTACTAAAAAGCCCTTACCCCTTACTAAAAAGTGCTGTTTTTTTGCAGTCAACAAGTCAACAAATCAATTGCATCTCATCCATCCATTCTTAAAATGAATGGTTTGGATTGGTTCACACAGTTTTTACGTTAAGGAGTAGTTTCTATTTGATTTTTCCTCTTCGCTCATATGTACTTTTGTTTTGAGGAATTGAGAGATTTTTAAGGTGACGAACCAAGATTGTAATAATAATATAATTTTGTTTAGATATCTCCATTTCTTGTATTGCTTATGACGAACACAAGATGAACGGACAATTATGTGTAACTTATAATTTTGATGTATTAGTCCTCTTGAGCATAGTTTTTTCATCATTAAAGAGGGATAAAATAAGAGCTTTTTAGCTACATTTGATCTCCTTAATGAGTTTTCTTGAATTTTTTTTTTTTATCATTTATAAGCATTATGTTTGATTCTTATTGTGTTTGTTTGAAATTTTGGACTATGAATTATTTGGGTTGGCTCATATGTTTGGGTTTATTTACAAGACCCAATAGTTTAATAGTCGGTGGTTAAAATCATTATCCAATCGACCTGTATAACACAAAAACTCTGGTGTCGGGATTGGTTCCGAAACCCGACACACCAATAGTACGGAATTGGATTTTTAAGGGGGTAATTGGTTGGTTAACCTAACATGCCCATTCTTTCTTTTTTCGAAAGTATATTTTTTTCAAGGGATAATTGTCCAAAACTATCCTAAAGTTTCATCCACAAACGAGTTGATGCACAAAGTTTCGTCCACGTTGTGTGGTTACCCTGAAGTTTTGTCCACGACTTTTTTACTTTTGACGTAATAGGGATGTTCAGAATGATGGTCTGGGGCCTCTGGGCAGTGCTTCCAGATTGAATAGAAGCGTGAACAAAACTTCAATGCACCCACAAAAGCGTGACAAAACTTCAATGCACCTACAAAAGCGTGGACAAAACTTCAGGGTACCCACCAGCGTGGACAAAACTTTGTGCATCAACTTGTTTGTAGATGAAACTTTTAAGGTAGTTTTGAACCATTATCTTTTTTTCAAATATTTCTTTGAATATCCATGTGGAGTTGGAGGATGGAATAAGAAAGATAAATGCCATTATTTGGCACAACATGCACTCACTCGTCTTCGTGCTCTCTCCTCTGGTCTTGACATGATTCTCTCTCTACTTATATAATGCTTGCTCCTCTATCCTTGTTCTGAGAACATCTCTCTCATTGCCAGGTTAGCTCGGAGATTTGGAGTATTGCTCCGTTTCCTCCGCTCCCCTCTCCAATTTCTTTCACTACCAACTGTTTTACTCTCGATTGTGTGCGAAAATCTTCGTTCTCTATTATGATGTTGCTACCAATTTATGTTTTCCACAGTGCCAAACAGTATCGTGATTTTGTGGCATTTTTGTTTCGCTAATGGTAGTTTTGTTCCTCTCAGCGGAAAAAAAATGTGGAAGCTGAAGATCGCCGAGGGAGGGAGTCCATGGCTAAGGACGACGAACAATCACGTCGGAAGGCAGGTCTGGGAGTTCGATCCCAAGCTCGGATCAACCGAGGAGATTGCGGAGATCGAGAAGGCTCGCGAGGAGTTCCGCAGCTGCCGCTTCGAGAAGAAGCACAGTTCAGATCTGCTTATGCGCTTTCAGGTTTGTGTTTTGTGTTGAGTTCTAATTGATGTGAGCACGTCGGTTTTGATTTACTTTGTGGAGTGGACAATTAGAAGTTGCTATTGGTGGCCTACAAAAGGGGGACTTGCAGTGGCATCTATCTGTCACTGCTGACCTTTTGTGGGCCAGGGATTGTTGTGATTATTCCTAGAACTTGCTTGACCTTTCAAGAGAATCAAAACTGATTTTGAGCTGAAATTTGAAGTTTATATTGTAATGATAACCTTTGATTTACACATGATGCATTGCCTAAGTATTAGATACTTACAAGCAACTTATCTTACCATCAAAGCGGACCCTCAGTTGTTTTTTAAAATATATTTGGCAAGAGCTTAGCTTTGATTTCAGTTCGAGTTCAATTGCTTGTTGGCTACAAGTACTAGTATTAATAAATAATATTTATTAGCCTGATAGATGAATTAGATACAACAAGACGTTTTGTAGTTTGAAGTGAATCAACGATCTCCTATTTGGTTTGAGAATCTCCTGTTTGGTGATAACTGTAAGACTAGGAAATATAGAGAATATATTGATGATAACTTGATACAAAGAACGAGGACAACTCTCTATTTATAGAGAGTAACACTAGCATCTTACTACCTCATTAATGGTAAACTCTTCACCTCCCACCCACTTAATTAATAGTAGACTCTTCACCTCCTAACTACCTAATTGATAATAGACTCTTCAACTACTCATCAATAATTCATATTCTAACAATAACATATAGAATTTTTCATGTTGATGGAAACCGAATTGAGCAAACATTGTTCATCTTCAGAAGGTTAAACTGTGCAGTTTAGGGGTTACTTTTTTACTTGCTGAAAGGGAAACAAAACAAAAAGTGAAAACAATTGCTTTCTGTTTGGTATTTTCTGGTCCATATTAAAACAATAGGAATTTCCTACCTTGTTGGTTGAACAAGTGTGCAGGTTCACTTGACTTCTTATCACAAATAGGACAGGAACTATATATTTTTTTTATTGAAGTTGACCCAATGGGGTTCTGCTTTGTTTAGTATTGTGGCTGAAATCAAACTAAAAGGAACCACAATTATTAAATTGTTCAATTGTTCTTGCTGTTTCACCCAATTTTCTCACGTTCTAAAACTTTGTTTTCTTTCCCTTTTCCCCACTTCTATAAACTACTCTAATGTTATCTGCTCTTATGTTCAGATTTCTTTTATTTGTACATAAGTTGAACAGTGTAAGTATTCTGCTTAATGTGGTCTAACATCTAGTAATAATTTCAACTCAGTTTTTTCTAGTCCATCTCTATAGTCTAATAGCCTCAATCTATAAAACTTATATGTGTGGCACAGCAGTATCTAATTTCAACCATTTGCAATGTTTCACACTGTGTAGTTTGCCAAAGAGAATCCAAAAGATAATGTACTACCCCAAGTCAAAGTAAAAGATACAGAAGATGTCTCTGAAGAGATGGTGACAACCACATTAAGAAGGGCTATAGATTTCCATTCAACTCTCCAGGCTCACGATGGGCATTGGCCAGGAGATTATGGAGGTCCCATGTTTCTTATGCCTGGCTTGGTGACTACTGATCTTGTAGCTTGTTCATTTTTGGTTGTGAAAGATATCTGGGGAGTATATGTAGAGTCATATGGCAACTGAAATGCCTTCGTTAACCATAATATTTTGTTTGCGTAATATATCAGGTGATTTGTTTGTCTATTACTGGAGCACTCAATGCAGTTCTAACAGAAGAGCATAAAAAGGAGATGTGTCGCTATCTGTACAATCATCAGGTAAGCATGGTTTTTGTTGTCTCTTACTATGACATCCAGTCAATCCTCTGGTCACTTCTCATTTTTGAGGATATATTCTGTTAAGAAATATTGTATTAGATGCTTGTACATGTCCAAAAGCTTTCTAAATGTAGATGTATGTAATTGCAGAATGAAGATGGAGGATGGGGTTTACACATTGAGGGACCAAGCACAATGTTTGGTTCTGTCTTGAGCTATGTTACCCTAAGATTGCTTGGAGAGGGGGCTAATGATGGGGAAGGGGCAATGGAGAAAGGGCGTGATTGGATTCTGAACCATGGTGGTGCTACTGCAATAACATCATGGGGAAAAATGTGGCTTTCAGTTAAGAACTCTACCCTATGCCTTTTGCTTAGGCATCAACTTCAGTGTTTCTTTGTAGGTCCTATATTTCATTAGTTTGATCCTTTTTCTCTTTCTTGTTGGCAATAGGTACTTGGGGCATATGAATGGTCTGGCAACAACCCCCTGCCCCCTGAAATATGGCTTCTTCCTTATGCTCTCCCAATTCATCCAGGTGCTTCCAATTCCTTGTCATCTAGTTTCATCTTCAAATTGTTAACTGAATCTGACTTATACCTTGTTGAAGTATAAGTCCCACATAGAAAGTGTGTGGACGAATTGAACACTTGATAAGCATATTAGTGCCTCCACCCATCAGTTCGAGCTTTTGGGTTGGATTGGGCTTTAACATGGTATCAGAGCCTGGTTCGGCCCACGGCCCATTTGTCACCTCCACCCTATGGTCTCCGGTCCATATGCAGATGTCCAGTCCTACACGTGAGGGGGAGTTTTGAAGTCTAAACCCACATCGGAAAAATATAAGGATAAAATGCTACTTATAAAAGCTAGGGCCACACCCAACTAACAAGGTTAACCTTTTAGTTGTGGAAGCCCGACCCGATATAAGTAGCCCGTTTTAAAAACAAAATTTACATACCTGTTCCCCTGATAGATAGTTAAGGGCGAAACAAACTGTATTAAGATAATTTTTTAAGTTATTTATATGATTGTTATACTAATCTTAGTCAGCCAGATTGTTATACTCTCGTAAAAGTTATCAAATGTTTGAACTAATCTTAGTCAGCCAGATAACTAACCGTAGAATAAAATGTGACATTGACAATAGGCTAGAAGGAGATTTAAATTGTATGCAGGTAATCATTTGACAATTGTATATTGCCAGATGTGCTTGTTGCACTAGCATTTCCCCACTTACACATGAGAAGAATATTTTTTGGGGCAGCCAATGCTGTTAAAGTTTATAAAACTAATCCTAAGCGCTAACCTTTGGCTTTGTAAGAGAAGCAAAGTAGGTTTTAGCTCTTTTTTTACCGTCACCCTAAGCACTAACCTTAGGCTTAGTAAGAGTAGCAAAGTAGGTTTTAGCTCTTTTTTGACCAGCAAGGATACTCAATAATATTAAGAGCACACTA
This sequence comes from Erodium maritimum, assembly GCA_963921825.1. Lineage (NCBI taxonomy): Eukaryota > Viridiplantae > Streptophyta > Magnoliopsida > Geraniales > Geraniaceae > Erodium > Erodium maritimum. The sequence continues at coordinate 38,878,418 of OY997596.1, forward strand.
GATTGTCAAGAAGGAAATTAAGGCAGAGGAACAAAATACTAAAAAACAAAGCAACAGAGCTGAAAACAACAGCTACAAAAGCCAAACTTCTAAGAAAATCTACACAACCCAGACTTGGAAACCAAACATAACTATGTACAATAAGAGCTGGGGGACTTTAGTAGTCAAGAAATAAAATTTTCTGACTTCCAATTATTGGTCAGTGAGACAATGTTGACAAATTTTGCTACTCTACAGGAAGGATGTGGTGTCACTGTCGAATGGTCTATTTGCCAATGTCTTATTTGTATGGCAAGAGGTTTGTTGGTCCTATCACACCAACAGTTTTATCTTTGAGAAAGGAGCTTTATAATGTTCCTTATCATGATATAAATTGGGATCATGGACGCAACGAATGTGCGAAGGTTAGTGCTACTGCTACCATCCTGTCATACTGAAACTAATTATTCACCTGCATATATATTCGTGCTTTTTGCATCACCTCATGGTCTGCCTTCCAAAAAAAAAATAGCAACGAAGGTCTGGATTTATACTTTATCCCGTGAAAGGGAGTGCATATTCAATTTCGTACATTTTTGATATTTTGTTTCAAGTGTAGCATTATTAATGACTTCTTTTTTAAACAAATTCTTTTACACGTGAGTTATTGTTACTTTTTCCATGATAAGTAGCAGAATAATATTATGAACTGATGTGTGATTAGGAACAGTAAAAAATTGCAATACAACAACTTAGTCAATTTCCCAATCAATTGGAGTGGACTCCATAAACCAAATGCAGATCACATTGAGTCATTCACAAGAATGCTTGTTCTCCATTGTCTGAAATCGATTACTAAGTCCTTAGTGATACCTGCATCTTCCAAATCCTCGTGGATAACTTTTGCTCACATTTTTTTGGTCATCTTTGTGATCTCTTAAATAATCTTAAATCTATACTCTCCAACCTTTGCATAGGTGTCACAATAGGCTTATGATGCTTGTTCACGTCTGTAGGCGCAACACCTACTTTGGTTTGAAAGACCTCGTTCCAGACTTTGTCCACCCTTGTGTACCCACGCATCTAACCAAGCATAAGCTTATTGGTTACTTTCATTTTGTCCCATACAGTAATGCTGGTCAACCTGTTCTAATAACAGTCTTCTATTTATTTTCCTTTCAAGTTTAGAAGAAAACTCTTATCACATAGGACCCTTGATGCGTTTCGTCATTTCAACCAACCTTCTTAAATCCTGTGCTTGACATCACCATCTAATTTTCCGTTCTTCTAAAGAAAGAACTTAAATACTTAAAATGATTGTTGCTCGGTACATATTGCCCATCAAGTGTTACTATGCCCAAATCACGAGTTTGACGTATAAACTTACCCTGTTTTCGGCCGACTTAAACGAAAACCCTTTGATTCCAAAGTTCTTTTCCATAGCTCCAACTTTGCAATCACTCTTGCCCTTGTCTTGTCGATCAACACCACATAATTCATGACACTCCCATTTGGACATCTCGGGTTAATTCATCCATCAACATAGCAGACAAGAAAGGGCTCTAAGACGGTCCCTGGTGTAATACATCATCTGCAAGTAATACATGACATCCGTTGTTGACCTCCCACATGAAACTACACTAATTCTCTGATATACTAATCATTTGTCTTAATCTACGTTCAAATACTCTTTCACACCACTTCATTGTGTGACACATCAACTTGCTCCCATGATAATTAGAACAATGTGGAACACATCACCCTTGTTCTTATAAAGTGGTACTTGTGTGCTTTCACCTCCATTTGTCCAGTATTCGCATTGCGATTTCAGACGAATGCCGAAGGTAATTAGGGACTCATTATTGAAATTGATAATAGGAATAATTGAAATAAGGGGAAATTATAGTTCAGAACAGTGAAAAATACATAATTTGCATTTCATATTGTCGGATTTATGTTTGTTAAATTCACAAGGTTCACCAAAAGGTTAGTTGTAACATCACTAGCTGCATTTAAATTTGTCTGAAATATAACCGTCAATCTTCTGCAAAATAACAATTTTATCTTTTATAATTGAAAAAATTAAAGGTTAATTGTCAAACAGTGCACTGAAGTTTTGTCCACAAATGAAAGCATGCATAAATTTTTGTCCACGCTTTATGGGTACACTGAAGTTTTATCCACCGACTTTTTTTAGAAAAAACGTAGCAGGGATGTTCAGAATGAATGGTCTGGGTAGTTCTTCGCGGATTCAATAGATTTGTGGGCAATACATAATGCATTCTAAAGTTGTGTGTGCAATTCATAATGCATCCTATAGTTGTGTGGGCAATTCATAATGCATTCTATAGTTGTGTGGGCAATACGTTTTTCTAAAAAAGTCGGTGGACAAAACATCAGTGCACCCACAAAGCGTGGACAAAAGTTAAAGCATGCTTTCGTTGGTGGGCAAAACTTCAGCGCACTTTTTGACAATTAACCCAAAATTAAAATATGACTTTATTTTATTTTATTTTTTTGAAGGGATTAATCTGGTATTATGGAAAAATTAAATAAAGTTAATGGAAATTTCGTCTTTTCCGTCCAAAATTTCAAACGGCGCAAATAAACCTTTATTCAACTTTGTGAATTGTATCGAACAAAATGCCATGGATCATGGCTTTGAACTGCAAATTATGTATTTTTGACTGTTGTGAACTCTAATTTACCCTTGAAACAGCACAGAGTTTTAGGTGATTCTACTAGTGATACTTAAAACTAGGGACATAACCAAGGACTTATAAGATAATAACAACAATGAATTGGATCGACAATGAATTTGCTGCTTTGTCTCTTTTACAGGAAGATTTATACTATCCACATCCACTGGTACAAGATATACTTTGGGGAACACTTCATAAGGCTGTAGAACCTGTTTTGATGCATTGGCCTGGCAAGAAGTTGAGAGAAAAGGCTCTTCGCACTGCAATCGAGCACATACATTATGAGGATGAGAATACTCGTTATATTTGCATAGGACCAGTGAACAAGGCATGCATCTCTCTTTTATGTTTCACTTTTTTGTCTTTAACCTCAAGGATCATGTCACTAAAAGTTCTGGTTTTAAACTTTAACTTGTGATTCGTGAACAATAAATATAAGCAAAAAGTAAAGTAAATAATGGTAAACAAAAGTTATCGAGGTTTGTGAGGGATGGGGAAAAATAAATAAAATAGTTATACCCTCATTGGTTGGTGGGTAAGAACTATAATTTTGACCATTCTCTTTGGTGTAGATGTGTCAGGTTATGTATAAGTCAAGAATTGACTTGCTACATAGGGAATATTTGACAGCCTAATTGTTATGACACTTGCATAACCTTTTCCCATTGCCTATATGCTATCTCAGTTTTACAGTTTTCTATGACACTCCCTTCCTCAGGTTTCCTTATATTCTGATTTAGGGTTAATTGCTAAAAACTACATTATGTATTGTCCACTTGCGAAAAACTACATTATGTATTGCCCACGCTTTAAACTGCATTATGTCTTGTCCACGTGCGAAAAAACTACATTATGTGTTGTCCATATCCCTAATTGTAACGGAATATTCCAAAATTTTAACAGAGTATTCCAAATTTTGTAAGTTAACGACCGTGGTTAAAATATAGTGTAGTTTAAAAAATGGACAATACATAATGTAGTTTTTAGCAATTAACCTCTGATTTATGATTAATACCTCTTAGGGGCTAGCATTATACACTTCTCTAGCACAGAGAAATCTGCGCCATGTTGAGCCAGCACTTACATTATAGTCTGATGCCAGCTAAAGCTATGTTCCCTTACTATTATCATATACAGGTGTTAAATATGCTTTGCTGTTGGGTGGAAGACCCTAACTCAGAGGCTTTCAAGTTGCACCTTCCACGCATTCATGATTATCTGTGGATGGCTGAAGATGGCATGAAAATGCAGGTTTGTAGAATACTACCATGCATTATAGTTGTATCCCATTCCCATCTACTTGCTTTATGTATATCATGCATGTGAAACATTACCAGATTTTTAGATAGGGTGACTGATAAGACAGTTGGGCTTGGTATCTCTTTGTATAAGTTGTTAAATGATAAGGGAACCATCCATATATTACAAAGGTGGTTAAGGTCTTATAGTTGAGTGTGGTACATGGGGATGTATTCATAAAACACTGTGAGATTTAAATGACTATCTGATGAGGAAATAAGAATTCTGTTACAGGGTTATAATGGAAGCCAACTCTGGGACACTTCCTTCGCTATTCAAGCTATCATTTCAACCAACCTGATTGAGGATTATGCCCCGACTCTAAGAAAAGCACATATGTACATGAAAAATTCCCAGGTTGTTTATATGTTTTTCCTTGCACCTTTTCATGCCTGAAAGAATCTATTTTTGCCATTATAATTATAGTTTTTTTTGTTTTGTTTCTGGTAAAGGTTCTAGAAGACTGCCCAGGTGACCTTGATTATTGGTACCGGCACATTTCAAAAGGTGCCTGGCCTTTCTCAACTGCAGATCATGGATGGCCCATCTCAGACTGTACAGCAGAGGGGTTGAAGGTAATGGCTGGTCAAATTAAAAATTACTACTTTAAAGTGTTAAATCCATTTTCCAGTGCTCTAAATAACCCGATATTACCCCACTCTCTCCCCGATATCTCGCTGAAACTTAACCACCAAGTTTTGACAGTTGTCCACCCATAAGTGAAAATTAATCAAACTCAGTCTACTAGTTTTCATATACAACTGTAAACTGAATATGAAAATTTGTACTCGAAAATTGTGTATAGCACGAACACAAAACGGGATTAGCAATAACAAGTTCAATTCAATTTTCAAATACAATTAAATTTCACCAAACAGGAATTAAAGTGATTGGAACTATCTTATTTTACTAAACTTGCTACTTTTTGTCTTATATATATGTACTATATCTATTTATTCATTTATTCTCTAATACAATACTTGATTTGCCGGTATCTCCACATTAAGTTGAAATATCCTTAATCGGTACCTCACCGTGATTTGACAGTTGCCGTTATTTTGAACCTTACATTTTTCACAGCATTATGGTTTTCATTTTCCATTTTCAGGCAGCTCTCTTACTATCAAAAGTTCCGTCAGAAATTGTTGGGGAACCATTAGAAGCAAAGCGATTGTATGATTCTGTGAATGTCATTCTTTCACTCCAGGTAACTTGTTTTCATACTTGTAACACTTGTATTCTGGAAGATACATCTACAATCACCTCAACTGGTGATAAACTTGCCATATGGTAACAGATGCTCCAATGCAATTGACTAGCTATCAGACAATACTTCCAGCCCTTATATAGTGTACACCTTCATGATGTACTCAATCATGAACTGTTCTGTTGTATAACTACTTTGCTGTTAACAGTTTTGTAGTTTCGGGAGGAAATGAAATTGAATACTGACATGCTTTATTCTTCATGTACAGAATGCTGATGGCGGTCTTGCAACATATGAGCTCACAAGATCCTACCCCTGGATGGAGGTAAATTTTATGCAGACACACTATTGTTCATTTTCAACATTCTACCAATTGTTATCCGACCTACAGTATATACTGCAAATGACATATGCATTGGGATTCCCCATAAATGCAGTTTGTCTTTTGTCTCCACTGCTAATCGTTTGAATATAATTTAATATTTATTCTCTGTTTGATTCTGTTATCAGTTGATCAACCCTGCTGAAACATTTGGAGATATTGTCATTGATTATCCGTAAGACATTTGAATTTTAGGTTATAGTGGCTATCAAATCAAAAACTATTATATATTACTAACTATTTTAGTTTTTTAGTTATGTGGAATGTACGTCAGCTGCAATTCAAGCTTTGGTATCTTTCAATAAAGCATATCCTGAACACCGGCCAGAGGAAATTAAACAATTCATTGAAAAGGCCACTAGATTCTTAGAAAAGATACAGGCACCAGATGGCTCATGGTTAGCTCTTCTCTCTGGGAACCCATTGAATTTATTACACGTCCATAAGTCTATTCATTTTTAATATTAGTGCCTTTTGAATAAACTTTTAGCTTTTCAGCTGTTTAGAGTATAAGTTCAATGCCTTCCCCTTAAAATTCATGGTCATTGGTATAGTTCCTGTCATCATTTTTTTTTCTTTTTCTGAACAGGTATGGTTCTTGGGGTGTTTGCTTCACCTATGGCACATGGTTCGGGATAAAAGGATTGGTGGCGGCAGGAAAGAACTATAACAATAGCTCTAGCATTCGAAGAGCTGCTGAGTTTCTGTTGTCCAAACAACTTGCTTCCGGTGGTTGGGGAGAGAGTTATCTTTCTTGTCAAAACCAGGTTTAATCTCTCCTCCCTTTTTTTCTTTTATATGGCACGCCAATCTTGTCTTCAAATTATCATCTTAGTGAACATAACTTGTATAGATTCCTGTTTCATTGTTTCTGTAATCCTTCGTTACTAGAATTGCAATCCAGTAATTAATTGATCAATAAAAGTGGTAGTTGCCCGCAAATGGTTCTCGATAATATTGTGTACCCCTAAAATGATTAAAATTGGGTGAAGATAACCACAGCCGCAGGTGTGGGGAAATTACTGCTGTTATTTACGCCATATCATCTTTTCACCTATAATCCAATCCTTTTATTTTCTGTTTTTCTCTGCAGGTGTACACAAATGTTAAGGGAAACAGATCCCATGTAGTAAATACTGGTTGGGCTTTGTTGGCTCTTATTGATGCAGGACAGGTACTTGTCAATTTATACCAAATCACCTTAGGATTTGACATGCAGTTGTTGAATTCGTAGCGGAAGTTATTAGTTTAGTTGACTTTTTATTGAAAAGCATACTTGAACCAAATCAACAGGGTTGTACATTGTGAGTATGTAATTATTTATTATCACATATATGACCTTTAAATTATTGGAGCAGGCTGAAATAGAGGCAACACCATTGCACTGTGCAGCGAGATGTCTAATAAATTCCCAAATGGAGAATGGAGATTTTCCACAAGAGGTAATCCTCCATCACTTCCCAAATAGCTTTCTTAATTGATTGCATTATTAGTTAGATTTCTATCTTCAGGTAACTGGTTTTTGTATCCCCTACAAGCACCTCCCTGTAGCGTAGTGCTTGTTTATCTTAATACTCTGACATCATTCATCCAGCCCATGTGTTCTGTATTTGTTACAACAACTCGTTTCTATACGCTACAATCCTCCACCTTATAAAAGAATACTTGGCATAATGTAAGTGTGTTAAATATTTTGGTTTCATAACAAGCTTTTATCAATGCCAGTTATGGCCAAGTCACAGTAATATAGAAATTATACTGCCCATGTTAATAGCATGGCGTTGCATTCTCTTACCGATCTGTTGATTTCTTACATTGAAGAAGTGTCAAAGTGCCACATCAAAACATCCTTTTGTCCATTCGGTTATTTTCTTCTGCTTGTGTAGAAAATGTTGAAAGCTATATTAGTAAGATGTGTTTATGCTTTGTGAAAACATTGGGTGACTTCAATATATGTTTTCCAAAAGTAAATCCAATATTTTCCCTCACTCTTTTATCTTCTCATTACAGCAAATCATGGGGGTATTCAACAAGAACTGTATGATTACTTATGCCGCATACAGGAACATTTTCCCTATATGGGCATTGGGAGAATACCGTTGTAGGGTGTTGCCGGTTCTTTGAGAAAACGTATCATATACCATTTACAGGTATTGGATTTTCCTTATTAGATATTATATGTGTGCCATCTTTGACCTTGCCTCTTTCTTTACCTTGAGGACCGAGTTTAGATGCTTCTTAACTTTTATTTCAATTTCATGATTTCAAATATTATTCTAAAATGTAAACATGTAGTGGTTATCTTTATCTCGTTGGATAGAATAATATCATGGTCTTGTTTTCTTTTGCTTAGCATATACATTGCATTCAAAAAAACAATTCTAAAGTAGGTAAATGATGACTATTGAGATCATTTGATCCAAAGTTTCAACTGGTTTCTTGGTCTTGTCTGATACAACCAACATGTACATTTAACACCCAGCATGCTTAAATTGTTAACCCTGTACAGAGCATAACAAATCTACTACATTAAGCCAAGCCGAAAGCGCTTCGACTCGTTGAACTCATTATCTCTCAACAGAGAGAGATCATACTTTCCTAATATGGTATCAAGTAACCCTTGTCTGTAACAGGAGGAATTGTGGGCTATTCTTTGGCGTACCTTTTCATTCTTGGGTCTAGTGGATTTTCAATCCTCCTCGAGAAAAGAAGAATAAAATCAAGTGGCTACAGACATAGCCGGGGATAAATCTAGCAGACTTTGTAATTCCAGGTTGGAGAATAAATTTTAGATTTGTATGTACCAAGATAAATGCATGCAGGCGAGATGTAGTAGCCTCTGGTTTTATTCTTTTGCACGAATGAACTCTTGTAATTAGTTGCGAGTCTTGCAACTTCTCTTTGTTTTCTTCTTGATATCATTGGTACTTCTTAACAAGGTCAAAAGATCGTTGGGTGCGAGTGGGGCGGTTAGGGTCATTTGGAGATTAATTGGATGCTAAACAGAGATTAATCGGAAATTAATTAAATTAGTCGAGCCGGCCAACAAGGAAATGGCGCCTAGACGGTTCCTGGTTAGGATTTTTAAAATACTGTTTAATTACATTTTTTAAATGTGGTTAGTTTTAACATTTCTCTATGTAACATTCAAGTTGATTTTTAGAACACTGATGGGTCGACCTAATAGACTGATCTCTTAACAATCAGACGGGTCAAACCGGATATAATTAGGTCAAATTGGCTTGAATCGCAGTAACTTTAAATATAACCTAACTTTTTAACTAAATTTCAAACTCTTTATAATCTTTTTTTTTGAATCTCTTATGCGTGTTAATTTAGATCTCTCTTTTTTCCCAAGAACGATTGGCTTTTAGGGTTCTCTTCTCTTGCCTCATGTTTGCTACAATCTCTTATCGTTGACCCACTGACACCAATCTCACATGTTCCTACTGTCGTACTAGTTATTGCTGCACTCACCTACTGACATGGCATGGAATGATCGAATATGAAAACAGATGAAACTGTGTCGAGAACCTATTGCCAACCTTCGTCCGATTCTGCCACTACCACCATCGAACTATATACCATTGCTCTTCCCACCATCACACTCGTAGTCGTCACTGTCAGGTTTACCTCATCCAACCCCAGGCCTCCTACTGTGATCCATGAACCATCACTTATGCTGAGAGGACGTGGACGAGAAGGGCATCGTTCTATCAAGACAATCGTCCTCTAGGGATCACCGTGGGAGGTACTATCAATCGCTTGAGATCTACCTCCTGGAATGGAAGACATGGATGATCCTATGAGACTGACCAATATGGAAGGAGGCTGAGGTCCCTCTAAAGTGTCATCAATATATAATAATACATAACGTTATTTATATCTCCTTAACAAAGCTTTATACTCTCTCTCTAAAAAGCTCTCTACCCAAACCCTAGATCTGCCGTGCTTCCCCTCTTCTACTCCGTCGGCTCCGGCCTTGGTAGCTGCCGGCGGAGGTTGCCTTCTCCTTCTTCTTCTCCGACCCCTTTTCTTCTAAGCTTTTTCTTCTTCGTCTCTTCTTCCTCTGGCCGACGGCGCTCTTGGGTTCGGTGTGGGACAACTTTCCTCTGCCTCTCCGGCCTTGGATTGTCGCGGATCCTCGAGGCGTCGTTTGTTTTCTACCCCCCTTACCCTCCGTCGTTCAGATCTCGAGGTCGCTCTTCTCCGACGGTGGAAGTTTTCCGATCCGGCCGTGGGACGTCCTTCCAGGCTGTGGATCGACGCGGATCCGGTTGCCTCTGCCTTGTTCGTGCTGAAGACGGCCCCACGCCTCCCTCCTTCTCTTGTTCTCTCCGGTGAGTCTGGGAGTCGGCCTCTCTCTTCCGGTGGCGGTGAGTTCCTCAGATCCGACCGTGGGACATCTTTCCCCCTTGGATTGATGCAGATCTGATGAGTTCCTCCGTACTCGTGCTGAAGAAAGTCACGCGCCTGGCCTCACTGATGGTAGATCTGCCTTTCCCAAGGACATATCTACGGACGCCTCTGCTCAGCCGTCTTCCGGGCTTCGCCTTCCGCCGCCGTGTCGTTAGCTCGGGCTCGTGCTGTGGATGAACAGTTTCGTCGGTTTCCTCAGCCTCGCCCATGCCCAGGTACAAATACTAGATCTCCTCTCAGGCCCTTCAGGTGTTGACCGACTGTGGCTTCGAAGATCTGGGTAGGGCTACAGGTTTGGGACTGACTCTCAGCTCAAGTGAGGTATACTTCTTTACCCTCTCTTAGTTTGATTCTCCATCTCCTTCCCTTTCTGGCAAGCCTTTTCGACCAGATTTCTTTTCTTCTTGAACTTTGGTTCAAGCTCGCCGGGGCATTGACCGCCGGCGAGTTCTTAGGGCTCGCACAGCCTCTCTTGAAATCCCTCGTTTAGGTTTGCTTGGTCATAAGGGGTTCTGGTGGATCTCCACCGGAATTTTCTCTGTCGTGCACGGTGTTGGCCGCCAGCGTAATAGTTCTGCCCTTCCTCGTTGTAGGTTGGTAGTCTATTGAGTGGGGAGTTTGGTAAATTAAACTTAGATGGGTTCTGTTAGTTCTGGTTGCTGGCCTTGCAGGTGGTTTCCTCCGCTCTTCGTGCTTCTCCTATGTTGTATTTTTCTTGTCTTGGGGTATATCCTCTGTCTTGTGGGCTGTTGCTTGTCCTGGTTGTCTTGTGGGTGTGACTGTTGTAATCCTTGTAAGTTTGTGGGTGTGGCTGTTGTAATCCTTGTAAGTTAGTTGTTGTTTGAGTTGTACCTCAAGTTGTTGAGGGTTCTGGTTAGAGGTTCCCACGGGAATGCTCAGTGTTGTGTACTCCATCACTTGATCTCTACTTCATAGAGCATTTATTTTAAATATGCTTTGCCGATAAAAAAAATAGATAATAATACACTGGTAGCAGTTTAGAGTCGAGGAGGATCACAGCCAAGTGTACTCCTAGATCGGGATCTCCATGAAGCGATTCTGCGACTCCTCGATGTGTACTTGAATGAGTGACATAAGTGGTTGATCCTGCGACTATGGCCACCACAGGATGACGATGGAGAATTCCTTAACATACAGGTGGCCACCACCAACACGACAACGACGATGTTGAATTGTTGTGGACCATGACTTACTTGTCCCACAGACAATCCAACCTACCACAACTCTTCATTCCGGACCATCATGGTTGGGAGATGTGGCGGTGCAAGAACCTAGGACACACCTCGAGTGTGTTAGAATCCCGATCCAGTGGACAGGGTTGGTGCATCGAGTTTGCACCAGTGCAAGGGTCCCGATCCAGCGGGTGGGAGTGGTGCGTCCTTGCATAGAGTGGTGGAGGCGGCACAAGTTGCAAGATGTAACGTAGGCGGTGGATACAGATACTAGTGAGGTATTAGGCATTCTCGTGGCGGAGGTAGAGGTAGCGCAAGTTGTAGACAAGCTTGGGGCGGAGGCGCTGGTTGCGACGGAGGCTCTTGTGGCGAGAGCAGAGGTGGCGGAGGCGGCGACTCTAGTGGCAGTGGCGGCGTTGACAACGGAGAAGGTACCGGTGGCGGCGTTTGTCACGCCCCAATTTCAGAGAACCGAACTCGGGACGCGAACATTTTAAAACATAAAAGCACTTGAACCTGTTTTGAATAAAAGCTTTGACATTTCCATTTACTTCTCAAAATAATAGTATTTACAATACAAAAACGTCCCAACAAGTGGACAGGGTACAATATACGTCACTAGACTCAACAAAATAAAGACCAGACTCCGCTCCAAGCTCCACCAGCTTCAAGAGCTAACCTAGTCCGTCCAGTGATCAGTACCTGTAGGAAAAGCAGCTAGGGGTGAGCGTTCGCTCACCTCCACGGATACCAGACTGACTATGGCATAATTAGTAGATAAAGCCAGTAACACCAACGCTAAAACCAACACCAAAACCAACACCAACTCAAGTACTCAACCTAACCACAACCCGTTACCTTCCACAAAAAACTCAACCTCAAACTCACAAAGTAAGACAACACAGCCAACAATGACCTTCCCCAAAGACAAGAACACGGATCAGGCTAGCCGAAGAATGCTCAGAACCTGCCGAGCCTCGTACGCGGTCAGGCCAACCGAAGAATGCTCGTAACCTGCCGGGACCCGGTCACGGATCAGGCTAGCCGAAGAATGCTCATAACCTCTCGGGATCCGGACACGGAACAGGCTACCCGAAGAATGCTCAGAACCTGCCGAGGCTCGAGTTTGGTCAGGCCAGCCAAAGAATGCTCGCAACCTGCCAAAATCCACACCACTCCCCGACACACAGTCGGATCAGGCAAAACACGACCACAAACACAAGCAAGTTCAACAAACAGGCACTCAGGGCCACTCAAGACACCTCAACAGTCAAGACTCGGGTTCAACATCCCCACGGGCCATCATGGCCTCCCAAGACACAACCATAAATACACGGGCTCTCATGGCCACCGAAACACCAAATTAAATAACACGGCTCTCAAGGCCACCCAAGACACCAACACTTAAAATACGGGCACTTAAGGCCACCCAACTCAACAGTAAATAATACGGGCTCTCAAGGCCACCCAACTCAATAGTAAATAATACGGGCTCTCAAGGCCACCCAACTCAACAGTAAATAATACGGGCTCTCAAGGCCACCCAACTCAACAGTAAATAATACGTGCTCTCAAGGCCACCCAAACTCAACAATTAAAAACGCACAACAACCTCCGGCATACTCGATGCCTCCAACAGTCCTAAGATCACTAGTTTCACAAACAACCTCTGGGCATGGTCATATGCCTCCAGTAATTCAATTATCGCTAAGTTCTTTGTTCCTACGACACTACTAAGTGTCACATGCTTTTCTCTTAAACTCTACAATCCCGTATCATGCTTTTCTAATATTTAAATAATTCTACTCAACCCACGACACCCCGGTGTCACATGCAATTCTACTATTAACTTTCCCTAATCAGGGCCGAGATCCGGCTACTTTTCCCTACCTCGTAGATAAATCCTAAAGCGCTCCAACAACACCCGAAGTACACCCACTCACTCGCCGAGCTTCCCTTTGCCTCGGTCCGTAGCACGATCTAAAAGAACACAAATTCAAAGTACTTTTAAACTAGTACGAATAAACCGAAAATTAATAAACTTAACGCCCAAACGTAACCCCGACAATGCCGATCACTCCCAAACTTCCCCATTACTCGATATTGCCGAAAAAGGACCCGTAAGGGCCAGATTCGCCCGACATGGCGAATCTGCCCGGGTTTTGGTTAATTGCCTTCCGGGGCTCCAAAAGTCCCCGTTTTCGTTTCTACGGTCTTAGAATAATTCAAGGAACCCAACGCACTTGACGGAATCGAATTCCGACTTCTAAATCAATTTATTAACGTTTAAAGTTCCTAAAACCCGTTAATTACAACTTCTCCAATTTAATTCCAATTTTCGATTCGGTTTAGGGTAAATGGTCCGGGGAACGTTTTAAACCACCCGAACATTAAAACCCGAGCAACCGAGCACGTGGGCCCCACCCAAGAGGCTTGGCCGAGACCCTAGGGTTTGAGGGGGGGCTCGTCCACCATTTGGTGGCTCTGCCAGCTCCGGCCAGCCACCTCATGGCCGGCCGGCCACCACCCACGGTGGCCGGAGCTCCTCCCGAGCCTCCGGTCACCGGAAAACGTGCCATTACACCCCCAAACACCTCTAAAACGTCTCCAACACCTCCAAAACGTCCACACAACCCTAACCCATAGTTTATAACCAAACCCTATCTTTTGAGAAATAATCGAAACGAGAATCGGGTTAGGTCTTACCAACGAGGAAGACGAGGGGAAGACGTTTTCTCCTTGCTTTGAATCGATCCAACGGTTGAATAATCTCCCAAACCCTAGCTTTTAATCTTCTATCTTCTTCTCCACCTTCTTCTCTCTCTAACTCTCTTCTTCTCTCTTCTCTTTCTAATTAACACAACTAACAACTAACTAAAAACTATTCTTTTTCTCTTTAAAACCCCATAATTTCGGCCATCACTCTCCACCACACAATTTCCCCCCAAAACTAACACCACCACCTTTAGGACAAGTGTCAAGGTGGGTCCCACACCTGTTGGAAGATATCTAGTTGATATTTTCCAATCAGTTTCGCAAAAATCGGACGTTTCGGGCCCCGAACGGGCACTTTTTCCAAGAAATTACGAAACTTGACGGGCTACAAGGAAACGGCTCAACTAAGACCGCTGCGACGACGGTTAAGCTTTTTGGATCCCAAACGGTCCTCGAATGGGCCAAAACGTCGCTCGGTTGACTTTTCCAGCGAAAAGTCAACATTTCCCAAATTGATCAGAAAGTTGCCCTGAGTCCCCTGGAACTCAATTTGGTCGATAACGGGGTCAACTTAAGTCCGGTATGACCCTCAGGGTCAATTTAGGTTAAGTTAAGTGTCTGTCTTAAAATTTTTAAATTTTCCTGTTTTTCGCAGGTTTGACTGACGTTGACCAGAAGTGGTTATTATAGCGTTAGCATCAGAGGAGGTAGTACTGGTGGTGTTGGTGGCAAAGGATAAAGTGGGGGCGCAAGTTTGTGAACAATGGTTGATGAGAGAGACAGTGGCGCAGGAAGAAGTGATGGGGCTCGATCGTATGCGATTGTGGGATAGTGCAACAGTGAGGGTAGCGGAGAGGATGGAAGGAACTACTACATCGGTGGTGGTGGTGGACGGGACAAGAACCAGAGAAAGAGGCCGTACGCGGAGACGAAATGGAACTCCATAGATGCAGGAGGAGAGGGAGACGTCTTCCTATAAACCCTAACAGAACTTTCCCCACGAATTGATGGAGTTGCTACTTTTGACACTTAATTTCATTATATAAATTATTAATAATTATAAAAATAATAGAAAACTACCTATTCGATTATTTTCCAATTAATCATTAACTAATGCCTTGGGACCCTCGCCGCTTTATTGGCACCTACATTTTTTTTTTACAAACTTGATATAAATTATGAAGGGAAACTTGTTTAAATATGCTTTATAACATATCTTATTTTTTTAATATGCCTTTATACTTTAAAATTGGATTTATATGCTTTTTATATTTCTTTAGACAAAAATACCCTTCTTAGAACTAAACAAACCCATTTTTGCTTTAGCACTCACCGGCACAAATGGCAGAGCAAAACCCAAGTCAAGAGTACAAAGTTTCTATTTTCTGGAATTTTCAGCTAGATGAATAAAAAAAAAGATCTTTCGATTGAAAAGAAGGACCCTAATCAAACTAACATCCCTTAACCTGACGATGCTCATCAACCATTTACCGATTTCGTTGATTTTGGCGCTTCCCAGAACTCCCGTCCTTATTCCTAGATCCACGAGCGAGATGGATCTTCGTGGAGGATCCTATATTCTCGATTATAGATTGTACGACTACAAATGACAGTGCCTGAGTGAAAGGGGTTTGTAGATGACCAACGACGGAGGTGAGATGGATGCCAAATCCTTCCTCGATACTGTTGGAACTGACCCTGCCAATTTCTTTCTCGATCCTCGCATGAAGATCTTTAGCGAAATGGGACACAATTTTCTGGATGAGCAACTTACTCCCTCCGACCTTCTCAGAAGCGGCGAAGAGCATAATGCGAGCTTCAAGTCTCTCGCATCGTCTTTAGATACAACGGAGAAGAAAGAGTCGTATGGGTGCCTCAGGATGGAGAATTCATCGTCGCCTCTCTTGATTGACGATTGTATGAACTTAACTCTAGTGGCTCTCATAATCTTTACGATCAAGAGTTTCAATTTCTGGTTGTTGCCTATTTCGTACCTTATAATTCTCTCCCCGTTTGGCTTCTTGAGCGTATGTCCATAATTGTATAGCAGAGCCAACGATGCATTTCCCTTTATCTCAACAAGACAGAGCAACACCTTAAGGTGATCATATCTAGCCAAAATCTCAACCAACACAGTCGTCTCAATGATAACTACCGCCTCATCCTTTCCTAGAGAACATCACCCCAACCCCACAGTCGCAAAGTAAAATTGAACAAAAATAAACCAGAGAGAGAAACTAGGAAGATAGCTTTTTGTTTGAGGAGATTCAATTAGAAAAAGAGTTGAATTGTGCGCCTAAAATGCATTTTTGGTGGTTGGGAAATTGAAATTTGGATATGAATGAGGTCGAATAAAATTAGAGCTTGTGCCAACAATGGCTGCCACGTGAGACTGAAAACAATGAAGTCGATGCTAGAGAGAAATATAGTTATGATTGATTACTCTACATTGGCTCGCTTCTGGAGTTTGTAGCTTCCATTATTGCTATTTGAATTACATCTCTCAAGCTAATCACACTGCATTTGTCTTTTGAATTATCTTTAAAATTGTGTGTCCTGTGTTTGGTTGGAAAGTAAACAATTTTAACAGGGGTACATAAGTCTTATGTCACGCCCCAATTTCAGCGAACCGAACTCGGGACGCGAACTTTTAAAAAAACATGAACACTTGAAACCTGTTTTCAATAAAAGCTTTGACATTTCCATTTACTTCTCAAAATAATAGTATTTACAATACAAAAACGTCCCAACAAGTGGACAAGGTACAACATCCGTCACTAGACTCAACAAAAGTAAAGACCAGACTCCGCTCCAAGCTCCATGAACTTCAAGAGCTAATCTAGTCCGTCCGGTGATCAGTACCTGTAGGAAAAGCAGCTAGGGGTGAGCGTTCGCTCACCTCCACGGATAACAGACTGACTATGGCATAATTAGCAGAAAAAGCCAGTAACACTAAAACCAAACCCAACGCCGGGACTACAGTCCCCAACTCAAGTACTCAACAGACCCACAACCCGTCACTTTCCTCAACAGACTCGACACTCGATAAAAACAGTGTAGACCCGACACAACTATCGATGACCTCCTCAAGGACTCGAACGAAACGACACAACACCAAACAAGATCACAAAGGATCGCACACCAGCTGCTCAGTAACCAATCTCAATCAGGTCAGGGTTCGACCTATCGCAATTCCTCGACACGAAGTCGGATCAGGCTGTCGACCTTTCAAACTCGCAATTCCTCGACACTAAGTCGGATCAGGCTGTCGACCTTTAAAACTCGCAATTCATCGACACTAAGTCGGATCAGGCTGTCGACCTTTAGAACTCGCAATTCATCGACACTAAGTCGGATCAGGCTGTCGACCTTTAGAACTCGCAATTCATCGACACTAAGTCGGATCAGGCTGTCGACCTTTAGAACTCACCACCCCAGGTAACCACAATCACAATCACAGGCAAGTTCAATCACACAGGCACTCAAGGCCACTCAAGACACCTCAACAGTCAAGACTCGGGTTCAACAACCCCACGGGCACTCGCTGCCACTCAAGACACCAAATTAAATACACGGCTCTCATGGCCACCCCGACTCAACAATTAAATACGGGCTCTCAAGGCCACCCAAACTCAACAATTAAATACGGGCTCTCAAGGCCACCCAAACTCAACAATTAAATAAAACGCACGACAACCTCCGGCATACTCGATGCCTCCAACGGTCCTAAAATCGCTAGTTTCACAAACAACCTCCGGGCATGGTCATATGCCTCCAGTAATTCAATTATCGCTAAGTTCTCTGTTCCTACGACACTACTAAGTGTCACATGCCTTTCTCTTAAACGCTACAATCCCGTATCATGCTTTTCTAATAATTAAATAAATCTACTCAACCCACGACACCCCGGTGTCACATGCAATTCTACTATTAACTTTCCCTAATCAGGGCCGAGATCCGGCTACTTTTCCCTACCTCGTATACAATCCCAAAAGCGCTCCAACAACACCCGAAGCACACTCAGTCACTCGCCGAGCTTCCCCTTGCCTCGGTCCGTAGCACGATCTAAAAGAACACAAATTTAAAGTACTTTTAAACTAGTACGAGTAAACCGAAAATTAATAAACTTAACGCCCAAACGTAACCCCGACAATGCCGATCACTCCCAAACTTCCCAAATACTCGATATTGCCGATAAAGGACCCGTAAGGGCCAGATTCGCCCGACATGGCGAATCTGCCCGGTTTTGGTTAATTGCCTTCCGGGGCTCCAAAAGTCCCCGTTTTCGTTTCTACGGTCTTAGAATATTTCAAGGAACCCAACGCACTTGACGGAATTGAATTCCGACTTCTAAGTCAATTAATTAACGTTTAAAGTTTCCCGAAACCCGTTAATTACAACTTCTCCAAATTAATTCCAAATTTCGATTCGATTAGGAAAAAGTGGTCCGGGGGACGTTTTAAACCACCCGAACATTAAAACCCGAGCAACCGAGCACGTGGGCCCCACCCAAAGGGCTTGGCCGTGCCCTAGGGTTTGAGGGAGGGGCTCGGCCACCAAGTGGTGGCTGCTGCCACCTCCGGCCAGCCACCACATGGCCGGCCGGCCACCACCCACGGTGGCCGGAGCTCCTCCCGAGCCTCCGGTCACCGGAAAACGTGAAATTTCTCTCCCAAACACCTCTAAAACGTCTCCAACACCTCTCTAATCTCTACACAACCCTAAACCAAAATTTAAAACCAAACCCTAGCTCTTGAAAATAATCGAAACGAGAATCGGTTCGAGTATTACCGTAGAGGAGAACGAGGGGAACGGGATTGCTCTTTGCTTTGACTCGATCCAAGGGCTCGATCACAAACCCTAGCTCAACCTCCCTTCTTCTCTCTTCTTCTCCTTCTCCTTCTCTCTCTAAAACCTCTCTTCTAATTTCTAATTTAATTAAACTAACAACAAAACTAACTTTTTTCCCTTTTAAAACCCCATACTCGGCCAACCCTCTCCAACCACACCTTTTCCCTCCAAAAATACACCACCATATACTTGACAAGTGTCAAGGTGGGTCCCATACCTTTTGGAAAATATCTAGTTGATATTTTCCAATCAGATTCGCGAAAAACGGACGTTTCGGGCCCCGAACGGGCACTTTTCCCAAAAATATTTTAAACTGGACGGGCTTCAAGGAAACGGCCCAACTAAGACCGCTACGACGACGGCTAAGCTTTTCGGGTCCAAAACGGTCCTCGAATGGACCAAAACGTCGCTCGGGTGACTTTTCCAGCGAAAAATCAATCTTTCCCAAAATGACCAGGAAGTTGCCCTGAGTCCCCCGTAACTCATTTTAGTCGATAACGGGGTCAACTTAAGTCCGGCATGACCCTCGGGGTCAATTTAAGTTAAGTTAAGTGTCTGTCTTAAAATTTTTAAATTTTCCTGTTTTTCGCAGGTTTGACTGACGTTGACCAGAAGTGGTTATTACAGTCTACCCCCCTTAAAGAAATTTCGTCCGCGAAATTTAAAACAGACGTACCTCGGGAGTCGAACAGGCCGGGATACTTCACGCGAACCTCGTCCTCGCGTTCCCACGTCGACTCAGCTCCGTGATGTTTCCACTGCACTCGGACCAAGCGGATAATCTTGCCTCCCCGCAGAATCTGCTGCCGTGTGTCCATGATCCGAACCGGCTGCTCCTCATAGGAGACATCATCAGCCACCTCGATATCAGTCCACTCGATGACGTGGGAGGGGTCTGCGTTGTACTGCCGCAACTGGGATACGTGGAAGACGTTATGTACTCTCCCAAGCTGCGGTGGCAACGCCAGACGATAAGCCACGACTCCCACTCTGTCTAAGATCTGGAACGGGCCTATGTACCTCGGAGCCAACTTTCCCCCGCTGCGCCTGAACCGCACCAGCCCCTTCCTCGGGCTCACCTTCAGGAACACGTGATCCCCGACTGCAAACTCAAGAGGTCGACGTCGCCTGTCTGCATAACTCTTCTGCCGGCTCTGCGCGGTCCTCAACCGATCGCGGATCAATGTGACCTTCTCCGTCGTCTCTCTGACAAGATCTGGCCCCAGCAGACTCTTGTCCCCCACCTCTGCCCAGCATACTGGTGACCGACACGGCCTACCATACAACGCTTCGAACGGTGCCATCCCGATACTGGCCTGGAAGCTGTTGTTGTAGGCGAACTCGGCCAATGGCAGGTGGGTCTCCCAAGATCCCCTGAAATCCAGCACACATGCTCGCAGCATGTCCTCCAAGATCTGAATGGTACGCTCAGACTGACCGTCTGTCTGAGGATGATGTGCTGTGCTGAGTAGGACCTCTGTCCCCAGTGCCTTCTGCAGACTCGGCCAGAACCTGGACGTGAAGCGGGGATCCCTGTCAGACACTATCGACACCGGGACCCCGTGGAGGCGCACTATCTCCTGGATATACAGACTGCTCAACTTGTCGACCGGGTCTGTCATCCTCATAGCCAGAAAATGGGCCGACTTGGTCAACCGGTCGACTACCACCCACACGGCGTCGTTTCCCTTGGGCGATCTCGGTAGTCCACACACGAAATCCATTGTAATGTGCTCCCACTTCCACTGAGCAATCGGTAGTGGCTGTAACAATCCCGCGGGACGCTGATGCTCTGCCTTCACCTGCTGACAGACAAGGCATCTCGACACAAACTCTGCGACTGCTCTCCTCATGCCGCGCCACCAGTAGTGCCTCCTGAGGTCACGGTACATCTTGGTGCCCCCCGGATGCACTGCGAGACGCGAATGGTGTGCCTCTCGTAACACGACATCTCTATAGTTAACTGGTACGAACAGCCCCCCGCGGTACCGTAGTCCCCAATCAGTACTGTCCTGCCAGCCCACCACCTCGTCACCCCTGACGACTCTCTCGCGGATCTCTGATGCTTCGACGTCCTCCCTCTGCGCCTCCAACACTTGGGCAAGCAGTGAGGGCTGAGCCACTAGGGAGCACATGGCAACACCGCCAGTAACCTCCTCTAGCTCAAGCCCGAATGTGCTCAGCTCCCCCATCATGTCCCACTCTCGGACAGATATGCTGGCGAGGCTCGGAGCCGACTTCCTACTCAAGGCGTCGGCGACAACGTTCGCCTTGCCTGGGTGGTAGTGTAGCTCGAAGTCGTACTCCTCGAGTAGTTCCATCCACCGTCGCTGACGCATGTTCAGGTCTCGCTGGGAAAATATGTACTTGAGGCTCTTGTGATCCGAGAACACCTGAAACCCCTCGACGTACAGGTAATATCGCCAGCTCTTTAGCGCAAACACGACTGCTGCTAGCTCCAAGTCGTGGGTAGGATAGTTGCGCTCGTGTATCTTCAACTGCCTGGAGCCATAAGCCACAACTCTGCCCGACTGCATCAGCACGCAACCCAGTCCCTCTCCGGATGCATCGCAGTAAACATCATAGCCAATCCCTCGCTCGGGCACCACTAACACTGGAGCTGTAGTCAGTCGAGTCTTCAATTCCGCGAACGCACGCTCACAGTCATCTGTCCACACGAACCCAACACCCTTGCGCGTTAACAGAGTCATCGGTGCGGCTAGTCGTGCAAAATCCTGGACAAATCGCCTATAGTAGCCTGCCAATCCCAGAAAGCTGCGGATCTCGAAAACACTCGTGGGCCGTGCCCACTTCGAGACCGCGTCGATCTTCGACGGATCGACCAGGATACCGTCACGGGATACGATGTGGCCGAGGAATCTCACCTCAGAGAGCCAGAACTCGCACTTCTCCCGGTTGGCATATAGCTGGTGCTCGCGCAGTAGGGTCAGAACAACCCTCAGATGTGCCTCATGCGCCGCCTCGTTCTGCGAATATATTAGGATATCGTCCACGAACACCACCACAAACTGATCCAGGTACGGCCGGAAGATGCTGTTCATCAGGTCCATGAACGCTGCTGGCGCGTTCGTCAGTCCGAATGGCATCACCAGGAACTCGTAATGCCCATAGCGTGTCCGGAATGCAGTCTTTGCGACGTCCCCCTCACGGACTCGCAACTGATAATAACCGGATCGCAGATCGATCTTCGAGAAGTGAGTCGCCCCTCTCAACTGGTCAAACAAGTCATCGATCCTCGGCATCGGGTACCGGTTCTTCACCGTAACCCGGTTCAGCTTCCGGTAATCTATACACATCCGTAGCTCTCCACTCTTCTTCTTCACGAAGAGTGCTGGTGCTCCCCACGGCGATGCACTCGGACGGATAAACCCCTTCTGCTGAAGCTCCTCCAGTTGACGCTTCAGCTCAGTCAACTCTGCCGGCGCAAACCTGTAAGGCGCCATCGATATCGCCGCCGTTCCCGGCACTAGGTCAATCCCGAACTCCACCTCACGAATCGGTGGCAGCCCGCTCAACTCCTCAGGAAAGACCTCGGGGAACTCGCATACCACTCTCGGTAACTCTCGGCTCTGCACAGCCGGTACTTCCTCCTCTACAGACAACGCCGACAGGAGGACCCCACTCTTACTCCCCAGCACGCACGTCACCTTCGTACCGCCCACTGTCACTGTCACTCGTCGTCTGTAGCAATCGATGTTGGCTCGGTACCTCGACAACCAATCCATACCCAAAATCACATCAAAGGTAGTCATCCCCAACACGAGAAGGTCACCAGGGCAAGGACAGTCTGCGACTCTAATCTCGCAGGCACGACATACTCTAGTCAACGATACACCACCCCCAACTGGGGTGTCCAGGCATAGGGGTGGACTCAACGGCTCTAAGCTCAACCCCAACCTCTCAGCACAACCCGACGAAATAAAAGAGTGCGATGCCCCGGTATCAAACAAGAACAAAGCCCATAAATGATACAACAAACACGTACCCTGGATGGTCTCACGGTACGTGCTAGGTCCTGGGGCTCTGGAGTCGGTGACTGCATATACTCTCCCCTGCGAGGCCTGCTGCCTCTGACCCTGCGCACTGGCTGCTGGATACACGTGACTCTGCTGCTGTCTCGGAATTGGTGCGCTCGTAGACGGCCGTGATGATCTCGGCTGCTGACCCTGTCGAGGGCGACCTCTGGGCGACTGTACTGTCCGCGACTGCTGCGGTCGCTGCACTGATGTCTCCCCCAACTGCTCTCGGCACCATGCCATAGTGTGACCGGCCCGGCCGCATCGGTAACAGCTGATCTCGTCAGCCCTCGACCCCGAGCCCTGGCCTGTCCGGCTAGTAGCTGGTACTGCCGCGGTTCCTCCCCTCGTCGGACAGTCTCGCTGTAAGTGGTCTGGTTGCCCGCAGTGATAGCATGACGGCCTCCTCTCTGAGGCGACTGGCCCCACTGATGCCACTGACCCCTGCTGTCTCGATCCACTCTGATGAGGCGGTGGTCGGAAGGATCCCGCGGTCCTCTGCCTCCGCGAGTCTCGTGAGTCTGACGGCCCTGCCCAACTGATCGCCCGAGGTCGGACCTCACGGCTCCTGACTGCATCCCTGGCGCCCTGCTCTACTGTAGCTGCGGTGTCCACGAGGTCGGTATACTTCCGTATCCTCAAGGCGAGAACCTGGTTCCGGATGCCCAGCCTCAGTCCGTCCTGGAACCGCAGGCAACGGTTCGCCTCGCTCGTCACCATCTCAGGCGCGAATCTGGCCAAGGCTGTGAACCTGGCTTCGTACTCTCCTACCGTCATCCCCCCTTGCTCCAGGTCTAAGAACTGCCGATGTCGCTCCAGCCGAGCCGACTCGGGGAAGTACTGTGCCATGAATACCTCCTGGAATACGCTGTAGTCGTATCCGACCGTGTCCTTCACCCGCCCCCACCAGTGGTAGGCGCTGTCTCTCAGCTGATGGGCCGCGAAGGACACTCTCCGACGGCCATCCTCGACACCCGATGTGTCCAAGTCTCGTGTGACCTGCTCTATCCATCGCTCAGCCAGGTCGGGATTCGGCTCCCCGACAAAAACAGGTATCCCGAGCTTCAGGAAATCTAGTAGCGCTCGGGAGGTAAGATCCTCTGTCTGAGCGGCCCTCACCGGGACTACGGCTGCCTCTGGTGCTGGCGAAGCCGACTCTCGGCTGGCGATGATCGCCACCAAACTCTGAACGGTCCTGGTAAGCTCATCCAGGGCAGTCATCACTGGAGGGTCCGCGACTGGCGGAACACTGGGGGTGCCTGCAGACGGCCCCGCATCACTCCTCCTGTCTTCTCCGACAGGAGTACCCTGTGCCTCCGCATAGTCGGCGGGCTCGACGGTCGGCACCCTCCCTGGTGCCCCTGCTGACCGTCCCCGCCGGCCTCGCGTGGGTGCCTGGCCCCGCGTTCCTGATGGTCGTCCCCGCTTACCGCGAGCCATAAACAGTATCCTCTGCACGGATACACGCAAACGTTCAGTTTGCGAACTTAAATAAAAACGACAGTACAAACGCACTAACGTCCACCCTCTTAAGCTTACACTAACGTGCTTATCACTAAAGCGCTACACCGCTCAAGCTAAACGTACTTTATATACTAGCATTAGTAAACGAGACCGCACCGACGTGCACCAAACAAGCGACGGCAAACCAACCCACACAACACGACGACCCCCGTTCACCGGGCCAATCAAAAATCAAACATATGCCCATAGGGCCAATCAAGTTCAAGACATGCCAACAGGGCCAATAATTTTAAAACCTTCACCCTTTCATTTTAAAACTTCGTTCCTTGACATCACGTAGTTACAACCCGGTTCAGGCGTCCCCGAACCACGTTGTACCGACTTGACATCAACACCGTCTCGTTCGACTACAGGAGCGCTCCTGAGTCGACCCGCGACAGTTAAAAACAGTTCACGCAATCACACGCAATCAGTATGCCAGCAACAAAATACTGTAACATACGCACAAACACAAACAAGACTCAAGACGTGACGGGTCTGCACCAACTCGACTCTCCCCCCCCTAAGTGACGGACAGTCCGAGGTTTGAAACCTCGAGCTCTGATACCAAGCTGTCACGCCCCAATTTCAGCGAACCGAACTCGGGACGCGAACTTTTAAAAAAACATGAACACTTGAAACCTGTTTTCAATAAAAGCTTTGACATTTCCATTTACTTCTCAAAATAATAGTATTTACAATACAAAAACGTCCCAACAAGTGGACAAGGTACAACATCCGTCACTAGACTCAACAAAAGTAAAGACCAGACTCCGCTCCAAGCTCCATGAACTTCAAGAGCTAATCTAGTCCGTCCGGTGATCAGTACCTGTAGGAAAAGCAGCTAGGGGTGAGCGTTCGCTCACCTCCACGGATAACAGACTGACTATGGCATAATTAGCAGAAAAAGCCAGTAACACTAAAACCAAACCCAACGCCGGGACTACAGTCCCCAACTCAAGTACTCAACAGACCCACAACCCGTCACTTTCCTCAACAGACTCGACACTCGATAAAAACAGTGTAGACCCGACACAACTATCGACGACCTCCTCAAGGACTCGAACGAAACGACACAACACCAAACAAGATCACAAAGGATCGCACACCAGCTGCTCAGTAACCAATCTCAATCAGGTCAGGGTTCGACCTATCGCAATTCCTCGACACGAAGTCGGATCAGGCTGTCGACCTTTCAAACTCGCAATTCCTCGACACTAAGTCGGATCAGGCTGTCGACCTTTAAAACTCGCAATTCATCGACACTAAGTCGGATCAGGCTGTCGACCTTTAGAACTCGCAATTCATCGACACTAAGTCGGATCAGGCTGTCGACCTTTAAAACTCGCAATTCATCGACACTAAGTCGGATCAGGCTGTCGACCTTTAGAACTCGCAATTCATCGACACTAAGTCGGATCAGGCTGTCGACCTTTAGAACTCACCACCCCAGGTAACCACAATCACAATCACAGGCAAGTTCAATCACACAGGCACTCAAGGCCACTCAAGACACCTCAACAGTCAAGACTCGGGTTCAACAACCCCACGGGCACTCGCTGCCACTCAAGACACCAAATTAAATACACGGCTCTCATGGCCACCCCGACTCAACAATTAAATACGGGCTCTCAAGGCCACCCAAACTCAACAATTAAATACGGGCTCTCAAGGCCACCCAAACTCAACAATTAAATAAAACGCACGACAACCTCCGGCATACTCGATGCCTCCAACGGTCCTAAAATCGCTAGTTTCACAAACAACCTCCGGGCATGGTCATATGCCTCCAGTAATTCAATTATCGCTAAGTTCTCTGTTCCTACGACACTACTAAGTGTCACATGCCTTTCTCTTAAACGCTACAATCCCGTATCATGCTTTTCTAATAATTAAATAAATCTACTCAACCCACGACACCCCGGTGTCACATGCAATTCTACTATTAACTTTCCCTAATCAGGGCCGAGATCCGGCTACTTTTCCCTACCTCGTATACAATCCCAAAAGCGCTCCAACAACACCCGAAGCACACTCAGTCACTCGCCGAGCTTCCCCTTGCCTCGGTCCGTAGCACGATCTAAAAGAACACAAATTTAAAGTACTTTTAAACTAGTACGAGTAAACCGAAAATTAATAAACTTAACGCCCAAACGTAACCCCGACAATGCCGATCACTCCCAAACTTCCCAAATACTCGATATTGCCGATAAAGGACCCGTAAGGGCCAGATTCGCCCGACATGGCGAATCTGCCCGGTTTTGGTTAATTGCCTTCCGGGGCTCCAAAAGTCCCCGTTTTCGTTTCTACGGTCTTAGAATATTTCAAGGAACCCAACGCACTTGACGGAATTGAATTCCGACTTCTAAGTCAATTAATTAACGTTTAAAGTTTCCCGAAACCCGTTAATTACAACTTCTCCAAATTAATTCCAAATTTCGATTCGATTAGGAAAAAGTGGTCCGGGGGACGTTTTAAACCACCCGAACATTAAAACCCGAGCAACCGAGCACGTGGGCCCCACCCAAAGGGCTTGGCCGTGCCCTAGGGTTTGAGGGAGGGGCTCGGCCACCAAGTGGTGGCTGCTGCCACCTCCGGCCAGCCACCACATGGCCGGCCGGCCACCACCCACGGTGGCCGGAGCTCCTCCCGAGCCTCCGGTCACCGGAAAACGTGAAATTTCTCTCCCAAACACCTCTAAAACGTCTCCAACACCTCTCTAATCTCTACACAACCCTAAACCAAAATTTAAAACCAAACCCTAGCTCTTGAAAATAATCGAAACGAGAATCGGTTCGGGTATTACCGTAGAGGAGAACGAGGGGAACGGGATTGCTCTTTGCTTTGACTCGATCCAAGGGCTCGATCACAAACCCTAGCTCAACCTCCCTTCTTCTCTCTTCTTCTCCTTCTCCTTCTCTCTCTAAAACCTCTCTTCTAATTTCTAATTTAATTAAACTAACAACAAAACTAACTTTTTTCCCTTTTAAAACCCCATACTCGGCCAACCCTCTCCAACCACACCTTTTCCCTCCAAAAATACACCACCATATACTTGACAAGTGTCAAGGTGGGTCCCATACCTTTTGGAAAATATCTAGTTGATATTTTCCAATCAGATTCGCGAAAAACGGACGTTTCGGGCCCCGAACGGGCACTTTTCCCAAAAATATTTTAAACTGGACGGGCTTCAAGGAAACGGCCCAACTAAGACCGCTACGACGACGGCTAAGCTTTTCGGGTCCAAAACGGTCCTCGAATGGACCAAAACGTCGCTCGGGTGACTTTTCCAGCGAAAAATCAATCTTTCCCAAAATGACCAGGAAGTTGCCCTGAGTCCCCCGTAACTCATTTTAGTCGATAACGGGGTCAACTTAAGTCCGGCATGACCCTCGGGGTCAATTTAAGTTAAGTTAAGTGTCTGTCTTAAAATTTTTAAATTTTCCTGTTTTTCGCAGGTTTGACTGACGTTGACCAGAAGTGGTTATTACATCTTAAAATTTGAAAAAAGCATAGAAATCCAATTTCAAAACACGGAAGCATATTAAAAAAAAATATAGTGTATTTTAAGGCATATATTATCAAATTTCCCATTATGAACCTATATGCACTTTCTTTAGCACATCTAACAATCAACAACAAACCGTTTTCCATTCACAATTAAAAATGCGTGTGTAAAGGTAAAATCATCAAATCGTATATTATATTGCGTTGAGGTTGTTGTCGTAGTGCATTCTAAATAGTCAAGTTATGTGTATGATCGAGTCGTGCGGTTTTTTGAGATCAGGTGCAATTAAGATTCATACCCTCATTAGATCAAATACTCTTTATCAGACCTCGAGGTGTGACTTGATAGAGTACTCAGCTTGAATATCTATTATCGGTGAGTTGGTCGTAAAAAGTTACTGACATACAAGTCTCTTAATTGGATTAGCTTTGTATTATTATCTAGACTCAATATGTATCACTAATGACACCTCAATAAGTAGTATAGTTTTACGGTATAAATACCAGTTGATCTCACAAAGAAGTGGTGGATATCTCAATCTAAAGAGAAGTCTGAGCCAACCACCTAGAGTATTCCTGACTGTATTATAGAATCATTAGTGGACTGACAACCATTAAGCACACAGAGTCATTTTATGGCCTTAACAAAAACTTAAGGACACCAGGTCTTTAGGAACAGGAAATTCAAATTTTCCACCATTCAAAGAAAAAGGAGACGGAGACAGGGAATATGGAATGATGTCCTCACCCCCCCTTTAGCTGAGCCATCATCTGCCACATCATCTTTATCGCCAATAAGATCAAGGCGTTCTCCCATTCCAAGACCATCAGTAATGCTCCTTTTTGCATTCATTTTGAGCTTAGACCACTCGGATCTCCTTTTCTCTCTTTCTTTACTTAAAGATCTATTCTTTGAATTCGTCTGATGGAAAATTACTACATACAACTTTTTTGTATCTTTCAGCCGTCTACCTCTCTTTCTTGAGTAATTGCCTTGGGGCTCACTCAAGAATTCTCTCTACTGCCTGGGAGCTGGTTCGAAACCCAAACATGTTAAATCCATATTCGAAGGGGGGGGGGGGGATTTGAGTCTTTGACCTCCTCTCTTATCGAACAAATTACCGGATCCGCGCATGTGTTGGGTTGTTGTTTATTACTCTTCAGTCTGCACCCTCCTTTATAGAAGATAAGTTGGCAATCAATCAGACTGGCCGTTGAGGTATTAGACAAACCCATGTCAAAAAAACCAGGGGAGAAAAAGTTATCTTCAAAATTTTTGAAAGATGGCCAACCTGATACCCGAACAACACCTCCGACGACCGTCCGACGAGCTCTAGCTACCGAATCGAAGCCTGAAATCCCTTCTACCCATTGCACCGAATTGTTTCTCGTTTTGGGGCTTACAAAGGCGGAAACCGAAGCTCCAAATTCAGCTCCATACCCATTTCGGGTTTAAGGTGTTTTTGGAGATTTTGGATCGAGTTTGAGCTGGGTTTCGACGATTTGATCTAGGAATCGACATTCCTAGCACGGGTTTATCTTATACCATCACTTTTCTTAGCTTGATGTCGATTTCCAACTTTGATTTTGTTGTTTTTAGCTATATGGCTTGTGAGTAGTCACTCCGAGCCATGAAGGTCGTTGTAAATACATACTAGTTTAATTGATGCTTGAGGTTATTCAATTGTGGTGTTAGATGATGATTTTTGCGATATTGAGTTCGATACCCATTTGTGTTCGTTACCCGATTTGATTGATTTTGTTGGTTTGTGTATTTAGATCGAATCATAGGTTAATTAGATCGAGAAAAATAATTTGTATGTATTAATTGCATGCTAAATTAAAGATTTTGGGTACGAACTTGATTAGGAGAATTTTCGATCTCTTGAGCGAATATCAAATGCTAAATTCATATGTGCGTAGCATTCATTACTTAATATGTTTAGTGCTTATTTTGGATGCTTGACGTGGTCGTTGCATCCTATATGAGATTGATTATTTTCTGATGATTGTTATTTATGTCATGTGTGTTTTAAGCTAAATTGATGATTTCGGGTGTGGATTGCCCTTGAGTGATTTATTTCTTTGGGTGTGGATTGCCCCGTGAATTGTTAGTTGTAGCTATCTAGGATCGGTGTATGAGTTATTTGTGCACTTTGAGACTATTGAGACATTAAGTTGCATCATTGATTTTCTTGATGAGTTATCTAGTTTAAGTGATACCAAGCCCCTTACTAGTGGACTTATGTAGATCATACTCTAACCAAGACGTTCACGTTTAATCGGAAAAGTCGGGTTAGAGAAGTTGATCTATGCGTAGTTAGATAATTCATTTTTCCTAGAGGTTGTGTTATATGCTTGAGTATTACTAGAACGAGGTTCTATTTAGTTCAACTTGATTATTGGTACAATCTTGATTGTTGGTGTTCGATATTCGAGAAGTGAACTAGGAGTAGCTAAACACAATTCTTTATTTGTGCTTGTCTATTTTAGCTTTTGTGTGTTACTAGGGTAAGCACCGCTTATCCTATGCAAGTTGACTCGCTTTGTTTCTTTATCGATATGATATATTATCAAGTTGAGAAGCAACTTAAGAGAATGCAAAATAGATGTATGAAAGTTCGATTATTGGTTTTACTCGAACCATAAAAATTCATACTTGCACATTTACTCCGATGATTGGTTTTTGAGCCATGACGTCTTTTCATCATTCATCATCATATTGATTACTTTATGCATTGATTGGCTTTATGTATGAGCACGACACCCATGGTCGTTTTCTTCTAAACAAAGTTTCAATTTTTATTTCCAGTTTTATCCTTCTTATTGTTCACCTACTTCTCATGACCATTTACTTTACAGTTTTTACTGCTTGAACCATTTGCTTATTTTTAGAAGAGTGTATTTAGTGACGTTTATACATTTTTCGCCATTTTACCAATTTCCATAAATTGTCATCCTTGGCCCGATTTCTCCCTTGTGTTCGACCGGTTTCTTACCGTTATCATTTATTGCTTGAACGACTGTGTACGGAAGCACGTTAAAGAGGGTATGCAGAAACCCCATCTTCAACAGGTGAAATAAAAACCTTAAAGCTATCAGATTCAAAAGCAAAAGTAACCACTGTGCCGTAAATCTTAATTTTAGAATGAATCAACACAAGATCTTTATGAAGATCCTTGCCAAAACGAAAATCCAAAACTTCTCCCTATTGAAATTCTGGTCCAACCATCCGTGTATAGGAACACCTGAGATAGAAACCCACTGGAAAAGACCTCCTTTTTGCTGGAAAATTGTGGTTAAAATGTGATTTATGGTATTAAATGTAATTTATGATACTAAATGTAATTTATGGTTTTAAATGTGATTTATGTAGTTGGTTGGCCATGACCTCTTAGTGGGAAGTTTTTATGGGATTAGCTACCCCATAAAATTACCTTTTTGTCCCTAATAGATAGCCTATAAATACCAAGCTACTAAGTCATCTTTCAGATTGATCAAACAAGATCACATCAAAAAATTATATAAAAAAAACAGATGCAAAAACCACACATAAAAATTCATCTCGTTCTCTCCAATACGTTTTCATTCGACCTTAGTCCTGGTGATTTCTCTACACGGAGTTGAGTTCGTGACGTTAGTCGTTGTATCCTGGGAGACTGCTGCCCATACGGGGCATCAAATGTCTTAAGATTGTAGGAAATATGGGTTAGTATATTGACGATAAACAAATTCAAAGTGTCTTAAGATTGTAGAACATGTTCAAAGTACTGGAAAACAAAAAAAAAATCTTATGGGAAAAAAAAAATGAAAAACGGGATCAAGCCCAAAGTTCTATTTTCATTGAAAAAGACAAAACAGAAAAGGAAACACGCGGGTCTCTTCAAGAACCGGGTCCGCGCGAGTCAAAATCCAGGCCGTGCAGGCGAGTGGGTCTGGGTCTAGGATGTTGTCCAGGCGCGTGGGTCTGGGTCGAGTCACGGGTCATCCGCCCCAATTGGACAGTTTTATTAATTAAAATAACTATTATGTTTTTTTTTTCAAGAATGATTTTGGAAAAAAAAGTTCTTGAATAAATTTCGAATTCATATGGAATTCTAAGTCGAGGGAAATAAACTTGGAATTTTGAATTCCTAAACGTTTTTCCAAAAGAAACAAACTTGGAATTCAATTCCTAAACGAGTTTCTTAAAATTTTAAGAAGGAAACAAATTTCTTGAACAAATTTTGAATTCACACGGAATCCAAAGTAGAAGGAAATAAACTTGGAATTAAAATTACTAAACGTGTTTCCCAAAAAAACAAACTTGAAATTCAATTTTGAATTCATATGGAATTCAAAGTCGAGGGAAGTAAACTTGAAATTTTAATTGCTAAATGTTTTCCCAAAAGAAACAGACTTGGAATTCAATTCCTAAACGAGTTTCTTCAAATTTCAAGAATAAAACAAATTTCTTGAACAAATTTTGAATTCATACGGAATTCATGGTTAAGGGAAATAAACTTGAAATTTAATTCCTAAACAGTTTGGAATTCAATTCCTAAATGTGTTTCTTAATTTTTCAAGAACAAAACAAATTGGAAATAATTTTCCTAAACGTTTTCTATTTTGAAAAAAAAACGTATTTCTCCACAGCAAATGGTGGAAAATAAAAGGAAAAGAAAATATAAATTTCCGTTTAAAGGAAATAACGTTTGTTTCAAGATTAATTTCCAAGGAAATTACGTATTCTTGAACAAAAGTCGAATTCATACGGAATTCAAAAAAAAAGAAAAAGAAACGAACTTGGAATAGAATTCCTAAACGGTTTTCTCTAGATTCAAGAAGGAAACAAAGTGGAATATTTCCTAAACGGTTTCTTACTTTTCCGAAATTATAAGAAGGAT
This sequence comes from Erodium maritimum, assembly GCA_963921825.1. Lineage (NCBI taxonomy): Eukaryota > Viridiplantae > Streptophyta > Magnoliopsida > Geraniales > Geraniaceae > Erodium > Erodium maritimum. Next base: position 38,911,098 of record OY997596.1, read on the forward strand.
ATAAATTGGAATTAATTCCAAAAACATATTTTATCAACGAATTGTGAAAGATGCAAAGAAAAAAAAGGAACGGTTCATTTTCTAAAAGTGATCAATCGTTTTCTTGGAAAACACGACAAGACGGTAAAATATACGTACTCGTGTAAAATTCGTAAGGTACATCTGATTCGATTCTAAAACGTAGAACACGTACGAATAGATTAAAATCAAACGTGTTTTCAACATCAGGAAGTTACTCGATTAAAGAATGACAAATTTAATACGTTCAATTTAGTCTTAATTGGAATAAAACTATACACAAACTTGAAAAGAGAAAATGAATATTTTCGACTTTCAACGTACGAGCGATTAAACTTAACTAATCGATTCGAATTCCGTTATACAAGTTAAATCGAACTCATCGATTTATTATTGACAAGATTAGTTTGATCGGTGACCAATTAATCGGTTTTTGTTTCATTGCGAAACACGTTAGAACGATTAATTTTGGATTCTCAAATCAAGCTAATTTTGTACTTTGACCAAGTTGAATGATTTCAATTTTGGATGATTATAAAAACGGAAAAAACCTTTTTGTATAATTACTTGTGAATGTGGGGGTCGGTCCCACTACACGGAATATTTCCGATCAACTAAGATCTGTGTCTATGACATACATGTATAATTCAATAGCTACTAATAAGACACAGAACTTAAGTTGACATAATAACTGATCTCAAACGTGATAACACTGCTGATCTGCCTGTTAGTCTTAGTGCCCGTAGTTCAATCCTAAATGTCCAAATGTATATATCATCGTTAGCAATAAAATTAAAGCGGCTTTATATTACTTATGTGTTGGAGTAATATATCGATGTGTGCTCTGATCTATGCCCACCATGCGAATAGAACCATAGATTTAGATAGATCATACTCGATGGGTCCCTAGTCAACAAAGCTTCATTAGAAGCGACTAGTATGAAAGATGGCTCTTTATGGCTTACGTTCTGTTAGTCATTGGAATGGGATTCCGGAGTCTGATCATAGATATCATGTGGGACATGATATTGGACGACCCGCCCTGAATATGTGCCATAGATTAAGTCATGAACATATTCAGTGTTGTAGCTTGTCATGTATCCTTAGACCAAGGAGTCTTTGTGATCGCTATGTAGTCAACAACTGAGTTTGACCTGAGCCTAACGTTGTCCGTAACAGGGCTTCCATAACGGCCAGGATTGGCTTGGGGACGGGCTACATGAGTGACACGAAAGACGGCTAAGGGATTTATCCCTCATACTAAGGTATGGGAAAGATATCGGTTCTCGGCCGCTTGATCGAGAGTGACTGAAAGAATAGCATGGCCATGCACATGATACTGGATATCATATCTTCAGTCATCTCACATATCAAGGAACGGTGATTGAGAATAATAAGGATGACGGCTCTATGCCTTATCTCAATCAGGATATCGGAGATAAAAGGATAATGACAGGGATGACGGAAAGGTTAGAATCGACAGGGTCGATTCGTTATGCAGTGTCAGACAATACTAAAGTCTCGTTAGTTGCCACTTAAATAGGATCAAGTAAAATGGGATTTTACGTTGATCTATTGACATGCATAAACCTAAGGGTCACACCGGAGGATGAAACTCATTGACACATTTATGGAGAATGGCCAAAAGGGAGTTGTCTCGGGACATGACCAAAACTGGGTTTTGGGTCATGTGCCCGTAAGTGAATAGGACTTTACGGATCGAGACAAGGCTTGGAGTCTTGGGATTGATTGCGTCGGATAATGTTGGACATTTCCGGTATGGAAGGCTTGGAGGCGATGAGCGAATCACGGGACCTCGTTGGAAATGGCCACGGGCCATGTTCCAAGAGGCCCATGAAAGGCCCATGCAACCAAGGCACATGGAACTAATTAATCAAGTCTTGATTAATTAGTACTAAGTAAGCAAGACAAGGATTAAGGTGTTGGTGATTCACCACCTAACCCAATCTTGTCTTGCCATACTTTGTCCTATTTACACCTTACTTGACACCATACTTGTCCCATGCCTTTAGTTGGACAAGTATGGGTTTTGTTATGTTTAAGTCATCTTTTTTCAACATAACAAACACAAGACAAGAATAGGAAACACATTTTCTCTCCCTCTTCCATGGCCATTTCGGGTTTGGCTAGTTTCCACCTCCATTTTTGTGTTCTTGAGTCCTCAAAGAGAAGAACTACGTGGCTTTGATTCCCATGTGGATACGTAGGCGTCTTGGAGACTCAAGCCAATCATTCGTTAACCGGTGTTCTTGTTTTGGTAAGAGATAGTGCTGAATTTTTCTCTTGTGAATCCATTCTTTGTTAGTTGTTTCATGGTTTTAATCGTCTCTTGGTTTTCATTGATTTTCCGCTGCGAGTTTGTTCATCTCCAACCCTACCTCGAGACCCAACACTGCCAAGCTAAACTAAATGTTATATTGAAATCTAGTTGAGAAAAAGACATCCAAGGGAATGTGACTGAAGCCCATTTAAAGGCGTTATGTGAAGGAAAACCTAACCGAGTTGATTGGAGATCCCAAGATCTAGGTTCAATGGGACAACCTAATTGTTAACCTGTGAACGGTCACTGTGGGGGTCCAACCCCGAGTCCATTCCTATGATGCAAATAGGTGACGTGTAAAGGTTAAGCATAACTTTTAATGATTCCTTGCATCAAGAGTATTGAGCAAAGTGAATCACCTATGTGAGAGGAATTGGGGTCGCTTCAAGGGTGACTAATGGGACCAGTCATCTTAAACTCTTGTAGAAGCAAACAATATCCATGACCAAAACGGGCACACCCATGAGAACCAAACTGTGTTTGTTGGTATTTGTGTGGGGTATACTATCATCTACACAAACGACATAATAGTTCAAGGACATCGCGTCTACTAGTCAGTCAGCAGAATAAATATACTTTTACAAGGGAAGGCTCAAGGATGAACATCTACCTATCCTATACAAGTATCGACTTAGAGAAGTAACCGCTCCCTCGTTCCTTTTTCGTTCCCATCACATTTTGTGGGAGATTGTTGGGAAAATGTGATTTATGGTATTAAATGTAATTTATGATAGTAAATGTAATTTATCGTTTTAAACATGATTTATGTAGTTGATTGGTCATCACCTCTTAATGAGAGGTTTTTTTTATGGGATTAACTATCCCATAAAATTACCTTCTTGTCCGTAATAGATAGCCTACAAATACCAAGCTACTAAGTCATCGTTCAGATAAATCAAACAAGATCACATCAAAAAATATATATAAAAAAAACAGATGAAAAAACCACACATCGAAATTCATCTCGTTCTCTCCCAATACGTTTTCATTCGACCTTAGTCTTGGTGATTTCTCTACACGGAGTTGAGTTCATTGACGTTAGTCATTGTATCCTGGGACACTACTGCCCATACGGGACAGTCAAGTGTCTTAAGGAGACATGAGTACCTGGACTCGACTAAGCCTCTATTTCCTAATCTGTAATCAGTAAGCTAGCTGATTCGGTAAAGATTATTATGTTATTTCAATTTGTTATTTCTTTTATTTAAATTTGTTTATTGTCAATATACTAACCCATATTTCACTTTTTAAGACCAAAACATTCTTGTCTTTCATAATTGTGAACCAACGACGAACCCATCCCCAATTCGTATCATTAAGGGCACTCCGTACCGTTAAATTTCTGGAGGATAACAGGAAAACTCTATTGCCCAAATCCTTCAGATCAATGTCCTCTTCCTCTTTATTGCACATTTCTTACCACCCTGCACCTCGCTTCCTCTGAATAGCTTTCTCTGGCCAAGCCATTGCTGTAAAAAATTTATGTTTTCCCAAATGAAAACCATTGAATTACTCAATAACAGAAGTCGCCTCCTTAATCGAGCCCAATTTAACGAAACCAAAGAAATTATCGTTCTTATTTGGTCGTCGAGAAACAAAGATCTCCACCGGTTCTATGCTGAAGGTTTACAAATGATTCCGGACTCCTTCCTTGAACGCCGAAGGTAAATTGCACAGAAAAATCTTCCCCAACCCCACATCACCCCCGAGAGTCTCGAGTAGGAGCCTTGATCTCCCCTTCCACGACCTTCAACGAAGAAGGCCAAATTTGTACACCAACGAAGCCAGAGAGGAAAATTGAAATGATTCACCGTGAAGTAGAGTATTTGGTTATAAGAGCATATACAACGGACCGGCCCATCGGCCCGGCTCGCGTTTTTGCGGGCCGCAGGACGCGGGCCGTCCCGTTGTCGGACGGCTTTTATGCGTCCCGCAAAAATGCGGGTCGGGCCGAGGCCCGCGTCCCTCGCCCCACAACTGCGGGAAGGGCCGAAGCCCGTGTCCCGCGTCCGTCCGCCCACCAATCCCCGCCTGCCACGTGTCCCTGTGGAAGAAAAAAATCCGATCGTTTTCCAACGGTCAGACACGGTAACAATTTTATTTTATTTTTTTTATATTTTATTTACTTATTTATTTACCCTATAAATACCCCAACCCCTATCCCATTTTTTTCACACATCCATTCTCCAATTTCACTCTCCCATTCCCAAATTCTACTCTCTCATTCTAAATATTCTCGTAAATAATGTCGGGTGACGAAGATACTCGTTCACAACCAGGGGCTGACGATGTAGGATTCTCCCCCGAGGAACTAGCACGGGATTTCCGCGATATTTTAACGCAACCTGATGATACCTCCTCTTTCTCGCCATATACGCAACCGGGTTTGAGCTCAGGTAATTTCAAACTACCGTTAAGTGTTTCTTTAATTAAGTAAATTTTGTAATTGATTGTTGTTTTTTAATGTATTAAACAAATTTATTTTTTTAATTTCATTTTTTCAAGGGCAATTCCATCCACAAAAATTCAATCCACAAGGTTACCAGATACCGCCACAAGGTTGCCAGATGCCGCCAGAAGATTACCAGATGCAGCCACAAGGTTACCAGATGACGCCGCCACAAGGTTACCAGATGCCGCCGCCACAAGGTTACCAGCTTCCACCACAATTCTATAACTACCCTGATTTCCCACTACCCAACTGTCCCGACACCCGTAGGTCGTCGAAGTCATCCTCTGCCGGACCTTTCCAACGACGACCTCGAGCACCACCGCATCCACGGAGGACTTGGACCGTCGAGGCAGACAAACACCTCATACAGTGCTGGCTCTCGACAACAAGATACCCGATTAAGGGAAACTCCCAATCCGGAAACACATTCTGGTGCACTATTGAGAGGAAATTCAACGCGACCGGAGAACATCGCCGCTACGCATGGAATGCTAGCAAGAAACATTGGGCCAAATGCCAGTCGCAGACATGGAGGTTCCTCGATTATCTGAAGACTTCCAATGTCGAGTACCACAGCGGCTAGAACCATGAGCAACACATGACAAATGCGAAGGAAATTTGGTACAATACCAAGGAGGACGAAAGACCGAAGGACCACCCAAAAAATTTCGACCTCGATTGTAAGACCCGCTTCCGGTCGAACCGATGACTCAAGAGGCCACTCGGGACTTTTCCGGAACCCAAACGAATTAGCCATTATCACGGTTGGCTTCAGGGGAGAAATCCCTTTCGTTTGAGTATAATATCGGATAAAGTCAATTTTGGTCAAAACGAGACTTTTTATCGACTAAAAGCATTATTTTTAAAGTGCTGGAAATTATTTTGGAAAATTAAATGACCTAGGTGGACACTTGTCTTCTTTTGGTTGAAAGAGAGAAAAGGGGATAGTCATAGTCCCTTTTACCCTCCCAAAAGCTACTACAAGGGAATCTAGCTCAAGGGCTTTTAGGTCTTTGCTACATCTAGGTATTATATGGGATTGGAGAAGCAAAATCAATTCATTTTTACATTGGTGTAGCCGAAATTTAGAGGAGGAGCAAGGGAGAAGAGCTCCCATGGAGCTTTGAAGGAAAATCAAGGAAGAAGAGGCCACTTGAAGTCTTCCTTTAGCCATCCCTCCTCAAGACCTCTACCATCTTCTTCATCTCAACATTCTAGAGGTAATGGAACTCTCTAATCCTCATTTCTCTTCATCTATTTTCATGGGTTTTGGGTGAAAATTGCTAGATGTTGTTGGGTTTGAGTAGAAATGGTGGGAGATGTTGTTGATGAGAAGCTTTGTTGGATGTTGTTGAGAAATCATTGGTTTGTTGGAGCTTATGAGTTGGGTTTGGTTTGATGAATCATTGGAAACTTGTTTGTGTGTTGATTCCTACCATAGGTAGAGGAGTATTGAAGGATTTGGACTGTTTTGGGAGTTGGAAGGGGTAAAATTCTGGGTTTGAAGGTGGTTTTTCGGAGAAATGGAGCTGGAGGTTGAAGAAGGGCGAAACTGCCCTGGTGCGCCACGGATTCGTGACGGATCCCGTGACGGGCGACGTCACGGCTCCGTGAGGGAGTCTGTGACGGCACTCGTCACGGCTCCGTGATGGTAACCGTGATGGTTAGCCTCACGGATCCGTGACCAGGTCCGTGGCAGACCAGGGTGAGGGTTTCTTGAGGGTTTCTTGAGGGTTTTGCATCTTGGTTTTGAGCTGAACTTTGGAAGGGTTTTGGGGGTCTTTCTTGCTGATTAAGTGGAGCCTAATTAGCGTTTCTTTGTGTCCAAGACTTTGGGGATCGAGCTAGAGGAGCAAGGATCACGCCGGGACCCGAGTGAAGAGCGAAGTGGTGATCACCGGGCTTCATCAAAGTGTTGAAGAGGAGGACCTTGAGGTAGGGAAAGCCTTAACCTCTCGTTTATGATGTTTAGAATGCATGCTAGGTTAATAAAATTGGAAAAGGTCCTAGAAATGCCTATAGGATGCGAATAACTAGCATAATCGTCTTTCAATTACTAATAACCGGAAGTGTCTAGTGGTGACCGATTAGGATGCCATTCACTAGTGTAATTCGCTTTCAATACTTGGGAATTGATTGTCTGGTAGAGGAGCCTTGGCAAAGCCCTCGGATTAGTTGCGGGTTAGGATCACATGCTTGGTTGTTGATTGCTTAGTGGATAGGCTAAAGAGTCTAATGAAACTAGTGGAATTGCATGTGTGAATGCTCTTTTGAAGGTTTTTATGATTAGTTGATTACACTCGTACTTGCTCGTTGATTGTATTCGAATGATTACTTGATTTACTTGATTGTTGTTTGGAGCATCGAGTATGATTGGTTGTACCGAGCGGTGCAATCAGGTGATCGATGCCCCGGTGGTTCGAAACTGGTAAGTGAACGGTAAGTTGGGATTGTGTGATTGGTGTACTATGTTTGCGTGATTCGTATACTGCTTGTTGTGGTGAACTGATGATGTGTGAGCCATGTGTGGAATTGAATTGGTGGTTGTTGAGCTTGTATTATTTCGTGTTTCGGTTGAGTGCATTATTCAATTATTACCTGCTTATTATTAAAGTGTCCAAGTGTATGCTCCCTATGGGAGTAATACCTTGGTTCCCGAGGACATAAAATCCCTTGGAGACGTTTCTGAGAATCCCGATGATAAGCGCCCCGAAGGGTTGTTTTCGGTCGCCTCAATGTTATGCGTCTCCTCTGGATTTGAGAGAAAATCCGAGAGGACACATCATGTGGATCGGAGGGTGGAGACTTCATGTGCCACGGCATTGGTTGATTTATCTATTACCTGTGTTTGTTAAGATGTTTTTGGTTGACTTTGTTGTTGATCTTATTGAGTTGAAGGTCCATCTTGTTATGTGTTTTCCCTACTGAGCGCAAGCTCACCCCTACGAGTTTATTGTTGTGTTTACAGGCTTGATAGAGGAGTAGAGGCTCGGAAGCTTCTCGGTGTGGGTGTCCTTAGAGACTTCGATTTTATCTTTATTTCTGTTGAACCAGATTTTGTGGAGTTATATTATTACACCCCTGGAGGGTTATTCATGTTTTAAACTAGATCTTGTGGATTGGAGTTTTTCTATTGGAGGTTTTCAGGATTTAATTGTTGTTTTATTACTTCATTGTCTTTTATTACTAGTCATGCCTCAGGTCCGGGCGAGAACCGGATTTGGGGCGTGACATCGATCATTGGGTTGTCGCGCTTGAGGGCAATGAGAAGTTCGCTGCCGAGGAAGGCACCATGGGTATTGTCCGCCAACAACAACGACAACGCTTGGATGAGGCTGAGAATTGTAGCTCAACCCACCCACAAGCACAAGGGAAGATTACACACCTCTTGCTGGCGAGTCTCAACAACCAGAATGGGCATCTTCCGATCACAACGAGGGGAGTGAGGTACCTCTCAGCGAAACACCCCCCCCATACATCCGATGCCCCTCTCAACCAACTCGCCAAACGCGACCGCTAGGCAAGAAGGTAGTGAAGAGGAAGGGGACCGTCCTCACGGCCCAAATAACTGCCTTCACGGAGATGGAACCTTCAAGTCAAGAAGGCAACCTAGAAAGGACTCGCTTGTTACACAAGTTAACCGAACAGTGGGAAGCAAACTTTGCCACCTACAAGTCCTTGGTGCAAACGGATACCTCCGACTTCACCGAAGCCGAGTTGGAAGAGCACCGTTCAATGAAGGCCCGACTTGCGAGAGTCATGAATACCCTTGAAGGTGAACTTGAATCTCTTCGGCAACAACAAACACCATCGGTTCTACCACCACAATGATTCTTGAGCATGTATTTTTTTGGGGTTGTATTAAAAGGGGATGAATAAAAGTTCAAGTTCATTTTTATTCGTGTTAAATTTATTTCTTATTTTTTTATTAGCATTGTTTTTTTTTCACATTTATTTAAATTTTATATAATTTAAACTGTTTATGATAAAGAAATAAATAAAAAAGCAAAATATCAATTAATTAACCATTCAGCATCCACTAACAATGTGAGCCTCACATACAAGCCTCTCATTGCAAAACACCCACTATTCTGAGTCCCAAGTCCCACTATTTTGTCCAGTCAGCATGCGAGCCTTACTAGTGAGCCTTACTAGTGAGCATTTCCATTGTACATGCTCTAAGAAAGGCTATGTTTGATCGAAGTCTGATGCAATGGACTCCAATGCTTAGGGGTAGGATCACGAGATTACCCAATCCAATCCAATACTCTCTTCCTAAATGCTATTAGTATTAGTTATTGAATATAGAGGAAGACTATGAGTCAAATCCCTCTTTTACGTGCATCAGTACACGGTAATCAAGCAATATATTAAACGGTTAAGTATCGGTCGAACCCACAAGAAGTAGAGGTATCATTGGTATTCTAGTTAAAACTAGGGTATGTGGAATGTCACTTCCATATCCCCGAAAGGGAAAACAAAGGGAAAAAAAGGTAAGGTTTGTTTGAAGATGCTACCATAGTCACTTCCATAGTTATCTACATGCTACCACCTAAGATACATAGCTATTGATTCACATAAAGAGTCAGTCACAGGTACAAGTAAACACAAATTCGACTTAGCGCATGGCATGGTTAACGATGGGTAAATTCAATAGATGATTTCCTTATTGTCTTAGAACACTTAATTTCCTTTGTATGCGGTATCATGAAATCAACCACATATTAGTCACGGGGAGAGGGAATAAGACAATTTTCCGGACCGATATGCGTATTACCAATCATTGGAAAAAGCAACAATAATAGGGTGTAGTTCTATGATCTTGAGCAAAGCTCGATCAATCCTCGAACAAGAGATAACAACAACGAATCTATGTCACTCTAGCTACCAACTACACAAGTAGAGATAGCTACACCACTCGTCGAATCTACTTAGTTAGGTCTATTTCAACATCCTAGCGACCAAATGCGTCAATCATCAAGGAGAACCAAATAGAGCAACGAATCACGAAGCTCTAGTAATACACAACCATAAGTAAACTCTTAATAAATCGACGAATCTACTTAGCTGCGCCTAGTTCAACATCCCGAGAATCGAGTACCACCGATCAAGATGATTACTGATAATCAAAGAGAACTACATAGAGTAACGAATCACAAGACTCTGCTAATATATAAGCATAAGTAAACTCTAAATCTTGGACGATCTACTTAACTATGCCTAGTTCAACATCCTAATTACTGAGGTCACCGATAATTAAGGAGAACTACATAGAACATCAAATCATGATATTCTGGCAATACACATGTGTAAGTAAACTCTATACAAGTGAATCTCATCTAATCACTAGATTGAATCATGGATCGTTCTGAACATCGATCTACATAGTATGCAAAACAATTATGGAAATATTTCCAAATCTTTTGGTCGGCTTGAAACTCACAAGAGAATTGAGAAACACAACCTAGCATATTTCTATCTCGTCAAAGGAAATCAAGACATATAAATGTATGAAATCCTAGATTAGTTCACTAAATGGCTAAAGATTGCATTTTTGTCAACTCTAACCTAGAACTTGACATACACCCAGGAGACGAAAAAGCTAGTACATAAAATCGGGTTCAAAAACATGATAATTCGAACACATAGTAAGATGATCACGAATAAACATTGGGTAGCTTAAATATAGATAAATACACATATTAGATGCTAATTAAGCTCAACAAACTCAAAACATGCAAAATAACATCACCAACACCAAATTAATCATCAATTCATCCATTAAATTAGAGGAAATCGATATTTACAGAATACTCATTACCAAGGATTCAAATCCAAGGTCATGGATTCAAAATCCTACACAAACGTTCCAAAAAACCTAACTTTATATTAAAACTAGAGAAAGATAGAGATTAGAACTGAGATTGGGTTGAAAAACCCAATAAATAAATCCTCTAGCTTGCAAACCCACCATCTCGAACTCTTCAAAGTTTCAACACATGAACATGGAGATGGTGAGTGTCATGCCCCAAATCCGATATTGACCAGATCCGAGACGTGACTTAGTGAGATTAAATAAAAACAAATCTAGAAGGGATTGAAGTCTAAAAATGAGAGAATAATGTAAATCAATATATTTCAAATCTTGAGTCTCAAGCTCAGTCAATATAAAATGAACAACACGATACGTCTTTAATAACAAAAAGTAAACTCCGGGCATCAGCCAGCTCCCCAGCTCTACGTGACCCTCTAGTCCAAGGCATAGCTATCACCTGTAGAAAACACAGTAAAGGGGGTGATCTTGACGCTCAAAAGGGAAAACCACAAAAACCTCCTCAATTCGGATTTACCAGAACACCTTTCCACAATTTGAATTATTTTAAGAGAAATGATATAACAATACAACACTTAACCCATTTAACAGTCAACACTCCCTTGATATGACACTCCTAGGCCAACCATACCAACTTAACTCAACACCAACCATTTGACTAAGGCACACACCGAAGGGAACAATCCAAATAAGACACCCAATTATGTTTCCAAACTAACTTTTGACAATTAAAAGGAGAGAGCGACAACGAGAACATGAACTCAAATTACACAACTTTCACTCTACCCGACCACATCTATCCCGAAAATCCTCGTCCAACGCCCCTTCACGACCGACTCACGGATAATCACAAAGACGACGCTTTAACTTACACGGAAGCCACACACATGAACTTCGTCATCAAACAATCAAAATCAAGTCATTCACGGTCACACACAACTCATAACAAGGACAACACCCATAGCCACAACACGGCAATACTCAATCAATTCAAAGCAATCTCAAACACACAACTCGTAACCATCGCACGGTCTCGGGAGCAACCCGCTCGGCCCGGCGTAGCCGCACGCAACTTCCTCAACACAAAGTCGAGATAGGCAGTCGACCTCATCGCGGAACAAAACGTTTTACTGATCGACAGAAGGCAGGGAAATCGCCTCTTCGCGGCCTCATCTCTCGCGGCATCGCGGAACAACCTCATCGCGGCACAACACAGCGTTTTACCGAGTGCTAGTCGAAAGGTAGGAAACCACCTCTTCGCGGGACACAGCGTTTTACCGACTCACGGTCGGAAGGTAGGGAAACCACCTTTCTCATGTAACCAAAGTACCATAGACGCAACACTTTACCGATTACGCGCCGTAAGGTATGATACACCTGACGGAAGTACATCTCTCACACTTTACCGGCCGCACATCAAACAAACACAATCACACTCACAACCAGGATCACAATCACATTCTCAAACAGGATCACCATCACATTCTCAATTTACTCCCGTAACCCTCACGTACTTACCATCACTTACCGACACCATACTCGACGTGGTAACCCCACCGGCTTAACAGGTATCCAGTCCCCAACATCCCCACATTTCAACATATCCGCTAAACAGGGAATAACCACTCAAGTCACTAATATGCATCACCAAGTTCAACTCGACTCGTTTTCATGTTCGTTATTTATTAACCGTTCAAACAGCACAGAGTATACAATCCACACAATCAGCAAACAATCCTACATGCACGACATGGCCTGATTCTACCAACACAACATACCAACACCTACGGCACGACATGGCTCGTAGGTCGTTCGCATGTTATAAGACTACCCTAGTCAATATCGTCCTATATGCATACTAGTTATTTACCCAGTTATTAGGTTTCCCTATATGCATACTAGTACATCCGTAATAAAGCGGGTTTCGAGGTAATCCCTACCTCTCAAATCTCTATCTAGGTCGCCTAGCTGATGACGTCCTGGCCAACTCCGGTCTTCTCCGTGCTCGGGGTAAAGGCCTGGTTTTAACACAAAAGGGACGGTCATCAGTCCCGGTCCAGTCCGCAACGGTCCTCAAATTTAACAAATTAGTCCAGTAGTTTGTCCGAACATCCTTTAAATTGTCCGATAAGTCCTAGTATTTATTTGATTTTACTTCAATTATTTAATTAAGTTTATTAAATAAAAACAATCTTGACCCGGCCCGGCTCGAGTCCGACCCGAACCCGTCCCGAATCCGGAAACCGGATCCAAGACCGACCCTGACCCGAGTCTAGACCCGAACCGACCCGGGCCCGACCCAGACCCAGATCCGGACCCGAGTCAGGAACAGACCCGAGCCCGATCCTCGTCCAGGCCGAGGCCCATATCAAGTCCAGGCCCAGATCCATATCAAGACCAGGCCCGGGCCCAAACCAAGACCAGGTCCGAGCCCGAGTCCGTGTCTTATCCTGAGCCGGGAACGGAGACGGTGGGCGGCGCTAGGGTTCCGGCGAGGGCGGCAGAGGCGAAGCCAGGGTTTCACGACGGTAGTAGAGGCGTCAGGAGAAGAAGGAGAGGTGAGGGGAGGTCGCTGGCGTGGTTCTCCGTCCAGATCTGACGGCATAGGCTTCGCCGGCGTTGGGAAACTAGGATCTGGAGCTCGAACATCTCCGGCGAGTCTCTCCCATCAAACTCGACCAAAAACGAGCGCGTTCGTGCTCGAATCTCAAGGGGGAAGTCACGGGGAAGGTGGAATTATCCAGGAAGGAGGCTCACCGTCTCAAATCTGTCCGTTGAAGGTTGAAGGCGCGGCGACGCTCGATGGTACGTCGGCGCTGGTTCGGCTTGAATCGAAGAGGAAGAAGAAGGAAGAGATAGGGCGTTTCTGTGTTTTTGTGGTGTCTAGTGGTGAAGGAAGTGCGATGGTGGAGGAGAAGGAGTCAAGCGAGGACGAGGCGAGCTCCAGTGTGGTTCGGAAGGCGTGAGGACGGATCTGGAAGAGAGGGCGGCAAGAGAGAACGAAGGAGGAAGGCCTCGGTTCGCGTGTTAGATCTGAGAATGCAAAGGGTCGCGCGTAGGGTTAGCGAGCCGTGGTCTTGGGCTGACATCACGGGCTCGAGTGCGCGGGTTGGGCCTGGTCTGGCTTGGCCCAAAGCTGAGCTGGTCCAGCGCAATCCCCTTTTCTCATTTTTTTTTTGAAAAAGAACCAAAAATAAACCCGGTCTCCAACCCTCGACGTTTCAACTTGATAAATTAAAACTTAAATTCCCAGGGCTTTACAGTCTTCCTCCCTTAAAGGAATTTCGTCCCCGAAATTTAAAACGAGCTCGCTCCACTTGACCCTAACTTAAGGAACGTCCGATTAGACTCCAAAACCAAATATCTTCAAGCACGCGGAAACACTCAAACCAGTTAGTCGATACCGGAATCCTCCGTCGGTAGAGACGTCGCACCGATGCACGCGACTTGGTTGGGAAATCCTATACCGGTACCGAACGACCTTGGATACCTTGCGCATGTCTCATCCTCACGCTTCCGCGTCGACTCTGCGCGTCTCTTAAACGTTCACGATCCACGCGACCTTTCAGTCACCTCTCGAACAACTCGGGACCGCAAGGATTAACTTTTAATCCTCAACTACGCCCCGCTTGGGCAGCTGACCCGACCTACCGAACAATGCTTCGTACGGTGCCATAATGCTACTGGCCTGGATGCATTGTGGTAGTCGCACTCGGCTAATTATTTCTGGGCCCCAGCAGATGGTACTCTTACTTCTACGGTGCTCCCGTGGGGTCGTACTGGTTCCCGCGGTACACTGGCGTTCTGCCTTTACTTGTTGACAACTGCTGTGCATCGATCCAACTCCGCACCTATTGCTCGTCCATACGTGACAGTCGTATTTCACGATCGCACCACCATCGATCGCCGGTCGCATCGACCGACGTCCCGCATCTTGGGAGTCAGTCCATCCTCAGTATGACATTGAAAGTCGTCAAGTTCAACACCAAAAAGGTGACTACGAACCAGGGCGGTCAATTACTCTACTCTCACGCGTACGGCACATCCTCGCCAACACAACTTACTTAGCTCGGGTGTCAAGACACAGGGAACGCATCAAGGTTCTACTCTTAGGCCCTCACATCTCCTCTAGTGAAAAGAAAAACAGAAGAATGCGGTGCCTGTGGGTTATGGGCCAACCACGCTTCCGCTGCGCCACTCTGATCTTATCGCCACTTGGCCATCTCCTCTAGCCGTTCTGGCGGCGGACTGGCATTTTCACGGTCCTCCGCTGCTCGGACACTGGTCGGTGATGAACAGACGAAGAACGCTTGATACCTCAAAATTTGGTTCTCTAAACTCTCTCCACACGCTTGAAGTGGGACAGTTCAAAACGGGAAGGTCAGTGAGATAGATAACGGTCCGCTACTCTACTTTCTTACTCACGACTGACACTGTTCGACACCACCGCACCTTCAACTAGCGTGCCAAGGCACAGGGTGAGCTTAACAGTTCTACTTTACGTCTCAACATTTCAGCAATCAAGAAGAAATAACGAGCGGGGTAAACCAAGATCAAACAAAACAACACTCGAAATTTAAATGGTAATTATGTACCATGAGCGATATCATTCTCGGACTCCTGTCTCTCCGCTCGGGAGGCGGTAACCGCATACACTCTGCTCTGAGGTGCCTAAGGTCCTCCTCTCGAGGGTGGTGGAAGTGCCACCTGCTGTACGGCTCTCTGCCTCAGTGCTGATGCGCTCGCAGCTGGTCGTGGGGGTCTCGACAGGTGCATCTATCGCTGCTGAAACTGGGGTGCCAGCTCAGGGTGCGACTACTGCAGTCGCTGAGCTGACATCTCTCTGCCTGGCGAGGGGCACTGCATCACCATGTGTCCAAGCTGTCCACACCCGCGACATCGGCGCTCTCCGCCGCTCGGCCTCCCCACTGATCCGGTCTGGCCGCCAACGGGGCAGG
The DNA here is from genome assembly GCA_963921825.1 of Erodium maritimum. Taxonomy (NCBI): domain Eukaryota; kingdom Viridiplantae; phylum Streptophyta; class Magnoliopsida; order Geraniales; family Geraniaceae; genus Erodium; species Erodium maritimum. The sequence goes on from OY997596.1 coordinate 38,926,700, forward strand.
CTGCAGTGCTCACGTCCCACATACAATCCCTGCTCAGGTGTCCCTGTCGGTGACAGCGGTAACACTTTGGTCCCACCTTGGACGCTACCGGTCCCACTGAAGCGACTGATCCCATCGATCTCGGCCCGCTAGACTACTGCTGAGGTCGGAACGATCCACCAGTCTTTTGTCGCCTCGAGTCCCTCATCTTTGACGGTCTCGGAAAACCGCTCGATCTCGGACGACTCTCCTTGGCTCTGGCGGCATCGCGACATCGCGGAACAACCTCATCGCGGAACAACACGTTGTTTTACCAAGTTCTAGTCGGAATGTAGGGAAACCACCTCTTCGCGGCACACATCGTTTTACCGACTCACAGTCGGAAGGTAGGGAAACCACCTTTCTCATGTAATCAAAGTACCATAGACGCAACACTTTACCGATTACGCGCCGGAAGGTACGATACACCTGACGGAAGTACACCTCTCACACTTTACCGACCGCGCATCAAACAAACACAATAACACTCACAACCAGGATCACAATCACATTCTCAAACAGGATCACCATCACATTCTCAATTTACTCCCGTAACCCTCACATACTTACCATCACTTACCGACACCACACTCGACGTGGTAACCCCACCAGCTTAACAGGTATCCAGTCCCCAACATCCCCACATTTCAACATATCCGCTAAACATGGAATAACTACTCAAGTCACTAATATGCATCACCAATTTCAACTCGACTCGATTTCATGTTCGTTATTTATTAACCCTTCAAACAGCACAGAGTATACAATCCACACAATCAGCAAACAATCCTACATGCACGACATGGCCTGATTCTACCAGCACAGCATACCAACACTTACGGCACGACATGGCTCGTAGGACGTTCGCATGTTATAATACTACCCTAGTCAATACCGTCCTATATGCATACTAGTTATTTATCTGGTTATTAGGTTTCCCTATATGCATACTAGTACATTTGTAATAAAGCGGGTTTCGAGGTAATCCCTACCTCTCAAATCTCTATCTGGGTCGCCTAGCTGTTGACGTCCTGGCCAACTCCGGTCTTCTCCATGCTTGGGGTAAAGGCCTGGTTTTAACACAAAAGGGACGGTCATCAGTCCTGGTCCAGTCCGTAACGGTCCTTAAATTTAACAAATTAGTCCAGTAGTTTGTCCGAACGTCCTTTAAATTGTCCGATAAGTCCTGGTGTTTATCTGATTTTAGTTCAATTATTTAATTAAGTTTATTAAATAAAAACTCTCTTGACCCGGCCCGGTCCGAGTCCGACCCGATCCAGGCCCGAATCTGGAAACCGGATCCAAGACCGACCCTGACCCGAGTCTGGAACCGAACCGACCCGGGCCCGACCCAGACCCGGATCCAGACCCGAGTCAGGAACATACCCGAGCCCGATCCTCGTCCAGGCCGACGCCCAGATCAAGTCCAGGCCCAGATCCGTATCAAGACCAGGCCCGGGCCCAAACCAAGACCATGTCCGAGCCCGAGTCCGTGTCTTGTCCTGAGGCGAGAACGGAGACGGTGGGCGGCGCTAGGGTTCCGACGATGGCGGTAGAGGCATAGCCAGGGTTTCATGACGGTGGTAGAGGCGTCAAGAGAAGAAGGAGAGGTGAGGGGAGTTTGCTGGCGTTATTCTCCGTTCAGATCTGATGGAAAAGGCTTAGCCGGCGTTGGGAAACTCGGATCTGGAGCTCGAACATCTCCGACGAGTCTCTCCCATCGAACTCGACCAAAAACGAGCGCGTTCGTTCTCGAATCTCAAGGGGGAAGTCACGGGGAAGGTGGAACTGTCACGCCCCAAATCCGGTTTTGACCGGACTCGAGACGTGAATTAAAACAATAACAATTTAGAACAAAAAATAAAGCCGAAACAGTCTCAAATAACAAGCTTAAGCTTCGAAATTTAACCACGCATCAACTACTCGGTAAAACAACCAGTAAAAAGGTTTAATAACAAGAAATAGTACGTCGCTAGACACTAGCTAACCCTCGCCAGCTCCCAATTTCCGAGAATCCTGCTAGTACCAAACCCGCTCAGCACCTGAAACACAACAAAGTAAGGGGGTGAGCTTACGCTCAGTAGGAAAAGTAGTTAAGGTTTCAAACCACAGTTCATCACCTCGGGTAACCGTCCAATTAGGGCATACTAGTAAAGCACAAATATTAAAAGTCAAATTAAACAATTACTCCACGACAACGTGTGACCTTCACTCAGGCACAACCCATAAAACAACTCACAATGAACCGAATCCACCACTTTTCGCAACTAGTTCTTGACACTCATCACCTAACAATTCTCAACGAACAACGCCCACGGCTATCTCACCACCGATCACACGTGTGAACTCGCACGGCAACACATGATCAGGCATACCAGCACCTCGAGTCACCAAACACTCTCACAAGACCAAAGTCGCACTTAACCCAAAGCACAAATCCAGACAGCACTCACGGCACACACAACAGTCAACGCACAAAGCCAAATAGTACGCACGGCACACACCGCAGACAACACACAAAGCCAAACAGCACGCACGACACACACAAAAGACCCACCCTAAACGTAGTATAACCAGTTCCAACGTCTCCGGCTATCACAACCCGTTCCATTTATATCGTACCGGATCACGAAGCCTCGGTCCCGACATCTTCCCGTCACGTAGAATCGGGGTAACATCCCAGACTGGAAATCCCTCAGTCGGACGTCTTCCTGTCACGTAGAATCAGGGCCTCACGTACAACGGACCGACAAATACCTCAGTCGTAATTCCTCCCGTTACAGAGACTCGGAATATCAATCACGCCACCCTTGTCCTCGATGCACTACACCGGAACTATCCCTCGGTGTAAGTACCACTCCGGTTATGCCTTTTCTTGGAATACACAACAAGGATATAACAAGCAGCGCAAAGCCAAAGCTGGTCCTGGTCTATCAACCGGACCGTCTCAACATAGCACACAGCCGGTCTATCACTCACCCGGTCATATCACAACCAAGAGTTCACGTTTTATCAAACACGACACACTTGCCCACACCCGGTCACAACACGCAACACCGAGTATAATCTTATTTAGACTATCACACAGCAGTTATAGCACACATCACGCAATCCTAAGGCTCGACATGGCCCATCTACCAGCACGACAATTTCCCAAATATTGAAAGCAGGTAATCTAGTGAATCACATCCTACATGTTACTAAGACTCGTCCGGTATTTAGTAATTGAAAGCGAGTATTCTAGTGAATCACATCCTATATGCCAACTAGGACCTTACCGTTTATTATTATTTTCCTAATCATGCATACTAGTAACTTTCCGCAATTAAACCGGTATCCGGTATTTTCCCTACCTCAAGACGATAACAACAGCTGCGTCTCCTAGCTGTTGACGACCTGGCCTAACTCCGGTCTTCTCGGGCGAAGTCCGCAAAGTCCAGTTCTGGGTTTTAACAGGTAAAAAGTCTAATCAGTCCCGGTAAGTCGAAAGTCCTCGGATTTGTCCAAAAAGTACTTTAAATAACCAATTTTAAGTCATTTAAAATTAGATTAATTAATTAATTAAAGCTACTGACCCGGATCCAAAAACCTGACCCGGATCCGACCCGGTCCAGAACCCAGACCCGACCGGACCCAGATCCGACCCGGACCCGGCTCCGGACCCGACCCATACCCGGTCCAGACCCGATCCAGAGTTGGCCTGGCCCAAGGTTCAGTCTGATCCAGGGCCTGTGTCCCGGCCCGTTCTCAGCCTGGTCCAAGACCACTCGGCCCACTCCCGTCCGTTTGGCCCAACCAACAGGCCCAAAGGTTCTTCCATCCTCGTGCCCGAGCTCGTTCCAGCTCCGGCGAGCCAGAGCTGCTCCAGCCTTCGCTCACGGTGTCAGAGCGCGCGAAGGAGGGGGTGGGGGAAACGAGGGCAGAGAAGGAGTCAGGGATGTCAGCAAAGCCGTGGCTGTGACGGCGGAGGCTCGAGGACGACCCAATCCCTTCCCCGTTTCAAATCTGTAGCTCACGAAGCTCGCCGGCGAGGGTTTCGGCCAGATCTGACCCAAACGAGCTCAACTCGAGGGTTTTCAGATACGACGAGCTCGGGGAAGACAGGGAGAGGTGCGAGGGAGCACGAACCGTACGCTCCCGGTCACTGACACGCTCGAATCGAGCTCGAAGACGTCGAATCCGAGGAAAAAGATCCGCCGTCGGTTCGATTTCATGCGCGGCTCGGTTTGTGGACGGAGAAGAAGATGAAGGTGAGGGCGAGGTGAGGTGTGGCGGTGGCGAGGCTTGAAGAGGGAGAGAAGAGGAGAGGGAGGGAGCTTCGGCGATGGCGTGAGAGAACGAGAGAGAGAGAAGGAGAGGGTGGCGAGGTTGAACACGATGAACAGTAGCGCTTCTTAGGGTTAGGGTCTGGTTTTGATGCAGCTTGGGCCTGAACCGAGTACGTTTCTCGCGCGGGCTTGGCCCGAGTCGCTGTGCTGGGCATGGTCCTCTGACCGGCCCAGTCCGGCCCAAAAACCTCCTTTCCCCTTTTTTTATTCTTTCTTAACTTCTCACCTGTTGCAAAAACCTACCCCGAAGTTTCAAATTTCGAAAGAGTACTCTTTTAAAACAAGGTGGGCTTTACAGGAACTGTCCAGGAAGGAGGCTCACCGTCTCAGATCTGTCCATTGAAGGAGCGGCGACGCTCGATGGTACGGCGGCGCTGGTTCGGCTTGAATCGAAGAGGAAAAAAAAAAGGAAGAGATAGGGTGTTTTGGGGTTTTTGTGGTGTCTGGTGGTGAAGGAAGTGTGATGGTGGAAGAGAAGGAGTCAGGCGAGGACGAGGTGAGCTCCGGTGTGGTTCGGACGACGTGAGGACGGATCTAGAAGAGAGGGCGGCGAGAGAGAACGAAGGAGGAAGGCCTCGGTTCGCGTGTCAGATCTGAGAACGCGAAGGGTCGCGCGTAGGGTTAGCGAGCCGTGGTCTTGGGCAGGCTTCATGGGCTCGAGCGCGCGGGTTGGGCCTGGTCTGGCTCGGCTCAAAGCTGAGCTGGTCCAGCCCAATCCCCTTTTCTCTTTTTTTTTTTGAAAAAGAACCCAAAATAAACCCGTTCTCCAACCCTCAACGTTTCAACTTGATAAATTAAAACTTAAATTCCCAGTGCTTTACAGTGGGAGGCTTTATGGATGCTTGTATCCTTCTTGGACCGTCAATATTATGTTCTTAGGTGGTGGATCTTGCTCTAAAAATGAAGAAGAAGAAAGAACAACTAGAGAGAAGAAGAAGAAGAAAAAGAAGAAGAAGAAAGAATAAAATAAACTAAAAAATAATCTTGTGAATATTTTGATACAATAAAATATGACCAAAAAATATCTCAATCTTACTATTTATAGACAAAAATGACTTGTTATCTGCTATTCACACAAGCTGTATGGGAGCTGGATATCTGTTGCTGCTAGAAATTATTAGGTGTGGGTAGGAGTAGAGGACTTAACGTGCAACCAAAAAGATAAGCACCAGATCTAGTCAACACGTGCAGGTCAGCGCGCTGACCAATCAACATCGATAAGTATGCAAGATCTTCGGCCCAGATTGCCGCGAAGCACCGAATCTGTCTTTGGATAAGATCGACATGTGGCTTGTTTAGAGCGTGCCACGTGTCCTATTCTGGAGCAGCCTTATTCCATTTTTGATTTTATGCTTCTTTCGATCATTCCTTCTTCGTTTATGTTCCGATCGACCTCGTTCTTACACCAATATTTTTATTTTTCTTGAGGCCTACAAAACAAGACCACTGACAAATAATTTTGTAACATTTAAAAATACTAATATTGAATGAGGCTTTGTGCAGTTATTAAATAATACTAAAAATATAAAAAGAAGAAAAAAAAAGGAAAATAGTCAAATTATGTATGACAAACTTACGCTCATCAAGTTCCCCTACAGTTAAAGCTTGTTCGCCCACGAGTAAGCTAAAATTAAAACTAACATAAGTACCAAGGTAAACCCGATGATATAAAATTCTCTAGGCGGATCTTGGTTGCTCTGGATTATTGAAAGTAAAGAAAGATGCATATGCTGACTCAATTAATCCGACTAAAAGGTCTTGTGCAAGTGCACAAGCAAATCAAAGACCAAAAATTTATGACTCAAAAACGTGTGCTTACAACTTGGATTTTATTAGCAATATTGGCCTAGATCTCGCTAATGAAGTGAAATCTCTCATCAAATCTTTTCACTTTCCGCCAACCATTATTTAATTTTTGTAGATTAATAGTGTATATGTGGTGGCCAACAAAATGAAATGAAACGACTAGACGTATTTCAAGCCTCCCTCTCATCATTTTTCTTTTTGCTCTCTCGGCTTTAACATATTAGTGGTACTGGTCAGGAGAATATCGTAATCTCATTCACAAATCACACGATCGGATGTTGTCATGCAATTATATTGCCTTGGGATTAATTAAACTCATATAGTTTCTTTACTAGTCAAGTAGTAGGTCAAAGTTTTGCTTGTTTTTTTTCCCAATTATGTGTAGAAACCTTTTATTCACTCTAAAATAAGTTGGAGGGTTCACCCTTTATTACTCCCTGAGAGGCTCCGGGTGTGAGGTCTTAATTTGTATGCGAACCGCCGCACCTCACACCCTTTATCCCAAACAAAACTTTTATTAGATCCCCTTTCCCCGGGACCTATACTCAATTCCCCATGCACAGTGTGTGTGATTTATATAATTGGCACTACAAACGCATAATGGGACTAACCACTTGAACTCAACTAGATTTTTATTCTTCCAAAACACATAGTTTGATCCCTCAACAATAAGCATGTGAACTATACATTTTCTCAATGTAACAAGTGAAATAAGACTACTGTCTCCTAACTAGGCCCGCTATAGGCAAAAACCAAAATAGAATCAGGTTGACGACGATAAAAAGAATTGAAAAATGTTACAACGTCTAACAGTTCATTATCATTTTGTACCAAATAAGCAATAAAGCATAAACACGATATACGGCTCGTTAACACCACCAATAATAAATCCTCCATTCACTCCTCAAAAATCCACAATAATGAAAAGAAATCTACTCTCGGAGGTCAATTCACGTCGACTTGATGAGTTTGATTCGCTCACTTGAATGATGCCCTAACGTGTATTAGAAGAGAGAACCCGACATAATCGACGATGTTAGATACTACTTATGAAAATCATTCCTTACTGTTCCATCTTGCTTCAATCTTTCATGGTTAGCTCTAACTAATAAATGCTTCTTATTAATGGGAAAAAATAAAATGTATTAAATACCAAATTGAATAAGTAAGAAATTAAACAAAAAGAAAGAAAATTTTTCTCTCTCGACCTGAGAGTCTACCTTAGCCCTAGCCTGCCTCACCGCTATGGAGTTCCCGTCTGCCGCTGCTATCACGCCGCCTGAGCCTGTCGGTTTCTCCGTCCATTTGTTCGCCTATCCCATACAGTTGACCTCGAAGACCACACCTGGTGCGGGGTTTAACTATGGGTGGGAGTGGCTGGTTTTTCCACAGTCCTCGGTGCCTCTTCCCCTCCACGCCACTTTTGTGGTTCCGATGCCTCCTAATCCGATCTTTATGCATCCCCACCCTCTCCCGCCAGTCTCGTCTGGTATCCCTCCGTCTGGTCTGCAATTTCTACCACCACCACCCCCTCCCTCCTCTCTCTCACAGGTCTCGGCCCGGCCCCCTCTGCCGGTGGGCTCTATGACCTTGTTCCCGGCTTTGAGGGATTTGTTGGGGTTCTTTGGTCCACAGGATCCCCCCCCCCCCCCACCCAATCCCCATGGGGATACTTTTTGTCGCCAGCGTTGGGAACGTCGGAGTTGGGTGTGGCGGGTCTCGGTGACTTCGGCTACAAGCTACAAGTCCTCTCCACTTGGGCCGAACCCTTCCCCGCTTCTCAGGGCCCATTATCACCAAGACCTCGCTCTGGTGCCTAGGGGGGCTGCCGCCCGATCTAGGGTTCCCTCTCAGTCGGGGTCGCTGCGTCCTTAGCCTCCTCGCCTTCCGGTGGGGACGGTTCGGGACGTTATGGAGCTTTCTGTTGTCGTCTCGGTCACATCGATAAAGGCTCGAACTTGGGGCTGGACCCGTGATCGATTTGGGATACGGTGGAGCATGGTGGAGACTTCCTCCCTTAGGGTTTCCCGATGCTGGGTGCGGAGACGAACGAGGGAATGGATACCGGATGCTGATCGGGGGACCAGTGACCCAATGCCTCAAGGGGTGACTGCTGGGGATAGGGTTCGACGACCGCCAGCGTACTGTCGGGGATTGCTGCGTTCTGCACCGTGTGTGGACCTCTCCCTCGCAAGTGTCTTCAGCAACTGATGGCTATGGATAGAGTATGCACTGACCGCGGGGGAGCTCTAGGGGACGCTGACCTGCGGTCGTTGACATTGGACCCGCTACCTAACGCTAGATTATCTCATTGTGGGGGAACCGGTATAACATTGGACCTGTTACCTAATCTGGGTCCCCGGATTCCCAATCGGGATACTGGCTTGCCAACTGTCACGCCCCAATTTCAGCGAACCGAAACTAGGGACGCGAACGTTTAAAAAGTTACAATACTGAAACCTGTTTTCGTTAAATCACTTTAAAAGTCAGCTTAGTTCCACAAAAGAATATTATTTACACCTCAAAAATAATAGTCCCACACTTGGACAAAACGAGATACACGTCTCTAGACTCAAAACACCCAGCAACCCGCTTCAAGCGCTTCAAGCTTCAGAAGCTCACCTAGTCCAGACTACGAACGGTACCTGTAGGAAAAGCAGCTAGGGGTGAGCGTTCGCTCACCACCACAGATAACATACTGACTACGGCATAGTTAGCAGACAAAGCCGGTGACACCAACCACGACCCAAAAGATACACACACGACCAGAACTTTCCTCAACTGACTCAACACTCGGATACGTTATGTAGACCCCACACTACGATCGACGACCTCCTTCAAGACACGACTGACCACACAACACCAAACAAGATCACAAAGGATCGCAAAACCGGCTGCTCAGTAACCAAACTCTGTCTCTCGCCCTTTACCGATCATAGACGTGGTCAGGCGGTCGACCTGTCGCGCAACTTCTCCCGATCCCAGTCGGGAGGCTAACCCACAACCTCTCCGCTTCACCCGATCCCAGTCGGGTGGTTAGCCACACCCGCGTGTCCTTCCCCCGATCCTAGTCGGGGAGCTAGTCCACAACCCCTCCGCTTCTCCCGATCCCAGTCGGGAGGCTAGCTACACCACACAACCTCCACCAGTAACCAGTAACCAATCACAATCACAAACAAGTTCAAACAGACAGTAACGACATCGGTGACAACTCCACAGGCACTCAAGGCCAACAAAACACCGACAACCAAACACAGGTTCAACAACCCTAAGGGCCCTCATGGCCACCCAAGACACCAACGATAAAGTACAGGTTCACAACCCCACGGGCACTCACGGCCACCCAAAACACCGAAGCGACAACACGGGCTCTCATGGCCACCCAAGACTCAGCAATAATTAACACGGGCTCTCAAGGCCACCCAAACTTGACAATAAATAACGCGGGCTCTCAAGGCCACCCAACTCAACAACAAATAACACGGGCTCTCAAGGCCACCCAACTCAACAACAAATAACACGGGCTCTCAAGGCCACCCAAACTCAATCAACAAATAACGCACAACAACCTCCGGGCATTGTCATATGCCTCCAGTAAATCAGTTAACGCTAAGTTCTCTGCTCCTACGACACTACTAAGTGTCACATGCATTTACAGTATTCGCTACGTGCCCGTATCATGCATTTCTAACATTCGATAACCTAAATAACCCACGACACCCCGGTGTCACATGCAATTCTACAGTTAACTTTCCCTAGTCAGTGCCGAGATCCGGCTACTTTTCCCTACCTCGTAAACAACTCCAAAAGCGCTCCACTAAACCCGAGATGATCGCAGTCACTCACCGAGCCTCCCTTTTCCTCGGTCCACAGCACGATCTAAAAGAACACAGTTTCAAAGCACTTTTAAACTAGTAGGAATAAGCCGAAAATTAAATGAACTTAATGCCCAACGTAACCCCGACAATGTTGATCACTCCCAAGCTTCCCAATTACTCGACATTGTCGAAAAAGGACCTGCAAAGGCCGATTCGCCCGACATGGCGAATCTGCCCGGGTTTTGTAAATTGCCTTCCGGGGCTCCCTTTCGATCGAAGCCAGACTCCAAATTTAACACGAAGCCCCAAATTAATAACGGTTCCGCCGTTAAGTTAAAGGTTACGCTTTGTCCAGTTTAAATACGACATTTGTCTTTTACACTCGAGCGAGCTAACAGTAGGGTTACGACGGATCGGGTTCGAGCACCCGCGCACCGAACCCAGATTTGATCTAAACCCAACTAAAACCCCTTTTTACTTAAAACCGTCTTTGAAACTCCTTGCTTTAATTAATTCTGTCTTTGATTTTAAAACAAAACGGTTCCCTTCTGCTCGTTTCCAAACTCGAGATTTTTGGTCCAACCCTTCTAAATCCGTTTTGATTTCGTTTTCCCCCTTTTTGATTTAACTTAATTCAAGTTTGTTTAACGACCGTCCTTCGTTTTAAAACCCAATTAAATCGACCGATCTAGTTTTAACGATAACACTTTTACGTCCAAACACAAAGATCGAACTTTTGTTTCAAATATGATTTTCAAAGTAAAACTCAACTTAACCCTTTTTTTTGTTCACATTTAAACAGATCCGAAAAACGTAAGAAACATAATACAATAACTTAAATTTGTTTTCTTTACAATTTCAGATTAACATCCTATACAGTAATCCTTTAAACAAAACCAGATTCACGTTTTTTGTGTTCTGTTCCTTTCCATTTCGGGAGCTCTGTTCCATCCCGACCAGATCTGAACGAACTCGGGAACGGGAAAGCAAAAGACGAAGAACGGGATCGGGTTAGGTGCGGCGAACCACCGGCGACGCCGTTATCGGCCGAGATTCCACGGACCGAGAACTCACCGTAAAGGGGACGGTGGCGGGCGGTGGAGATCGGCGGTGGGAGTGGCGGTGTACGGCGGCGTACGGCTCGGGTCCGGACGACTCGTCCCGTTCCGGATCTGACGAGCTCGCCGGCGACGGCGGGAGCTCGGTTCGTGTTAGGGCTCGGACGGGGAGATCGGAGACGGGAAGCGGGGCGGTGGCGCGTTAGGGCTCGGGACGGAACCGGTGGTGGACGGCCGGTTTTTGGACGGAGACGGGGAAGATGCTGGTCGGAGATGAAGGAGAAGAGAGAGGCAGGGAGGTCGGGGACGGTGGTTGCGTGGCTGGCCGGAGCAGTGACGGGGTCAGGATGGGGGAGAAGAAGACGGGACGAGGGTGGTGAGGGAGGTGGCGGCCGGAAACGGTGGTGGACGGCCGGAGTTCGGCGAGGAAGACGAAGGAGGAGGGAGGCTGGATCGAGAGAGGGGAGGGGTAGAGGGAGGCTGCGTGAAATGAGACTGAAACCCTAGGGTTTCAGTCTTTTAAGGGAGGTGGGGTTTTGGGCTGGGCATTTGGGCCTCAGAGGGCAACCGGGCCCAGAGGCTGGCTGGGCCGGGTTGGGCCTACGCGCCTGGCCTGGTCCAGACCTGCTCCTTTCTTTTCTTTTTCTTTTTTGCACTTGTTTCAAAAACCTACCTTAAGGTTTTGGGATCGTAATTTAATACCCTAAAGAAACGAAGCGGGTTTTACGCCAACCGTGCTAGGCCTCCCTGGGTGGTCCTCTGCCTCTCTCTCCTGGGCCCTTTGGTACAAGGGACGGTCGGGGGGTTGGGCATGGGTCAGCTCTCTGCTGATTCGATTGCCACCCCTCGATCATCTCAGGCTGGAGGGTTTAGAGGTAGAGGGCGCACCTAGCCAAAAGCGCAGCCTGTTGAAGTTCCAATGCCCGGATTTCAAGCGGGTGGGGCTGCTGTAGTTATGAAGAGGGTTGCGCCTGGCGCGATGCGGGATGACTTACCATAAGCGGGGAAGAAACCCCGCTGGGAGGGATGAGGCATCGCTAGAGCATCGGAGACTGGGCTTAGGAGGGGTCCCTAGACGATGTTTTTCCTCCCACCATCACCATTACTGTCGTGGTCCCTCAGGATCTCTGGTACCGCGTTCCCCCCACCCGTATTCTGTCATTGCCCAAGGGGCATCAAGTCAAAACCGTCGAGGACGGTTCTACTGTGAAAGGAATAGCGAACATTCTTAAATGGTCTTTCCCTGTTCTTCGTGGTCAGAGAGTCTCTGATGCACTTTATTGTCATTACACAATTTGATTAATGAAATTCTGCACCTTTCGCTCAAAAGATAAACAAAAAGAAAGAAATAATGACTAAGGACATTTATAGTGTTTGCAAACAACGAGGAGCCGGAGTTGGAGTTGCAGCCCAAGGCTTTGCATGGTTGGAGCCACGAAGGGAGAGGGGAGCCGCGGGCTTCGGCACCCCACGCTCGAAGCTGAACCTGGACATATGCACTGTTCATGAAACGGGGAGCCGGAGTTGCAGCCGAAGGCTTTGCATGGTTGGAGCCAAGAAGGGAGAGGGGAGGGGAGCAGCGGGCTTCGGTAACCTCAGACTCGAAGCTTAACCCGAACCATGTGCAGTATTCGTGAAAAACGGGGAGCCAGATTTGCAGCCGAAGGCTTCGCACGACTGAAGTCGCAAACGGGGAGGGGAGCCACGGGATTCGACACCCCACGCGTGTAACTGAACCCGGACCTGGAAGTGGCACACCAAACAGGTGATACCACAAATTCCAAACAAAAATCTTACCGTACTACTAAGATGACATAAATTCAAACACACATCTGCAATAGGCCAATACAACTCTCATAGTAATATATGTAGACGGTAGAGGTTTCCAAAATGGGTTATTGATTTCAGTAGTTTATGGTAATATATTTGACTCTGGCCACTGAAGTGTTGAGAAGATCAATTAGAGTGATTCTCGTTTCTTCCCTCTGATTTCGTAATTGCAAATTGGATTCGCAACAAAATAGGTAACCATAATATGGTAGAGTAATAGGAGCCCATAAGTCATCTGCCTCAAAATAAACCCACCATGGAATACAGACCAAACTAGAATGTTTTCATGTTCAATTCCAACTAAATGCCAACACCTAGCTTAAACTAAAATTTGACATCCTAGTATGGAGCAACCACATATACACTTGACATTGATGACTGCTTGGAATGTATCCAACTCAAACAAACAGGCATGTCAAAATACCTGGAAGAATCTCCATATAGTTTCAAAGCATGAGTTGGTTTCTCACTGGATTCTGGTGTCTGAAAAAGTCCCGCTCTTGCTAATTTCTTTTCCTGGCCTCGATGTTCTATGTGGGGCTTCTCGCTATTCTCTCTGCAGGAGCCTGTGTGGTAGGCTCTGGGACTTCATGAAGAGTCGCACCATGACCTCCACTTCCAACTGTTTCTTCTTCCTTTGACTGAAACGTCTGGAGCATTTCAACCACTTGGTTCATAAGGGGCCTCCCTTTCGGGTTTTGGCTAAGGCACTGGTATGCCAAAACGGCCACTTTCATTAGAGTTCTGACCGAGTACTGTCCTTCCATTCTGGGGTCAACAATCCTTAAAAGTTTCTTATTGTTGTTCAAGAGAGGGCGAGCCCACTCAACCAGGTTATACTCTCGACTTGGCTTGCTTTTGTCCATTGCTCTCCTTCCAATAAGCATCTCCAGTAGCACTACCCCAAAACCATATATATCACTCCTAGCAGTCAAGTGCCCTGCTCAACATAAATACCACTGCTCAGTTAACTATCATTTCTACCTTGTATCGAATCAAATTCAGTGTAGTTTGCATTACCCGTCATTACATATTCTGGAGCAGCATATCCATATGTGCCCATTACTCGTGTTGATACATGGGTTTGGTCTCCCATAGGTCCATCTTTTGCAAGCCCAAAATCAGAAAGCTTGGCATTAAAATCCTGCAAAATATTGATCCGATTTCAGTAGCAGCAACTGATTGAACATCACAAGCATAAAACCCTTTCATGCAATCTTGAATTGTAATTTTTTGGGGTCAATAAATATTGCATGACAATATATGAATCAGTCATTATGTTTGAAAAAAAGGATAATTGTCCAAAACTACCCTAAATTTGGTCCACAAACGAGTTGATGCACAAAGTTTCGTCCACGCTGTGTGGCTACCCTGAAGTTTTGTCCACGACTTTTTTAGTTTTAACGTAATAGGGATGTTTAGAATGATGGACTAGGGCCTCTAGGCAGTGCTTCCCGGATTGAATAGAAGCGTGGACAAAACTTCAATGCACCCACAAAAGCGTGGGCAAAACTTCAATGCACCCACAAAAGCGTGGACAAAACTTCAAGGTAGCCACACAGCGTGGACAAAACTTTGTGCATCAACTCGTTTGTGGACGAAACTTTAGGGTAGTTTTGGACAATTATCCCTTGAAAAAATATCTTAAACCTTTGACAGGATGTTTCAAAAATTAATATCATCCTTAATAAGAGTTTTAGGGTGGCTGAATAGTGCAATTCCAAAACAGCCCCTGAAGTACTAAATTGTTGGACCATAAATGAATAAATGATTAAAAAAAGGACAACTCACTGTATCCAGCAAAATGTTTGATGTCTTAAAATCACGGTATATGATAGATCTTTCGGCACCATGAAGAACTGCAAGCCCCGTTGCCGCATCTAAAGCAATCTTCATCCTTTTCGCCCAAGTCAGAGTACAGCCAACTCCTACCAATGAAGCAACGATACAAATTATTCTTTTCAAAAGCAGGCAAAAAAAAAAAAATTGGCGTTTACTATTACGACCTTACGAGGTAACAGAAATTAGATGACATGCAATGACAGAGAGTATACTATTCGGAGATACAGTCTTCTAAACTACTACAAGACGGTAAAGTTACAATTGTCTCGGATTAATATTAACCAATGCAACATTGTCCAGTGTTTCATCATGATTAGGGTCACAACTCTGAAACACAACATCAACTCCAATAACTGGCAATGAAAACCCTGCCTTATCCATTGCATTTCAGCCCTACCATGCCACCACTAGTAGCTTGGGTAATTATTATTATGGGAAACCAACCAGAATGTAATTTTTTTTTTAAACGAAAAAATCGCACATAGCTACACTCGACTACACCCAATTTTAAGACGTGTTATACAATCCTTAACTAATTTTAACCTTAGCTTAGTCTTATCGCTTTAAATTATGTTAGATTTTATAGGTTAATTGCTAAAAACTACAAAAAGTTTAGTCCACATGCTAAAAATTACACTGAGTTTGAAGTCCACAAAAACATGCAATCCCTACAGGATATGTGGACAATACAAAAAGCATTTAAAAGCAATGTGGTCAGAACATATAACATTGAAAAGCAATGTGGTCAAAACGTATGAGCCTAGAAATGTACTGTGGACATAACATATGGACCAATACTTAATAGAACGGAATACTATATTCATTATTTTAACAGAAAATTGTGGACAATACTCATTGTATATTTTTGTCCACTTTTAAACTTTCTGTAGTTTTTAGTGTTACAATATGGATTAATGATGAGTAGCTAAAGAGTCTACCATTAATTAGGTAGTTAAGAGGTGAAGTGTTTATCATTAATAAAGTAGTTAGATGTGAGTGTTAACTCTCTATAAATAGAGAGCTACTCTTGCTCTTTGTATCAAGTTATCATCAATATATTTTGTACATTTCCTAGTTTTACATGATATTAGAGCAAGTTTCAGTCCTAGGTTAGATTGGAGTGAGTTGTTGCTTTGCTCGCTCGTTAAAATTATGATTTAACGGGTGGGCAAGGTGTTACACAGTGAGCATACTCTATCTCTTCAGCACACATGACGACAAGGCTTTTTCCTGAACTGTTTGTTGCTCAACCGCGCGTGAATAGTAACCCCTTCGTGAACAACACGCACCACCGCTACCAGTCACGTGCCGCCATCACCCTATTGCATTTTCCGACTAGTTTTTTTTATTCTCCAACTGTTTTACAGCTGTAGCACCTTTGGTTTTGAGAATTTTGTTACCTAGGTGTGTAGAGACAAGCTACCCAAGTGTGTAACAGTTGGTCTGCCCAGTGTGTAGTCAACTAGTCTCTGTTCCAGGATACCCATGAGTGCATTAGTAAAACTCAACTCCAATGGTGTGTCCAAGTGTGTATGTTAAGCTTATGTGGATTGATGTTGGTTTTTGTCACGTGCAAGACTTGTTATGTTACCGGCTTGCACGTGAGGGGGAGTGTTAGAATATGAATTAATAATGAGTAGTTAAAGAGTCTACGATTGATTAGATAGTTAGGAGGTGTAGAGTTTACCATTAATGAGGTAGTTAGATGTTAGTGTTACTCTCTATAAATAGAGACCTACTCTTGCTCTTTGTATCAAGTTATCATCAATATACTCTCTACATTTTCTAGTTTTACAACAATTAAACCTAGATTTTTTATGATAAAAATACACAATGCCCTTCATTAATCCTCCAATTTTCAAAATGCTAACATTTAGTTTGTTCTTATTTTATCTTCCTTATTTCTTTCCCTATATTCTCTATTGTCAAAACACTCTCATAGCAACTCCCACTTACTGAAGACAAATGACATGCGAGGAGAAATCCTTGGCGACCCTAAAACACTTGTACGACATTGATGGCCAGAACCAACCACATAAGTTGTCATGTGTCGTTAGTATAGCTAGGGTTTCCTTCCAGTCCGACAATGTTGAGGATCGTGTGATGGAGATCGCTGGTCAGCCTGGCTTATTCTTCCAGATCAGGTGCGTTTCTATGGAGAAGATTTGTTGCTCATCCATCTCACATAGAAGACACCCGTTCATGCAATGACACCGACATATGAAGCTGTTAGAGTTTAGTTTATTTCCAGTTTAAGCATTTCCTATTCTTATTAAAGTTAGATTTCCTATATTGTTTAGTATTAGTATTTCCTATTTCGCATAGAGTTAATCCCTATATAAAGGGGTGCTCTCATTGTATTGAAAAATCAAGAATATCAACATTCATCAATAATATTTCAGAATTTTACATGGTATCAGAGACTGGTTCGGTCCTAGGTAAAATTTTCGTGGGTTATTGCTTTGCCCACTCGTTAATATATGATTTAGCGGGTGGGCAAGGCATTATTGTTCGGGTTTCTACTGTTCATCCGCGAGTACTGTTCATCCGAGCACTGTTCACGTGCGTCCGCTGTTCACCGGATACTGTTCATCCTGTTACTGTTCACGCTGTTACTGTTCGGTTACTGTTCACGCTGAAAATTCAGCCGAGCAGTTTCCTTCCATCTCCATTCTTTTGATTTTAGGGTTTTGGTGATTTTCCGAAAAAAAAATCACATATATTTGGGAGTCCGTAAAATCAGCATAGTTTGCACCATCGTCGTGCTTACTTGAAGATGTTTCGCACCGTCGTTAAACGACGTATTTGCTCAAATTTATTTCGCACCGTCGGCGTAGTTGCTTGAAGTTGTTTCGCACCGTCAACGTAGTTGCTCAAAGTTTCGCACCGTCGTTATGCAACGTAGTTGCTCAAAGTTGTTTCGCATCGTCGTTATGGGGCGTCGTTGCTTGAAATTTTTTGCAGCGTCATGTGACATAGTTGCTTGAAGTTGTTTTGCATTGTCGTTATGCGACTTGCGTGAAGATGTTTTTCTCCCACGTGTTTTAATTTCTCGAAGCTGAATCGTGCGTCCGTAAAATCAGGGTATGAGCCAATGGCTCCAGATCGTCTTAGGCTTTAAAAAGCCGTTATTGGGTATCGTCCCGTTTGTCACCTCCACCCTGTGGTCTCCGGTACATATGCAAATGTCTAGACCTGCTATGGCCCACGTGTAGATGATCATACCTACACGTGAGGGGGAGTGCTGGAAAAAAAAATCTTAGTCTTGGTCGACAACATCATAGTGGTGAAGCAACAACATGAAGAAATTTGAAATTTATTCTTCGTCCACGTGCAAGACTCGTTATCCGATTTGCACGTGAGAGGGAGTGTTAGAGTTTAGTTTATTTCCAGTTTAAGCATTTCCTATTCTTATTTAAGTTAGATTTCCTATATTGTTTAGTATTAGTATTTCCTATTTCGCATAGAGTTAATCCCTATATAAAGGGGTGCTCTCATTATATTGAAAAATCAAGAATATCAACATTCATCAATAATATTTCAGAATTTTACAACCTTCATTTGTAAGGAGCTCATTTGACCCGATCCAAAGACCAGCTCTCCAGTTCCAGATGTTGTCCTAATGATTTGACCACAAAGACGTGCACTTAGAATTTTCACCTAGACAGATGCTTACCCTCAAGAATCTTCACATTGACATATGTTTACCATTATGAATCTTTCCACAACATAGACTTATCTTTATGAATTCCCACATGACACCATCATACAAAGCAGACGAAAATCTTTACATTTTTATTTTATTGATAGCAAAAAAAATCCTTAAATTTGTATTTAAGCTGCATTTTGTTTCAAAATAATAATTGTACCCTCTGAAATTTCAAATTAGAGATCCAGAATTTTAACCTCCTGTGATAATCTTCCTCTACATCGATTACCAAGTTTTACCATCATAATCATTTTGATTTAATTCTTAAAAGTAATTAATACGATAAATGACAATTGATTATATTTAACTATACACGATTTTCACTTAACTACACTTAGTATTAGTTTTCGCACTCGAAGTTGCAAAAACAATTCATGGAGCTCAACTTCGTTTGCAGAATTGTTAAAAGACAAAACTACACTTATTTGATCTTCAAATTTTAGAAATATCTCAAGCAAGACAACTACATCTTATGTGGGCTCTCTCTACGGCGATCTTGCTTCCTCATCTTCCTTTTCCCCTATTGTCTTTGCCACAACAAATCAAATATAATCCAACCCAGATCAGAGAACTTTTGATATTTGTTTTTAATATAAACAGCTGTAAGTCATTTTCCTTATTTGATTCAATGCAACTGCTCACAGATAGATTACATTGCTTGCATTCTCTTTTCAATTCTAGATGGGTGAAAAAGAAAAGAGGAAAAGAAGCATTCAGTTGTCGCTTATTTAGAGGGACACGCAAATCAATCGAAGTAACAGGTTTCCCTAGAACTCTAACGTGTTCAAAAATCGGAAAAAACAAAGACTGGCATGATCAAGTCTGTGACCTAAAGCATTGGATAGAGAACAAGTATAGAGAAATGTAGAGATAAAAATAGGACTTCCTGTGTATTGTTACTATGATATAATGACTTTATTTTTTTGTTTAACACGAGACCTAATTCAATTCAAATATAAAGAAGCAACTTACTGCAGAAAAGATGTTTTTCTAGGTTACCACCAGCCATATATTCATAGACCAGCAGCCTGTGCTCATCCTCACAGCAATACCCAATGAGCTTTACAAGATTTGGGTGACTAAGCTGTCCTAGATAATTAACTTCTGCCTGAAAAAACAAACAAAAAATGAACACATGCAATAGAATCCCCTCAAGTGTCCAGGTTCACAAGTTTACCAGACGAATTCAGAGACAAATATCCACACACAGAAAAAAAATCATAGTACCAGCTGAATTCTAATTTTACATAAACTCTCACTTCTTTTGATGATGGGGGAGTTGCTGAAAAGTTCCCTCATGAACTGGTCATGGACGGAAAATCACTCTTTGAAAAAAAACGGGCTATGCACTATGAATTGGGCACGGTTCTCCGTTAGTAAAAACTAACAGAAATTTGATAAAGTCGTTTGAATTGTCCACATTTCCCATAAAGGCCCTATGAATTGGCCATGTGCAGAAAAGTCGACAATTCATAAGGCCTTTATGGGAAATGAGGTCAATTCATAAGGCATTTATCGAATTCCCATTAGTTCCTATTAACATAGAATCGTGCCCAATTCATAGTGCAGTGCATGGCACTTTTTCCGAAGGGCTGGTTTCCGTCCATGACCAATTCATGAGGGTACTTTTCAGCAACTCTCCCTTTGAAAATTATAGGTACATTTGAAGATATATTCTCACAAAGGCAAGCAGGTCTAGGTGTTCTATTACACAGATGTCTTTCGACCTTCTGTACTGATATGCATTTCATCAAACTTAGTAAGTTCATTTTTCATGCCAACTTTCCAAGACAATGATTCTTTTTCAACGGAAGCTTGTGCATACATCATCCTTCAACTATTTTGTGGACATTACCCACACTTATAAGCATGCACATTATATGAAGAAATATATTTTTTTGTCCTCATTCCAGCCCTGAGATTTGGAGTATAGTGGCAAAGAAAAACTGTATCATTATAAGTATCCAATACATAGAGTGCTATCGAAAGTGAAGGACAGATCTTTATATAACACAACTCTTCTCTTATAAAAACTCAAAGATAAAGTAATGATCATATATGCTAGTGGCTTTTTGAGATATAAAACTAATACATGCAGTGAAACCAAGAGGCTGAATTTCATAATGTAAATGCACAGCCATACCATATGAATTATAGTTTTTTTTTATCAGCAGCACTGCAGCCCCAAAGGCCTAGACTCAAGACAAAACCAAACTCTGATCTGCTTTCCAACAGGAATTGGTAGTGTCAGAGGCGTATCATGTTTGTTGTTCTTAGAAATCACCCAAACATCCTAGCATTTTATCATTGCATTTGGACGCACAGTTGAAGAGCTTCTACTTAATAGTGCCCTCATATATGAAGTAAGTACGCAATGAAAGAAGATAAAGCAAATACCAGCCATTCCCGGTCACCTTGAAACCCCTCTGGATTAAGCTCCTTGATAGCAACTTGTGTGGTCTTGTAGCCTGGTCTCACGCTATCATCTATGACTCCTTTATAAACAACTCCAAACCCACCCTCCCCAAGAATAGAACCAGGCCGAAAGTGCTTGGTGGCCAACCTCATCTCCTCATATGTAAAAATATCAACATTACTATATCTGGGATTTTGGCGAAGTTCTTTGACATTCATGGGAGCCACTGGAGTTCTAACGGTATTGGTCTCACAGTCCCTATTTGATTCCAATGCAGATGAGATGACCTCACCTCCGACAGCTGAAATTAGTGAGCCCAAGAGAACAATTTCAGTAAAGGTTCGTAGTTATACACTAAGCAATAGTTCTCGTTTTTTTGGAAGTAACTGCCACTTTGCATTTTGGTTACAGTTAGTGTTATTAAACAAACACATTTTTTTTCCTGAACTCCATTTGATAATTTAGTAACACTTTTCCAATATGTCCAAGTTTCTGCACGATATGATAGCAATTTCAACAACAAATGGCACATGTGGATTGAAGTTTCTAGTTTTAGTCCGACAGCTATAAGGATCCAAGTTGCATATACAATATTCAGAAAATTACTATACAGCTACTTAATTAACAACCTTAATCCTAACGAATCCACACACAGCAAAAGGCGTTTCCGGAAATCCATTAATTCGATCCCTTTCTTACACCCATTTTCTCTCCGAACCAAACAGAACAGAAATGGGCCACAAAGATTAAAAAATCGATGGTTCAGAAATCAATAATACCTGGGAACTTGTCAAACAATTGGTGAGTTTCTTCGGTGCTAAAACAAATCCCCATGAGTCCGTATGAGAAACCGATGAACCGAACACGGAATTACATTTCACCGGGCATTTGGGCTCCATTTACTGCTAGCATGGAAGAACTCATTTGGAGACCCCAAAAAAGTTGGAGTCGATATGCAAAATGGGTCGCCCACAAATCTCACTGACAGCGCCGAAAGCAGGAGATTCGACGCCGGCAAGATTTGTGTGCGTTGTAATGTTTGGATAAGAGGAGAGCAGAATTAGAGTGTGAGACGAGTACTACGCTCAGGTGGATGGGTCCTGCAAAAGACCGACTTATTACTTGAACCGGTCTCAGTTCTTTTGAGCGTCGACAGTGGGGTTGAATCTTGAATGTGTATGAGCACCTATAGCAACCGGCCTTCGAATTACGAATGGGTGGTTCGCGAGTCGCGATTCGTATGATATGGTGTGTATGAGTCACGACTCACGAACCACTAAATCGTGGATCGTGATTCGCGTACCGAATCGTAACTCATAATTATAAATCGTTGGTTTATGAAACGCCGACATGTGGTATTGGAACGAAAAAAATTCTGGATCATTAACAACGGTCCGATTTCAGCGGTTATTTTAATCAAAATAAACATTAAAAATTAATTTTTACCCACCTATAAATATCATCATCTCATTCATCTTAAACCACCGACACTTTCCTCAATTTTCACTCTCAAATTATCCACTTTCTCTTTACAAAACCCGATCAACAATGTCCAACGACTCGACTAAACCACCGTTCTCACCCGAGCAACAAGACTACACGTCAGAGCAAGTCAATCTGGCTGATCAGGTCAACACATCTCAAAGAGACAGCTTCCAACAGAGGTTGAACACACCTTTCATACCTATCGGTGGTTGGAACACTGATGTTTTCAACCAATACATGCAACAACATTAGTACTCAAAAACTATCAACCTCTTGTCTTTAATTTCATTCATTAACTTTTTTATTATGAATGTTCAAATGCATTCATTAATATTTTATTATTATAAATGTTTAAATACATTCATTACTTTTTTATTATTATAAATATTGTTAAATGAACCCAACACGTTCCAAACACCTTTTTTATCAAAGGTGCATTCCAATCACAATCTTTCAACCCCTCATCTTACAACCATGGGATTAACTATTACGGCTACTCTAGGGTTAGTTAATACCACCAACAACACGTCGGTGGAAGCAACGTCACCTGGATGTCGTCTACGTCGTACTTTGTCGATCCGACACAACGAAAAAAGTAGGGAGCAGATAGAAGAACCAAATGTCTCCTTGAGGTGGACACGCTCCTGATCAAAATCTGGTTGCTCAGCAACAAAGACCCCATTAAGGGAAACTCTCAAGATGGACGCTCCTTTTGGGGCATAGTTGCTAAACAATTCTAGAAAGAGGGGAAACTCGACCCAAAAGAATTTACCTGGAAAGTCGTCAAGAGTCATTAGAACAGACAAGCCCCTTAGGACGGCTCGAAGGACGATGAGCACAGTGGATGGACCAAAGAACTGTCAAATAGGAGGCTAGAGACATTTACCGAAAGACGAAGAAGGAACACGAGCCGAAGCATTTTATCTTCGATTATTGGATCGGGCCGTTGGAACACGAAGACAAGTTCTAGAGGGAGAAAGGCATGGTCGGGGCTATACGACGACGATTGGATGAGGATGGTAATTATAGCTCAACCCCACCCACTTCACTTCCCACCGATGATGAACATGTTACAGCTCTCGGTGGTGAGTCCGTACTTATTGAATAACGATAATGATTGTGAAGTTGACTATTATAAGGGCAATTATTTATCTCTCAAACTAGTCATAACTTATCCCGAATTTTTCCTGTAAGACCCGCCCCCGGTCGATCCTGGTAAAACCGGTGAATCCTAGCTAAGTTTGACTGTCGGCCGGAAAAGTCAACCGATGACTCGGAAAGTCATTCGGGACCTTTCCGGGGCCCAAGAAGCTTAGCCATTAGCACGGTTAGCTTAGTTGGGTCGTTTCCTTCAGTTTGACTGTAATATTGTTAAAGTCAACTGTCGGTCAAACTCGGGCTTAATATCGGTTAATTGTCGATAAATCTTGGAAAGCTGGAAAATTATTAAATATGAGTGACCTTACATGACACTTGTCATGCTTGGCTTGGAGGATGAGTTTTGGGGCTCCAAATGACCCTCATACCCTCCTAAGTTACCTTTAAAGGGATAAGACCTTAAGGGCTTTTGAGTAAATTGACATTTTAGGTCAGTTAAGGGAAAGAGAGCAACAATTCAGCCCATTTGTTGTTGTTTCAGCCGAAAATCACAAGAGAGAGAGGAGAGGAGGAGCTCACTTTCTTGAGGAAGAAGATAGAGAGGAAAGCTTGGATTTTGAAGCTTGTTCTTGGTCCCTTTGCCTTCATTTTCACTCCATCTTCTCCATCTCAACCATCTAGAGGTAAGGATGCTCTCAAACCTCCATTTCCTCCACTTCCAATCAATAGGTTTTGTGGGTTTTGGCTTAAAAGTTGAAGAACTTGCTCCTTGTTTGATTGTTTGGAGAAGAAGTAGTGAAGTAGGTTGTTGGATTGAGTTTTGGTTGAAGTTTGATGAACCCATTGAGGGTGTAGTTGCTGGGTACCTTTGGTGAATTATTTTGGAGCTAGGAGAGTTTAGAAATGGAGTTTGTGTTGGGATTTTCGTGAAATTCGAGTTGGGGAAGAAAGGGGAAGGAGCTGGTCAGGTCTGATACGGAATCTGACCCGGACCGGGCCAGGTACCGGCACGGTAGGCCGCACGGAGCGTGCCTGGTACCGGCACGGCACCCGGCATGGAACGGGCCTGTACCGGCACGGCACCCGGCACGGAACGGGCGGGAGTCCGGCACGGGACCTGATACGGTCCGTGTCGCTCACCGGGCCGGTCTGTGTCGTGTTCCGTTCTGGATTTCGGGCCGGCCTGTGACAGGGTCCGTTTGGCATTCCGGATCAGATCCCCAGAGCCCAAAACCCTTCCTTTTAGCTCAATTTGATTCCCACTTTTCCTTTTCAAACCTTGATCCATTTCTGAACATTGTGGTGTGTTTTGAGGAGAAGAACACTTGGTTGAGGAATCTAATTTGTGTTCTTTTTGGTGGTTCAAAACCTTGGAACCAAGCTAGGAAAGGAGGAAGAACGTGGACACGAGTTAGAGGAGCTTTTATCACGCCGGGACCCGAGTGAAGAACGGAGAGGTGACCACCGAGCTTGTCATCAGAGTGTTGAGAGGAAGACCTCGAGGTAGGGAAAGCCTTAACCTCTCGTTTATGATGTTTAGTATGCATGCTAGGTTAATAAAATTGGAAAAGGTCCTAGAAATGCCTATAGGATGCGAATAACTAGCATAATCGTCTTTCAATTACTAATAACCGGAATTGTCTAGTGGTGACCGATTAGGATGCCAATCACTAGTGTAATTCGCTTTCAATACTTGGGAATTGATTGTCTGGTAGAGGAGCCTTGGCAAAGCCCTCGGATTAGTTGCGTGTTAGGATCACATGCTTGGTTGTTGATTGCTTAGTGGATAGGCTAAAGAGTCTAATGAAACTAGTGGAATTGCATGTGTGAATGCTCCTTTGAAGGTTTTTATAATTAGTTGATTATCCTCGTGCTTGCTCGTTGACTGTATTCAAATGATTACTTGATTTACTTGAATGGATGTTTGGAGCATCGAGTATGACTGGTTGTACCGAGCGGTGCAATCAGGTGATCGATGCCCCAGTGGTTCGAAACGGGTAAGTGAACGGTAAGTTGGGTTTGTGTGATTGGTGTGCTATGATTATGTGATTCGTGTACTGTGTGTTGTGGTGAATTGATGATGTGTGAGCTATGTTTGTAAATGAATTGGTGGTTGTTGAGATTGAATTATTTCGTGTTTCGGTTGAGTGCGTCGTTCAATTATTAACTGCTTATTATTGAATTGTCCAAGTGTATGCTCCCTATGGGAGTAATACCTTGGTTCCCGAGGACATAAAATCCCTTGGAGACGTTTCTGAGAATCCCGATGATAAGCGCCCCGAAGGGTTGTTTCCGGTCGCCTCAATGTTATGCGTCTCCTCTGGATTTGAGGGAAAATCCGAGAGGACACATTATGTGGATCGGAGGGTGGAGACTTCATGTGCCACGACATTGGTTGATTTATCTATTACCTGTGTTGTTAAGATGTTTTTGGTTGACTTTATTGTTGATCTTATTGAGGTGAAGTTCCATCTTGTTATGTGTTTTCCCTACTGAGCGCAAGCTCACCCCTACGAGTTTATTGTTGTGTTTACAGGCTTGATAGAGGAGTAGAGGCTCGGGAGCTTCTCGGTGTGGGTGTCCTTAGAGACTTCGTTTTATCTTTATTTCTGTGGAACAAGATTTTGTGGAGTTATATTATTACACCCCTGGAGGGTTGTTCTTGGTTAAACTAGATCATGTGGATTGGAGCTTGTCTATTGGAAGTTTTCAGAATTTAAACGTTGTTTTATTATGTTATTGTCTTCTATTACTCGTCATGCCTCGAGTCCGGACGATAACCGGATTTGGGGCGTGACAATTTGGTATCAGAGCCTGTTTTCATTTGAAACAGGTGTCTTGTGAACTGATTTTCAAAGCTCGGACCAAAGTCAATTAGGTGGGTAGAGTTAGGAAGTCTGAGTCTTAAGTGCTTTAAGAGTTGTCCTAAAGGGAACCTCACACTACAATGTTTGCATTACTCGATCGGTATCCTCTCCCTAATGATCGGTGAAGCCGAATGGTTGAGATCGGAATTGGATTAACGGTCAATGACCGACCCGCTATGCATACATGGTAGGGTGAGCCAACAGTTGGTGGTGCTGCCCTTTGGCGTATTACTTCGAAAATTTTCAAGTTGTAGTTTGGTCCTGTTCAAGTTTTGACTGGTGATTGACTGTTGGCCTGGAGCATGAGTACTCCATGTATGCTGTTATTGAGTGTTTTGGTTGGGGCGCGAGGACCCCGTATTCCGTTGTGTGAGAACTTTATTTTGGGACACGAGTATCCCGTATGCCCGCTGAGGTGGCGATTTTTGGACACGAGTATCCCCTATGCCCGCTGAGGTGGCGAAATTGGGACACGAGTATCCCCTATGCCCGCTGAGGTGGCGAATTTGGGACACGAGAATCCCGTAAGTCCGTGGAGGTGGCGAGTTTGGGGCACGAGTACCCCGTAATATTTTGGGAGCACGAGAACTCCGTTTATTGTTTGCGTTGTGTACTTTAGGAGCATGAGAACTCTGTTTATTGACTGTGTGATATCTTTGGAAGAGCATGAGAACTCTGTGTGCTTTTACCTTGTGAATGTGTGTTGGTGATTGTCCCGCTTAAGCGGAGGGTTAATGGAAAATACGAATGGGTCATGCCAAATTTTCAGTAGAACTAAAATGTTTACACCATCACTGGTTGACTCAGGGGCGTCACTGTAGTTGAGCATGATGGCTCGATGTCCAGTTGTTACAATGAGGTTCGGGGACGCCTGAATCAGGTTGTAACAACATGAGATCGACATGAAAAGGTTTGAGTAAAAGTTAAGAAATGGGAATTCGTGGAAGGGAAGGAAAGGTTAAGGGTGATTATTGAATTGAATTGTGTTAAGTACTAAACCCCTCTTTGTGGAAGGATACCCGAGCAAGGGGTATGCCTGTTGCGTTGTGCCTTGTGTGTTGTGCTTGAGTTTGAATCCTCCCGTGGGAGTGGATTCTTTGACTTGGTTCAACCCTCCTGTGGGAGTTGGTGGTTGATTGCTAAATCGCTGGTTGTTGCTGTGTGACGCATAGAGATGTGAACTTGTGTGCTATATTATATGAGTATATATATCTACTAGTGTGAGGGGCGTATCTGTGGGTGACTTGTGTAGGCTCGTGTGTGTTCGGCCTTGTGGTGTGTGAGAACCGTTGTTGAACTAAGTACTGAACATGTGCGTTATCCGTGCAGGCGGATAGGCGACATGGCTCGTACGTATGTTCCTAGAGGTACCCGGAGCCGCCCAGCTGGGGGTCCGAGGCAGACACCTGCAGCTGAGTAGGAAGGGGCAGCTGAGGCCCAGGATGCTGCTTCCACAGATCATCAGCATTCAGAGGGGGGACCAACAGGGTCGCCACCCAGGACATCTCCAGTCGCAGAGCTGACTCGGGCGACCCCTCTCGAGGAGGTGGTTCGCGCTGTGCTAGCAGCCTTGAGTGCGCAGCAGGGGACTACCGCACCGGCACCAGAGCCCGTGCCTGTTGCTTCAGCGGATTTTGGAGAGAGGCCAGGTCAGTTTGATAGCCTCACGGCCTAGTCACTCAGGGAGTTCCGTAGACTTGGCACGCCGACCTACTCCGGGGGAGCGGACCCCGAGGCAGCTTCGGGCTGGTTGGAGCGGGTTACCCGCAACCTCGATACTTCTGGGGTGTTGGAGGGGCGTATGAGGGTTTCGTTCGCCACTTTTCAGCTTGAGGGAGAGGCCTACTACTGGTGGCAGTCAGTGCAGGAGAGGGTTGGCAGTGATTTTCAGTTGTTTAGCAGGCTGTTCTTGGAGCAGTACTTCCCTCGCTCCATTCGAGATGACCGGCGCCAACAGTTCCTAGACTTACGTCAGAGGGGTTTGAGCGTCTCAGAGTATTCAGTGAGGTTCACTTCTCTGGCCCGCTTCGCGCCAGAGTTGGTGCAGACTGCGGATGACCGTTGCAGGAGGTTTGAGAACGGGCTCATCCCGTCGATAGCCGACAGGGTTATCGCTTTCAGGACCACAGATTACTCCACACTCTTGGATCAGGCTTTAGCCATGGAGAGACACTTCAGAGATACTGTCAGGGTGCGAGAGACTAGGCCTAGACCGAGTGGCTTTTTGCAGCCGTCTGACCATCGAGACCGACGCAGACAGAGAGTTGCAGAACACTTTCAGCCTCAGTTTCAGCAGGATGGCATACACCGAGCAGGGGCCGTCGCGTCAGTTGGACCCGCCCCGGTGGC
The DNA here is from genome assembly GCA_963921825.1 of Erodium maritimum. NCBI lineage: Eukaryota > Viridiplantae > Streptophyta > Magnoliopsida > Geraniales > Geraniaceae > Erodium > Erodium maritimum. The sequence continues at coordinate 38,955,324 of OY997596.1, forward strand.
ACAGCTGTGTCCTCGGTGTGGACAGCAGGGTCACCTGGCACGAGACTGTCCGAGGGGCAATGGACCTGTAGAGCGTCATGATGGGCGTCCCTAGGGGACCAGTGTTAGACAGCCTAGCGAGCCGAGGGGATGTTACCAGTGCGGCAGTGCCGACCACTTCATGCGTGTGTGTCCTGAGATAGCACAGCAGGGAGGACATAGAGGATGCTACCAGTGTGGTCGTTCTGATCATTTCATCCGGGCGTGCCCTGAGATAGCTGGCAGAGCGCCTGCACCGAGGCCCCAGCAGACTCAGATCCGCCCTGCGCCACCTGGCAGACCACGTCAGGCACCGCAGCAGAGGATGCTGCTTGGCTCAGTACTTGGATGACTATTTTAAAGGACAAGGCTCGGTTTTGCAAACAAGGAGGGAAATTCACTTGGGTTGCTTTGTATGGGATCCCACTATTGGGATGGTGTTCTGAAACTTTTGAAGCTGCTTGTGAAGATTTGGGAGAAGTTATCTGGTCACATTCTGAAAATACCTTGAGTTCTTCTTTTGATGGGGCTTTTGTGCTTATACACTCTCAAGAGTACCTTAAAGTCTTCAAGGAAGCAAGTCTGGAATTAGAAGACATAGAATACAAATATATGATATGCTCAATTGATCTATCTATAGTTCCAGTTATTTCTCGTACGAACTGCTCAGTACAAAGCTCTGAAACTCTGGGGAGCACTGGTTCTTCTAAATCCACTGAGTTTAATGCAACTTTGGGGTCAAATTCTGAAAGAACTTTGATCAGTTCTGGGGTGGAATAGGCTTTATTGCAAGTGAGTGAGTTATTAGGGGTTGTTGAAGTGGGAGCATCTGCTCAGAGAATAGAGGAAGGTGCACCTACCTTGGTGCACCAATCATTGGCATTGGTTGATTTCCCTTGTCTGGGAACACAAATTTGTGTTACAGAAGGTTCAGTTGGCATTAAAGATGGTTCATTTGCTACATTGATTGCTCCGGCTAGTTTCGGTGAAGAAAATTCCGGTCCTCTCATCACTGTTCCGGGAGGTTGCACTGGAAATACAGATCAAATCATTGTTGTTGACTCTGTACCAGATGGGACAACTAAAGGCTTAGAAGGAAAAAAGGGCTCATTGGTAACTGAGGGTCTTAATGAGATGGAGAGTTCTACCCCTTTGGTAGCTGGTTTGGGGCCCATGATACAGACACCATTGGTTACTGGTTCGGTTTTGGAGGGAAGGATTATTTCAAACTCAGTTTTAAACACTAATGAAGTGTTAATTACTCCCACAGCCAACAACATGGTTTTTAATAAGAAGAAAAAGGGGAGTGGACTTGTAGCTTACAATACTCGTTCAAAAGCTAAAACTTCTATCCCTTGGCCAAAAATCTCAACAAACAAGAAAGTGGATAAACATGTTCAAGTCTTTGAACAAGGTGGATCTGGGACTTGGGATTATTGTCAAGCATTGGGTTTGGAAGCTTATATTTCTTGGGATTTAGTGCCACAACAGTTTGACAACTTGGAGCTTGAATTTAATCAAGCTGTGGAGATTGAGACCAACTCAGAAGATGAATATTGTGATTTGGAGGAAGTTGGGGAAGTTGGTGGCAGTTTGATCATGTCTGTGGCAACACAGAGATTATCATCCCCCTGAGGATTCTCAGTTGGAACATTAGATGTGCCTCCTCTAGACAAAAGAGGAGGGCCTTACGTAGCGTGTGTGGCAAGCAATAAGTGGCTATGGTGTTAATTCAGGAAAGCAAACTCACTACACTTCCTACTTACTTCATGTCTAGTTGTGGTTTTAATGGCAGTTGGGAGGCTCTATTTATCCCCTCTGTTGGAGCTTCTAGGGGGGGGGGGGGTCATTACTATCTGGAACAAGGAGGTCTTCGAATTACATTATCATTCCATTGATCCAATGCTTTGTATTGGCCAGGCAGATATCTCCCACTAAATTTGAATTTCTCTATAATCAATATCTATGCCCCTTGTGTTGTTAATGTTAAAGGACTTCTGTGGCTGGATATTGTTTCCAAGATCTCTAACCTCTATCCTGATTACCTCATTGCTGGAGATTTTAATGCCATCCTTGATCCTTGTGAGAAATCAGGCTCTAACTTTTCTTCAAGGAGTCTCAAAGATTTTAGGAGTTTTGTGAGTAATGCTGAAGTACTGGATCTACAACTGGTGGGAGGAAAATACACTTGGTTCAACACCAGGGATAAGGCGTCAAGATTAGATAGATTCTTGATCACACCATCCTTATTAACCTTCCTCAGTAATATCTCTCAAACCTGCTTGCCTAGGGTGCTTTCTGATCACAAACCTATACTCTTTTGTAATTCTATGGTTGATTGGGGTCCAAGACCCTTCAAATTCATCAATGCCTGGACAAAGCATCCATCCTTTTTGTTAGACACTAAAGATCATTGGGATAGTATTCAAGTAGAAGGTTCATCTGCTTACAAACTCTGGTACAAGTTAAAGTCTCTTAAGAGTTTTTATAGACAGTGGAATGTTAATACTTTTGGGTGGTTAGACAAAGTTATTGAGGATGTCAAGGGAGAGATTCACTCACTTGACTACTTATTTGAGGTTAGAGAGCTAATACCAGAGGAGATTGCCAGGAGAGCCTTGTTGAATGCTTGGTTGATTCAGAAATTAAAACTTCAAGCTAAACTCTGGTGCCAGAATGCCAGGCATAGATGTTCTAGAGATGTGGACAGGTGTACCAAATATTATCATCTGGTAGCTAATTTCAATTTTACTAGAAAGAAGATCACTTGTATAAAGGATGGAAACTCTTATTATCACTCTCCAACTGAGATCAGAGATGTGGCCAAAAAGCATTTTTCTGGTAGATTTCATGGGACTGATACATTGTGTATTAAACTCTCCTCTCTACCTTTCAAGTCTATTTGCTCTTTTCAAGCTCAGGGATTGGAGGATCCTTTCACTGAAGATGAGATACTATTGGCTATCAGAGCTTGCAATGAGGAGAAGTCTCCTAGACGTGATGGGTTCTCCTTAAAGTTATATCAATCTTGTTGGCCTGTGATCAGAAATGACATTTTGGAGCTCTTTGAGCATTTTCACAATGGGGGCCATCTTGGTAAAGGATTAAACTCCTCCTTTATCACCTTAATTCCTAAAGGTTCAGCTCCTGAGACTTTCAATGACTTCAGACCAATCAGTTTGATCCACATCACTTATAAGATCATTTCAAAAGTGTTGGCAGCCAGGCTTAAACCCTTGATGAATTTGCTAGTACATGATGTGTAGTCTGGTTTCATAGCTGGAAGGCAGATATTAGATGGTGTCTTGATTGCCTCTGAACTAATTCACTCTATTAAAAATTCTGGCCAAGAGATAATTGTTCTCAAAATTGATTTTGAGAAGGCATATGACCACATTCACTGGGGTTCTTTATTAAGTTTGCTTGAGATAATGGGTTTTGGTTCCATCTGGAGGTCTTGGATTGAGGAATATATGAGAGCTTGGTCTTCAGTGTTGATTAATGGATCACCATCTGCTGATTTTCCTTTGGAAAGAGGGCTCAGACAAGGTTGTTCTCTCTCACCTTTATTATTTGCACTTGTAGCTAAGAGTCTTCATCAATTAATGGTTAAAGGTACTTCTATGAACATGTTCTCTGGTGTTAAATGTTCTGAGTTGGGGCCAGAGATCTCCCATTTGCAATTTGCAGATGATACTCTCATCTTCATTCAAGCTGGTATACAACAAGCCATAAACTTGAAACACACCCTCAATGTGTTACAAAAATCCACTGGCTTACAAATCAATTTCCAAAAGTCAAAAGTTTTATTGATGAATCCTTCCTCTGTGCAAATTGATGACATTACTGGTATTCTTGGCTGCACTGCAATGCAGCTTCCTTTTGAGTACTTAGGTTTCCAGTTAGGGGCTAATCCTAGGGGGATCAAAACCTGGGATCCCATTATCTCCAAGTTCAAGAGTAAACTAAATCTCTGGCAAGCCAAACACAAAATTTTGGGGGGCAGGATAACCTTGATTAAATCCTCACTATCCTCTCTACCCTTATATTATATGTCACTCTATAAAGCTCCTAAGGGAGTGATAAAGGAGATGGAGAAATGGAAAAAATTATTCCTCTGGAATGGCTCTACAGACAAGAAGGTGTTTCATAAAATTAGTTGGGGAAAGGTTTGCAGGCCAAAAAGTGTAGGAGGGTTAGGGATCAAGAGTTTATCTATCATGAACAGTGCTCTCTTGGCCAAGTGGTGGTGGAGATTTGCCTTGTAGAGTGATTCACTTTGGAAACAGCTTATTTGTTCTAAGTATGGTTGGGATAGCTCAGAATGGGATCTTACTAAATTCTTGCTCCATAATGGTCAATGCTTCCTCTCACACTTTGGTTCATTGCTCAGCTGTCCTAAATTTTCAAATGCTTTTGGGGTGAAGGGTTTACAATGGTCAGTAAAATCAGGAAACTCCATTCACTTCTGGGAGGATCTTTGGTTAACTGACATTCCCTTAAAAAATATGTTCCAGAGACTCTTTCATCTCAGTCTGCAAAAAAGGGGCTTGGTTTCACAGTTTTGGGTTAATGGTGATTGGTTATTGATCTTTAGAAGGGAATTGAGGGGCTGGGAAGAAGATCAACTAGAACTTCTTTGTGATCTGATTAACATTCTTCCTCCCTTATCTTCTGAACCTGACACAGTTACATGGGTGATTGATCAAAAAGGTTTTTCTGTGCAAAGAATGTATCCGTATTTAGATGAGTCTGAGGAGGTTGAGCTTGATTGGCCATCACTACTTTGGGAACCAATACTTCCTCCCAAGGTAACTGCATTCATTTGGCTCTTATGTATGAAAGCTATACCAACTAAATGTTTTCTACTAGCAAGAGGTTTGTGTACCCTCAATATCTGTTGTCCCCTCTGCAATGAAGAACCAGAAGAACAAGACCACCTAGTTCTAAGTTGCCCTTTCTCCTGGTCTGTGTGTGTTTTATGCTTGAATTGGCGGGGAATAAAATCAGCTCATCCTGAGACAATTTTAGACAAGTTTATTTCTTGGAAACATCTGGGATCTCAGAAGACTCACTAGAGCTTGCTTGTCTCAATTATCATTTGGAGGTTATGGCTCTATAGGAATAATTTGGTTTTCAACTATATTTCTCTTCAACCCGAGGAGATCCTTCAACAAGTTCAAAATGATTCTTATCAACTTTTATGGGCTAAATTTAAAGGCAACAATTCCTTCTCCTTTAGTACTTGGATCAATAGTCCTTGGTCTTGTCATTTGGGTAAAAAGCCTATTCTGGCTTGACTATTCTGGGTGGTTGGAATTTTCTGGTAGTTGGTTGATGGGTCTACTTGGTAAATATTGTTGCTGTTGACTGGCTTGGGTCTCAAGCAACTCTAGGGTTTGGTACTTTTCCCATAGTGTTACTGATGGCTGGCTTGGGTCTCAAGCAACTCTGGTGTTTGGTTCCTGATTATTGATGGGGATGGGGTGGATTAGGGGGTGGTTTGGGGAGTGTGGTGAGAATTTGGTAAGGTTGCTGATTGTGTTTTCTCTTTTCAGATATTTTGTGTTTGATTGGTGTGGGGGTAGTTGATCTGAGAACTTGTTACTTTCTTTGTGTGTGGGTAGCACTTGGTTTAAGGGGAGTGCTTTGTTATTAGACCTTGTTTTACTCCTTTTGTTTACAGGTTCTATCATTGTCCTATCTGAGGTGAGGTGCTTTGCCTTGGCTGCTGTATTGGTGCTGGGACAGTTGGGTGTAGTACTGCTGCTGGGATTTTTGGGTTGTTTTTGATCTGTTTATCCTTGCCAGTATTGATGTTTTGGGAAGCCTTCTACTGACTTTGTAGTTGGCTTCTAATGGGGTTGGCCTCTTTTCATTTGTGGATTGAATGCTGGGTTAATTTGGGATGTAGGTTGACTTGTATCTGCATTATACAGATCCGTGTGCTAATAGTTATTTTTAGGTGGTGTACTGTCAGTTGTTACTTAGTAGTGACAGGTTTGTAAGGGTATTAATTTGAAACCTAGGTGATAGATTTGGTTTGGGTAGCATTGTGGTAATTTACCTGTAGAGGGAGACTTTGGTTGAATGTTTGTAACCTTGGAGGGCTTGTCCCTTGGCCTTGTATTTCACTTCGAAAACTTGGTCTATAAAACTTGAAAATTACTGATAAAAAAAAGAGATAAATAGGTAAAGTTCTGACAGTACACATATTTTTTTTGAAGTGCCCATACATATTCATGTTAGTATTAATAGTGACGTAGTATATATATTAATATTATATATATCAGTAACTAAGGTACTAATTAAATAAGTTTGTTAGACCTGTCCAAAAGGCTCTCGTCTACCCTAGCCACCAGGGTCCACTATACCTTAGCCACCAGGGTTCTGCCGCCGTCGCCGTCTTCCACTATTCCACCACCACGTCGACGTCCCTGTCAGCCCACAGTCTCTCGATCGACGCCGCCCCAGCCAGTACGCACACGCTCTTCTCCTTGCAATCATGGTTCTTCCTTCGTCTCGTCGCCATGGTAGCCCGAGCCCTAGAGGATCATGGGCGCCGAAGTTCTTCTCCCGGACTCGCCCCGTCGTGCACGGCCAGCCCAGGCCTTCTTTGGCAATGGCCGCCCGTGATGGGTGGCCCATGCATGGAGCAGACTGGCTCCGATGTGGTCGTATCCGCTCTGGATCGGAGCGCCGCAGATGGAACCAGACCGATCCGTTGAAATCAATCATTGGAACCACCATCTCCGACCAGATTGGTACCAGAGGTTGCCTTCCGAGGGAACTCACTACCGGGATCGGGCTTCCGGTCTCCCACCGCCGCGCCTTGAAGCTCATCCGTACCCGTGGGAACAGAGGCCTCGCCTGCCATGGCCACCGTCCTATCAGATAGGGCATGCACGCCCCACACTGCCAACCTACTTTGGGGGGATCATAAACCCTAAGGTGCATGTAAACCCTAGGGTACTCCAAAACCCTAGTATGCATGCAACCCATACGGGTACCGCTAACCCTAAGGGATATGCACTCATGGAGAATCGTGATAGTCTTGCGAGGGGCCGGGGGCCGAACCCTGTGGTGGCCAAACGGCTTGGGACGGTGCATGTACGACCTAAGCCATAGATGAAGTTCGGCCCGAGGAAAAGATCTCCTGATCCTAGGTTGGGAGACCTGAAAGACCGCCCCTTGGCCCGCTGGGGGATCCTGAGATTCACTACTGCCATTGTACCCAGACCCAAGATGATCAAGACGGGCCATAAGCCAACAGCCCCGGGGGCCCCACAAGAATTGCTGCTGCCAGTTACCACCGAACAGGAACAGGAAAGGGAAATCAGCCCGGGGGGCTATAACCCCCCCGGGGATGAAGGATTCCCTAGGGCGGGAGTGGGAAGGACCGTCGGGGGCCTATACCTACAGACCCGGGACAACTGCAGCCGGGAGGTCTCGGGGAATCCGTAGTAAAGGCTCCGTTTCAATCTACTTTCATCGGATTAGGTCGAATAATATTTTGGATAGTTAGTTTCTGTTTCGTTATTTATTTTCAGTTCGAAACGTTGGATCGAGGAACTCTTGAGTTCCGATCTGCGACAAAAAGCAGACTATATGTATGGAACCATGTGCGCCCGATGGGCTACGGCCGATTGGGACAAAAGCTGGTATCCGGGACTGTTAGGTCCCTCCTTGTAACCATGATACAATCATAATACTATTTCTTTCCCGTTTCAAAAAAGGTACTAATTAAATATAGATACTATGCGTTTCAAAAAAAAATATATAGATACTATAACTTCAAACTAAGATACTAATTAAGAATAAAATATATATATATATATATCTATTTATTTTAATTTTTTTATTATATATATATATATCTAATATATATCTAATATATATTTATTAATAATTAAAAAAAATAAAATAATAAAATCCGCCTAGGCTTCGCCTAGGCCCCGACTAGTACTCGCCTAGCGCCTAGAGGTCTTTGCCACCCGACTAACGCCTACCGCGTTTTACAACCATGACAATAGGTGACCTTTGGTATAGAATATGTCACGAAAAGGTGGCCACAGTTAGGACGTGAAAAACATCTTTCCAACATAGTTACGATTCGGCGTTATCCTTAAAAAAATGGTAAAACTATCCCCTGCATCCCTCCCTTTTTATGAAACACAAATCAAAGGTTTCTCTCCTCTATTTTAAATATCTGGTACAAGCTACAACTCTTTCGACTCCTTCCAACCCTTCATTCCAGATCTCCTATCTCCCATAGTTTCTCTAATCAACCACCAGATTTTCGACTTTAAAAACAATATTTTTTGTTTTAAGTTTCGTTCCTTAATTTCAGTTTTATATAATAAGTTTTTATATTGATTTTGAAAGTAACAAGTGAAGCTTGTTGGTGACAACCCGAGAAGTTTATAAGTTTATCATAAGCAAATAGGTGATTACAAGCTTTCTTAGTCCATGTGCGTACCGCCTCACTCTATGTCGATGACCATCCAAATTGATCCTTTCATGAAATAAAAAGTACCGAGTTATGAACGCTCTCTACTACTACAGTAGAGTTACTGTTCATACTCCTACTTTTTGAATCTTCTACGTTCATTTGCGATCTCCGGCGACTTGCTGCACCGGCGCTTTCGTTGTTTTCTTTTTGGTCCTCGGTGTAGTGTCCAGGGTGAACGTGTTTCGTTTTCACCGGACCACCGTGGTCCACCGTGGAGTGCTACTGGGTTTACTGAAATTCAACTCTGTTTCTACTTTGGGTTCGATTGATCTTTCTTCATGGCTTCCTCATCAACAGTCGGAGTTCCACCAGGTTTTGAACATGTTACACTTGGCCTAGCACCGGAAAGGAGAGGTCTTTCCGATCACAGGGAATCTAACTTAAGACCTTCTGCAGTTGAGAGTGAACATTGGATCTTTGTACACAACTTACCACCAAAAACTTGTCCAGAGTGGCTTGCTAACCTTTTCAGAGAATGTGGTGAGATAGCAAAGGTTGAGGCACCTCTCAGACCCAATACTAGAGGGAAATGGTTTGGTTTTGTGGCTTTTAAAACCTTGGAAGCATTCAACAGGGCTTTGGCCATTTTCAATGGCTTTCTTCTCAAAGGTTTCAGATTATTTGTGGTTAAGGCTTGGAGGAGGGACAGAGGGTCGAATTTTGCTCCAGTTGTCCAACATTAGAGGAAAAAAGAATCTCACACTCAGAAAATTCATTCGGTTCAGGGGAGGGTTGTGGAAGCTTTTAGACCAATTCTAATGAGGGGTCATCTGGTTCTCTTATATAACAACACCAATGTGGAGGCCATTATGGAAGATTTCAGGGCAGAACATGATGCTGAGATCAACATCAAAGCTTTGGGAAATAGAGTGGCCTTGATCTTCTTTCCTGACCTAGAAGTGGAGAAGAAAGCACTTGAGAAAGATGGAGCATGGTTGAAATATTGGATGATCATCATCAAGGATAAAGTGGAGTTGTATAAGAAGGGTGGCAAATTTACTTGGGTAGCCATACATGGGATCCCTCTGTTGGGTTGGAGCCCTGAAAACTTTGCTGCCATTGTGAGTGATATTGGGGAGTATGTATGCACTCATCCTTTTTCTGAAACTGGTAATCATCTGGATGCAGCATTTGTTTTGGTTCACTCACAAGAATTTCTTAGGGTTTATCATGAATCAGTACTCATTTTGGAAGATCAGCATTATAATATCATGACTAGTTCTGTGGATCAAGCTGTGATTCCTTTTATACCTAGACCCTGCCAAGCAAACTCCTCCTCTCATACCAGCACTGATCATAATTCTGATGATCCTCAGTCTTCTGAATTCAATGCAACAAACACTCCTGCTGACAACTTGATTCCTGGTACATGTTCTCTAACTCCTACCACTTTGGGCCTTTTATCTTTGGTGGTTGAAGATTCTATGCCCACACAATTGGTTGGTAGCATTAATACCTCTCAGTTGGTTATAACTGATAATTTGACTGAGTTTCCAACATTACCTGTGACTCCTCTCACTCCTGCTCAGACTATTCAGTCATTTATTGGCAACACTCCCAATTCATTCTCCTTCAAAGAAGCTCTCACTTCTTCTTTAGATGGCTCTACACTCATCTCAAATACTGTTCAAACAACTGTTCAAACTGGTGTTCCTTCAATTGATTTTCAACCAGCAACTGAACCAGCAGCACATTTGGTTGGTGGAAATACAATCTCTGATTTGTTACCATTGGATGGGACTGCATTAGGCTCACAAGTACAAAAGGGTGTTGGGGAAGAGTTCACCATTAATGCTGGAGAAGATATTACCCCTTTAATGACAGTTTTGGGGCCACTTCTGCAGACTCCAGCTGAGACTAATTCAGATTTAGGGGGAAATGATAATTTCAAATCTCCCTCTCATTTGGCTAATCAAAACAACCCTTTGCTAATTACCAGTGACTTTGAATCAAACAATAGCATTACAAGAGGGGCACAGGCTGTTGCTTATAATACAAGGTCCAAGGCAAAAGTTGTTGTTTCTACAGTGTTACTTCCTCAGACCATATCTGTCAAAGGGAAAAAAAAATACAACAGTGTTTAATCAAGGAGGAGCTGGAACTAGAGATTATTGTAACGCTATTGGTTTGAAAACTATTGGTTCTGATGAGTTGGTAGCTCTGCAATTTGATAACCTGGAATTGGAGATCAATCATGCTGTGGACTTGGAGACACATTCTGAGGATGAATACAGTGATCTGGGGGCTGGGGAAGAGATAGATACTGATCCTCTTTCAACCTCCATCCCTACTCAAAATCTCTCATCTCCATGAGGATCCTCTCATGGAACATGAGAGGGGCCACTTCTAGACAGAAGAGAAGGGCCCTTAGAAGTGTGTGCTCCAAACAATCTTTCTCAATGGTTCTCATACAAGAATCCAAGTTGTGCAAAATTCCATTTGATTTTCTTCAGAGTTGTGGTTTCAGTCTTTCTTGGGAACTTCTTTTTTCTCCAGCTGTGGGAAATGCTGGTGGACTCATTACCATATGGAACAAGACTTCCTTTCTTATGTTGGATAGCCTCATTACTGACAGAGTCATTTATTGGCATGGCAAATTCCTCCCTTCTGATTTGGAGGTTTCTATCATAAATATCTATGCTCCTTGCAATGCTGCTGCAAGATCAGCTCTGTGGTCTGAGATCTCAATTAATGTGGCAAGGTTCTCTGAGAATTTTATATTAGCTGGGGATTTCAATGCTATCTTGGCCCCATCAGACAAGTCAGGTCCCAACTTTTCCTCTTCTAGCCTCAGAAGCTTCAATGACTTTGTAGATAATTTGGGAGTAATTGATCTCCAGCTTGGTGGGGGGAAATATACCTGGTTTGGCCATGGTTCAATAGCCACAAGGATTGACAGATTCTTAGTTACCCCACAAATTCTAGTACAGTTTCCTAATCTATACCAAACCTGTCTAAAGAGATGCCTATCAGATCATAGACCAATTTGCCTCATTGATCCTTTGGTTGACTGGGGTCCTAGGCCCTTTAAATTCATTAATGCTTGGATATCACATCCTTCTTACCTCAAAGATACTAAAGAGTTTTGGGAGTCTATCGAGGTTTCAGGGAACCCTTCCTATTGTCTGTGGTTTAAACTCAATGCTCTAAATAATTTTTTTAGAGATTGGAATGGGAGGGTTTTTGGCTGGTTAGGGACTGAGATTGATTCCCTCAGATCAGAGATTGGTTCCATTGATTTAATTATTGGCAGAAGAGATCTCTTTGAGGCTGAGATTTCTTGGAGAGCACTACTACAAGCCAGACTAATACAAAAGTTGAAGCTCCAATCTAAAATGTGGTGTCAAAAGGCTAGACTCAAGTGGAATAAGGAAGGGGACAGATGTACAAAGTTCTTCCACATTATTGCTAATCTCAATCACTCTAGAAAGAGAATCACTGAATTGGTTATAGATGACATTGCTCTCACCTCTCCCCCTTTGATTAAGGCTGCAGCCCACTCTCATTTTCCCAGGAGATTCTCTTTATCCAACTCTCTTTGCATTGATATTACTGGACTGCCTTTCTTAAGACTCTCCACTGCTCAAGCTCAACATCTGGAGATCAAATTTACTGAGGATGAAATTTTCAAAGCAGTTCAAGCCTGCAATGGTGAGAAAGCGCCTGGACCAGATGGTTTTACAATGAAATTTTACCAAGCCACTTGGAACATTATATGAGAAGACATTCTGAAGTTTATGGATTATTTTTACTATGGGGGACCCCTTGGAAAAGGTATCAATTCATCCTTTATCACTCTTATCCCCAAAAATGCTGCTCCCTTATGCTTTGAAGAATTCAGACCCATTAGCCTCATTTCCAGTGCCTATAAGATTATTTCTAAGGTATTGGCAACTAGACTCAAACCTGTGATGAAACACTTGGTGCATGATGTCCAATCTGGATTTATATCAGGCAGGGAAATTTTGGATGGAGTGCTCATCGCCTCAGAACTCCTACATTCAATCAAAAATTCAGACAAAGAGGTCATTATGCTCAAAGTTGATTTTGAGAAAGCCTATGATCACATTCACTGGGATGCACTATTAAATCTACTCAGAAGCATGGGTTTTGGGGAGGTTTGGATTCATGGGATATCTAACTGCTTAAAGGCTTGGTCATCTATACTTATAAATGGCTCTCCCTCCCTGGATTTCAAGCTACAAAGGGGTCTCAGACAAGGTTGTTCCCTATCTCCTTTGCTCTTTGCTTTAATGGGGAAAGGCCTTCATCAGCTAATGATCAAAAGTCAGGACACTGGTATGTTTGTTGGGATTCAATGTAATGGTAGAGGGCCTATCATTTCTCATTTGCAATTTGCAGATGATACACTCATCTTCATTGAGGCTGGTCTACAATAAGCTAGGAATTTAAAACACACATTCCTATGTTTTCAACAGGCTACTGGCTTAAAGATCAACTTTCAAAAGTCCAAAGTTTTATTACTTAATCCTCTCAGTGTCAATATTGATCAGATCAAAAAAATCTTTGGGTGTGCATCAGCTGAACTTCCATTGGATTATCTAGGCTTTCAATTGGGGGCCAATCCCAGAAGACACAAAACTTGGGAGCCTATCTGAAAAAGATTTAAAAAGAAGTTGAGCCTTTGGCAGGGCAAACACAGATCCTTTGGGGGTAGATTGACATTGATTAAATCAACTCTTTCTGCGCTCCCATTATTCTATATGTCACTTTTCAAAGCACCTAAAGGGATCATTAGAGAGATGGAAAAATGGCAAAGAAAATTCCTTTGGAATGGTATTATCTCCAACAAAGTGCTACATAAAGTCAGATGGGACTTGGTATGTAGACCAAAACACTTGGGGGGCCTGGGGATCAGGAGATTACAACACATGAATTATGCACTTTTAGCAAGGTGGTGGTGGAGGTTTGCAGTAGAAAAGGATTCTCTATGGAAACAATTAATCTGTGCAAAGTTTAGTTGGGATTGCAATGTCTGGGATCTATCCAAAATGAGTTTACACAATGGGGATAGCTTCTTGACACACTTCAATTCTCTACTATCTATCCCCACCTTTGCTGACAATTTTGGGGCTGTGGGATAGTTTGGACAGTACATTCTGGTCAATCAGTCCATTTTTGGGAAGACACTTGGATTAACAACTCACCACTGAGGATACAATTTCAAAGACTTTATCAACTCAGCACACAAAAGAATTGCATGGTTTCTCAATTCATGGTGGAGGGAGATTGGATTCTAGTTTTCAGGAGATTTTTGAGGGGCTGGGAGAAGGGACAATTCTTAATCCTCAGTAACTTACTCAACCAGAACCCCAATTTATCTACTGAGGAAGACAAGGTCACTTGGAAAACTGATGATAAAGGATTTTCTGTGAGGAAAATGTATTAGGCCTTGGATGATTCTACTACACAAGTACTGGACTGGCCTGAACTGTTATGGACACCATTGATCCCTCCAAAAATATCAGGATTTGCTTGGCTTGTATGTATGCAAGCAGTTCCAACAAAATGCTTCTTGTTGGCTAGAGGGTTGTATAATAATGATATCTGGTGCCCTTTATGTACTGAAGAACCAGAAGAAATTGATCACTTACTTCTTGGTTGCTCCTACTCTTGGACTATCTGGGCACTCTGCTTAAAATGGTGGGGCATTACTACTGTTGTGCTTGACAATATCAAGGATTGGCTTATCTCTTGGAGGCAGCTTGGTCCTCAGCATTCTAAAAAACAATGGGGCATGTTGGCTTTGGTAATAATGTGGAGAATCTGGCTTTGCAGGATTGATCAGATTTTTAACAACAATACACAAGCTCCTTCTGAAATCTTCCAACTGATCCAGAGTGATTCTTATCATCTGTTGTGGGCTACTTTCAAGAAAGGAGGAGATTCATTCCCTTTCATAACCTGGATTAATACCCCCTATATGTGCTATGCTAGGGGGAGGTTTCAAGGGCCTCTCAAGGGGTTTGTTTGACACCTATAAAATTGGTCCTTCTAACCATTGGCTGGGTTTTACTGGGGTGGTTTTTACTTGGGTGGGTTAGGGAGGGTGGGGATTTTTTGGTTAGCTTTTCCCTTGGTGAGGCATTAGTGTTTGAGTCTTGTTGGGGATTGTAGTAACTGATTTGGAGTGGGGGATTACTCAACAACATTTGTTTCTTGCAGTGTGGGTAGTTGTTAGGTTGAGTGTGAGTTTTATCCATCACCTTTGTGTCTTTTGCAGGAACAATTATTGTGATAGGCCTGCACAACTCAACAGCATTTACACAGCTTGATGGCTGGAGTTTTTAACTGTCTGGTTTGCAACATCTCTCACACTGCAATTTTATGCAGTATATGACCTTACACCACTTGCATTTTCAAGCACAACAATATTTTCTTGTGAAGTCATTTGCTGTTGATTAGGACTCCCCAGTGATACTTTTGCTGCAGAAAAAGCTGAAGCTCATACTTCTTGGGGTCACACAGACCTATTTCAGAACAATCATGTTGTCATTAGTGGTCTGCAATGTTGGGGTATCGAAGATTTGCGTTTATAACCACTAGAGGGACTGTCTTTGGAATACATTTTGTTTGTATTTAGGATGTGTTATGTTTTGATATAGAATTTGATAGGTTTGGGTAACATCACCAGTACTGGTGGTGCTGTTTTCGGTGGCTTGGGGTACAAGTCAGGGTTTCTAGATTCAAATTTCAAATTGTTAGGGTTGCTTGATGCACAAGTAAGTGCTCTAGGTCTTCAAAAAGAAGTACCTTTGTTTGTAAGCATTTTGGGTTTATCCCTTTGCCTACTCCTTTAACTCAAAGGATAGGTATCAATACAAAATAGCCGATAAAAAAAAAGCAAATAGGTGAAGTTCTTTTTCGATCTCCCCAAAAGAGGGTTTAGGGGTCACACGAGTTAGTTGGATCTTTGCTTTGATGGGTTCTGCATGAGATCTGAGCTTTGTATTTTTTAAAACTTGCCGATTTCGAGTAGATTTGTATTGTCTTTTAGGGATTCATGAAAGCTCAATTTCAAATCTTACGCTTTTTTGTTGTTATTCATAATAGTTTCAGAAATTTAGAATAGTTTCAGAAATTGAGAAATAGAATAGTTTCAGAAATTTAGAAATAGTTTCAAAAATTAATCAAGGTTTAGAAATAGTTTCTGAAATTTAGAAACGTATCCTCCAATAGGAATTAGGGTTTAGGTTTAATATAATACGCTATGTTTATGTTGGAATATAAATTTGAATCTTGAGGGTTTGAACTTCGGAAATTTATGCAACAATCCCTTTGGTTTGAACATGCATCGTAAACTTAGCATCCATAAGGAATTCTGCAAAACTACAATTATTAGAGTAAATAACATTCTGAAAAACAAGTACATGACTGCATGTATTAGGTTTTCATTTCGATTGATGAAACCAATAGCAGTAGTGTTGGGGAGAATAGCCTAACTAAGGCAGATCCCATTGCTGAAGAAGTGCCAGTAGTGAGGGATGTAGACTGGGAGAAATCAATGAATTTAGTCATGAACAAATTGCCTAGGGGACTTTCTTCGGTTCGCGAGGCAGAGACTCACATGTATATTAGGCGTCTGATTTCAGCAGAAGGAGCTAGACTTAGAAAGCAAAGGGCAGAACGAGATAGGCTCGCCGCTGAGAGACAGTCTGCTGAAAGCGCAAGACGGACTCCATCTGTGGGATCGACTTCCAAGCGCCCATTCCGAGACTAGTTTACTATTTAGTATATGAACGATGTTTAAATTAGGTTATATTTAAGTATGAATTGTATGACTCGGTAATTAATATCCCATGCTAATACTTGTTATGAATGGTAATATTTGTATGGTTATTATGTTTTGAATGGCCGGGGTTGATTTAAATTTGTTTCTGGTATATTCGTTTTTGTAATAACCACTCCCGGTAACCGCCAGTCAAATCTGCGAAAAACAGGAAAATTTAAAAATTTTAGACAGACACTTAAAGGAACCTAAATTTGACCCCGAGGGTCATACCGGACTTGAGTTGACCCCGTTATCGACCAAAGTAAGTTCCGGGGGACTCAGGGCAACTTTCTGACCAATTTGGAAAATGTTGACTTTTCGTTGGAAAAGTCAACCGAGCGACGTTTTGGTCCATTCGAGGACCGTTTCGGATCCAAAAAGCTTAGCCGTCATCGCAGCGGTCTTAGTTGAGCCGTTTCCTTGTAGCCCGTGAAGTTTCGTAATTTCTTGGAAAAAGTGCCCGTTCGGGGCTCGAGACGGCTGAATTTCGCGAATCTGATTGGAAAATATCTAGAAGATATTTTCAAAAAAGGGATGGGACCACTTGCCACATGTCACCAATGTGGTGGTGTTAGGTTTATTGGACAAAACAAGACAAGACCACATGATGGATAGTTTTGCAATTTAAGTATTAGTTGTTATTTTTTTTAAACAAAACAAAAGGGAGTGCTCGGCCATTTGTGCAAAAAAGGAATAAAGGGAGAGAGAAAATAGAGAGAGAAAGGGAAGGAGAAGAAGAGAGAAAAGAGAAGGGGGTGTTTTGGAGTTTGGCGATTTCTCGATCATCCGACAGGTGGATCGTCTCAACGATAGAAGAATCGAGTTCACACCGTCATTCTCTACGGTGAGCACCTAACCGATTTTCGTGTTGGTACGTTTGAAATTTAGGGTTTGAGTTTAAACGATTTGATTATGGTTAGGTTTTGGTTAGAATTGGTTTAAAGATGAATGGTTGAGGTTTGGGGTTCGTTAGGAACGTTTTGGGGCAAAAAGGGAATTTTCCCATTATGGCCGTGTGGGGCCCACGTGCTCGGGTGCTCGGGTTTTGTGTTCGGGTGGTTTAGAACGTTCCCCGAGTCATAAATCTACAACCGGATCAAAAATTGGAATTAAATTGTGAAAGTTGTAATTGACGGGTTTAGAAACTTGAAACGCTAATTAAATTACTCGGAAGTCGGAATTGGATTCCGTCGAGTGCATATGAACCCTTGAATTATTCTAAGACCGTAGAAATGAAAACGGGAATTTTCGGAGCCCCGGAAGGGCGTTTCAAAAACCCGGGCAAATTCGCCATGTCGGGCGAATCGGGCTTTTCCGGGTCCATTATCGAAAATGTAGAGTAATTGGGAAGTTTGGGAGTGATCGACATTGTCGGGGTTACATTTGGGCGTCGAGTTTATTGAATTTCAGTTTATTCCTGCGAGTTTAAAAGTGTCTTAAAATTGTGTTCTTTTAGATCGTGCTGCAGACCGAGGGAAAGGAAAGCTAGGCGAGTGACTGAGATCACGCCGGGGCTTGTTGGTTAGCTTTTGGAGAACACGCACGAGGTAGGGAAAAGTAGCCGGATCTCAGCCCTGACTAGGGAAAGTTAACAGTAGAAATGCATGTGACACTGGTTATGCCCGGAGGTTGTTTGTGTAATTCGTGTCTTGGGTGGCCATGAGAGCCCGTGTTACTGTCGTGTCTTGGGTGGCCATGAGAGCCCGTGTTACTGTTGTGTCTTGGGAAGCCATGAGAGCCCGTGTTACTGTTGTGTCTTGGGTGGCCATGAGAGCCCGTGTTACTGTTGTGTCTTTGGTGGCCATGAGAGCCCGTGTTACAGTTGTGTCTTGGGTGGCCATGAGAGCCCGTGTTACTGTTGTGTCTTGGGTGGCCATGAGAGCCCGTGTTACTTTTGTGTCTTGGGTGGCCATGAGAGCCCGTGTTTTACTGTTGGTGTGTTTTGGGTGGCCGTGAGTGCCCATGGGGTTGTTGAGCCCGTGAGTTACTGTTGGTGTGTCTTGGGAAGCCGTGAGTGCCCGTGGGGTTGTTGAGCCCGTGAGTTACTGTTGGTGTGTCTTGGGAGGCCGTGAGTGCCCGTGGGGTTGTTGAGCCCGTGAGTTACTGTTGGTGTGTGTTGGGAGGCCGTGAGTGCACGTGGGGTTGTTGAGCCCATGAGTTACTGTTGGTGTGTCTTGGGAGGCAGTGAGTGCCCGTGGGGTGGTTGAGTCTGTGCTTTACGGTTGGTGTCTTGGGTGGCCATGAGTGCCTGTGGAGTGTTGAACCTGTGTTGTTGCTGTTTGTTGAACTTTGCTTGTGATTGTGATTGTGTTTGCCCGAGGTTCGTGACCCGAATTTGTGTCGGGAAGTGGTGTAGAAATTTGGCTGGCTTACGAGTTCGAGTCTCGAAAAGTTGCGAGCGTTCTTTGGCTAGCCTGATCCGTGTTCGAGTCTCGGCAGGTTGTGAGCGTTTTTAGGCGATGAGAGGGCAGCTCCCCTTCCGACTAGCTATCGGAAAAGTAGCTCGGTTTATCGCCAACAGGTCGACCGCCTGGAGCCTAACAGGGATCGGCAAAGCTCGTGGGGCAGGCTCGAGCCCAGCCGGTTAGCAACCGGCAGTGAGCAGCTAACAGGAATGCGATCCTTTGTGATCTTGTTTGGAATGCGATCCTTGGTGATCTTGTTTGGTGTGCGATCCTTTGTGATCTTGGGTGTTGCGTGGTTGTCTGTCGTGTCGTTGGATGAGGTCGTCAATTGTTGTGTCAGGTCTACATTACGAGTCTGAGTGTTGAGTCGGTTGAGGAAAGTATCAGTGTGTGGGTGTCAGTCGGGCTACTTGAGTTTGGGGATAGTGATCCCCGGTGTTGAGTTGGTTGTTGGTGTTACCGGCATTGTCTACTAAGTATGCCGTAGTCAGTCTGTTATCCGTGGTGGTGATCGAACGCTCACCCCTAGCTGCTTTTCCTACAGGTACCGGTCGCAGGTTGGACTAGGTGAGCTTCTGAAGCTTGAAAAGCTAGGAGCGGGATTCTGGGTTTACTTTGAGTCTAGCGACGTGTACCTTGCTTTTTGTCCAATTGTTGGGACGTACCTTTAAGTTGTAAATGATTAAATGATTATTTTTTGATGAACAGATGGCGATTTTTAAAGTGATTTATGTAAAAGGTTTCAAAATGTTTTATTGTTTTAAATGTTCGCGTCCCTAGTTCGGTTTTACTGAAATTGGGGCGTGACATCTTGGTATCAGAGCTTGAGGTTTCACACCTCGGACTGTACGTCAATTAGGTGGGGATAGTCGAGTCAGTAAAGTCCCGTCGTGCGTTGGGTACGCAGGTCGGAACCGTGTGTAGACCTGTTGTGTTTTGAGTCCTGTTTGTGGTTGTGTGTATGTGCAGTACGGGGTTACTGGCATATTGTTTGTGTGTTTCTGCGTGAAACGTTTTTAAGTCGTCGCGACTCGACTCAGGAGCGCTCCTGTAGTCGAACGCGACGGTGTTGACATCAATGGGTACAATGTAGTTCGGGGACGCCTGAACCAGGTTGTAACTACGTGATGTCAAGAAATGAGGTTTTAAAATGAAAAGGAGAAAGTTTTGAAAATTCGTTGGCCCCGTGGGCGTGTTTTTGATTTTGTTTGGCCCTGTGGGCATATGTTTAAGTTGGTTGGCCCGGTGGGCGTGTTTCGACTTTGGTTGGCCCTGTGGGCGTGTGTGTGTGGGTTGATTGGTCCGGTGGGTGCGTTTTGATTTTGGTTGGTCCGGTGGGTGCGTTTTGATTTTGGTTGGTCCGGTGGGTGAGTTTTGATTTTGGTTGGTTTGGTGGGTGCGTTTTGATTTTGGTTGGCCGGTGGGCGGGTTTCGGTCTTGGTTGGCCTTGTCGGCTAGTGATTGAGGTTTGGGTGGCTTGTGTGTTGGTCTGTAAATCGTTGTACGTGTGGTGTTAGTTTGGTGGTCGTTTGTCTGTGACGCACAAGTGTGCGGGTCGCTAAGAGCAGGGTAGGATGCGAGTGCCCTAGGATAGACGTGACGGTGAGTTAGGTGCGAAGTCGTTGCAGCTACGGGACGGGCCATGGACCGGCCTGATAGGAAACGTGGTTGGGGCCTCTGTTTTGGCCCGGAATGGGGCACGACACGGCTAGCGTGCCGGCCCGGATGCTGGCACGGCCCAGCTGGCGTGCCGGCCCAGAAGGGGGCACGGCCCGGCTGGCGTGCCAGGCCGGAAGGGGGCACGGCCTGGCTGGCGTGCCGGCTCGGAAGAGGGCACGGCCCGGCGGGCGTGCCGACCCTGTAGGTGGCACGGCCTGGCCCAGTTGCCGGCCTGGTCCAGCCAGCTACTTTCAAAAAGGGGGTTTTGTTGTTTCGTTTTGCAGTTTGAGTGTTGGCTTTGCGTGGCGGTGTTCACGGTTGTGTTGGTCGTAGGGGTCGTAAGTTCGGTGTTAAAGGATGAGGTCTTGGGTTCGAGACTCATCAATAACCTGCGGTAGTGATGCAACGCCTTGGCGTGAGAGTCTCACCACGGAGAGGGGCTAGGGTTGGTGCGCTGCGGCGCCTTACGAACTAGGTTTCCCTATGTGAACGGGTGTTCGAGGTTTCCCTCGCGTGAACGGGTGGGTGGAGGTTTCCTTCACGTGAGTGGGTTATTTGAGGTTTCCTTATGTGATCGGGTTATTGGGGGTATTGATAGTGTGAGCAATAGTGTTTGCTTAGTTGAGGACGTGTTTCTCGTTTCGAGGTTTATCTTACATGAGTGAGTACTTGAGGTGTTGATAGCGTGAGCAGTGTGACGTTTGACATCAGGTTTTGAGGTAGTGGTTGCCCTGGTTAGATCGGTGAGTTTTTAGTGCATTACTAGTATGCCATAATCGAACGGGTGTCCGTGGAGGTGAGCATAACACTCATCTCCTTTACTACTTTTCCCGCAAGGGACGAGTAGCGAGCACTGGTTTGGTTGCGGAAAGTTATAAGTAAATGCCTAGAGGACAGTGTGAGGGTTACACTAGACCTCATTGGGGTGACTTTTGGAATGAGTGTTCGGTCTCTCTTTTGGGCGTCATGTTTGTTGGGGAACGAGGCGTCACACTCGTTTGCTTCGTCGAGTTGTGCTGAGTTTAGAGCCGTTGAGTCCACCCCTGCGTCGGGACACGCCGGTTGGTGGTGGTGTGGTGTTGACTAGGGTCTGTCGTGCCTGCGAAGTTAGAGAAGCGAGCTGATACGGGAGGTTCGAGAGAGGGCTCAAGAGCCCTGATGCTGGATCGAGTCCTCACCCCGAGGATTCGGGTATGTTCAGAGTTGGTAACACGATGACGGTAGAGGGGCGAGATCTTAGAGAGACCGCGAGGTTCCGTGAGGTTCGGTAGCAACTGAGCTGGTGCGTGTGTCCGTGGGAAGGATACTTACGGAATGACATCCTTTAACGTAATCTTGAGAATGGATTGGCTGGCGAAGTGCCGAGCAAATACCGACTGTTACTGGCGACGAATGATTTCAGGTGTTCTCGGATTCATAAGAGCTTTAAGTACATCTCTTCCCAACGAAACCTAAATACGCGCTAGCGGCGATGGATGGGACTACTCGAGGAGTACGACTGTGAGCTGCACTACCATCCGGGTAAGGCGAACGTGGTTGCCGACGCCCTGAATAGGAAGTCGGTCCCGAGTCTTACTAGCATATCAGTCCGAGAGTGGGACATGATATGAGAACTTGGCACGCTCGGGTTGGAGCTAGAAGAGGTTACTGGCGGCGTGGCCAAGGACTTCTTGGTGACTCAGCCCACCCGGCTTGGCTGGGGGATAGAGGCAGTAGTCGGTGGATGTCGAGACGACGAAGATCTAGGAGAGAGTTGCCGGCGGTGTTGAAGCCGAGGGCTGGGATCGTCATGCTAATTGGGAGTTACGGTATCGTGGATGTTTGTAGTGGAGCGGGATGCGGAGAGCGGTTGCGGAGTTAGTATCGCGGTGCCTCACTTGTCAAAAGGTGAGAGTCGAACAACAGTGTCCTGCTGGATTAGTGCAGCCACTACCGGTTGCACAGTGGAAATGGGGGCACGTCACGATGGGTGTCGTGAGCGGTTAGCCGAGTTCGCCTACAACAACAGCTTTCAGGCCAGTATCATGATGGCACCGTTCGAAGCATTGTATGGTAGGACGTGTCGATCGCCCGTGTGCTGGGCAGAAGTGAGGAGTAAGAGTTTACTGGGTCTAGAACTGGACCGAGAGACAGATGAGTCGGTCATGCCGAAGCGTGGGCGGTTGAAGACCGCGCAGAGTCAGCAGGAGCCATGCTGAAAGACGGCGCCGACCTCTCGAGTCAGCAATCAGTGGTCATGTATCCCTGGAGGTGAGTACGAAAGGTGGACTAATGCATTTCAACCGCGGCGGAGGCGGGTTAGCCCCGTGGTGTATCGGGCCTATCGAGGTCTTGAGTACATCATTGAGTGGGCAGATGTCGAGGTAACGGGTGATGTACCGTATGAGGAGAAACCGATGTGGGAAATGGATCCACGAGAGCAGGTCCTGCGCGGAAGGGTTATCCGCTTAGAACTGGTGTTGTGGCGGCACCACGAGGCTGAGTCGACTTGGGAACGGGAGGACGAGGTTCGCGCGAAGTACCCCGAGCTGTTCGACTCCCGAGGTACTTCTGTTCTAAATTTCGCGGATGAAATTCCTTTAAGGGGGGTAGATTGTAATAACCACTCCCGGTCAACGCCAGTCAAATCTGCGAAAAACAGGAAAATTTAAAATTTTTAGACAGACACTTAAAGGAACCTAAATTTGACCCCGAGGGTCATACCGGACTTGAGTTGACCCCGTTATCGACCAAAGTAAGTTCCGGGGGACTCAGGGCAACTTTCTGACCAATTTGGAAAATGTTGACTTTTCGCTGGAGAAGTCAACCGAGCGACGTTTTGGTCCATTCGAGGACCGTTTCGGATCCAAAAAGCTTAGCCATCGTCGCAGCGGTCTTAGTTGAGCCGTTTCCTTGTAGCCCGTGAAGTTTCGTAATTTCTTGGAAAAAGTGCCCGTTCGGGGCTCGAGACGGCCGAATTTCGCGAATCTGATTGGAAAATATCTAGAAGATATTTTCCAAAAAGGGATGGGACCACTTGCCACATGTCACCAATGTGGTGGTGTTAGGTTTATTGGACAAAACAAGACAAGACCACATGATGGATAGTTTTGCAATTTAAGTATTAGTTGTTATTTTTTTTTAAACAAAACAAAAGGGAGCAAAAGGGAGTGCTCGGCCATTTGTGCAAAAAAGGAATAAAGGGAGAGAGAAAATAGAGAGAGAAAGGGAAGGAGAAGAAGAGAGAAAAGAGAAGGGGGTGTTTTGGAGTTTGGCGATTTCTCGATCATCCGACCGGTGGATCGTCTCAACGATAGAAGAATCGAGTTCACACCGTCATTCTCTACGGTGAGCACCTAACCGATTTTCGTGTTGGTACGTTTGAAATTTAGGGTTTGAGTTTAAACGGTTTGATTATGGTTAGATTTTGGTTATAATTGGTTTAAATATGAATGGTTGAGGTTTGGGGTTCGATAGGAACGTTTTGGGGCAAAAAGGGAATTTTCCCATTATGGCCGTGTGGGGCCCACGTGCTCGGGTGCTCGGGTTTTGTGTTCGGGTGGTTTAGAACGTTCCCCGAGGCATTAATCTACAACCGGATCGAAATTTGGAATTAAATTGTGAAAGTTGTAATTGATGGGTTTAGAAACTTTAAACGCTAATTAAATTACTCGGAAGTCGGAATTGGATTCCGTCGAGTGCATAGGAACCCTTGAATTATTTTAAGACCGTAGAAACGAAAACGGGAATTTTCGGAGCCCCGGAAGGGCGTTTCCAAAACCCGGGCAGATTCGCCTTGTCAGGCGAATCGGGCTTTTCCGGGTCCATTATCGACAATGTCGAGTAATTGGGAAGTTTGGGAGTGATCGACATTGTCGGGGTTACATTTGGGCGTCTAGTTTATTGAATTTCACTTTATTCCTGCTAGTTTAAAAGTGCCTTAAAATTGTGTTCTTTTAGATCGTGCTGCAGACCGAGGGAAAGGAAAGCTAGGCGAGTGACTGAGATCACGCCGGGGCTTGTTGGTTAGCTTTTGGAGAACACGCACGAGGTAGGGAAAAGTAGCCGGATCTCGGCCCTAACTAGGGAAAGTTAACAGTAGAAATGCATGTGACACTGGGGTGTCGTGGGTTAAGTAGGTTTATCGAACATTAGAAAGGTAGGCGATACCGGGTAGTGTCGTATGATTCAGGAACGTATCGAACATAGAATTG
The DNA here is from genome assembly GCA_963921825.1 of Erodium maritimum. Lineage (NCBI taxonomy): Eukaryota > Viridiplantae > Streptophyta > Magnoliopsida > Geraniales > Geraniaceae > Erodium > Erodium maritimum. The sequence continues at coordinate 38,979,903 of OY997596.1, forward strand.
CATGTGACACTTAGTAGTGTCGTAGGAGCAGAGAACTTATCGATGTTAGAATTACTGGAGGCATATGACCATGCCCGGAGGTTGATTGTGAACTTATCGATATTAGAAGTACTGGAGGCATATGACCATGCCCGGAGGTTGATTGTGAAACTGTTGATATTAGAACTGTTGGAGGCATTGGTTATGCCCGGAGGTTGTTTGTGTAAATCGTGTCTTGGGTGGCCATGAGAGCCCGTGTTATTGTCGTGTCTTGGGTGGCCATGAGAGCCCGTGTTACTGTTGTGTCTTGGGTGGCCATGAGAGCCCGTGTTACTATTGTGTCTTGGGTGGCCATGAGAGCCCGTGTTACTGTTGTGTCTTTGGTAGCCATGAGAGCCCGTGTTACTATTGTGTCTTGGGTGGCCATGAGAGCCCATGTTACTGTTGTGTCTTGGGTGGCCATGACAGCCCGTGTTACTATTGTGTCTTGAGTGGCCATGAGAGCCCGTGTTTTATTGTTGGTGTGTTTTGCGTGGCCGTGAGTGCCTGTGGGGTTGTTGAGCCCGTGAGTTACTGTTGGTGTGTCTTGGGAGGCCGTGAGTGCCCGTGGGGTTGTTGAGCCCGTGAGTTACTGTTGTTGTATCTTGGGAGGCCGTGAGTGCCCGTGGGGTTGTTGAGACCGTGAGTTACTGTTGGTGTGTCTTGGGAGGCTGTGAGTGCCCGTGGGGTTGTTCAGCCCGTGAGTTACTGTTGGTGTGTCTTGGGAGGCCGTGAGTGCCCGTGGGGTTGTTGAGCCCGTGAGATACTGTTGGTGTGTCTTGGGAGGCCGTGAGTGCTCGTGGGGTGGTTGAGTCCGTGCTTTACGGTTGGTGTCTTGGGTGGCCATGAGTGCCTGTGGAGTGTTGAACCTGTGTTGTTGTTGTTTGTTGTACTTTGCTTGTGATTGTGATTGTGTTTGCCCGAGGTTCGTGACCCGACTTTGTGTCGTGAAGTGGTGTGGAAATTTGGCTGGCTTACGAGTTTGAGTCTCGGTAAGTTGCGAGCGTTCTTTGGCTAGTCTGATCCGTGTTCGAGTCTCGGAGGGTTTTGAGCGTTTTTAGGCGATGAGAGGGCAGCTCCCCTTCTGACTAGCTATCGGAAAAGTAGCTCGGTTTATCGCCAACAGGTCGACCGCCTGGAGCCTGACAGGGATCGGCAAAGCGCGTGGGGCAGGCTCGAGCCCAGCCGGTTAGCAACCAGCACTGAGCAGCTGACAGGAATGCGATCCTTTGTGATCTTGTTTGGAATGCGATCCTTGGTGATCTTGTTTGGTGTGCGATCCTTTGTGATCTTGGGTGTTGCGTGGTTGTCTGTCGTGTCGTTGGAGGAGGTCGTCAATTGTTGTGTCAGGTCTACATTACGAGTCCGAGTGTTGAGTCGGTTGAGGAAAGTATCAGTGTGTGGGTGTCAGTCGGGTTACTTGAGTTTGGGGATAGTGATCCCCGGTGTTGAGTTGGTTGTTGGTGTTACCGGCATTGTCTGCTAAGTATGCCGTAGTTAGTCTGTTATCCGTGGTGGTGAGCGAACGCTCACCCCTAGCTGCTTTTCCTACAGGTACCGGTCGCAGGTTGGACTAGGTGAGCTTCTGAAGCTTGAAGAGCTAGGAGCAGGATTCTGGGTTTACTTTGAGTCTAGCGACATGTACTTTGCTTTTTGTCCAATTGTTGGGACGTACCTTCAAGTTCTAAATGATTAAATGATTATTTTTTGATGAACAGATGGCGATTTTTAAAGTGATTTATGTAAAAGGTTTCAAAATGTTTTATTGTTTTAAATGTTCGCGTCCCTAGTTTGGTTTTACTGAAATTGGGGCGTAACAGTTTTTATATAGTACTAAGGTTTGCTTTCAGTTAGTCATGGATGACAGAAGTAGCGTAGGGGAAAACGAGATAGTCTCAGAGGACGAATATGATGGACCACAACGCGTGGAGGTTGATTTGCATGCTGAGATGATGCGATTGTTCAACAGCATTCCAAGAGAGTCGTTTCCACGCACGAGAGCGGTATCAGCAGCTCGGATGAGGTTACTGGGCCTCATTAACCGAGAGGGACAAAGGATTGCGGCTGAAAGAGCTGCTGAAAGAGAAATGCTTGCTGCTGAAAGAGCCGCTGAAATAGCTGCTGCAAGAGCTAGGCTTGAGTAAAGAGCTAGGCGTGTTTATGCAAGGGGTGCTGAGTTGGGTACAACTGATGGAGCCACCTCAATGCGCGACCCGAAGCATGACACAAGGGTGTACGTGCAGTGGCTGAAAGACAACACGAAGCGCGAGTTCGAAGACTAGACGCCCTTGCTAGAATATTTTTGTATTAGTACTTAACTATTGTGTTAATTAAGGATAACTTCTATTTCAATATCACTTTATATGACTATATGGTTTAATGTTTTAACGAATATTTTACTTTTTCTTTACTTCATTCATTAAGTGTTAGTGTTTATGAATACTACTTCCGTATGCTTTGCCTTAATTCTTTGGGATTAGTTATAATTGTAATTTGTTGTTTGAGTCAGGATGGAACCAAACTTTAATTCGCGACTCGAGCGTAGGTGGCATCGTCGTGAAAATGCAGGAACAGTAGTTCCAATACCTGATCCCCAAAGAGGCAACGCTGCGGCTGCCCCAGCGTGGCTGCATCAGTATGACCGCATAGTGTAGGAAGGACATCAACGATTCGATTACATTGAACGCCTGATGCGTGAGAAAGGTGATGATCTTCCTCCACCACCTGATGGTGTAGGCCCGCTGCAGAGGCCTCCGTTGTTGGACGAGGTTCAGGAGAATGACCTTGAAGCTATAGAGGAGCCTGTTTAGTTTAGACGTTTTGTTGAATGGATGGAAGATTTGAAGGCAATGCAAGAGCGTGTTATCAGAAGTCTGCTTGCTTCGTAACTCTATCATTATGCGTTTATGTAATTTTTTTTGTTGAGAAGAACTGATACTCGTTTATGTATTTTGTTTTTTAAGTATTCTGCTATGTATTTTGTTGTTTAACAATGTATGTAAGACCCGCTCCCGGTCGAACAGGTAACTCCGGAAGTCACTCGGGACTTCTCCGGAACTCAAACGAAGTAGCCATTATCACGGTTGGCTTCAGGGAAGAAAACCCTTTCATTTGAATATAATATTGCATAAAGTCAATTTTGGTCAAAACGAGACTTCATATCGACTAAAGCTTCAATTTTTAAAAGTGCTGGAATTTAAGTGGGGAAATTAAATGAGCTAGAGGGACACTTGTCCTATTTTGGTTGAATGAGAGAAAAAGGGATAGTTATTGTCCCTTTTACCCTCCCAAAAGCTCCTACATGGGTTTCTAGCTCAAGGGCCTTTAAGTCATTGCAACATTTAGGTATTTTATGTGTTGGAGAAGCAAAATCATTTCCTATTTGCATTGTTGTAGCCGAAAATTGGAGAGGAAGAAAGGGAGAAGAGCTCCCATGGAAGCTTGAAGGAGAATCTAAGAAGAAGGAACCATTTGGAGTCATCCTCTAGCCTTCCACCCTCAAAAACACTAGCATCCTCTTCATCCTCACATTCTAGAGGTAATGGAACTCTTTACTCATCTTTTCTCTTCATCTATTTTCCTTGGGTTTTGGGTGAAAAATGGCTAGATGATGTTGGGTTAAGTAGAAATGATGGGAGTTGGTGTTGATGAAGAACTTGGTGAAGTTTCTGTGGAGAAATCAATGGTGGTTTGGAGTTTTTGAAGTGGGTTTGATTTGATGAATCATTGGAAAACTTGTTTGTGTATTGATTCCTACCATGGGTAGAGGAGTAATGATGGATTTGGACTGTTTTGGGGGTTGGCTTGGGGAAATTTCTAGGTTTGAAGGTAGATTTTCGGAGTTTTGGAGCTGGAGGTTGAAGAAGGGCGAAACTGCCCTGGTGCGTCACGGATCCGTGACGGATCCCGTGACGGGCGACGTCACGGCTCCGTGAGGGAGTCCGTGACGGCACTCGTCACGGCTCCGTGACGGTGACCGTGAGGGTTGCCATCACGGATCCGTGACCAGATCCGCGACCCACCAGAGTGAGGGTTTCTTGGGGATTTTTCGAAGTGTTTACACCTTGGTTTTGAGCCAAACTTTGGAAGGGTTTTGGGGGTCTTTCTTACTGTTTAAGTGGAACCTAATTAGTGTTTCTTTGTGTCCAAGACCTTGGGGATCGAGCTAGAGGAGCAAGGATCACACCGAGGCCCGAGGGAAGAGCGAGGTGGTGATCACCGGACTTCACCAAAGCGTTGACAAGGAGGACCTTGAGGTAGGGAAAGCCTTAACCTCTCGATTATGATGCTTAGTATGCATGTGAGGTTAATAAAATTGGAAAAGGTCCTAGATATGCATATAGGATGCGAATAACTAGCTTTATCGTCTTTCAATTGCTAATAACCGGAAGAGTCTAGTGGTGGCCGATTAGGATGCCAATCACTAGTGTAATTCGCTTTCAATACTTGGGATATGATTGTCTGGTAGAGGAGCCTTGGCAAAGCCCTCGGATTAGTTGCGTGATAGGATCACATGCTTGGTTGTTGATTGCTTCGCGGATAGGCTAAAGAGTCTAATGAAACTAGTGGAATTGCATGCTTGAATGCTCTTTTGAAGGCTTTATGATTAGTTGATACACTCGTACTTGCTCTTTGATTGCATTCGAATGATTACTTGATTTACTTGATTGGTTGTTGGGGGTATCGAGTATGACTGGTTGTCCCGAGCGGTGCAATCAGGTGATCGATGCCCCGGTGGTTCGAAACTGGTAAGTGAACGGTAAGTTGGAATTGTGTGATTGGTGTGATATGATTTAGTGATTCGTGTGCGGTGTGCTATGGTGAATCGGTGATGTGTGAGCTATGTGTGTTAGTGGATTGGTGGTGGTTGGATTGGATTGCGTCGTGTTTCGGTTGAGTGTGTTACTGAGTTGTTATCTGATTCTGGTTGATACGGTATAGTCCCTACACCGTTGAGGAGTCCGGTGTAGGGTGAGATGGTGATTATTGTTGTTACGGTATGGTACCTACACCGTTGATGAGTCCGGTGTAGGATGTCATATTGGTTATTTATTAAATTGCCCACGTGTGCGCTCCTACGGGAGTATGGCCCTGGGTTCCCAATGACATAAAATCCTTTGGAGACGTTTCTGAGAATCCCGATGATAAGCGCCCCGAAGGGTTGTTTCTGGTCGCCTCAATGTTATGCGTCTCCTCTGGATTTGAGGGAGAATCCGAGAGGACACATCATGTGGATCGGAGGGTGGTGACTTCATGTACCACGACACTGACTGGTTTACTTATTACCCATATTTTGTTAAGTTATATTCTGTTAACTTTATTGTTGATCTTGTTCGAGTTAAGGTTTACCTTGTTATGCGTTTTCCCTACTGAGCGTGAGCTCACCCCTATGTTTTACCGTTGTGTCTACAGGCTTGATTGAGGAGTAGAAGCTTGGGCGCTTCTCGGCGGGGTACTTATTAGAGACTTCGGACTTTACAGTTTTTGTTGTGGATCAAACGGTAGATATTATTATTATTACACCCCTTGAGGGTATTTCAGGTTTTGAACTACATTTTGATGGTTTCGAGTTATAGTATTGGAGTTTTGTGGAAGTTGATTTAATTGGTTATCTCCTTTATTCATATTTTTTTTATAGTCATGCCTCGAGTCCGGGCAAGAACCGGATTTGGGGCGTGACAATTTGGTATCAGAGCCTGGTTTCAGTTGAAACAGGTGTCTTACGAACTGATTTTCAAACCTCGGACCGAAGTCAATTAGGTGGGTAGAATTAGGGAGTTGGAGTTTTGAGTTGCTTTAAGGGTTGTCCTAATTGAAATCTTGCACTACAATGTTTGCATTACTGATTGGTATCCTCTCACTAATGATCGGTGAGGCCGAATGGTTGAGATCGGAATTGGATTGACGGTCAATGACCGACCCGCTATGCATACATGATAGTGAGAGCCAACAGTTAGTGGTGTTTGCCTTTGGCGTTTTACTTCGAGAAATTTTCAAGTTGTGGTTTGGCCATGTTTAAGGGGAGATTTGTGTTTGACTGTTGAGTCTTGGGGGGCCATGAGAGCCGTGTGTTGATTTGTGTTGGGTGGCCATGAGAGCCGTGTACTAAGTTGCGAGTGTTATTTTGCTGGCCTCGAGGAGGTTGCGAGTGTTATTTTGCTGGCCTCGAGGAGGTTGCGAGTGTTATTTTGCTGGCCTCGAGGAGGTTGCGAGTGTTATTTTGCTGGCCTCGAGGAGGTTGCGAGTGTTATGTTGCTGGCCTCGGGGAGGTTGCGAGTTTAGCTGGCCTATACGGTTACGAGTATTCTTTGGCTGGCCTACGTGGTTGCGAGTATGGGTTGGCTGGCTTACGAGTTAGGGTCTCGGTAAGTTGCGAGCGTGTGTTATGGTTGAGTCTGGGGCACGAGTACCCCGTAGTAATTGGGAGCACGAGGACTCCGTTTATTGATTGCGTTGTGTACCTTAGGAGTATGAGAACTCCATTATTTTGATTGTGTGATGCCTTGAAAGGGCATGAGAATTCCGTGTGTTTGTACCTGGTGAATTTGTATTGGTGGTTGTCCCGCTTAAGCGGAGGGTTAAGGGAAATACGAATGGGGCATGCCGAATTTTCAGTAGAACTAGAATGTTTACACCATCACGGGTTGACTCAGGGGCGCCACTATAGTCGAGCGTGATGTTTTGATGTCAAGTTGTTACAATGAAGTTCGGGGACGCCTGAACCAGATTGTAACAACATGAGATCGACATGAAAAGGTTTGAGTAAAAGTTAAGAAATGGGAATTCATGAAAGAGAGGAAAAGGCTAAGGTTGACTTTTAAATCGAGTTGTGTTAGGTACTAAACCCTCTTTGCGAAAGGATACCCGAGCAAGGGGTATGCCTATTGTGTTGTGCCGCTTGTGTGATGTTCCTGAGAATGAATCCTCCTGTAGGAGTGGACTTCTTTGATTGATTGAATCCTCCTCTGGGAGTGGATTTCTCTGTTTGATTGAACCCTCCTGTGAGAGTCGGTGTTGATTGCTAAATCGCTGGTTGTTGCTGTGCGACGCATAGAGATGCGAACTTGGGTGTTATATTATATGAGTATATATATCTACTACTGTGAGGGGCGCATATGTGGGTGACTTGTTTGACGCGTGTGTGCGTCCTTGTAACGTGCGAGGACCGTTGTTGAACTGAGTAATGAACATGTGCGTTATCCGTGCAGGCGGATAGACAACATGGCTCGTACGTACGTTCCTAGAGGTACCCGGGGCCGCTCAGCTGGGGGTCCGAGGCAGACACCTGCTGCTGAGCAGGAGGGGGCAGCTGACGCCCAGGATGCTGCTTCCACAGATCATCAGAGTTTTGGAGGTGGACCGACAGGGTCGCCACCCAGGACAGTTCCAGTCGCAGAGCCGACTCAGGCGACCCCTCTCGAGGAGGTGGTTCGCGCTGTGCTAGCGGCCTTGAGCGCGCAGCAAGGGACTACTGCACCGGCACCAGAGCCCGTGCCCGCTGCTTCAGCAGATTTTGGAGAGAGGCCAGGCCAGCTCGACAGCCTCACGGCCCAGGCACTCAGAGAGTTTCGTAGACTTGGTACGCCGACCTACTCCGGGGGAGCGGACCCCGAGGCAGCTTCTGGTTGGTTGGAGCGGGTGACCCGCAACCTCGATACCTCTGGAGTATCGGAGGGGCGTCTGAGAGTTTCGTTCGCCACTTTTCAGCTTGAGGGAGAGGCCTACTACTGGTGGCAGTCAGTGCAGGGTAGGGTCGGCAGTGACTTCGAGTTGTTCAGCAGGCTATTCTTGGAGCAGTACTTTCCTCGCTCTATCCGGGATGACAGGCGCCAGCAGTTTCTGGATCTACGACAGGGAGGCTTGAGCGTGTCGGAGTATGCTGTGAGGTTCACTTCGTTGGCCCGCTTCGCACCAGAGTTGGTACAGACTGCGGATGACCGATGTAGGAGGTTTGAGAACGGGCTCGCCCCGTCGATAGCCGACAGGGTTATCGCTTTCAGGACCACGGATTACTCCACCCTCTTGGATCAGGCTTTAGCCATGGAGAGGCACTTCAGAGATACCATCAGGGTACGAGAGACCAGGCCTAGGCCGAGTGGCTTCTTACAGCCGGCTGACCGTCGGGACCGACACCGACAGAGAGTTGCAGGACACTTTCAGTCTCAGTTTCAGCAGGCTAGCATGCGCCGAGCTGGGACTGTCGCGTCAGTTGGACCCGCCCCGGTGGCACAGCTGTGTCCTCAGTGTGGACAGCAGGGTCACTTGGCACGAGACTGCCCGAGGGGCAATGGACCCGTAGAGCGTTATGATGGTCGTCCCCAGGGGACCGGAGTCAGACAGACTGGTGCGCTGAGGGGGTGTTTTCACTGTGGCAGCACCGACCACCTCATGCGTGCGTGTCCTGAGGTAGCGCAGCTGAGAGGATGCTTCCAGTGTGGTCGATCTGATCATTTCATCCGGGCGTGCCCTGAGATAGTTGGCAGAGCGCCTGCACCGAGGCCCCAGCAGACTCAGATTCGCCCTGCGCCCCCCGGAAGACCACGTCAGGCACTGCAGCAGAGAGCTCCGCGTCCAGCGGCGGGAGCAGTAGGTCAGAGGCACCAGCAGAGAGCTGAGCAGCGGGTGGCACTTCCCCCACCACCTAGAGGAGGACCGCCGGCACGTCAGGGCCGAGTCTTTGCAGTTACTGATCCCAGGATTGAGAGGCCGTACGCCGGCCATGAGGCCACTCAGGGTACGTGTTTACTTTATAATGCGTGGACTTCCTTTTTGTTTGATACGGGAGCTTCCCATTCGTTCATTTCTTCGTCTATTGCTTCTTCTTTGGGTTTGCGGGCTGAGACTTTGAGTCAGCCCCTTTGTTTGGAGACCCCGGCTACGGGTGCTGTGGTGTTGAGCACCGTTTGCAGAGACTGTGCGATTAGGGTGGCAGATTGCCCATTTCTGGGGGACTTGCTCGTTCTTGACATGAGCGCCTTTGACGTGATCCTTGGTATGGACTGGCTCGCGAGGTACCGAGCGACGATTGACTGCTACAGACGTCAGGTGACGGTGAGATCAGGTGATAGGGTGATCACGTGTGTGCTGGGGAGCAGGAGCGGAGTTCTCTTATCCGCCTTGACCGCAGGTTTTGAGGCAGAGGTTGTACGGAGTAGCACTGAGTTACCGAGGGTAGTGCGGGAGTTCCCGGAGGTCTTCCCGGAGGAACTATCAGGCTTGCCACCAGCGCGAGAGGTGGAGTTCAGGATCGATCTGATCCCGGGTACGGCGCCGATCTCGATGACGCCGTATCGGTTCGCACCAGCCGAGTTGGTCGAACTTAAGCGACAGCTTGAGGAACTGCAGCAGAAGGGATTCATCCGACCGAGCGTATCTCCGTGGGGAGCGCCCGCCCTCTTCGTGAAGAAGAAGGGTGGAGCCTTGAGGATGTGTATAGATTACAGGAAGCTGAACCGGGTGACGGTGAAGAACCGCTACCCGATGCCTAGGATTGATGATTTATTTGACCAGCTGAGGGGAGCAAAGTACTTCTCGAAGATCGACCTTCGATCAGGGTACTACCAGCTGAGAGTCCGGGCTGAGGACGTAGAGAAGACAGCGTTCCGTACTCGTTATGGACATTTCGAATTTCTGGTGATGCCGTTCGGTTTGACGAACGCACCGGCCGCCTTTATGGACCTGATGAATGGCATCTTCAGACCTTATCTAGACCAGTTCGTGGTAGTCTTCGTCGATGATATCTTGATCTACTCGCCCAGTGAGGAGGCGCACGCAGAGCATCTGCGTACCGTTTTGACACTCTTACGCACTCACCAGTTGTACGGCAATCTGGAGAAGGGCGAATTTTGGCTCGCAGAGGTGAAATTCCTCGGGCACGTGGTATCTCGGGAGGGCATCTTGGTCGACCCAACCAAGGTCGAGGCAGTGTCGAAGTGGGCGAGACCCAGTAGTGTATTTGAGATTCGGAGTTTCCTCGGGTTGGCAGGCTATTACCGGCGCTTCGTTCAAGATTTCTCTCGCCTTGCAGCACCTATGACAGCTTTGACCCGCAAAGGGGCGGAGTACATTTGGACGGATGAGTGTGAGCGTGCTTTTTGCGAGCTAAAGATTCGGTTGACTACCGCCCCAGTGCTGATCGTTCCAGACCGGGGAGTGGGCTATGACGTGTATTGTGACGCCTCCGGCGAAGGGTTAGGTTGTGTTCTGATGCAGGGTGGAAAGGTGGTTGCTTACGGCTCGAGGCAGTTGAAGGTGCATGAGCGCAACTATCCCACTCATGATCTCGAGTTGGCAGCGGTAGTATTTGCGCTGAAGAGTTGGAGACATTACCTGTATGGTGAGCGGTTCAGAGTATTTTCAGACCACAAGAGCCTCAAGTATATCTTCTCGCAGCGTGATCTGAACATGCGCCAAAGGCGGTGGATGGAGCTACTGGAAGAGTATGACTTCGAGTTGCTTTATCATCCGGGCAGGGCGAACGTGGTCGCCGACGCTCTGAGCAGGAAGTCGAGTCACTGCGTGGCCAGCATAGCAGTCCGAGAGTGGGACATGCTGGAGCAGTTGAGCCTATTCAGACTAGAGTTGGAGGAGGTCACAGAGAGTATGGCCTTGTGCGCCTTAGTGGCTCAGCCCACGCTCTTTGCTCGGGTGCTAGAGGCACAGGCTGAGGACGCCGAGACAGCAGGGATTCGGCAGAAGTTGATGGATGGAGTTGAGCTCGAGGGTTGGGAAATGGGCACCGATCAGGGTATCCGCCTTAGAGGACGACTGTTTGTACCCAGTGAGTGCAGAGACACTGTGCTGCGTGAGTGCCACCACTCCCGTCTAGTTGTACACCCCGGTGGCAACAAGATGTATAGAGACATGCGGCGACATTTTTGGTGGAGTGGGATGCGTGGGGCAGTGGCAGATTTCGTTTCTAGATGCCTTACCTGCCAACAGGTAAAGGCAGAGCACATGCGTCCCGTAGGCTTGTTACAGCCCTTACCGATCACTGAGTGGAAATGGGAGCACGTGACTATGGATTTTGTGTGTGGGTTGCCCAGATCGTCGAAGGGGCATGACGCTGTTTGGGTGGTGGTCGATCGACTGACCAAATCGGCCCACTTTTTGGGTATGAGGATGACGGATTCTGTGGACATGTTGGCTCGCTTGTATGTCAGAGAGATTATTCGTTTACACGGTGTGCCTGTATCAGTAGTATCGGATAGAGACCCCCGTTTCACATCCAGGTTCTGGAAGAGTCTACAGAAGGCCTTAGGCACTGAGGTACTGTTGAGTACCGCTTACCATCCCGAGACAGATGGACAGTCAGAGCGCACCATTCAGATTTTAGAGGACATGCTCTGAGCGTGTGTGCTTGACTTTCAGGGGTCATGGGAAGATCATTTGCCGTTGGCAGAGTTTGCCTACAACAACAGTTACCAGTCTAGTATAGGTATGGCACCATTTGAGGCCTTGTATGGCAGACCTTGCAGATCACCGGTGTGTTGGGCTGAAGTTGGTGACAGGAGCTTACTCGGGCCAGACATGATTAGGGAGACGACCGAGAAAGTCACCTTGATTAGAGAGCGGCTAAAGACCGCACAGAGTCGACAGAAGAGCTACGCCGACAGGCGTCGTAGACCACTTGAGTTCATGGTCGGGGAGCATGTGTTTCTGAGAGTGAGCCCGAGGAAGGGTCTTGTGCGGTTTAACCGCAGCGGAGGCAAGCTGGCACCGCGGTTCATCGGACCTTTTGATGTGTTAGAGAAGATTGGAGCTGTAGCCTATCGGTTGGCCTTGCCGCCGCAGCTTGGGAACGTGCACAACGTTTTCCATGTGTCCCAGCTGCGGAAGTACATAGCAGACCCTTCGCACATCATTGAGTGGTCAGACATCGAGATGGCAGATGATGTCACCTTTGAGGAGCAGCCCGTTGAGATTTTGGGTACGAAGGAGAAGACCCTGCGGAACAAGACGATTCCGCTGGTACTAGTACAGTGGGGACATCAGGGAGCAGAATCCACTTGGGAGCGCGAGGATGAGATCCGCGTGAAGTATCCCCACCTGTTCGACATTGAGGTATCTTGCTTTTAATTTCGGGGACGAAATTTCTTTAAGGGGGGGTGGATTGTAAGACCCGCTCCCGGTCGAACAGGTAACTCCGGAAGTCACTCGGGACTTCTCCGGAACTCAAACGAAGTAGCCATTATCACGGTTGGCTTCAGGGAAGAAAACCCTTTCATTTGAATATAATATTGCATAAAGTCAATTTTGGTCAAAACGAGACTTCATATCGACTAAAGCTTCAATTTTTAAAAGTGCTGGAATTTAAGTGGGGAAATTAAATGAGCTAGAGGGACACTTGTCCTATTTTGGTTGAATGAGAGAAAAAGGGATAGTTATTGTCCCTTTTACCCTCCCAAAAGCTCCTACATGGGTTTCTAGCTCAAGGGCCTTTAAGTCATTGCAACATTTAGGTATTTTATGTGTTGGAGAAGCAAAATCATTTCCTATTTGCATTGTTGTAGCCGAAAATTGGAGAGGAAGAAAGGGAGAAGAGCTCCCATGGAAGCTTGAAGGAGAATCTAAGAAGAAGGAACCATTTGGAGTCATCCTCTAGCCTTCCACCCTCAAAAACACTAGCATCCTCTTCATCCTCACATTCTAGAGGTAATGGAACTCTTTACTCATCTTTTCTCTTCATCTATTTTCTTTGGGTTTTGGGTGAAAAATGGCTAGATGATGTTGGGTTAAGTAGAAATGATGGGAGTTGGTGTTGATGAAGAACTTGGTGAAGTTTCTGTGGAGAAATCAATGGTGGTTTGGAGTTTTTGAAGTGGGTTTGATTTGATGAATCATTGGAAAACTTGTTTGTGTATTGATTCCTACCATGGGTAGAGGAGTAATGATGGATTTGGACTGTTTTGGGGGTTGGCTTGGGGAAATTTCTAGGTTTGAAGGTAGATTTTCGGAGTTTTGGAGCTGGAGGTTGAAGAAGGGCGAAACTGCCCTGGTGCGTCACGGATCCGTGACGGATCCCGTGACGGGCGACGTCACGGCTCCGTGAGGGAGTCCGTGACGGCACTCGTCACGGCTCCGTGACGGTGACCGTGAGGGTTGCCATCACGGATCCGTGACCAGATCCGCGACCCACCAGAGTGAGGGTTTCTTGGGGATTTTTCGAAGTGTTTACACCTTGGTTTTGAGCCAAACTTTGGAAGGGTTTTGGGGGTCTTTCTTACTGTTTAAGTGGAACCTAATTAGTGTTTCTTTGTGTCCAAGACCTTGGGGATCGAGCTAGAGGAGCAAGGATCACACCGAGGCCCGAGGGAAGAGCGAGGTGGTGATCACCGGACTTCACCAAAGCGTTGACAAGGAGGACCTTGAGGTAGGGAAAGCCTTAACCTCTCGATTATGATGCTTAGTATGCATGTGAGGTTAATAAAATTGGAAAAGGTCCTAGATATGCATATAGGATGCGAATAACTAGCTTTATCGTCTTTCAATTGCTAATAACCGGAAGAGTCTAGTGGTGGCGGATTAGGATGCCAATCACTAGTGTAATTCGCTTTCAATACTTGGGATATGATTGTCTGGTAGAGGAGCCTTGGCAAAGCCCTCGGATTAGTTGCGTGATAGGATCACATGCTTGGTTGTTGATTGCTTCGCGGATAGGCTAAAGAGTCTAATGAAACTAGTGGAATTGCATGCTTGAATGCTCTTTTGAAGGCTTTATGATTAGTTGATACACTCGTACTTGCTCTTTGATTGCATTCGAATGATTACTTGATTTACTTGATTGGTTGTTGGGGGTATCGAGTATGACTGGTTGTCCCGAGCGGTGCAATCAGGTGATCGATGCCCCGGTGGTTCGAAACTGGTAAGTGAACGGTAAGTTGGAATTGTGTGATTGGTGTGATATGATTTAGTGATTCGTGTGCGGTGTGCTATGGTGAATCGGTGATGTGTGAGCTATGTGTGTTAGTGGATTGGTGGTGGTTGGATTGGATTGCGTCGTGTTTCGGTTGAGTGTGTTACTGAGTTGTTATCTGATTCTGGTTGATACGGTATAGTCCCTACACCGTTGAGGAGTCCGGTGTAGGGTGAGATGGTGATTATTGTTGTTACGGTATGGTACCTACACCGTTGATGAGTCCGGTGTAGGATGTCATATTGGTTATTTATTAAATTGCCCACGTGTTTGGGCGCTTCTCGGCAGGGTACTTATTAGAGACTTCGGACTTTACAGTTTTTGTTGTGGATCAAACGGTAGATATTATTATTATTACACCCCTTGAGGGTATTTCAGGTTTTGAACTACATTTTGATGGTTTCGAGTTATAGTATTGGAGTTTTGTGGAAGTTGATTTAATTGGTTATCTCCTTTATTCATATTTTTTTTATAGTCATGCCTCGAGTCCGGGCAAGAACCGGATTTGGGGCGTGACAATGTACTTTTACAAAATACATCTATTAAATGTTGTTGTGCTTATATACCGCTTGTATAATACAAGTTCATGTATTATGTCGATTTTTTCATCAGGATGACTATAAATGATTTCGGAAATAGTTTGTACACTGCCTCACTTTACCAATGGATACAAGAATCTTCATTGACAGATAAAACATCCATGGGTAAGGATTCCACTTGCTTGACGGATCTAGTATCCGTAGCTAGGCTTTCCACACTTCACTGACGGATACTACATCCGTAGGTAAGGTTTCACCACCTTCTCTACGGATACAGGCGACCTTTTCCACGGATTTTTTATCCGTCAGCAAGGTTAGAAACCTTACCTACGGATGTAGTATCCGTCTGTGAAGTTTCCACCTAGCTGACGGATACGGGAGACCTTTTCCACGGATATTTTATCCGTCAGCCAGGTGACAACCTGGCTGACCGATGTGACTATCTGTGGCTAAGGTTCTAAAACTTTAGTGACGGATCCTTTCTATCTGTGTGCCAAGCCCATTTCTGTAGTAGTATATAGATGAACGATCTGCTGATGGAAAGACATAGGAAATATTGGATTATAAGCCTATCAAGAATAATCGATTCCTTACAAATCATTTTAAGAGCTTCTATAGTAGGGGTTGATTCTACTAAGACAAATCAGACGTGATTTGGGATTGAATTGACGTCGATACAATTCAAGCGCATTGATTCGAAGAAGAATCTTCATGTGTCACGAGGAGCGAGAGACGAAAGTAGGTCTATTTTCGAATATGCAAGGTGGATAAATTCATCGAACCAAGGAGTGAGAATCTCAAAAAGAACATGCAACATTATTGTAGATGCCCTAATACAGTACAATGAAACAAAGAGCTTAAGAGTTACAGGGGTTGGCTAACTACCATAGCTAGGAATTAATAATTTTTTTAATGAAAATAAGACAAAATAAGAAGAATTCATGAAAACTAATAAAAACATTAAGTTAATATAAGGGGAAAAACCAGGAACTAATTATGGTTGACTTGTACCGCTCAAGAACATATTGTTGACTTATTTATCGATTAGAAACTACCGTTTGACTTATGTAATTCTTAAAAACCATCGTTTTCTGTTACATTTAACAGAAAACTTGACAGAAAAGTCACATGAGAGGCATGTGCTGGGTTGATATTTTGAAAAAGGCCAAAATGCCCTCCATTTATGTATGAAAAACGCGTCTCACAACCTTGTTTTAGCACCCTTTTGACATCGACACAGACGGAGAAACGAGTGGAGAGGTGAGACGAGCGAAGGGAGGAACGAGGTGAGAGCTGAAAGCCTTATACGACGGAGAGAGAAAATCGACCGGAGAGCAGCCGAGTTCGAGAAGAGAAGCGAAGGGAGGAACGAGGTGAGAGCTGAAAGCCCTATACGACGGAGAGAGAAAATCGACCGGAGAGCAGCATAGTTCGAGAAGAGAAGACGCAATCTCAAGCGGAGGAAGAAACTACAATGGTGAGTACATCTTGTTGTCTTGATTTAGCTTCAGTTTGATGAATCCCTACAAATATGGAGTTCCGACTGAAACCCTAGTATTGTGGGTTAAGGGTACCACGAAATTAGAACAAGGGTTACCCAATTAGTTAAACCAAACAGAGAATTGTTTGGTTTAGGGTTACCAAAACCAACCCTAAACAATAAATCATGTTGAAAAAGTGTTGGATAGGGTTACTGAAGTAGTACCTCAAACCCAAAAAGATTGGTGTTGGTTAACCTAAATTGAGGCTAAAGTCAAACCTATGTTGTTAGTATAAATTGGTTTTGTAGTGTAGGAAATCTGTCAATGTAAAGGGGGAAAACCAGGAACTAGTTGAACTGAATGTATGGACTTTATCCCAATATAAATGTATTGAATGTTGATCTGAATTTTTGTATTGTTGAGGATGATGAAATGGGAGGGCAAAGGTCAGTGTTGTGCTACTGTGGAGTACCAGCTCCTATACTCACCTCAAACTCACGAAACAACCCTGGGAGAAGGTTTTATGGATGTGGGAAATACATCAATGTAAGATCTGATATACCTTATGGTTTATGTTTGTCATGCATTTAAAGTGGTAACAATGAACTGTTTGATGTAGGGTGACCGAAGTTGTAAGCATTTCCTATGGGTTGATCGTGTTGAAGCAGTACCTGAACTGTATGGCAGGATTACGGTATTGGAAGAAGCTCTACGAGAGGAAAAAAGAAAGAATAGGAAAACAAAAAAGTGTATTTCCAACTGCATGTGGTTTGTGTACGGGTTTGTCTTTTGTATAATTGTAGGTTTATTGCATAATGATGGTAGTTCTGTGTCGGGGAAGAAGGACATATACTACCTTCTATAGGGGGCTTTTTAATGTGTGGTAATGTTGATGTACTTAATCAGTGATGTAGCAAGACAAGTAATGTAATGAATTAGTGTATGACATTTAATACAACAAAAACCCTTTTAAATAGTCGATGTAAGGTGGATCATAACTAGTTTATGGTAATGCTTCATTAACTGGCAGGTCGATCACACAATTGGTTTCCTAAACAAACTGAAAGGAGTACCAGTACTACCTTGGGAGGATGCAACATCAGTTTTATCTCCACTGTCCTCAACATCAGCTTCAAATTGGTTTGAATGTGGGGCTGGAGAGGAAGGTTGATGTTTTGGGGAAGGTGGGGCAGGCGAGGAAGCATGATGTTTTGTGGATGGTGGGGCGGATGAGGAAGGTTGATGTTTTATGGATGGTGGGGCAGATGAGGAAGGTTGAACTTGGTTGGAAAGTTGGTGTTGGGATTGATTTAGAGTGCTTTGAACTTCATCGTCTAAAGGGTATGGGTATTGCCAATCGGGAAGATGCTCTTGTGGGTGGACATAATAATCACTTGAAGGAGGCCCATATGATGGCGCCTTGTTCCAATTGTCAGATTGCTCTGAAGAGGATTGTGGTCCTCTGTTCTCCCATTCTCTCAACCTTGCTTCTGCTTCATCATCTAACCTTGGGAACTTTACCATCTTCAATTGTGGTTATTATGGTTGGTGTGCATGGATTTTTATAGGGAGAGAAGGAGGTGAGGTTCCATGTTATTTTGCAAACAACTTAAGGGCATATATGTAAAGAACCAACATCTAATCACATTACACCCACCCAAATGTTCACATAGCTGTAAAAGCTACATAAAATGAGTATGTGACTCCAACTACAGTACAAAGAAAAGATGTCAAGGGTAAGGGAATCATATTCCCATAGGTATTGGCAAAAGTGCACTACTGTGGCACATGGTGTCTGCCACCATTTACACAACACAACAAAAAAGTGCATAGTTAATGGCCATAATGGCCACACCCAACCACAACAAAATAACCTAGGGTAATTCACACCACAACAAGCTTAAACCTAAGGCTGAGAGTTGTGCCCGTCCTTCATTGTGTCTTTTTTCAGCAATGGTTGGCTTGAAGTTCCTCCTCGATGAGCTCCCTTGGGAGCAAATTGGATCCTTTTCTCTTGTAGCCATTTCTCAAATCCTGCTGCAGCCTGCATGTCATGGAAGAAGCTTAGTCCAATAATTTCAGGTGAGTCATGTGTTAACCATGTTCAAGCATAATAACCATTTGTCCAAGTACTTCTTAAGAGGATTGTTGTTTCATAATCTGTCATGTGGGAAGCATCTTCAATCATCATAAGCATGTTGAAATGTCATTTTATCCATTCCAGAAATTAAAATTATGTTCATATTTTTTGTGTTGAATCTGTCTCCTGACCTCCAGATTGTATGTGCGAATATAGGTCACAAAATATAGTCATGGCCATATCTGAATCTGAAACTCATCAGTTCTGATGTTGAAACCCATAGGTTATGTTCTAAGTCAACTATATAGTTCATGGAAGTAACCTAGGTTATGCTCTAACTAAACTATATACTTCATGGTTTTATTGTAACTAACCTAGGTTATGTTCTAACTAAACTATATACTTCATGGTTTTATTGTAACTAACCTAGGTTATGTTCTAACTAAACTACATACTTCATGGTTTTATTCTAACTAACCTAGGTTATGTTCTAACTAAACTGTCACGCCCCAATTTCAGTAAAATCGAACTCGGAACGCGAACGTTTAAAACAATAAAACCTTTCAGACATTTTAAATAAATCACTTTAAAACCACCATTTAGTTACACAAAATAATTATTTACAACTCAAAAGTACGTCCCAACAAGCAGACAAAATACAAGTGTACGTCGCTAGACTCAAAAGTAAACTCGGACTCCCGTTCCTAGCTCTTCAAGCTTCGGAACCTCACCTAGTCCATCCCGCGACCATTACCTGTAGGAAAAGCAGCTAGGGGTGAGCGTTCGCTCACCACCACGGATAACACACTGACTACGGCATACTTAGCAGAAAATGCCGGTAACACCAACAACAACTCCACCCCGGGGATCACTGTCCCCAACTCAAGTAACCCGACTGACACACACACACTGTTACCTTCCTCAACCGACTCAACACTCGGACACGTAAAGTAGACCCGACACAACGATTGATGACTTCCACCAAAGACACGAAAGACAACCACGTAACACCCAAGATCACAAAGGATCGCACACCAAACAAGATCACAAAGGATCGCACTCAAGCTGCTCAGTAACCCCCCTCACGCCCTTTACCGATCCTTGTCAGGCCAGGCGGTCGACCTGTCGCGCAACTTCTCCCGATCTCTGTCGGGAGGCTAGCCCACAACCTCGCCACTTCCCCCGATCTCTGTCGGGAGGCTAGCCACACCCGCACACCTTCTCCCGATCTCTGTCGGGAGGCTAGCCCACAACCTCGACACTTCCCCTGATCTCTGTCGGGAAGCTAGCCACACCATGCAACGTTCCCGACACAAAGTTGGGTCACCAACCTCAGGTAACCACAATCACAATCACAAGCAAAGTTCAACAAAAAGAAACAATACCGGTTTAACACTTCACAGGCTCTCATGGCCACCCAAGACACACCAACAGTAACTCACGGACTCAACAACCCCACGGGCACTCATGGCCCCTCAAGACACACCGACAATAACTCACAGGCTCAACAACCCCACAGGCACTCACGGCCTCCCAAGACACACCGACAATAACTCACGGGCTCGACAACCCCACGGGCACTCACAGCCTCCCAAGACACACTATCAGTAACTCACGGGCTCAACAACCCCACGGGCACTTATGGCCACCCAAGACACCAACAGTAAAACACGGGCTCTAATGGCCACCCAAGACACAACAGTAAAGTACGGGCTCTCATGGCCACCCAAGACACAACTACACAATCAACCTCCAGGCATAACCAATGCCTCCAACAGTTCTAATATCAACAGGTTCACAATCAACCTCCGGGCATAACCAAATGCCTCCAGTAGTTCTAATATCGACATTTCACTGCTCCTACGACACTACTAAGTGTCACATGCATTTATATGGTTCGATACGTTCCCGTATCATACGACACCACCCGGTGTCGCCTGCCTTTCTAGTATTCGATAAACTTACTTAACCCACGACACCCCAATGTCACATGCATTTCTACTGTTAACTTTCCCTAGTCAGGGCCGAGATCCGGCTACTTTTCCCTACCTCTTGAAGCGTGTCACAACTAATGCTCGCTCTCTGGTAATGCTCCAAATTTCCCGCTTAGCCTCCTCTTTCCACGGTAGGCGACCCGGTCTACAATTATTACAATTTACACACTTTTTAAGTAAGCATGCGAAACCCAAATTTAAAGAATTAAACGCCCAAACTCAACCCCGACAATGTCGATCACTCCCAAACTTCCCAATTACTCGACATTGTCGATAATGGGCTCGGAAAAGCCCGATTCGCCCGACATGGCGAATCTGCCCGGGTTTTGAAAACGCCCTTACGGGGCTACGAAAATTCCCGTTTTCGTTTCTACGGTCTTAGAATAATTCAAGAGTTCCTATGCACTCGACGGAATCCAATTCCGACTTCTGAGTAATTTAACTAGCGTTTCAAGTTTCTAAACCCGTCAATTACAACTTTTACAATTTAAATCCAAATTTCGATCCGGGTGTGGATTAATTACTTGGGGAACGTTCTAAACCACCCGAACACGAAAACCCGATACCCGAGCGTGTGGGCCCCACCCGACCCCCTTTGGCCGTGGGTGGCTAGGGGCGGTCCACCATGGTGGTGGCTGGTCCTAACTCCGGCCAGCCACCATACACGGTGGCCAGAGCTCCCCCGAGCCTCCGGTCACCGGAAAACGTTCATCTCTTCGCTCCAAAACACCTCCAACAAACCCCACACCTCAACTCATCCATATTCAACCCATTTCAATCCAAACCCTAACTTTTAAATCTAACAAAACGAGAATCGGTTAGGTGCTCATTGTAGAGAACGTCGATGTGAGCTCGATTCTTTTATCGTTGAGACGATCCAACGGCTTGATGATCGAGAAACGTCACAAATCCCCCCAAGCATCTTCTCTTTTTCTCTCCTTCTTCTCTGTTCTTTTCTCACTCTAAAAACACCCTTTTTTCTCTTTTTTGAATGATATGGCCGAACATCACTTCTTCTTCCTTTTTGTTTTGTTTTAAAAATCAAATCTAATACTTAATTACAAAACTAACACTAAAAGTAGTCTTCTCTTGTCTTGTCCAATAAACCTAACACCACCACATTGGTGACATGTGGCAAGTGGGTCCCACACCTTTTTGGAAAATATCTAGAGATTCGCGAAATTCGGCCGTTTCGGGCCCCGAACGGGCACTTTTTCCAAGAAATTATGAAACTTCATGGGCTACAAGGAAACGGCTCAACTAAGACCGTTGCGAAGACGGCTAAGCTTGTTGGATCCAAAACGGACCTCGAATGGACCAAAACGTCGCTCGGTTGACTTTTCCAGCAAAAAGTCAATCTTTCCCAAATTTGTCAGAAAGTTGCCCTGAGTCCCCCGGAACTCACTTTGGTCGATATCGGGGTCAACTTAAGTCCGGTATGACCCTCGGGGTCAGATTTGGGTTCATTTAAGTGTCTGTCCAAAATTTTTAAATTTTCATGTTTTTCGCCGATTTGACTGGCGTTGACCGGGAGTGGTTCTTACATAGACATTTATACAACAACTAATGAATGTTAAGTACCTTTGAATTTTTCCATTTTTCCTCTGCCATTGCCTTACTCTCCTTTCCAAATTCCCATACACTGACCTTCGGTCGCTGAATCTCCTTGCCCTTAGGCCCGTCACTGACCTTCTCCTTCACATCACTGACCTTATCACCCAGATTGGTGAAGGTAACCTTTTTGGCCATTGGTGAAGGTATAAATTTCTTTGGTGATTCCTTTTCAATTTTGACTTTCACGTGAGGGGCCTTCAAGACTGGTTTATTCTCACTCTGGGACTCCCCCACAATGGTAACTTCCTTAGGACCACCAACCTCCCCCTTCACTTCCTTACTGACGCCTTTCTTGGGGGCTGCTGTTGGACACATTTCTTCGGTGATGCCTTCTCAATCTTGCATATCCTTGGAGGGGGCTTCCTAGTTGGAATATCAGTCTTGGGGGGCTGCTTCTGGATTGATTTCTTGGGTGATGCCTTCTCAATCTTGCATACCCTTAAAGGGGCCTTCCTAGGTGGATTATCAGTCTTAGTAGTTACCGCCTTAGTACTAACGGTCTTGGCCTTACCCTCAGGGCCAACAACCTTCCCATTAACCTTCTCCTTGATAGTAACCTTGTCCTTCCCATTAACCGTCTCCTTCTCAGGAACCTTCTCGTTCTTAGTAACCTTCTCCTTGTCCTTCTGATTAACCTGGTCAGTCTCATTAACCGTCTCCTTCTCAGAAACCTTCTCATTCTCAGTAACCTTCTCCTTGTCCTTCTCATTAACCTGGTCCTTCTCATTAACCTTGTCCTTCTCAGTAACATTCTCCTTGACCTTAGTACCAGCAACCTTTGGACCATCAACCTTAGGACCAGCAACCTTCGGCTTGCCCTTAATACCAGCAACCTTATGACCAGCAACCTTTGTACCAGCAACCTTTGGACCACCAACCTTAGGACCACCAACCTTCCCAGTTACCTTTTCCTTCTTGATTTCACTGCTGGTCCTCTTCATCCCCAAATTTGTTTTCTTCTCAGCCTCAACTCCTGCCATAAATGATTTCACCCTACCATACACAGACTCTCTTTTCTGTTTGGTTCGGACTGTTTCACATGGTGATGGTTGCCAAAAATCCTCACCCAACACCCTCGAAAACTCATCTACTTCTTGCTTAATCTTGTCATGTTTAATTACCACTTCATCGATATCTCCTAATCCAACATCTCCCATAATCCCTTCATCATTTGCTCCAAGGTCTGTCCTAGTTCCCCAGTCATTCCCAGTACCCCAGTCATCAACATCCATATCTTCTCCTTCTACACCTTGTCCATGATTGCCCCCATCACTTGCCACATCTTCTCCAGGATGAGCCTCATTACTTTCCATAGTAGGAGCATCTTGGGGATTGGCCTCACTTCCCATATCAACAACGTCTTGGGTATTCGCCTCACTTCCCATATCAGCGCCGTCTTGGGTATTCGCCTCACGCCTTCTTGCTTCGGTCCAAAGCCTCTTCCGTAGTTTTGCTTTCTCTAATCTAACAACGACTGAAGCTCTCTTCTTATCTAGGAGCGGTGCAATGACTTCTTCGGACTTCCCCCCAACCCGATACTCATGACTATTAGGTGCTACTTTCCCTGCTCGTCCTTGGTTGGTAGGTGTTGGATTCTGACCGTAGTCCTTCGTGCTACAGCTACGCACATTGTGGCCCTCATTTCTGCACCTACTGCAATGGAGGATAACATTCTTCCTCGAATATGTTATGTTTCCATGTTCATCAACTTGTTTGGATCTCTTCCCACTTTTGCTAGAACTGCCTCTCTCCAAGCAACCCTTCTTTCTACCTTTTCTAGGCCTTCCCGGTTGCTTACGCACATTTGAAGGTAATATATGACCTTCCAACCTCAGCTTCGTGCACTGACTCAGCCCCACCACTGGGTAGATAAGACCTTTGTACGCCTTACAGAACATTGGAGTTAAGTAGTAAGGATTGACTACTTTTCCAACCTCTTTCTTCGCCTTCAACAACGATGCTACACCGTGGAGGCAAGGAATTCCTGTGAGCTGCCACTCCAAACATGAGCATGTCTCCTCATATATGTTCACTGCATAAGTTTCCTTGAACATCTCTACCTCGAACAAGCTGATCCCACTCTGAATGACCTTGCATTTCCGTGCCTTTACAAGTAATTCATCAAGCCGGTCCTTAATACGAGGGAACAACAGACAACCTTCACCTTCAACCAAATTTCGCTTCTTATTGAACCATTGCATCAATTTCTTCCGATAATATTCGAGGAAATTCAAGATTGGCAGCTCCCTACCTTGCCCAATCCAAGAATTGAAGGACTCACAAATGTTGTTGGTCTGCGCTCCACACTTCTCATGAGTACTGAAAAACGTCAGTTCTGGGGGGGGGGGGGGGGCCTATCACTCAACCAGTTAAACGCCTTCTCATCAATTCCTCTAAGTTCCTCCATACAAGTCTCCAACATCTCAACTTATGTGACCCCCGAGCATTTCCATAGTTGAAGTTTGAGTTCATGCGACTTGAATAGCTTGAACCAATTCTCGTACAAATGACGCATGCAATGGCGATACTCAATTTGAGGATGTCCACTGTGTTGGGTCTCGAGGTAGGGTTGGAGATGAACCAACTCGCAGCGGAAAATCAATGAAAACCAAAAGACGATTAAAACCATGAAACAACTAACAAAGAATGGATTCCCAAGAGAAAAATTCAGCACTAGTTCTTACCAAAACAAGAACACCGGTTAACGAATGATTGGCTTGAGTCTCCAAGACGCCTACGTATCCACATGGGAATCAAAGCCACGTAGTTCTTCTATTTGAGGACTCAAGAACACAAACATGGAGGTGGAAACTAGCCAAACCCGAAATGGCCATGGAAGAGGGAGAGAAAATGTGTTTCCTATTCTTGTCTTGTGTTTTTTATGTTGAAAAAAGATGACTTAAACATAACAAAACCCATACTTGTCCAACTAAAGGCATGGGACAAGTATGGTGTCAAGTAAGGTGTAAATAGGACAAAGTATGGCAAGACAAGATTGGGTTAGGTGGTGAATCACCAACACCTTAATCCTTGTCTTGCTTACTTAGTACTAATTAATCAAGACTTGATTAATTAGTTCCATGGGCCTTGGTTGCATGGGCCTTTCATGGGCCTCTTGGAACATGGCCCGTGGCCATTTCCAACGAGGTCCCGTGATTCGCTCATCGCCTCCATGCCTTCCATACCGGAAATGTCCAACATTATCCGACGCTATCAATCCCAAGACTCCAAGCCTTGTCTCGATCTGTGAAGTCCTATTCACTTACGGGCACATGACCCAAAACCCAGTTTTGGTCATGTCCCGAGACAACTCCCTTTTGGCCATTCTCCATAAATGTGTCAATGAGTTTCATCCTCCGGTGTGACCCTTAGGTTTATGCATGTCAATAGATCAACGTAAAATCCCATTTTACTTGATCCTATTTAAGTGGCAACTAACGAGACTTTAGTATTGCCTGACACTACATAACGAATCGACCCTGTCGATTCTAACCTTTCCGTCGTCCCTGTCATTATCCTTTTATCTCCGATATCCTGATTGAGATAAGGCATAGAGCCGTCATCCTTATTATTCTCAATCACCGTTCCTTGATATGTGAGATGACTGAAGATATGATACCCAGTATCATGTGCATGGCCATGCTATTCTTCCAGTCACTCTCGATCAAGTGGCCGAGAACCGATATCTTTCCCATACCTTAGTATGAGGGATAAATCCCTTAGCCGTCTTTCGTGTCACTCATGTAGCCCGTCCCCAAGCCAATCCTGGCCGTTATGGAAGCCCTGTTACGGACAACGTTAGGCTCAGGTCAAACTCAGTTGTTGACTACATAGCGATCACAAAGACTCCTTGGTCTAAGGATACATGACAAGCTACAACACTGAATATGTTCATGACTTAATCTATGGCACATATTCAGGGCGGGTCGTCCAATATCATGTCCCACATGATATCTATGATCAGACTCCGGAATCCCATTCCAATGACTAACAGAACGTAAGCCATAAAGAGCCATCTTTCATACTAGTCGCTTCTAGTGAAGCTTTGTTGACTAGGGACCCATCGAGTGTGATCTATCTCGATCTATGGTTCTATTCGCATGGTGGGCATAGATCAGAGCACACATCGATATATTACTCCAACACATAAGTAATATAAAGCCGCTTTAATTTTATTGCTAACGATGATATATACATTTGGACATTTAGGATTGAACTACGGGCACTAAGACTAACAATCTCCCACTTGCCCTAGTTCCAATCTAAACTCCAATATGTCCCCATCGACTTTACATGTCTAACATGTTCAGGCAGTGACACTGCCTTAGTCAAAGGGTTGGCTATGTTATCATCTGTTGCAATATCGGTTATCTTCACTTCACCTCAGTTCAGTATTTATCTGATGAGGTGGATACGCCGCAGTACATGTTTGGATTTGTTATACGATCTAGGCTTTTAGCTTGCGCAATGGCCCTTGTGTTGTCGCAAGATGGATTCACCGGGCTGGATGGGTTTTTAATTACACCCAGCCCTGCCATGAATTTCCAAATCCACATAGCCTCCTTAGCTGCCTCTGCAGCATCCATGTACTTGGCCTCTGTCGTAGATTCGGCAATGATATCTTGCTTTACGCTCTCCCAGCTAAAGCTCTGCCATTCAGCGTAAACACATATCCTGATTGACTTCTAAAGTCATCTGGATTTGTCTTGGAAAACTAGCGTCTACTCATCCTTCGACGACTAGTTCAGCATCATCTTTCCCCCAGGTTAGAATGATGTCTACTGGTACAACATAAGGCTTACGAGACGTCTGGTCTCATACATGTCATGGCATATATGATCGATCCTGCCCCCAGGCGCATAGGATTCTCATCATCCTTTTCAGCTCATCAGGTGTCTTAGGACACTGAGTCTTGCTGAGATGAATGCCATGACTAGTGGGTAAGAGTCCTTTCTTTGAATCGAGCATTAAGAACCTACTCAATGCCTTGTTCACATAGGTTCCCTGACTTAAATCCAAGACCCTCTTGGTGCGATCTCTACATATCTTAATCCTTAAGATATGAGAAGCATCACCTAAGTCCTTTATTGAAAAACACTTCCTCAACCAAGCTTTAGTCTCGTGCAAGGTTGGGATGTCGTTTTCAATGAGAACCAGAAAGGTAATATTGCTCCCACTAGCCTTCTTATAAACGCAAGATTCATCCTCGTTCTTGATTAAGCCAAATCCAATTACAGCTTCATCAAAACGAAGGATCCAACTCCGAGAAGTTCTTTTCAATCCATAAATGGATTTCAACAACTTATAAATCTTTCCTTTATTCTTCGGATCGTCAAAACCTTTGGGCCGAGACATACAAACGTACTCAGTCAAATTTCCATTTAGGAAAGCAGTTTTGACATCCACTTGCCATATCTCGTAATTATGATACGCAGTTATGTCAAGAAGAATTTGGATTGATTTTGACCATAGCCACTAAGGAGAAGGTTTCCTCATAGTCAATCCATTGGATCTGCCTATAACCTTTCGCCACCAGTTGAGCTTTGTAGGTCAGAGGGTTGCCGTCCATGTCCATCTTCACCTTGAAGATCCATTTGCATCCTATGGTCCTCACACCATTGATGGGATCAACCGGTTCCCAGACTCGGTTGTCCGACATGGATTGCATTTCCTCCCTCATGGCTCCCAGCCATAACTCGGAGTTGGGCCCATCCACGACTTCCTGAAAGGTGGCTGGATCATCGTGATCCACCATGACTTCATTGTCACCTCCGGATACCATATCTTGGAGGTGGAAGATTGATCCTTTCAAATCGCCTTGGACCTTCCGGAATTGTAACACGAATTGGTTCTTACTCTACGACAATCTCTGGCTCCTTTCTACTGGGTTGCCAATTGGTTTAGACAGATCTGTACCATCCTGAATTTCTTCGAGATGCACAGTCCTCCCAATGACGTCTTTGGAAACAAAACTCCTTTTCCATAAAGACCCCACCCTATGCGACGAACACCATGTTCTCACTGGGATTGTAGAAGTAGTATCCCCTTGTTGCTTTGGGATACCACACGAAGGTGCATATCTCAGATCTTGGTTCGAGCTTAGTCGAAACCAAATGTTTCACATAAGCCTCGCAACCACAAATCTTTATGAAGGACAAAGCGGGCATCATCCCATTCCATTTTTAAAATGGTGTCCCTTCCACACCCTTGTCGAAGCCCGATTCACTATGAATGCGGTCGTCTCTAGAGCATAACCCCTGAAAGAGATTGGGAGATCAGTCCAACTAATCATGGAACGGACCATTGTCTAACAATGTCCGATTTCTCCGTTTGGCTACACCTTTCAACTACAGTGTCCCAGGAGGAGTCCATTCCAAAAGGATCCCATTCTATTTTAGATGATCTAATAACTCTGTGGTCAAGTATTTTCCACCTCGATCCAATCGAAGTGCCTTAATACCTTTGTCGAGCTGGTTTTCTACTTTAGTCTTAAACTCTTTGAATTTATCAAAAGCTTCAGACTTATGTCTCACCGAATAGACATAACCATATTTACTGTAATCATCAGTAAATGTGGTAAAGTAGCTAAAACCCCTCCTGGCAAGTGAACTTATTGGTCTACACACATTCGAGTGTATCAGCCCCAATAATTCACCCGCCCTTTCATCGCGATCGATACAAGGGAACTTTAGTCATTTTTCCCATCAAACAAACCTTGCACCTATCGATCGAATGGAACTCGAATGAACCTGAAAGTTCGCACTTCTGAAGTGCTGATAGGTGCTTCTTGTTTATGCGACCTAAATGACAGTGTCATAACAGAGTTAGGTTTAAATTGTTGGATTTAGACCTCTTGGTATTAACGGAATATATAGAACTTGAGGCATTGTTACCCATATCTAATATGTACAATCCTCCAAACAAGTCAGTACTGGTATAAAACATATCATTGCATAGAACATTGAAAACTCCATTTCCAATATTAACATTATATCCGTCCTTGTCAAACACGGATACAGATATAATATTCCTACTAAAAGTAGGTATGCAATATACATTATACAATACTAAGACAAGGCCTCTTGGCAAAGCAAGACTCATGGATTCTACAGCAGTTGCCACAACTCTGAGGTCCACTTCGTGCTTTCCAGACCTCTCCTACTTTCAGCCACCATATATAAGTGCATGTGTGAGATTCAGTCCTAGTATCTAATACCCATGAATCTTTGGAAGTAGAGAGATGTAGCTCTATAGAGTTAATACCGGATGAAGGCACGGTCCCACCGCCCTTCCTTAGATCATCCAGGTTTCCTGATGAAGGCGCAGTCTTACTGCCCTTCTTCAGATCATCCAGGCTATTTGATGAAGGCGCAGTCCCACTGCCCTTCTTCAGATCAGCCGTGAACTTCCTGTAATCCCGGTTCCAATGACCAGCTACCTTTGTACCAGCAACCTTTGGACCACCAACCTTAGGACCACCAACCTTAGGACCACCAACCTTCCCAGTTACCTTTTCCTTCTTGATTTCACTGCTGGTCCTCTTCATCCCCAAATTTGTTTTCTTCTCAGCCTCAACTCCTGCCATAAATGATTTCACCCTACCATACACAGACTCTCTTTTCTGTTTGGTTCGGACTGTTTCACATGGTGATGGTTGCCAAAAATCCTCACCCAACACCCTCGAAAACTCATCTACTTCTTGCTTAATCTTGTCATGTTTAATTACCACTTCATCGATATCTCCTAATCCAACATCTCCCATAATCCCTTCATCATTTGCTCCAAGGTCTGTCCTAGTTCCCCAGTCATTCCCAGTACCCCAGTCATCAACATCCATATCTTCTCCTTCTACACCTTGTCCATGATTGCCCCCATCACTTGCCACATCTTCTCCAGGATGAGCCTCATTACTTTCCATAGTAGGAGCATCTTGGGGATTGGCCTCACTTCCCATATCAACAACGTCTTGGGTATTCGCCTCACTTCCCATATCAGCGCCGTCTTGGGTATTCGCCTCACGCCTTCTTGCTTCGGTCCAAAGCCTCTTCCGTAGTTTTGCTTTCTCTAATCTAACAACGACTGAAGCTCTCTTCTTATCTAGGAGCGGTGCAATGACTTCTTCGGACTTCCCCCCAACCCGATACTCATGACTATTAGGTGCTACTTTCCCTGCTCGTCCTTGGTTGGTAGGTGTTGGATTCTGACCGTAGTCCTTCGTGCTACAGCTACGCACATTGTGGCCCTCATTTCTGCACCTACTGCAATGGAGGATAACATTCTTCCTCGAATATGTTATGTTTCCATGTTCATCAACTTGTTTGGATCTCTTCCCACTTTTGCTAGAACTGCCTCTCTCCAAGCAACCCTTCTTTCTACCTTTTCTAGGCCTTCCCGGTTGCTTACGCACATTTGAAGGTAATATATGACCTTCCAACCTCAGCTTCGTGCACTGACTCAGCCCCACCACTGGGTAGATAAGACCTTTGTACGCCTTACAGAACATTGGAGTTAAGTAGTAAGGATTGACTACTTTTCCAACCTCTTTCTTCGCCTTCAACAACGATGCTACACCGTGGAGGCAAGGAATTCCTGTGAGCTGCCACTCCAAACATGAGCATGTCTCCTCATATATGTTCACTGCATAAGTTTCCTTGAACATCTCTACCTCGAACAAGCTGATCCCACTCTGAATGACCTTGCATTTCCGTGCCTTTACAAGTAATTCATCAAGCCGGTCCTTAATACGAGGGAACAACAGACAACCTTCACCTTCAACCAAATTTCGCTTCTTATTAAACCATTGCATCAATTTCTTCCGATAATATTCGAGGAAATTCAAGATTGGCAGCTCCCTACCTTGCCCAATCCAAGAATTGAAGGACTCACAAATGTTGTTGGTCTGCGCTCCACACTTCTCATGAGTACTGAAAAACGCCAGTTCTGGGGGGGGGGGGGTCTATCACTCAACCAGTTAAACGCCTTCTCATCAATTCCTCTAAGTTCCTCCATACAAGTCTCCAACATCTCAACTTATGTGACCCCCGAGCATTTCCATAGTTGAAGTTTGAGTTCATGCGACTTGAATAGCTTGAACCAATTCTCGTACAAATGACGCATGCAATGGCGATACTCAATTTGAGGATGTCCACTGTGTTGGGTCTCGAGGTAGGGTTGGAGATGAACCAACTCGCAGCGGAAAATCAATGAAAACCAAGAGACGATTAAAACCATGAAACAACTAACAAAGAATGGATTCCCAAGAGAAAAATTCAGCACTAGTTCTTACCAAAACAAGAACACCGGTTAACGAATGATTGGCTTGAGTCTCCAAGACGCCTACGTATCCACATGGGAATCAAAGCCACGTAGTTCTTCTATTTGAGGACTCAAGAACACAAACATGGAGGTGGAAACTAGCCAAACCCGAAATGGCCATGGAAGAGGGAGAGAAAATGTGTTTCCTATTCTTGTCTTGTGTTTTTTATGTTGAAAAAAGATGACTTAAACATAACAAAACCCATACTTGTCCAACTAAAGGCATGGGACAAGTATGGTGTCAAGTAAGGTGTAAATAGGACAAAGTATGGCAAGACAAGATTGGGTTAGGTGGTGAATCACCAACACCTTAATCCTTGTCTTGCTTACTTAGTACTAATTAATCAAGACTTGATTAATTAGTTCCATGGGCCTTGGTTGCATGGGCCTTTCATGGGCCTCTTGGAACATGGCCCGTGGCCATTTCCAACGAGGTCCCGTGATTCGCTCATCGCCTCCATGCCTTCCATACCGGAAATGTCCAACATTATCCGACGCTATCAATCCCAAGACTCCAAGCCTTGTCTCGATCTGTGAAGTCCTATTCACTTACGGGCACATGACCCAAAACCCAGTTTTGGTCATGTCCCGAGACAACTCCCTTTTGGCCATTCTCCATAAATGTGTCAATGAGTTTCATCCTCCGGTGTGACCCTTAGGTTTATGCATGTCAATAGATCAACGTAAAATCCCATTTTACTTGATCCTATTTAAGTGGCAACTAACGAGACTTTAGTATTGCCTGACACTACATAACGAATCGACCCTGTCGATTCTAACCTTTCCGTCGTCCCTGTCATTATCCTTTTATCTCCGATATCCTGATTGAGATAAGGCATAGAGCCGTCATCCTTATTATTCTCAATCACCGTTCCTTGATATGTCAGATGACTGAAGATATGATACCCAGTATCATGTGCATGGCCATGCTATTCTTCCAGTCACTCTCGATCAAGTGGCCGAGAACCGATATCTTTCCCATACCTTAGTATGAGGGATAAATCCCTTAGCCGTCTTTCGTGTCACTCATGTAGCCCGTCCCCAAGCCAATCCTGGCCGTTATGGAAGCCCTGTTACGGACAACGTTAGGCTCAGGTCAAACTCAGTTGTTGACTACATAGCGATCACAAAGACTCCTTGGTCTAAGGATACATGACAAGCTACAACACTGAATATGTTCATGACTTAATCTATGGCACATATTCAGGGCGGGTCGTCCAATATCATGTCCCACATGATATCTATGATCAGACTCCGGAATCCCATTCCAATGACTAACAGAACGTAAGCCATAAAGAGCCATCTTTCATACTAGTCGCTTCTAGTGAAGCTTTGTTGACTAGGGACCCATCGAGTGTGATCTATCTCGATCTATGGTTCTATTCGCATGGTGGGCATAGATCAGAGCACACATCGATATATTACTCCAACACATAAGTAATATAAAGCCGCTTTAATTTTATTGCTAACGATGATATATACATTTGGACATTTAGGATTGAACTACGGGCACTAAGACTAACACACTGAACACTTCTATTAAACCCTGCAATAATTCAAATTAAAGTTCATTAATAATTGAATAAAGCTAGTTCATACTTACATACCGCTAATTAGTAACTAATTAAACTAATTTAATATTTAAATAAAGCTATTTCATATTTAAACTAAGCTATGTAATGAAATGGATTACCTTTTGCTTGTCGGACATAAAAACCCATCCTTGTTCTTCCCCACTGCCAAAATCATCGAAGAACTCTGACATGAACCACTTCCAGGTTTCGATGGTTTCTTGTTCAACCACTGCCAGCGCAAGTGGGAACATCCCATCGTTTGCATCTCTTGTCACTGCAGCTAGCACGATCCCACCATGGTACGACTTCATGTGGCAGCCATCGAGACCTACGAAGGGCCTACACCCATTTATGAAACCTGTCTTCTGTGCTCCATATCTGATATACAGTCTCTTGAACAACCGTGGACCATCCTCACGAGTAAGGATAGTGAACCTCGATCCCGGGTAACTCTTCAAGATCAAGTCTTTGTATTTCTCTAGCATCTCATACTGCAGCCCCTGATCTTCATGATGTAAGTCTCTTCCATGGTCAATAACACGATAACACTTCCCTATACCAACATCGAGACCAATGTCCTCTAGAATGTCCGCATTCAACTGACCTACATCAACCTTTTTCCTGGCCTTTATGCAGTCAGCGTACCTGTCAGTAGACACCATGCACATGGATTACCATCTATAACTACATTTATACGTAATTCAAAAAAAAATTATAGTACAAAAAAAACTTCACCTGTAAGCAAGGGACCGAGCAGTGATATTTAGGGCTCCTTGTTCAGTATGACATTTATGGTTCGGCCGGAAGGTCCTAATTGCATAAACCTTTTCTTCCTTCATATACGAACACCAAATGTAAAATTTGCAACCATCCTCTGGACAAACTACCCCTATACCATCTCCCTTTTGGTTCCTACTGTAAACATAATTCCACCGCCTCTCTTCTGCGTATGTCTGTAAAACAACCCTATACCACTGAGCACTCACGAACCTATCACCTGCTTGTAGTCCTGTTTTCTGCAAACAGCTTTGTGTATCCCACATTCGTCCCTCTCTCTCCCCATTTGACCTAATTCCATTGGATCAACATGAATCCTAGGTTCACACTCCTCGACCTCTGCTTCGTCATCTTCCACAACAATTTTCGATGCTTCCTTTCCTGCTGCATCAACTGCTTCATCACCTACTTCATCATTTCCCTCGCCTACTTTTTCATTTCCATAACCTACTTCATCATCTAACATCCCATGTTCTTCGTCATCCTCTTCTTCATAATCAGTATCATCAGATCTTAATTCAGTTTCAAAATCACCCCTTGGTACTCTATCTCTTTATCCTCCAATTCTGGACCATCATCTTCCATTAACTCTTCATCTATAACTCCCTCATCAAACATCTCTGCCTCATAAACCCCCCCCCCCCCATCATCATCTGATGATTCATCGACTAACCCCTACTGGCTTTCCTCTTCTTCCCCATCTACACATTACATAATAATAGTCACCACAATAGTCACCACATAAATTCATATAATGAAAAAACAAAACCCTGTAAATTCATCTTCACTGCATGCATCAGCTTCAACCAAATACAACATTGTTCAGCTCAAAAATTGCCTACAAATTTTCCTTTACCCCTAAATGATTTCAACTATGCATAATGCATTGTAGCCCTAAATGCTTTCAATGACTACCGACACACAGAGACAACACTATGATTTAAACCCTTTTCAAATACACAACCCTTATTCAGTTCAAACCCTAAATCACACATTTTGTGGGTGTCTACACATTCCCCCTTCACTCTAAACACAAACCTTAGCTGTAAATACAACATATACTCAGTACATCTCAAATATTCAAGGGTTATTTAAACCAAAAACTACCCCCTTTCAGGGTTAACAAAAACCCTAGTCTCAAAAACGAAATCCATGGTTTATTCAACCTTCCATCCTCATTCAACTATTCCCGAATTAAACCCACTAAATATTCAAGTTTGAACATGTTATGACGAAACCCTAACATCACAGGTTTACAAACCACACCTGATCTGTGTTCTGTTACTTGTTCTTCTACTTGAAGCTTCAAAAAGAGATGGAGTTGCGAAGACGAGACCTCAGATCCAGCTGCGATGGAGGTGCGAAGACGAGAGCTGAGATCGAGCTGCAACGACAGAAGGAAATGAGTGAAGTCGAAAGGATGGAGGTGAAATGAGTGTAATGAAAAGTTTGTGGAAGTCAAAATAGTTAAGGCTAGTTTCGAGGGTAGTTTAGACTTTTCGACTTCTCCGTTTATGCCACGTCAGCAGCGTAACAGATTTCGTTACTTTGTGTAATTACCATAACTCTGGAGTTAGTTTATGATCGAGAAATAACTCAGCAGCATGTACCTGAGATGTGATACTTGAGGATAGCATTAAAAAAAAAATCAATAAAATTTTTAAAAAATAAAAAGAATTATACAAATGAGTGAAATTAATTTTTTTTAACAATTACTATTAAAATGAAAGAGAATAACAAGAATTTTAAAATTTTGAAGATTATTGAAAGACAATCATGATACTTTACCACTTTTATGTATTTAACCCATGAAAAGTTTTGAAAATATGATGGTTATGAAAAATATGTTACACTTTTTAAGATTTTGATAAAATATTAACGTCGTCAAGTAAAGTAAAAATTAATAATAGTTATAGACCAGATAAATGCAGCATTTATTTATGAATAATACACTGAAAAACAAGTCTAGACTCTTCCTCTAGTCTTCTCGGGTCTCTATGGCGACACAACCTCCAACCATTTATATGCATGCTCCTAACGTAGCTCTACCACCGTTGAACGCCCCTCCACCAGTAGCCCTTCCAAGGTAGTCCTGATTATGTCGGATCGACCATCCCACGAGGTCTTACGCTCGAGGCATGCTCCTAAAGCTACAAAAGACAAATCTTGATCCTCTTCCCGACAACCCACACTCGAGCCCCATTGACGTTTCCCTCTCTTTCCCTACATGAGTTCCAAACAACACCCGAGGTGCGGTGGTTCAATTGTCTGCGACTTCTATGGTCGATCAGAATGGCCCATGTAATAACTACTCCCGGTCAACGCCAGTCAAACCTGCGAAAAACAGGAAAATTTAAAAATTTTAAGACAAACAATGAATTGAACCAAAAATTGACCCCGAGGGTCATACCGGACTTAAGTTGACCCCGATATCGACCAAAGTGAGTTCCGGGGGACTCAGGGAAACTTTCTGATCAGTTTGGGAAATGTTGACTTTTCATTGGAAAAGTCAACCGAGCGACGTTTTGGTCCATTCGAGGACCGTCTTGGATCCAAAAAGCTTAGCCGTCATCGCAATGGTCTTAGTTGAGCCGTTTCCTTGTAGCCCATGAATTTTCGTAATTTCTTGGAAAAAGTGCCCGTTCGGGGCCCGAAACGTCCGAATTTCGCGAATCTGATTGGAAAATATCTTCTAGATATCTCCCCAAAAGGTGTGGGACCCACCTTTCCACTTGTCAAACAAGTGATGGTGTTAGTTTTGGGGGGAAAATAAAGAAGAGAGTTAAAGGGGGGGTTCGGCCAAGTCTAAATCAAAAGGAAAAAAAATAGAAAAAAAAGAAGAGAGAAGTTAGAGAGAGAAGGAGAAGGAGAAGAAGAGAGCTAGGGCTTGGAGGGGTACTATTCACGAGCTCAACCATTGGATCGTCTCAACGTTCCGAGAATCGAACTCTCATCGTCTTCCTCTACGGTAATCACCAAACCGATCTTCGTTTTGTCAAGTTCTAAAATTAGGTTTTGGTTTGAAAACTAGTAGTTAGGGTTGTATTGAGGAAGGGGGATCGTTGGAGACGTTTTGGAGCGAGTTTGGAGCGTTTTCCGGTGATCGGGAGCTCAGGGGAGCTCTGGACACCATGTAAGGTGGCCGGCCGGCCGTGTGAGGTGGCTGGCCGGGGCTGGGTGGCTGGCCGGAGCTAGGCCCAGCCACCACCATGGTGGGTCGGGCCCATGTGAGCCCTAGCCACCCACGGCCAAGTTGGCCAGGTGGGCCCACTTGCTCGGGTTTTGTGTTCGGGTGGTTTAGAATGTTCCCCGAACCATTAATATACAACCGGATCGAAATTTGGAATTAAATTGTGAAAGTTGTAATTGACGGGTTTAGAAACATTAAAAGCTAATTAAATGAATCGGAAGTCGGAATTCGATTCCGTCGAGTGGCTAGGAACCCTTGAATTATTCTAAGACCGTAGAAACAAAAACAGGAAATTTTCGGAGCCCCGGAAGGGCGTTTCCAAAACCCGGGCGAGTGACTGAGATCACGCCGGAGCTTGTTGGTTAGCTTTTGGAGAACACATACGAGGTAGGGAAAAGTAGTCGGATCTCGGCCCTGACTAGGGAAAGTTAACAGTAGAATTGCATGTGACACCGGGGTGTCGTGGGTTAAGTAGGTTTATCGATTATTAGAAAGGCATGATACGGGAACGTAGCGAACCTTAGCAATGCATGTGACACTTATTAGTGTCGTAGGAGCAGTGAACTTATCGATATTAGAATTACTGGAGGCATATGACCATGCCCGGAGGTTGATTGTTTAGTTTATGTCTTGGGTGGCCATGAGAGCCCGTATTACTGTTGTGTCTTGGGTGGCCATGAGAGCCCGTACTTTACTGTTGTGTCTTGGGTGGCCATGAGAACCCGTATTACTATTGTGTCTTGGGTGGCCATTAGAGCCCGTGTTTTACTGATGGAGTCTTGGGTGGCCATGAGTGCCCGTGGGGTTGTTGAGGCCGTGTTTTACTGTTGGTGCGTCTTGGGAGGCCGTGAGTGCCCGTGGGGTTGTTGAGCCCGTGAGTTATTGTCGGTGTGTCTTGGATGGCCATGAGTGCCTGTGGAGTGTTGAACCGGTCTTGTTGCTGTTTGTTGAACCTTGCTTGTGATTGTTATTGTGTTTGCCCGAGGTTAGTGACCCGACTTTGTGTCGGGAAGTTGCGTGGAGGTTGGCTGGCTTAACTGACAGGGATCGGTAAAGTCGAGCATTCTTTGGCTAACCTGACTTGACAGGGATCGGTAGGTTGAGCGTTCTTAGGCGATGAATGGGCAGCTCCCCTTCCGACTAGCTATCGGAAAAATAGCTCGGTATATCGCCAACAGGTCGACCGCCTGGAGCCTGACAGGGATCGGTAAAGTGCGTGGGGCAGGCTCGAGCCCAGCCGGTTAGCAACCGGCACTGAGCAGCTGACTGGAGTGCGATCCTTTGTGATCTTGTTTGGCGTGCGATCCTTTGTGATCTTGGGTGTTGCGTGGTTGTCCTTGTGTCCTTGGACGAGGTCGTGATCGGTGTGTCGGGTCTACATTACGAGTCCGAGTGTTGAGTCTGTTGAGGAAAGTAACGGGTTGTGTGTCAATCAGATTACTTGAGTTGGGGATAGTGATCCCCGGTGTTGGGTCGTTGTTGGTGTTATCGGCTTGTCTACTAATTATGTCGTAGTCAGTCTGTTATCTGTGGTGGTGAGCGAACGCTCACCGCTGCTGCTTTTCCTACAGGTACTGATCACAGGACGGACTAGGTGAGCTCTCGAAGCTTGAGGAGCTAGGATCGGAGTCCGTGTTTTAACTTTTGAGTCTAGTGACGTACACCTTGTACTTTTTCCATTTGTTGGGACGTATTTTGAGTTGTAAATATTATTTTGATTAACTAAATGGCGATTTTAAAGTGTTTATTCAAAACAGGTTTCAATTGTTTTATTATTTTAAACGTTTGCATCCCGAGTTCGGTTTTACTGAAATTGGGGCGTGACAGTTTGGTATCAGAGCTCGAGGTTTCACACATCGGACTGTACGTCAATTAGGTGGGGAGAGTCGAGTCAGTAAAGTCCTGTCGTGCATTGGGTACGCAGGTCGGAACCGTGTGTAGAACCGTTGTGTTTTGAGTCCTGGTTGTGTTTGTGTGTATGTGCAGTACGGGGTTACTGGCATACTGTTTGTGGGTTGCTGCGTGAAACATTTTTTAAACTGTCGCGACTCGACTCAGGGGCGCCCCTGTAGTCGGGCGTGACGGTGTTGATATCAAGTGGGTACAATGTGGTTCGGGGACGCCTGGACCGGGTTGTAACTACCTGATGTCAGGAAATGAGGTTTATAATGAAGTGGAGAAAGTTTTAAAAATTGTTTGGCCATGTGGACGTGCGTTGATTTTGATTGGCCCTGTGGGCGTAATTTGATGTTGGTTGGCCTTGTGGGCGAGTGTTGTTGTGTTGTTGGCCTTGTCGGCTTGTGTTTTGGTTGAGGTTGAATGACTTGATTTGTCTGTGAGTCGTGGCGCGTGTGTTTGCTGAATTGGTGGTCAAGCGTGTGTGTCGTTTAAGGCTAACTTTAGGGTTAAAAAGGGTTAAGATTCGAGTTTGAAACGAGTTTGGAAAACAGGTCTGCACGAGCATCACGGATCCGTGAGGACCAGAGCGATTTGGCAAATTTTAGGTCTTCGTCACGGCTCCGTGACCCCAACCGTGACAGGGTCTGCCACGGATTCGTGACCCCTGTCTTTTGCACCGTCTTGGTTACACAGTTTTAGTGTTGTTGTTGCGTGGCTTGGTGTATGTTTGTGCGGTTTAATTGAGGTTTCGCTTACGTATTATTATAATTAAAGTATAAATAGCGTGAGCGATGTGACGTTTAGTGACAAGTACGTTAGGGTAGACGTAGACCGTGTGAACGCTAGTGTATTTGAGCATGTTGTCTTTATATAAGTTCGCAAACTGAACGTTTGCGTGTATCCGTGCAGAGGATACTGACACATGGCTCGCGGCAGATGAGGACGATCAGCGGTAACACGGGGACGGGCCCCCGCGCGAGGCAGGTGGGGACGGTCTGTAGGGACACCAGGATGGGTGCCCACCGTGGAGCCCGCTGAGTACGCAGAGGCCCAGGGTACTCCTGTCGGAGAAGACAGGAGGAGCAACGCGGGACCTTCTACGGGCAGGCTCAGCGTCTCGCCGGTCGCAGACCCTCCCGTTACGACTGCCCTGGACGAGCTGACCAGGAAAGTACAGAGTTTAGTGGCGATCATCGCCAGTAGAGAGTCGGCATCGCCAGCTCCGGAGGCAGCAGTGGTCCCAGTGAGGCCCGTTCAGGCAGAGGACCATACGGCCCGGGCTAAACCCCGACCTAGCCGAGAGGTGGCTAGAGCAGGTCACGCGGGACCTAGACACCTCAGGTATCGAGGATGGCCGCAGAAGAGTGTCCTTTGCAGCTCACCAGCTGAGGGACATCGCCTACCACTGGTGGGGGCGTGTGAGGGACAGATTCGGGCACGACTACAACATCTTCCAGACGGTCTTTCTGGCACAGTACTTCCCCAAGTCGGCTCGGTTGGACCGACATCCACAGTTTCTGGACCTGCAACAGGAGGGGATGACAGTGGCAGAATATGAGGCTAGGTTCACGGCCCTGACCAGATTCTCGCAAGAGATAGTGGCGACAGAGCAGAACCGTTGCCTGCGGTTCGAGGGGGGACTGAGGCCGGCCATTCGGGATAAGGTTCTCGCCTTGAGGTTGCGGGAGTACACAGAGCTCGTGGACACTGTAGCGACAGTGGAACAGGGTATCCGGGATGCGGCCAGGACCCGTGAGGTTCGACAGCGGCCGACCAGCTTTGCAGGGTTGTCCGATTCACGAGACCCGAGGAGACAGAGGACCACGGGGTTCTTCCGACCATAGGCTCATCAGGGTGGAGCAAGACATATAGGGTCGGTGGCGTCCGTGGGGCCAGTCGCGTCAGAGAGGGGGCCGACATGCTATCTATACGGGCAGCCAGGCCACTTTCAGCGAGAGTGTCCGATGAGAGGAGGGCCCGCGGCGCTACCAGCGACCAGCCGGACAGGCCAGGGCACGGAGCTGAGGGCTGACGATTACAGGTGTTTCCGGTGCAACCGGGTTGGGCACACTATTGCAAGGTGCCCTGATCCGATTATGGCAGTGTCAGTGCGGCGGCCGCAGCAGTCGTCTACAGTGCAGCCGCCCAGAGGTCGCCCGCGTTAGGGGCAGCAGTCGAGGTTCTCACAGCCGTCTACGAGCGCGCCGGTTCCGAGGCAGCAGCAGAGATCGGGGTATTCAGTAGCCAGTGCGTCGAGTCAGAGGCAACAGGCCTCGCAGGGGAGAGTGTACGCAGTTAC
The DNA here is from genome assembly GCA_963921825.1 of Erodium maritimum. Lineage (NCBI taxonomy): Eukaryota > Viridiplantae > Streptophyta > Magnoliopsida > Geraniales > Geraniaceae > Erodium > Erodium maritimum. Next base: position 39,020,598 of record OY997596.1, read on the forward strand.
CGACTCCCGGGCCCCAGGATCTACCACGTACCGCGAGACCATCCAGGGTACGTGTTTATTGTATCATTTATGGGCGTTATTCTTATTTGATACCGGGGCGTCGCACTCTTTTATTTCGTTGGGTTGTGCTTAGAGCCGTTGGGTCCACCCCTGTGCCTGGACACCCCAGTTGGGGGTGGAGTATCGTTGACTAGGTTCTGTCGTGCCTGCGAAATTAGAGTCGCAGACTGTCCTTGCCCTGGTGACCTTCTCGTACTGGGAATGACGACTTTTGACGTGATCTTGGGACTGGATTGGCTAGCGAAGTACCGAGCCAGCATCGACTGATACAGGCGACGAGTAACAGTGTCAGTAGGCAGTACGAAGGTGACGTGTGTTCTGGTTAGTAAGAGCGTGGTCCTCCTGTCGGCGTTGTCCGTAGAGGAGGAAGTATCGGCAGTGCAGAGCCGAGAGTTACCGAGAGTGGTATGCGAGTTCCCCGAGGTCTTTCCTGAGGAGTTGAGCGGGTTGCCACCAGAGCGTGAGGTGGAGTTCGAGATTGACCTGGTGCCGGGAACGGCAGCGATATCGATGTCACCTTACAGGTTTGCGCCGACAGAGTTGACCGAGCTAAAGCGTTAGCTCGAGGAGCTTTAGGAGAAGGGATTTATCCGTCCGAGCGTTTCGCCGTGGGGAGCACCAGCACTCTTCGTGAAGAAGAAGAGTGGAGAGCTTCGGATGTGTATAGATTACCGGAAGCTGAACCGGGTTACGGTGAAGAACCGATACCCGATGCCGAGGATCGGTGATTTGTTCGACCAGCTGAGAGGGTCAACATGTTTCTCGAAGATCGATCTGCGATCCGGATATTACCAATTGCGAGTCCGAGAGGGGGACGTCGCAAAGACTGCATTCCGGACACACTATGGCCATTACGAGTTCTTGGTGATGCCGTTTGGGCTGACGAACGCACCTGCATCGTTCATGGATCTGATGAAAAGTATATTCCGGCCGTACTTAGATCAGTTTTTGGTGGTGTTCGTAGACGACATCCTGATCTATTCGCAGAGCGAGGCGGCACATGAGGTGCATCTGAGGGCCGTTCTAACTCTACTGCGGGAGCATCAGTTGTATGCCAACCTGGAGAAGTGCAAGTTCTGGCTCGCTGAGGTGAAATTCCTCGGTCACATCATGTCCCGTGACGGTATACTGGTCGATCTGTCGAAGATCGACGCGGTTTGGAAGTGGGCACGGCCCACGAGTGTCTTCGAGATCCGCAGCTTTCTGGGGTTGGCGGGCTATTATCGGCGATGTGTCCAGGACTTTGCGCGACTAGCCGCGCCGATGACTCTGTTGACGCGCAAGGGAGTCGGGTTTGTGTGGACAGAGGACTGTGAGCATGCATTCACGGAGTTGAAGACTCGTCTGACTACCGCTCTAGTGTTGGTAGTGCCAGAGCGAGGGATCGGGTATGAGGTCTACTGTGATGCATCCGGGGAATGACTGGAATGCGTACTGATGCAGTTGGGTAGAGTTGTCGCTTATGGCTCCAGGCAGTTGAAGACACACGAGCGCAACTATCCTACCCACGACTTGGAGCTAGCAGCAGTCGTGTTCGCGCTAAAGGGATGGCGGTACTATCTGTATGGCGAGGGGTTTCAGGTGTTCTCGTATCACAAGAGCCTCAAGTACATCTTTTCCTAGCGAGACCTGAACATGCGCCAGCGGCGATGGATGGAGCTGCTTGAGGAGTACGACTTTGAGCTACACTACCATTCGGGTAAGGCGAACGTGGTCGCCGATGCCTTGAGTAGGAAGTCAGTTCCGAGTCTTGCTAGCATATCAGTCCGAGAGTGGGACATGATGGGGGAACTGAGCACGTTCGGACTTGAGCTAGAGGAGATTACTGGTGACATGGCCATGTGCTCATTAGTGGCTCAGCCCTCACTGCTTGCCCGAGTGTTGGAGGCGCAGTCGGAGGACGTCGAGACGCTAGAGATCTGAGAGAGGGTCGTCCGAGGTGACGAAGTGGCAGGCTGGGAATTTAGTGCGGATTGGGGGTTACGGTATCGGGGATGATTGTTCGTGTCGGGCAACTGTAGAGACGACGTTTTGCGAGAGTCGCATCATACGCGTCTTACACTGCACCCGGGGGGCACCAAGATGTACCGTGACGTCAGGCGGCACTTCTGGTGGCGTGGGATGCGGAGAGCAGTCGCAGAGTTTGTGTCGAGATGTCTCGTCTGTCAGCAGGTGAAGGCCGAGCATCAGCGTCCCGCAGGATTGTTGCAGCCACTACCGATTGCCCAGTGGAAGTGGGAGCATATCACGATGGACTTCGTGTGTGGAATACCGAGATCGCCGAAGGGACATGACGCCGTATGGGTAGTAGTCGACCGGTTGACCAAGTCGGCCCATTTCCTGGCTATGAGGATGACTGATCCGGTCGACAAGTTGAGCAGCCTGTACATTCAGGAGATAGTGCGTCTCCATGGGGTCCCGGTGTCGATAGTGTCTGACAGGGATCCCCGTTTCACGTCCAAGTTTTGGCCGAGTCTGCAGATCGTGTTGGGGACCGAGGTTCAACTCAGTACCGCACACCATCCCCAGACAGACGGTCAGTCCGAGCGCACTATTCATATCTTGGAAGACATGCTGCGGGCATGTGTGCTGGATTTCAGGGGATCGTGGGAGACCCACCTGCCGTTGGTCGAGTTCGCCTACAACAACAACTACCAGGCCAGTATTGGGATGGCACCGTTCGAAGCGTTGTATGGGAGGCCGTGTCGATCGCCAATTGTTGGGCAGAGGTGGGGGACAAGAGTCTGCTGGGGCCAGATCTTTTCAGAGAGACGACAGAGAAAGTCGCGCTGATACACGATCGGTTGAGGACCGCGTAGAGTCGGCAGAAGAGTTATGCTGACAGACGACGTCGTCCTCTTGAGTCTGCAGTCGGGGATCACGTGTTCATGAAGGTGAGCCCGAGGAAGGGGCTGGTACGGTTCAAACGCAGCGGGGGCAAGTTAGCCCCGCGGTACATTGGCCCGTTCAAGATCTTAAGCAGAGTGGGAGCAGTGGCTTATCGTCTGGCGTTACCACCGCAACTTGGGAGAGTTCATAACGTCTTCCACGTGTCCCAGTTGCAGCAGTACAATGCGGATCCCTCTCACGTCATTGAGTGGATAGATATCGAGGTGGCTGACGATGTCACCTATGAGGAGCAGGTCCTGCGTGGCAAGATTATCCGCCTGGTATGAGTGCAGTGGAAACATCACGGGGCTGAGTCGACTTGGGAACGCGAGGACGAGGTTCGCGCGAAGTACACCGACTTGTTCGACTGTCGAGGTACGTCTGTTTTAAATTTCGCGGACGAAATTTCTTTAAGGGGGGTAGACTGTAATAAGCACTCCTGGTCAACGCCAGTCAAACCTGCGAAAAACAGGAACATTTTAAATTTTTAAGACAGACATTGAATTGAACCAAAAATTGACCCCGAGGGTCATACCGGACTTAAGTTGACCCCGATATCGACCAAAGTGAGTTCAGGGGGACTCAAGGCAACTTTCTGACCAGTTTGGGAAATGTTTACTTTTCGCTGGAAAAGTCAACCGAGCGACGTTTTGGTCCATTCGAGGACCGTCTTGGATCCAAAAAGCTTAGCCGTCGTCGCAACAGTCTTAGTTGAGCCGTTTCCTTGTAGCTGGAAAATATCTTCTAGATATTTCTCCAAAAGGTGTGGGACCCACCTTATCACTTGTCAAACAAGTGGTGGTGTTAGTTTTGGGGGGAAAATAAAGAAGAAAGTTAAAGGGGGGGTTCGGCCAAGTCTAAATCAAAAGGAAAAAAAATAAAAAATAAAAGAAGAGAGAAGTTAGAGAGAGAAGGAGAAGGAGAAGAAGAGAGCTAGGGCTTGGAGGGGTACTATTCACGAGCTCAACCATTGGATCGTCTCAACGTTCCGAGAATCGAACTCCCATCGTCTTCCTCTACGGTAATCACCAAACCGATCTTCGTTTTGTCAAGTTCTAAAATTAGGTTTTGGTTTGAAAACTAGTAGTTAGGGTTGAACTGAGGATGGGGGATCGTTGGAGACGTTTTAGAGCGAGTTTGGAGCGTTTTCCGGTGACCGGGATCTCGGGGGAGCTCCGACCACCATCTAAGGTGGCCGGCCGGCCGTGTGAGGTGGCTGGCCGGGGCTGGGTGGCTGGCCGGAGCTAGGGCCAGCCACCACCATGGTGGGCGGGGCCCATGTGAGCCCTAGCCACCCCGCAGAGTTGGCCGGGTGGGGGCCACTTGCTCGGGTGCTCGGGTTTTGTGTTCGGGTGGTTTAGATAGTTCCCCGAACCATTAATCTACAACCGGATCGAAATTTGTTATTAAATTGTGAAAGTTGTAATTGATGGGTTTAGAAACTTTAAACGCTAATTAAATGACTCGGAAATCGGAATTCGATTCCGTCGAGTGCCTAGGAACCATTGAATTATTCTAAGACCGTAGAAACGAAAACGGGAATTTTCGGAGCCCCGGAATGGCGTTTCCAAAACCCGGGCAGATTCGCCATGTCGTGCGAATCGGGGTTTTCCGGGTCCATTATCGACAATGTCGAGTAATTGGTAAGTTTGGGAGTGATCGACATTGTCGGGGTTACTTTTGGGCGTCAAGTTTATTAAATTCCAGTTTGTGTCTGCGGACTTATAAGTATTTAAAAATTGTGTTCTTATTAGATCGTGCTGCAGACCGAGGGAAAGGAAAGCTAGGCGAGTGACTGAGATCACGCCAGAGCTTGTTGGTTACCTTTTGGAGAATGCATACGAGGTAGGGAAAAGTAGCCGGATCTCGGCCCTGACTAGGGAAAGTTAACAGTAGAATTGCATGTGACACCGGGGTGTCGTGGGTTAAGTAGGTTTATCGATTGCTAGAAAGGCATGATACGGGAACGTAGCGAACCTTAGCAATGCATGTGACACTTAGTAGTGTCGTAGGAACAGTGAACTTATCGACATTAGAATTACTGGAGGCATATGACCATGCCCGGAGGTTGATTGTTTAGTTTATGTCTTGGGTGGCCATGAGAGCCCGTATTACTGTTGTGTCTTGGGTGGCCATGAGAGCCCGTATTACTGTTGTGTGTTGGGTGGCCATGAGAGCCCGTGTTTTACTGATGGAGTCTTGGGTGGCCATGAGTGCCCGTGGGGTTGTATAGCCTGTGTTTTACTGTTGGTATGTCTTGGGAGGCCGTGAGTTCCCGTGGGGTTGTTGAGCCCGTGAGTTATTGTCGGTGTGTCTTGTGTGGCCATGAGTGCCTGTGGAGTGTTGAACCGGTCTTGTTGCTGTTTGTTGAACCTTGCTTGTGATTGTGATTGTGTTTTCCCGAGGTTAGTGACCCAACTTTGTGTCGGGAAGTTGCATGGAGGTTGGCTGGCTTACCTGACAGGGATCGGTAAAGTCGAGCATTCTTTGGCTAACCTGACCTGACAAGGATCGGTAGGTTAAGCGTTCTTAGGCGATGAAAGGGCAGCTCCCCTTCCGACTAGCTATCGGAAAAGTAGCTCGGTATGTCACCAACAGGTCGACCGCCTGGAGCCTGACAGGGATCGGTAAAGTGCGTGGGGCAGGCTCGAGCCCAGCCGGTTAGCAACCGGCAATGAGCAGCTGACTGGAGTGCGATCCTTTGTGATCTTGTTTGCCTTGCGATCCTTTGTGATCTTGGGTGTTGCGTGGTTGTCCTTGTGTCCTTGGAAGAGGTCGTGATCGTTATGTCGGGTCTACATTACGAGTCCGAGTGTTGCGTCTGTTGAGGAAAGTAACGGGTTGTGTGTCAATCGGATTACTTGAGTTGGGGATAGCGATCCCCGGTGTTGGGTCGTTGTTGGTGTTATCGGCTTGTCTACTAATTATGCCGTAGTCAGTCTGTTATCTGTGGTGGTGAGCGAACGCTCACCCCTAGCTACTTTTCCTACAGGTACTGATCACAGGACGGACTAGGTGAGCTCTCGAAGCTTGAGGAGCTAGGATCGGAGTCCGGGTTTTAACTTTTGAGTCTAGTGACGTACACCTTGTACTTTGTCCATTTGTTGGGACGTATTTTGAGTTGTAAATATTATTTTGATTAACTAAATGGCGATTTTAAAGTGTTTATTCAAAACATGTTTCAATTGTTTTATAATTTTAAACGTTCGCGTCCCGAGTTCAGTTTTACTGAAATTGGGGCGTGACAGCCCATCCCGAAAGCCAATAAAATGACGGACTCCAGCTCCTTCTCTATCCGTTTCACCCCACCACCTCTCATGTCATCATTGCCTCCAACCAAGCTACCTTTAATTTCGTTTCTAATGACGACCACGTCCCTACTAGCGTCCCCACTATCCCTTGATGATCCTCAAAACGGATTATGTACATGATCCATCGATTCAGAAGAAAACACTATGATCGAGGTATCTTACACTATGGTGTATCAATCTTCTCTAGTCTACTGTCTCTATGGGATGAATGGCCGTCTTCTCACTAGTCGGACCTATAACTAAAAGGTGATGCTTCGGTATGGTGGTCAAAGAATTGGAAACAAACGTGTATGCATTCTACTTCGCATCTCATGAGGATAAGGAAAAGGTGTATTAGGATGAACCGTGATGTTTTAAGTGTGTTCTAATCGTCCTTGATGACCTTATAACACACGAGAGGATGTTGCCTCTTCCACCGAACCATATCAAACTTTAGACTCAGGCTTGGGATATCCTGTAAGTAGTTATGATAGAAGCGATGAGTATTACTTCAGGCAACATTCTTGTGAGTGTGTTAAGGTCCACGCCGATCAATATGGCCTTCTTTAAGGTGTGTGTGTGTGTGGGGTGGTGGTGGTGGTGGAATCCGGGTCAGGTTCTATATGCACCTCAATAGACCCCTCAAGAGATCGATAGTCCTCAATTTCGAGAATCCTTGATTCTACTCGGGTCAGTTTGAAGTACAAGTGCTTACCCATCTTTTGCTTCAAATTTGGCCATTTGGGTCATGCAGCCACGAATGCATGACTGTTATAGCTGGCATACCCAGATACAACCTATCTCTAGCAGCTGACAAGAAAACAACTTTAGGGCATCACTTCAACATGGAATAGAAGTTTCTCGCAATCCGATCCTCTCTTATGGTTCCCCCTGGTTTCGAACCCCTGCCACTCAGAACCCTGATACATACTTGACAACAAACCTCCTTCCTAAAGCTCCAACATATTCTTGGATCCATATGCCCATTTGGAATCCTCACCCCGATGGAGAAATAGATGAAGGTTCGGTTCAGGGAGGAATGATGGGCGTGGCAACCAACATCCTACCTAACCTACAGTTAGGAGGGACATGAAACACGATCCATAGCCCCGTCACAAGTTAGAGGTACGGACTAGGCTTGGGGCCCGATGGGTCAGTAATTGGAGAAGCTTGCTCTCGAGAAGGCCAAGGAAGGGATGCGTGCTTTCCCATCACCGATTGTTGAGCTGAAGAAGATCTCATCAAACAAGATGGCACTAGGCCTCACCGATATGATATTTGTAAAATATTCACATGAGAATCAAACGAGGTTTAGAAAACATCATTGTTTTGGTAAATGAGTTGCTCTCGGGGATACGAGTCACCGGGGAGGAAAAACATCCTGACCCCAACTCAGTTAGCATCTGTTAATTGGTTTCCTCCACCAATAATTATGATCCTAGGTCGAGTAGCACACATTCCACAGATCATACATACATGGTCCTCTTTAGAAGACCAAGCGAAAGTCATACACTCTTACTTGTATCAGGTCGAGTGGTTCTTTTGTTTTTAAAGTTCAGTTTCTTAGTGCTTAGTCTTAGTTATCAAAACTTAATTTGTATCGATTATAGTTTTTGGAACCAGTACAATATGTTTTCTAAGAATAACCATGCTCTTAAACTAGTTCCTTCTTTCTATATTTCATTTTGAATTAATAATGTAATATCTTTCGTAAAAAAAATGCAATTTATCCTTCAAATATATCAAGAGGTAATTCTACCTCAGTACTCTAAATCTTTCATATTTCATTTAGAGTACGCTAAATCTTTTTTGTGTCACCTCAATACCCTAAACTTTCATTAATTCATTTAGATTACCCTAAAAAAATTTGTGTCACCTTAGTACCCTAAACTTTCATTAATTCCATTTTAATACCCATTTTTAACTTTACATCTGATTTTCCATCAAAACAAGTAAAATGACCATAATACTCTTCACTAACAACCGAATTCAGGTAAAGTTAATGGTGGGTACTCAAATGAAATTAATGAAAGTTTAGGATACTCAGGTGACAAAAAAAATTTAGGATACTCTAAATGAATTAATAAAAATTTATATTACTGAGGTGACATAAAAAAAATTTAATGTACTCTAAATAAAATATGAAAGATTTAAGATATTAAGGTATAATTATCCATCCTTACCTTTGAAGAGTCTGAGACTGGAAACCATAGGGTTTTGTATTTTCAACACCGGAAAGTTCCCCAGCCATTGTGCAACGCCTCCCTCAGTGTAGGACAGACCCTCCATCGCTATATCTCCGGTCATTATCTGGAGTTCCAATAACTCTAGCAATTGGGTACGACCCTATTTCCCTCTCAAACTCTTCTAGGCAGTCCATCAAAAAATTTGTTTGTTGCATTATTGTTGTGGTTAGTAGGTCTTTGCTGATTTCCCCAAGGACTCTGAGAGTTATAATATTGCCGGTGTTTTTATTCCGGTCGTGTTAGCTTAAATGACTACTATTTTGACTTGGAAATGTCGTGGTTTAGGATCGGACAGAAACATACAACAACTAAAGGACCTTTGTCAATCTATGAAACCGGATTTATTATTCGTCACCGAAACTTTTCATACGGAGCATGCTACATCACGTTCTCGTCTTGCATTATTATGAAGGAACCTGAGTTTCCATGGGGGTACTGGTTTGCCTGTAGAAAATCAAAAGGGTGGTATTATGATACTTTTTTCGGATCGCTGCAAGGTCACGGTATTGGAAAAACAGCATACCCACATTGACTCATTGGTAAGCGTAAGGAATGAACCAGAATTTCGGTTTTTTGGCATTTACGGGGAAATGGCCCGAGAACGTAGGCACCTCATCTAGGACCTCTTACGCTGACTGCCCATAAGTCACCAATGTCCTGATTGGATTCTAATGGGTGATTTTAATGGTATCTTACATCCTCGGGAAAAGAAAGGAAGAGACCCCTAACATATATCGTTGATCCAAGCATTTTGTTAGGAAATTGCTGATATAAATGTAGAGGACCTGTAGGGATACCAATTTACCTGGACAAAAAGGAAGGATCATCGGACAAGACTGGAAATCAGACTAGACAGAGGCTTTATGTCAACTTCGGCCAGAGCAAGGTTTAGTGATGCGGTATTGCGAAATGTGAGGTATACAACCTCAGATCATATGCCGCTCCTACTAAAATTGCAGGTTGATAATTTAGCTCCACTAGAGAGACACTTCAGTTTTGAGAACGGATGGATAGAACACTCGGAATATGGCTAGATTATGCAGTAGGAATGGGGTCAACCTGTACAACGAAAAGCATCACCCGATAGGAAGAATTCTACACGACATATTGTTTGGGGCCAGACCGTGTACCGGGAAAATATTCGGGAAATTTGAAAATGTTAACGACAGTTGCATGGATTAAATCACAAAAGGGACAGAAAAGGAATCAGATACCATCTGACGGTCCATAAAAGGTACGTGGTGGCTTTATCTAAACAGGAAACTTTTTGGAAACAACGAGTCAAACAACACTAGTTGGTCGAAGGGGATCGGAACATAAAGTTTTTCCAAAGAGCCTCAACCAAACGCCAGAAGAGAAACAAAATCAACTATTTGGAAGATGGCTCGGGGAAAGAAGTTACCTGTGATACGAGCATGCAAGCTATTTCAAGCAAATTTTCATAGCGGGACCTGAAGATGACCAAGAACTCCCATTGACTGTCCATATTATGATTACTACAGATCATAACCGACTTTTGATAGGAAGGGTCATAGAAGATGATGTGAGAACAACAATCTTCCATATGGTAACTAATAAATCCCCCAAACCAGACGGTCTGAATCCTTTATTTCTCCAATATTATTGGGATACTCTTCACAATTAGGTCATAGGTTTTGTTCGGGATGAAGTTTCTATTGGTACTATCGATATGGACATAAACAAGACCACTTTGGTCCTCATTCCCAAGACACAAGCTCCTCGGCTGATCAAGGAGCTACAGTCGATAGCCATTTTGAATGTTATATTTCGTATACTCTCCAAAGTCCTTGCAAACATAATCAAACCCTTACTAGAGCCGATTATATCATCCAATCAAGGGGTTTTTGACCCAGGTCGGGCAATATAGGACAACATTTTCATTTTCTTTGAGGTAATCCACTCCTTACGACGAAAGACACAAGGTCAGAATGGTTTTATGGCGCTTAAGTTAGACATGAGCAAAGCTTGTTCGTTTATATTATCGATGTTGGGGACTTTCGATTTTGGACTTAGGTTGCGGTCTTTGATCTTAGAATGCATGCATTGTATCAAATATACAGTCAGCTCGGGGGGTAAGAGGACATCGTCTTTCACAACTGGCCGAGGAATCAGACAGGGGGCCCTCTTTCACCTTATTTCCTTTTTATATATGGAGGGGCTTTGAAGAATGCTTGGTCAAGCTGAAATAGCGGGCATGTTACACGGTGTGAAAATTGCCAGAGGAGCTCTGACGGTTTCTCATATTTTCCTTGCAGAAGATTGTTATATCTTCTGTCGGGCAGATAGAAAGGAGGCTGAGCATCTTCAGTCAATCCTCACCCTATTTGGAAGAATGTCGGGCCAAGTAATTAATAAAGAAAAGTCCTCGATCTTTTTAAGCACTAATACAACACCAGATGATTGGGTTCTATGCTTTACAACTCTAGGTATCCAACAAAATTCTCAGGTTTCGATGTATCTAGGGATACCAAACATGTTGGGTAGAAGGAAGAGCCAGAGTTTGCAATTTGTATGTGACCGACTTCTCGCAAAAATTGGGAGCTGGGATGGCCAAATGACTTTAGAAAGGGGAAAAGTGTTGGGTCTCGAGGTATGGTTGGAGATGAACCAACTCATAGCGAAAAATCAATGAAAACCAAGAGACGATTAAACCATGAAACAACTAACAAAGAATGGATTCACAAGAGAAAAATTCAGCACTATTTCTTACCAAAACAAGAACACCGGTTAACGAATGATTGGCTTGAGTCTCCAATACGCCTACGTATCCACATGGGAATCAAAGCCACGTAATTCTTCTCTTTGAGGACTCAAGAACACAAAATGGAGGTGGGAACTTGCCAAGCCTTCCATACCGGAAATGTCCAACATTATCCGACGCGATCAATCCCAAGACTCCAAGCCTTGTCTCGATCCGTAAAGTCCTATTCACTTACGGGCACATGACCCAAAACCCAGTTTTGGTCATGTCCCGAGACAACTCCCTTTTGGCCTTTCTCTATAAATGTGTCAATGAGTTTCATCCTCCGGTGTGACCCTTAGGTTTATGCATGTCAATAGATCAACGTAAAATCCCATTTTACTTGATCCTATTTAAGTGGCAACTAATGAGACTTTAGTATTTCCTGACACTGCATAACGAATCGACCCTGTCGATTCTAACCTTTCCGTCGTCCCTGTCACTATTCTTTTATCTCCGATATCCTGATTGAGATAAGGCATAAAGCCGTCATCCTTATTATTCTCAATCACTGTTCCTTGATATGTGAGATGACTGAAGATATGATACCCAGTTTTATGTGCATGGCCATGCTATTCTTTCAGTCACTCTCGATCAAGCAGACGAGAACCGATATCTTTCTCATACCTTCGTATGAGGGATAAATCCCTTAGCCGTCTTTCGTGTCACTCATGTAGCCCGTCCCCAAGCCAATCCTGGCCGTTATGAAAGCCCTGTTACGGACAACGTTAGGCTCAGGTCAAACTCAGTTGTTGACTACATAGCGATCACAAAGACTCCTTGGTCTAAGGATACATGACAAGCTACGACAATGAATATGTTCATGACTTGATCTATGGCACATATTCATGTCGGGTCGTCCAATATCATGTCCCACATGATATCTATGATCAGACTCCGGAATCCCATTCCAATGACTAACAGAACGTAAGCCATAAAGAGCCATCTTTCATACTAGTCACTTCTAGTGAAGCTTTGTTGACTAGGGACCCATCGAGTGTGATCTATCTCGATCTATGGTTCTATTCGCATGGTGGGCATAGATCAGAGCACACATCGATATATTACTCCAACATATAAGTAATATAAAGTCGTTTTAATTTTATTGCTAACGATGATATATACATTTGGACATTTAGGATTGAACTACGGGCACTAAGACTAACAAAAAGAGGTAATGGTACGATCTGATTTACAAGCTCTTACCATTTACGCTATGAGTGTTTTCTTACTCCCGAAGGGTTCGGTTAACCAGATACATGTGGCACTAGCCAGGTACTGGTGTGCAATTACCCCGAGGGCAACGAAAACAATTATCTGGCAAGATTGGACAAAGTTTTGTCGGCCTAAAGAGGAAGGGGGCATGGCTTTCCGGGACATGCACGATATGAACCTGACCCTCTTATCCAAAATGGGGTAGAAGTTCCTTTCAGAAACGGAATCCTCGATAGCCCGTATCTTCAAGGCTCGTTATTAACCGACAAGATACTTTCGAACAGTTGATGTAGGTCGAAACCCGAGCCAACTATGGACGGGTGAAAGAGCTACCCAAGCACTTCTATGTCAGGGCCTTCGAAAATCTAATCGTGATGGTAGAGAAACTCCAGTTGAAGGGATCTCGTAGTTGTTGGGAGATATTCCTAGTATATTGGTCCACACTATAGGTTCACCGGTTTTGATGGTGTTGACGTTAGCGTCATCCACTACAGAGTCTTGGGATGACACTAAATTAGCCCAATACATCCCACCTCCTATAATTAAGGAAATATGGTTGGGAGCAAGGGTAAGTGGTATTGGACCCATAATACCCGAGGTATATACACATGTAAGGAGGGCTATCGCCTTTTAGTCTGAGAAAATGGAAGATGGCATCCTTCTAGAGGAATTTCGGTCTGGACGGGGATATGGGATCTTGATACCCAACCTCTTGTAAAGGTATATATATGGCGAGCCCTTTTAGGTACTCTTCAAGTGGTAGCAAACATTCGGACAAAATATGTCCCTACTCCGGAGATCTGCCCAATTTGCAATCCTGACAGGGAGACCATATCCCATTTTCTCCTCCATTGCAAATTCACTAAGGGAGTCTGGTCAAATCATGGGGTACAAACCCCAACACTGCGACACCATACTATCGAATCTTGGTAGACAGAAATTCTGGCTGGATCGGATATGAGGATTAAAACCCATATAGCTATGACCTTATGGGAGTTGTGGAAAGCTAGAAGTTTGGTTGTTTGGGATCAGTTTATGCAAACAACTGAAACTTCAAATGCCACGGTTCATAGCCATCTCTGTAGCTAGAAAGAAGCACATGCGAAACTGAAAACTGGACACCCAGGTCTAAAATCGAGAAGAAAGGTGAATAGTCACCTCCCCCGCGGAAGTGGTTCTCTATCAATGTTGATGGTGCGATTTTTGTTGATACAGAGCAAATGGAGTGGAGTTGGATTTGCAGGAATGATAGAGGTTCTATTATAGATGGTAGCAATGGTACCATAACGGGCAAGTTGGGCCCGAAATACGCTGAACTATGGCCATTCTCCGGGATCTACAATGGATTCGGGCACAAAGACACACCAAGGTCATCATTAGAAGCGATTCACAATATGTCGTGAACCTGATTCTGGGCAGTACCCCTCTTTTTTCCCCAGTAGGACTAATTCTACACGAATGTCGTTATATTATTTCTACTCTCGAAGATGTCAAACTCGAGTATATAGCTAGGACAATGAAACGGAACAACTCGATTCCGACCGGACCTCGGACTCCGGCCTTGCTTCCGCCTCCACCCTTCTTCTGGTGGGATATGACCTAACCGTGGCAGATCTGGCCGCTCCGGCTCGGGCAGCGACCTTGTAGACGGGTTGCTGTGCGTTTCTAGTTCCAGCTTCCCGTGTTTCTCTCCCCAGTTCCCCCTCCTCCCCCCCCCCCCCCCCCCCCCCCACCCCCCCTCCCCACTTGCCTCTTGGAAGAGTAAGATTGGTCTCAACCTTTTTGGTTTGTTTCTTTCTTGTCTCTTACTTTCCTCTCTCCCCTTATCTCGTTAAGCTTTCCTTTTTCCTACCTTCTAGTCTTTGGTTCTCGTCCTCGCTGTGAGGACGGGTCCCCACAGTTGGTGTTGGCCTCTGTGAGGATTTTGGCCCTGGGCTAATCTGAAGAAATTTTTGGTTGTGATTCGGTTCAGTTTTTGTGTTTTGAGGTTAGTTTGGTTTGGTTTTATCCTGGCCCCCATTCTGGGTTGATTCTAGTGTTGACTGGTTGCTAAGTTCCTTTTTGGTTCCTTTGGTTGAGGTTTGTGGTTGGGGTTTTGTGTCCCTTTTTCTGTTTATTGTGAAACTTTGGCAGCTTCACTTCTCTGGCTGAGAGCCAGTACATGAGATTGATCTCCCCTTCGGGGCTCCCTAGACTCGGTTGAAGACATGGCCAACTCTTAACTCCTTTTAGAAGCCACACACTTGCACCTTCTCACTTGTGGATCATCAACACCTCTTCGCCAGGCATGCATCTCGTCGTACTACATGGCTCTTTCATGATCTTCTACATTCACTGGATTAAATTGTTTTCTCTTGTACTGATCTTTGTTTTAGATTTGGGTTTTGCCTGTTGTTTCTCGCAATCTGTAGTGAGATTGTGTCTTTTTTGTAACTTTTTCCACCTCGGAATTGAGGTTAATTTAATTATGCTTTCGCCGATCAAAAAAAATAAAACCCATTGGTTGGCTTGAGAGGCTCGTTCTGTGCCTGTTCTTTCGTGGTCCGAGTTCTTTATCCCAGATACGCTTTTATATATTCTCGTCAATTTAAATGAAATTACTAGATGGTTCCGCTTCAAAAGAAAATGTAGAATTATCCCATATACTAATTTATGGCTTGGGCTTCATATTTCCCCTCTATCTGATTTGATTGTACTCCCTCCGAGGATCTGATTATAAGATCCTGTCTCAGCCTTCACTCAATATCGGTTTGGTTGTTGAATTTCATAGTAGATCCTTTAAGTTGTTTTTGGTTCAAACCTGTTGAAATTGTTGTCTGTACTTTTTCAAACAGAAAAATGTTAGTAAACATTGAAGTGTCTTCCTCAACCGAAACGACAAATAATCCTTCTTAACGAAGTTTTTGGGATCGATCAGATTAAAGCGGTCAAATTATACAGACAGGGATGTGAAAAGCAGTCAGATTATACAAGTCAAATTAATATGACAAAACAAGTTACTTTTGACGAAACCATTTTGGCAGAGCATATTGCATGCATGACTCCTAATTTTAAAGAATCGAAAGCACCACATGGTTGACTCTTAATTTACAGAATCGGAAGCACCATATGGTTTCTAAAAAAGTGCTATTTAATTTCAATCGTGGCATGTGGCTCTGCTTTCCCCATTGTTTTTATTAATACTTGTTTGTACCTGTACCAACTTCGATTTTTTCAACACAAAGACTTCTCTTTATTTGATCGACTTTTGATAATCATTACATAGTAAAATATTCACTTCAACTTCTTTCTTAAAGTTATGTTATATGTCATTAACTAGAGTTTTTAAAAGAATTGATCTGAAACACATTAAACAGAGTATCAGATTATAAGGGAAATTGCAAGAGACTAGTCGGTCTTAGTTTTTATTTTTATGGGTGATCTTCTAATCTTTGGCGTTATTAAAGCCGTCTGTCTCATGATGAGGGTCAAGAACATCTGTTTAGGGCCAGAGAGAGCTTTAAGCACCTGTCGAGGATGAGATTTTTGGACGCCACCTCTGTACGTCAAGTAGGAGCCTCGTCTTCTACCTTCACCATCACCTTTTACGATGTAGTTATTGGATGGCTTTGGGATCCGGGGGTAGGACGGTAAGATGGCCTACCATTCCGCGACACCCTAAGTCGGGTTACCCTGACGATTCAAGACGATATGCCGATCACTCCCCTTGGAGCGAAGCTTCCCAGGGTTATACTACGATTTACTATTTTTTGTGTTTTATTTTCTGTTTCAGCTCTTCGTATGTTATTATTCTAGGCTGTCTAAAATGAAAATTAGAATGTTTTTACGGGTCTAAGAGCACCGAGAACCCTATGAGGGTTTCAGACATATTCTGGAACCCATGGTCTTTGATCTAATTTTTGTAACAACCGATCAGCATTATTAATAAAACACTCATGTCTTCACATTTCAAAACCAAAGAGTTGAGCTCTTAACGAGTTGTTCTAGCTCAATTCGATAGACATTTAGTTAGGATATATTTTATTTAAAATCAAGTGAAATTCAAATTTAAGGAAAATTTTGTTTGATAACCAAGTTGAGATCGATATAAACGATCCATCATACACATATATGCGCGTCAGTAAATATTGGTATAAAATTGTAAGTTTTTACATTTTTTTATAAGGTTACTAATCTATTCTTCGTTTCCACTCTGATTTTCTTCGTTCTTGCACCAATATTTTTTTATATCCAAAGGTTATCTATCGAGATTCATATTGAATATATTCTAAAACACGGAAAATCAAAGAAAGAATAAGTCCAATATGGGTGTATAAATTGTGTGACATGGTTTGTGAATCTGATAAGAATGTTTTGTGGATTTGGTAAGAATGGTTTATGGATTTAATGGTTTATGAATGGAGGAATGTGTGATGTTGTTTGTGTATGTGTTGAATATGGTTTGTGGATATGTGTGATGCGGTTTGTGGATACGGCTTGTGGATGTGGTGGATACAATTTGTGGATATGCGTGATGTGGGTATTATGGGTTATAGATGTGGGATGGGGATCGTGGTTTGTGGTTGTGTTGGATATGGGTGATGTGATTTGTAGTTGTGTTGGATATGGTTTGTGCATATGAGTGATGTGGTGTGTGGATAAGATGATGTGATTTGTGGATATCGAGTCTATCCTAAGTTATACTTGTCGATGTATTTTCTTGCTTCAAAACATATTCAATATGATACTTGATAGATAGCTCTTGGAAATACAAAAGGGGTTAAATGTCAAAACATACTCTAAAGTATTGGTCACGAACGCTACACTACCTAACGATTCAAAGCGTAACATACACTAACTTAAGTATTAGTCACACGATAGTAAAAATGGACGAAATATTCCATTTCCTTAGTCATGTGACACCATGTGTCAGTTAGTGAATGGTGAAATGACGATTTTACCCTTATTCATTTGAACCATATTATTTTAATTGAAGAAATTAAAACCTCATTTGATAATAACTTAAATTATATAAGATTAAAATACAATAAATAAGAAAATATAAAGAAAAAAATCGTGAAACTATGGGTTGTTTGTTACCATAGTATGATCTATCTGTGACCAGAATTTCCAATGATTATGTCCAAAGTCTATAGAAGGCATGATACTCCATTGCCATAACTATAGGATGTATGTACCAGAATATGGACTGCACGTGACCATAATTTAAATTGATTGTGGATATGCATGTTACTTCATTTCTATAACTATGGGATGTTTGTTACCAAAATTTACAAATACTCATTGTTCGTGCGAGAAAGAACACCCTATGATTGACATACATACAATCGTACGTGCGAGAACGAACACCCTATGAAGGAAAACTATTCGAAACACTGAATCGTGGGATAACTTTCTATCAAATTTAAGGTAAATTGTTCGAGTTCAGCACATGAAGGCATAACGAGAAGCTTGGCAATGATAGATTTGTGCTGGTCAAGTACATGGTATGCTCGAAATCTATAAAAGGATGAATCGTATGTTTACAAGGACCAATTGTGAAGCAGTGATCAAGTTCAAGTTTATACCTGAGGAAGAAGGGTATAAAGTAACCATGTTTATAGCAGGACACAACCATGAATTGGTCGGGCAGAATTACACACATCGTTTGCGCGACAATAGACACATGAGGGATAATCATGTAGACTGGCTAAACCACTATGTAATGGCTAATATAGGACCTACAGATGCTCATAGGTTAATGAGTCAACAGTGTGGAAGGTCTAGCAATGTGGGGGAAACCAAGCGAGGCTTTCTAAACTACCAACATGACTTGCAGGCATACATAAAAAATAATAATGATATCCAGGTCATCCTCGACCAATTCTATGATAAGAAGGGCACAAACCATGACTCCCACAACGAGTATGATGAAGACACGCAGGGAAGGATCATAAAGTAATTTTGTTATGATGAAATATTTGTAAGGAATTATGAGTTGTACTGGGATAATGTGGCATTTGATATGACGTACATGACGAACCAATAAGTATATATCTACATTTCACATTATGAACATATGTACTGTATTAACCGATTTTTTTTTACCATACACATAGGTATTAAATACCTTTTATCCGTTCACTAGGGTGGATAACTACAAGATATTAGTCACGTTTAATCTGGGGCTTATAACGTACGAGGGCACCGAGTCATTCACATGGATGTTCAAAGCAAACTTGAACACAATCAAGGGAAAGCAACGTGTGTATTTTGTGACAGATGAAGATGATGCAATGAAGGTTGCAGTACCTAAAGTCTGCACGACCACCATCCACAAGTTATGCACGTGTCACATATTGGAAAATGTGAATGTAAGAACCACGTCCGGTTAACGCCAGTCAAACCGGCAGGAAACAGAATTAAAGTCAAATTCTGTTATTTATTGAAATAAGCACAGCCTTGACCCCGAGGGTCATTTCGGACCTTAAGAGAACTCTAAAGCGATCAAGTTAGGTTCGGGAAAGCTTAGGTCAACTTTGGGACGAAACTGAGAAAGTTTGACTTTTCGCCGAAAATGTCAACCGGTGACGTTTGGGTTGCTCGGGACTTGTTCGGGACCCAAAAAAGCTTAGCCGTCGTTACGGCTAGCTTAATTGGGTCATTTTCTTGCAAATAATGGTTTCGTGAAAAAGTCAATTTCGAGCCGAACGAGTTCAAAATTGGAGTTTCTCGGATTTTAAATTATTGGGCTGAGATATTTATGAGTGGAGGTGGACCCCACTTAGACACTTATCCCTAACTCCTTGGAAGAGAGAAAAGTGTATGAGAAAAGACATATTTGACCTTACTTTTTCCCAAAATGGTGAAACAAGGGAAAATGAGCTTTAAGACTTTGCCACTTTAGGTTAAAGGCCACATGTGAACTAAATTTCAGCATTTCTCTTCCCTTGGCTGAAATTTAGAGAGAGAAAAGAGAGCTTGAGCCTCTATTGTTGAAGAAGAAGAAGAAGAAGAAGAAGAAGAAGAAGAAGAAGAAGAAGAAGAAGATCATTTCCCTTTGATTCTACCATCAAACTCCTCAATTTCTCCATATTCCTCTTCATCTCTTCATTTCCTACGGTAAGAACCAATTTCTTTTCACTTTTGAAGAACTTTAGTTTATGGATCTTGTAGGATTTAGATGAAATTGGATTGGGTCTTGTTGGAAATGAGAAATCCTTGGTGGAATTGAGTAGTAATGGAAAGAATAAGGTGAAATTAGAAGAATTGGATCTGTGCCTCGGGATTCGAGCCGTGCCTCGGGTCTCGAGCCTCGGGTTTCGTTATGTGTGGTGCCCGGTTGGGTGTCCTTCCGCTTTGATCGACTTTGGACTAGTATTGAGTGTTTTTGTCTTACGTTGTTAACTTAGAGTCCGGCTTGTTCGTGGAGATGGAGGAAGCTAGCCAGGTCGTCACTGCTGGATTGGATTGCTTTTGACGTAGGGAAAAGTAGCGGTTACTTGTTCAATTAAGGAAAGTTACTAGATATGCATGTAGGATGTGAATAACTAGTGTAGTCGTTTAAAATGTGGGATCACTTGCGGGCCAGGTCGTGCCCGTAGATTTGGGACTTTCCGTGATGTAGAATTGCATGTGGGCCATGTCGTGCCCGTAGGATTGTGTGATGGTTGTGCTTTACCTGTGTGAATGTTATTGTTGAATTATCGCCTTGTGACACGTTTGAGGCGCTGTATGTGGGTGAGCTTCGTGCGTTATGGGAATTGATGATTAAGATGGCATGCTATGTGAATCATGTTATGAATAAGTAGTGGTAATAAGTGCAATATTATTGACATTTTGATGATCGGTCATGACTGTGTGTCACCTCTTGTTGAGTGTCGTCATGGTAAAGTCGGACTTGTTGTATGTTCGAGGCACGCCTTCCTTCCGACTAGATGTCGGTAAAATGTGATATCGTTTCGTGATGAGACGCGCCTGCCTTCCGATTAGATGTCGGTAAAATGTGCTAACCGATGTTGTGTGTTCCGGTATGATTTGTACCCCGATGCTGAGTGTTCCGGGATTATATCTAGGCCGATGCTGTGTTATCCGGTATGATATGTTTAAGTCGTGCTGTGTGATCCGACGTATTATTGGTACTTACTGTGTGTGTGTTTGCTAATGATTTACTGTGTGTGTTGCTATTGTTTTACTGTGTGTATTTACTCGGTGATTAATTTGAGATATGGTTTGAGTGTGAATATTGAGTAATCGATGATTGTTGAATAGGGTTGATTTCACACGTTAAGTGTGGTTATTAGGTAAGTATTGTGATAAAGCGATGTGTTGGTTATGTGAGGTTAATTATAATTGTGATTGTGATTTGGTAATGGACCGTATGACTGTATGGCATCGGGTATGAGTTGTGTTTGATGAGTTCCTGTGTGAAATAGGTGGTGCAGGTTTGGTTGTTGAGAACCGTCTTCGTGACGGTTTGGTGTCAGGTATGAGGTGTGACTGATTCCTCCGTTTTCAACTGTTGTGTTTGCAATTGGTGTCGTTGCAGATATTTCTATTGTATGTGTGTTTCTTTGACTTGGATCAAGTGTCGATATTTGTGTTTTCCTGTTTGATTTCGTTAGTTGTTATTGCTTTACTAGTATGCCATAATTGGACGGGTATCCGTGGTGGTGAGCGAAATGCTCATCCCCTTTACTACTTTTTCCTACTGAGCGAAACACTCATCCCCTTCGCTACTGTTCCTACAGGTTTTGATCGTGATTTGGTTTAGAGGACATCTGGGAGCTTGGGAGCTTATCGAGAGTCCGGGTGTCATTTACCTAGTAGAGACATACTCCTTTTGTCTTGAACATGTTGATTTTGGAACTCGAGCCTTGGGACTCACATGTTGTTATTTATCGGTTCTGGATTATTTTATGAAATTTGGATTTCAAAATGCTTTTCCGTTAATATTTTTCGGCTTGTGAAACGGTTTCCTTTTAAATTTCTGCTTCACGTCTCGAGTTCAGTCAAAACCGGATTTGGGGCCTTACAGTAAAACTAATGGTATGCTCACGAAAATAAAACGGAAATTATGAATGTGTATAGAGTCCATGTAGGTTCTGGATATGAAGCATTATGTCTATGGCATAGAACACCCAGTGAATTTTGTTTGAATTTGTTTACTAATCTTCACATGTATACTGCGATTGTCAATATCATATATGAGGATTCTGGATATGCATAATTATGTTCATGGCATATGACCCCTAGTGCATTTGTCACTATATAAATGTGAACAACATACACGCTATTCACATTTATATAGTGGGTGGGAATAACGTGTATGTAGATTCTGGATATGCAATTTTATGTTTGTGACTGAATAATTTAAATGTTGGAGGTATCAAGTAGCCTGTATCGCAATACAGACTTTTATCTATCCAAGGTTACGTTCCATTGTTTACAATGATATAATCGATCCTCCCGTGTTCGAAGAGAAGTAGTATGCACCGATGGAACAATTCAGTATGCAAGACAACATGTGGCTCAATAGTATATATGATCTACGTCTAAGTAGGATACCAGCATACTATCGTAGGTTGCCAATGAAACTGTACATGAAGATAACATCCCATTTAGAGTTGTTCTCTCTTAGTCATCGTAGATGTACCAGAGTTGAGCCAAAGGCGCTACAATGAAAAAACTAGAGAAAACACTTATCTTGTTGGATAATATTCTAAATAAAAAATGAAATATTCCAAACATACACATCAGTAACACGGGTAAAAAAATTGTACATCACAAACTTTTTCTCAAAATTCGGCCAATTGTTCATTTTTTTAAAGGTCGATTGATCATGTAAGAACCGCTCCCGGTCAACGCCAGTCAAATCTGCGAGAAACAGGAAAATTTAAAATTTTTAAGCAGACACTTAATTAAACCTAAGATTGACCCCGAGGGTCATACCGGACTTAAGTTGACCCCGTTATCGACCAAAGTGAGTTCTGGGGGACTCAGGGCAACTTTCTGATCAGTTTGGGAAATGTTGACTTTTCGCTATAAAAGTCAACCGAGCGACGTTTTGGTCCATTTGAGGACCGTTTCGGATCCAAAAAGCTTAGTCGTCGTCGCAGCGGTCTTAGTTGAGCCGTTTCCTTGTAGCCCGTGAAGTTTCGTAATTTCTTGGAAAAAGTGCCCGTTCGGGGCCTGAAACGTCCGAATTTCGCGAATCTGACTGGAAAATATCTAGGAGATATTTTACAAAAAGGTGAGCACCTAACCGATTTTCGTTTTGTTAAGTTCGAATTTTAGGGTTTGAGTTTAAACGCTTCAAATATGGTTGGGTTTTGGTTAGAATTGGTTTAAAGATGAATGGTTGAGGTTTGGGGTTTGTTAGGAACATTTTGGGGTAAAAAGGGAATTTTTCCATTGTGTCCGTGTGGGGCCCACATGCCCGGGTATCGGGTTATTGTGTTTGGGTGGTTTAGAACGTTTCCCGGACCATTTATCCACAACCGAATCGAAATTTGGAATTAAATTGTGAAAGTTGTAATTGACGGGTTTAGAAACTTTAAACGTTAATTAAATGACTCGGAAGTCGGAATTCGATTCCGTTGAGTGCCTAGGAACCCTTGAATTATTCTAAGACCGTAGAAACGAAAACGGGAATATTCGGAGCCCCGGAAGGGCGTTTCCAAAACCCGGGCAGATTCGCCATGTCGAGCGAATCGGGCTTTTCCGGGTCCATTATCGACAATGTCGAGTAATTGGGAAGTTTGGGAGTGATCGACATTGTCGAGGTTACCTTTGGGCGTCAAGTTTATTAAATTCCAGTTTGTGTCTGCGAACT
The DNA here is from genome assembly GCA_963921825.1 of Erodium maritimum. Classification (NCBI taxonomy): domain Eukaryota; kingdom Viridiplantae; phylum Streptophyta; class Magnoliopsida; order Geraniales; family Geraniaceae; genus Erodium; species Erodium maritimum. The sequence continues at coordinate 39,043,872 of OY997596.1, forward strand.
TATAAGTATTTAAATTGTGGTCTTATTAGATCGTGCCGCGGACCGAGGCAAGGGAAAGCTGGGTGAGTGACTGAGATCACACCGGAGCTCGTTGGTTGGCTTTTGGAGAACACGCTCGAGGTAGGGAAAAGTAGACGGATCTCGGCACTGACTAGGGAAAGTTAACAGTAGAATTGCATGTGACACCGGGGTGTCGTGGGTTAAGTAGGTTTATCGAATATTAGAAAGGCATGATACGGGAACGTAGCGAATATTAGAAAAGCATGTGACACTTAGTGGTGTCGTAGGAGCAGAGAACTTATCGATGTTAGAATTACTGGAGGCATATGACCATGCCCGGAGGTTGATTGTGAAACTGTTGATATTAGGACTGTTGGAGGCATTGGTTATGCCGGAGGTTGATTGTGTTTTTTGTGTCTTGGGTGGCCATGAGAGCCCGTGTTTTACTGTTGTGTCTTAGGTGGCCATGAGAGCCCGTGTTTTACTGTTGGTGTGTCTTGGGTGGTCGTGAGTGCCCGTGGGGTTGTTGAACCCGTGTCTTTACTGTTGGTGTGTCTTGGGAGGCCATGAGTGCCTGTAGGGTCATTGAGCCCGTGAGTTATTGTCGGTGTGTCTTGGGAGGCCGTGAGTGCCCGTGGGGTTGTTGAACCCGTGTCTCTACTGTTGGTGTGTCTTGGGAGGCCGTGAGTGCATGTGGGGTTGTTGAGCCCGTGAGTTACTGTTGTTGTGTCTTGGGAGGCCGTGAGTGCCCGTGGGGTTGTTGAGCCCGTGAGTTACTGTAGGTGGGTTGAGAGGCCGTGAGTGCCTGTGGGGTTGTTGAGCCCGTGAGTTATTGTTGGTGGTTTTGAGTGGCCGTGAGTGCACGTGGGGTTGTTGAGCCCGTGAGTTACTATTGGTGGTTTTGAGTGGCCGTGAGTGCTCGTGGGGTTGTTGAGCCCGTGAGTTACTGTTGGTGTATCTTGGGAGGCCGTGAGTGCCTGAGGGGTTGTTGAGTCCGTGTTTTACTGTTGGTGTCTTGGGTGGCCATGAGTGCATGTGGAGTGTTGAACGTGTGTTGTTGGTGTTTGTTGAACTTTGTTTGTGGTTGTGATTGTCGTTACCTGAGGTTGGGGGCCCGCTTCATTAAAAGGAGGTCCCGTGATCGCACGCGTCTGCATGTTCAGACGGGGTAGGGGGCCCGCCCGTCAGTAAAGGGGTCCTGGCCGCGCGAGCGTGGTGGGACAGGTCGACAGCCTGATCCGACTTTGTGTCGGGAAAAGTGCGACAGGTCAACCGCCTGGCCTGACAGGGATCGGCAAAAGTGGCGACAGGTCGACCGCCTGGCCTGATAGTGATCGGCAAAAGGCGTGAGGGAGGTTACTGAGAGGTTGGTATGCGATCCTTTGTGATCTTGTTTGGTGTGTGATCCTTTGTGATCTTGGGTGTTGCGTGGTGGTTTTTTGAGTCTTTGGAGGAGGTCGTCAATCGTTGTGTCGGGTCTACTTTACGTGTCAGAATGGTGAGTCGGTCGAGGAAGGTAACAGTGGGTGTGTGTCAGTCGGAGTACTTGGGTTGGGGATAGTGTTCCCCGGTGTGAGTTTGTTATTGGTGTTACCGGCATTGTCTACTAATTATGCCGTAGTCAGTCTGTTATCTGTGGTGGTGAGCGAACGCTCACCCCTAGCTGCTTTTCCTACAGGTACCGATCACGGGACGGACTAGGTGAGCTCTCGAAGCTTGAGGAGCTAGGAGCGAAGTCCGGGTTTTATCTTTTGAGTCTAGTGACGGATACCTTGTACTTTGTCCAATTGTTGGGACCCTTTTGAGTTGTAAATATTATTTTGTTTAACTAAATGGTGATTTTAAAGTGTTTATTCAAAACATGTTTCAATTGTTTTATTATTTTAAACGTTCGCGTCCCGAGTTTGGTTTACTGAAATTGGGGCGTGACAGATCATTTATATATTAGTAACCTCTTTCATTTATGTTTTGGAATATATATACAAAATAAGGGGTATGGGAGCACCAATGGGCCTCCTAAACCCATCCAGGTCTCTGTCGGGGACACGACGAGTGGTGCTGGATTGGGAGGATGAAGAAGACATCCTGGAGATCCCGGCGGAGGCCATCCCTGTTGTCGTGAATGCTCGGTACCATTAATCCTTCGCGGGGAAGGTTGCGGGAACTGGACGTCTCAACTTTAACGCTTTTTGTGGCCTTATGCTTCAGCACTGGAAGGTCGATGGCCTGCAGATCGAGTACCTTACAAAGTACGTGGTGGCTTTCCACTTCCCGTCCCAAGCGACCATGGCATATATCCGTCACCGAGGCCCCTGGTGTTTTAAGGGTTCCTAGTGATACTTGTTGCGCTCTTAGCATGCATGCAACCCAACGACATCAAGTTTTTGTGTATGGAGATTGGGGTCCGAGCGACGAATGTACTAGGGGATGCCTGGTACACCTTAGTTTGTGCTCTCCTTGCATCGGTCCTGGGAACTTGAGTAACCACTGCCCCTATTCCTACAGTGCGACGTTCTGATAATTTTTTTATGGATGAGGGTCGGTCTGGATGTGGGTCAACAGTTGCGGAGACGTATTTGTCTTCGTTTCCCAGGTCATGCCCAATCTCACTGGTGGGATTGCAGTATGAACGGCTATCGGGCTTTTGCATTCATTGTGGTAGACTGACTCGTTGTGGTAGCCGATTGCACGGCTTACCTGCTTAGAATTGGCCGGGAGGAAATTTGGTACGATGAGTCTATCCGGGTGCTGAAACAGTTGTATGTGGATCACCTCCTCAATATTGTATGAAGGGCCCCGAAGGTTATACGGGACACATCCGTGGACGATCTCCTGACTTCCCTCACCCTTGATACACTTAGGGATTATGTGGGAGGTTCGAGGGCGGGTACCAGTAAGGGTATTCTAGTACCTCCCCGGGATTTCAGGAGATACGCGGACTGGAGGATTCCCGTTCAGAGTCTGACAAGTTAGCTAAAAAAGCCTCGGAGTGGGTAGTTCCTAAAAAGCTAGGGGCATCGCCAGAAGAGTTAGCGGGGCAAATGAGTATTACAAAGCTTGGAATCCTGGCTAAGGTCGAGAAGGGTGGGGATAGTATCTTTTAAAATCTATTCGCAGGTGAGTTGGCCCCGAAGCAAGGCAAGCAGAAGGACCCACATGACGAATCTACAGGGGTGGGTCCCATACAGCCGAAGGCGATGAAGACCAACGGTAAAGGAAGGGGTGGACAACAATATACTAGGCCCGTTGGTGTAAAGAAGGCTCTGGAGCTTATAGGTTTGATCCCATAGGGTAACAAGCAGAGTTATGAGGAGGAGGCTCTGGAGCTTATAGGTTTGATCCCATAGGGTAACAAGCAGAGGTATGAGGAGGAGGCTCAGGACCCACGAGTGGAGGGTCACAACCTCCATCGGAGAAATAAGAAGGCCCAGCGGGGGTGAGACGGTCCCAACGGGGCCTATACCTACAGATCTGGGACAACCGATGCTGGGAAGTCTCGGAAAAGCCTCAATTCGAGCACTCTACTTTTACCTGTTTTACTATTATATCTGTTTTAGTTTGGGTTGTACATTTCATTTCGTTGGTTGGACTTTTTCTTCCCTGTTTTGTTCATTTGAAACGCTAGTAAGGGGGTGTCTTGAGGTAGTGTCTACGATCCAAAGTAGACTGTTTCTACGGGTCCTTGAGAGCTGAATTGACTACGATCAGGCCGGACAATATTCTGGAGCCTAGGCCTTCTACGCCCTACTTTGTATGGTTTATGTTTCCGAGTAATGAACTTCCACAGTTTGCTGTTTGAATGTATCATGTATGAATTATTAATAATTTTGATGTGTTGATTTAGTTATATGTATTTTTTAAATGATAAATTGATTTTTAAAATTCCACATGTATTACGTGTTAATTATGAAATTAATATACATATAGACCATCAAAACCCACACGACAACCAAATTCTCGCTCGCTCATCGAGAGCTAAGCCTTATCCCTATCTTCCCTATCTCTACGATCATGGTTCTCCATCCCTTTGCTCCCGCCGCCGACACACCTGGCGCCGTTGTTGCTGCAGTCCTTACCGGCCCCGTCACGTTGCCCTTTGTGTAGTCCTCTCCCTCGAAGACCACGCGGTCTGATGGGGAATTTCTACCCTTAAGTCCACGGCGTAGGAGAAAGTCAAAGACAACCCTAGCTGTCACGGTCCAATTTCAGCAAACCGAACTCGGGACGCGAACATTTAAAGTAATAAAACATTTTGAAGCCATTTTCATTAAACCACTTTAAAAACACCGTTTGTTCACCAAAATAATATTTACAACTTAAAACACGTCCCAACAAGTGGACAAAAGTATGGTATCCGTCGCTAGACTCAAAACAACCCAGAATCCCGCTCCTAGCTCTTCAAGCTTCAGAAGCTCACCTAGTCCAACCTGCGATCGGTACCTGCAGGAAAAGCAGCTAGGGGTGAGCGTTCGCTCACCACCACAGAAGACAGACTGACTACGGCATAATTAGCAGACAATGCCGATAACACCAATAACAAAGTCAACACCGAGGAACACGGTCCCCAACCCAAGTACTCTGACTGAACATACACCCACTGTTACCTTCTTTGACCAACTCAACACTCTGACACGTAAAGTAGACCCGACACAACGATCACGACTTCTTCCAAGGACTCAACAGAAAGCTACGCAACACCCAACAAGATCACAAAGGATCGCACACCAAACATGATCACAAAGGATCGCACACCAAACAAGATCACAAAGGATCGCAAACCAGCTGCTCAGTAACCCCCCTCCAGAACGCTCACAACTTACAGAGACTCTAACTCGTAAGCCAGCCAAAGAATGCTCGCAACTTACCGAGACTCTAACTCGTAAGCCAGCCAAAGGATGCTCGCAACTTACCGAGACTCTAACTCGTAAGCAAGCCAAAGGATGCTCGCAACTTACTGAGACTCTAACTCGTAAGCCAGCCAAAGAATGCTCATAAACCAAAACCACACACGCGCGGCCAGGACCCCTTTATTGGCGGGCGGGCCCCCTACCCCTTCTGAACATGCAGACGCGTGTGCTCGTGGACCCCCGTTTCATGAAACGGGCCCCCAACCTCAAGTAACCACAATCACAATCACAATCACAATCAAGTTCAACAACCAGTGACAACGCAGGTTCAACACTCACAGGCACTCATGGCCACCCAAGACACCAACAGAAAAACACGGACTCAACAGCCCCACAGGCACTCACGGCCTCCCAAGACACACCAACAGTAAAACACGGACTCAACAGCCCCACAGGCACTGACGCCCTCCCAAGACACACCGCCAATAAAGACACGGGTTCAACAACCCCACGGGCACTCATGGCCACCCAAAACTCGACAATGAAACACGCTCGCAACTTACCGAGACTCTAACTCGTAAGCCAGCCAAAGAATGCTCGCAACCCCCCCGAGACTCTAACTCGGTCAGGCCAGCCAAAACCCCAACAGTAAAGTACGGGCTCTCATGGCCACCCAAAACACAAATAATAACACGGGCTCTCATGGCCACCCAAAACACCAAATAAACAATCAACCTCCGGCTTAACCAAAGCCTCCAACAGTCCTAATATCAACAGTTTCTCAATCAACCTCCGGGCATGGTCATATGCCTCCAGTACTCCTAATATCGATAAGTTCACAAACAATCTCCGGGCATGGTCATATGCCTCCAGTAATTCTAATCACGTTAAGTTCTCTACTCCTACGACACTACTAAGTGTCACATGCATTTCCAATATTCACTACGTTCCCGTATCATTCCTTTCTAATATTTGATAAACCTACTTAACCCACGACACCCCGGTGTCACATGCAATTCTATTGTTAACTTTCCCTAGTCATGGCCGAGATCCAGCTACTTTTTCTACCTCGTGCGTGTTCTCCAAAAGTGCCCAAATAAGCCCCGGCGTGATCTCCGTCACTCGCCTAGCTTTCCTTGGCCCCGGTCCGCATCACGATCTAAAAGAACACAATTTTAAACGCTTTTAAGCTTGCAGGCATAATGCTGAATTTTAATAAACCTGACGCCCAAAATTAACCCCGACAATGTCGATCACTCCCAAATTCGCCAATTACTCGACATTGTCGATATTGGACCCGAAAAGGCCCGATTCGCCCGACATGGCGAATCTGCCCGGGTTTTGTAAATGCCCTTTCGGGGCTCCAAAAATTTCCGTTTTCGTTTCTACGGTCTTAGAATAATACCAGGGTCCCAAGGCACTCGACGGAATCGAATTCCGACTTCCGAGTCAATTAATTAGCGTTTAAAGTTTCTAAACCCGATAAATGCAACTTTTGCAATTTAAATCCAAATTTCGATTCGGTTATGGATAAATGGTCCGGGGAACGTTCTAAACCACCTGAACACAAAACCCGAGCACCCGAGCACGTGGGCCCCACACGGCCACAATGGAAAAATTCCCTTTTTGCCCCAAAACGTTCCTAACGAACCCCAAACCTCAACCATTCAATCTTTAAACCAATTCTAACCAAAACCCAACCATAATCAAACCGTTTAAACTCAAACCCTAAATTTCAAATGTACCAAAACGAAAATCGGTTAGGTGCTCACCGTAGAGAATGACGGTGCGAGCTTGAATCTTCTATCGTTGAGATGATCCGCCGGTTGGATCGTCGGGAAATCACAAAAACGTCACACTTTCTCTTCTTTTTTTTCTTTTTCTCCTTCTCTTTCTTCTCTCCACTTTCTCTCTCTACTTCTTCTCTTTTTGAACTAAATGGCCGAGACTACATTTTTTTCCCCTTTTGTTTTGTTTTAAAAAAATCAATTCTAATACTTAAATATAAAACTAATACTAAAAGTAGTCTTCCTTGTCTTGTCCCACACCTAACACCACCACTTGCTTGACAAGTGGCAAGGTGGGTCCCACACCTTTTTGGGAAACTATCTAGAAGATATTTTTCAATCAGATTCGCGAAAATCGGACGTTTCGGGCCCCGAACGGGCACTTTTTCCAAGAAATTACGAAACTTCGCGGGCTACAAGGAAACGGCCCAACTAAGACCGCTGCGACGACGGATAATCTTTTTGGATCCAAAACGGTCCTCGAATGGACCAAAACGTCGCTCGGTTGACCTTTCCAGCGAAAAGTCAACATTTCCCAAACTGACCAGAAAGTTGCCCTGAGTCCCCCGGAACTCACTTTGGTCGATAACGGGGTCAACTTAAGTCTGGTATGACCCTCGGGGTCCAATTCCGGTGCAAATCAGTGTCTGCTCAAATTTTTTAAATTTTCCCTTTTTTCGCAGGTTTGACTAGCGTTGACCGGGAGTGGTTATTACAATCTACCCCCCTTAAAGGAATTTCGTCTGCGAAATTTAAAACAGGCGTACCTCGGGAGTCGAATAAGTCGGGGTACTTCGTGCGGACCTCGTCCTCGCGTTCCCAATTCGACTCAGCCTCGTGGTGTCGCCATAACACCAGTTCTAAGCGGATAACCTTTCCGCGCAGAACCTGCTCTCGTGGATCCATTTCCCACATCGGTTTCTCCTTATACGAGACATCACCCGTTACCTCGACATCTGCCCACTCAATGACGTACTCAAGACCTCGAAAGGCCCGATACACCGTGGGGCTAACCCGCCTCCGCCGCGGTTGAAACGCACCTGTCCACCCTTCGGACTCACCTCCAAGGATACATGGTCACCGACTGTTGACTCGAGAGGTCGGCGCCATCTGTCAGCATAGCTCCTACCGACTCTGCTGTCTCTCGATCCGGTTCTAGACCCAGTAAACCCTCATTTCTCACTTTTGCCCAGCACACAGGCGATTGACACGGCCTACCACACAACGCTTCGAACGGTGCCATCCTGATACTGGCCTGAAAGCTGTTGTTGTAGGCGAACTCGGCTAACCGCTCACGAAATCCATCGTGACGTGCTCCCCATTTCCACTGTGCAACCCGTAGTGGTTGCACCAACCCAGCGGGACGCTGATGTTCGGCTCTCACCTGCCGACGAGGGAGGCACCGTGATACTAATCCCACGACCGCTCTCCGCATCCCGCTCTACTAGACATGCCACCTAATGTCGCGCTCCTCTCAGTGCCATTCACGTGCACTGTTAGACGCAAAAGTTGCGACTCTCGCAGCTCGTCGCCTCCGCGGTATGTACAAACCTCCGCGATATCGTAACTCCCAATTAGTACAACGATCCCAGCCCTCGGCGTCAGTACCACCGGCAACTATCTCCCGGATCCTCATCGTCTACAAAACACCACCACCAACTGATTTAAGAACAGCCGGAACATACTGTTCATCAGATCCATGAACGCTGCAGGTGCGTTCGGTAGTTCAAAGTCATCACCCAGAACTCGTAATGCTCATAGGATGTCTGGAATATAGTCCTTGCGACGTCCCCCTCTCGGACTCGCAACTGGTAGTATCCGGATCGTAGGTCGGCCTTCGAGAAATACGTCGATCCTCTCAACTGGTCGAACAAGTCGTCAATTTTCGGCATCGGGCATCGATTATTCACCGTAACCCGGTTCAGTTTCCGGTAGTCCATGCACATCCGAAGCTCTCCACTCTTATTCTTCACGAAGAGTGCTGGCGCTCCCCATGGCGATATGCTCGGACGAAATAAACCCCTTCTCCCGAAGTTCCTCGAGCTGACTCCTCAGCTCGGTCAACTCGGCTGGCGCGTACCTGTAAGGCGCCATCGATAGCGTTGCCGTTCCTGGCACCAGGTCAATCCTGAACTCCACCTCACGAACTGGTGGCAACCCGCCTAACTCCTCGGGAAACACCTCGGGGAACCCCCACACCCTTCGCGGTAACTCTCGGCTCTGCTCGGCCGATACTTACTCCACTGCGGACAATGCCGACAGGAGAACCCCGCTAATACTACCCAGCACACACGACACCTTCATGTTGCCTGCTGACACTGTCACTCGTCGCCTAAAGCAGTCGATATTGGCTTGGCCACCCAAGACAATCAATTCCCAAGTTTACGTCAAAGGTTGTCATTTCGTAAGTATCCTTCCCACAGATACACGCACAAGCTCAGTCGGTGCCGATCCTCACGGATCCTCGCAGTCTCTCTAAAACCTCGCTCCACTACCGTCGTCGTGCCTACCAACTCCGAACATACCCGACTCCTCGGGTTGAGGATTCGGTCCAGCTTCAGGGTTCTTGAGCTCTCTCTCGAACCTCCTGTGTCGGTTCGCTTCTCTGACTTCGCAGTCACGACAGACTCTAGTCAACACCACACCACCACCAACCGGCGTGTCCAGACGCAGGGGTGGACTCAACGGCTCTAAACTCAACCCCAACCTCTCAGCACAACTCGACGACACAAACAAGTGTGATGCCCCGGTATCCAACATAAATGACGCTCAAAGCAGAGACCGAAAAACCACTCCATTAGTTACTCTGGTAAAGTCTAGCACAAACCCTCACCCGGTCCTCTATGCATTTACTTATAACTTTCCGCAACCAAATCAGTGTTCGCTACTCGTCCCTTATGGAAAAAGTAGTAAAGGGGATGAGCGTTATGCTCACCTCCACAGACACCCGTTCGATTATGGCATACTAGTAACGCACCAATGACTTACCAAACTAACCAGGGCAAACCACTACCTCAAAACCTGAAGCCAAACGTCACACTGCTCACGTAAGATAAACCTCGAATAACCCGTTCACAAGGGAAACTAGTTCGTACGGCGCCGCAGCGCACCAACCCTAACCTCTACCCGGCGAGACTCTCACACCGAGACGCTGTATTACTACCGTAGGTCATCAATGAGTCTCGAACTCAAGACCTCATCTCTTAACACCGAGCTTTCGGCCCCTACAACCCACAACTGTGGACACAACTACGCCAAACCAGCACTCAAACTGCACGAACGCGAACCAATTCACGCAACCACAACACTAACCTGCGTAATCAAGACGGTGTAAAAGACAGGGGTCACGGACCCGTGACCAACCCCGTCACGGTTGGGGTCACGGTGCCGTGACAAAGGCCCTAAAATGGCCAAAATCCTCTGGTCCGTCACGGATCCGTGACGAGACCCGTGACGGGACCCGTGACGCTCGTGCAGACCTGTTTTCCCAAACTCGCTTCAAACTCGAATCTCAACCCGTTTAAACCCTAAAATTAGCCTTAAACGGCACACCCGCTAGACCACCAATTCAGAAAACACACGCGCCACGACTCATAGAGAAAACAAGTCATTCAACCTCAACCAAAACACACGCTGACACAGCCAAAGAACAACACAACAACACTCGCCCATCGGGCCAACCAACACCGAACCACGCCCACCGGGCCAACCAAAATCAAAACACGCCCACAGGGCCAATCAAAATCAAACACGCCCTCAGGGCCAATCAAATTTTAAAACGCGCCCACTGAGCCAACCAATTTTAAAATTTTCTCCACTTCATTAAAAACCTCATTTCCTGACATCAGGTAGTTACAACCCGGTCTAGGCGTCCCCGAACTACATTGTACCCACTTGATATCAACACCGTCACGCTCGACTACAGGGGCGCCCCTGAGTCGAGTCGCGACAACTTAAAAACCTTTCACGCAGCAACACACAAACAGTATGCCAGTAACCCCGTACTACACATACACACAAACACAAGCATGACTCACAACACAACGGGTCTACACACGGTTCCCGACCTGCGTACCCAACGTACGACGGGACTTTACTGACTCGACTCTCCCCACCTAATTGACGGACAGTCCGAGGTTTGAAACCTCAAGCTCTAATACCAAGCTGTCACGCCTCAATTTCAGTGAACCGAACTCGGGACGCGAACATTTAAAGTAATAAAACATTTTGAAGCCATTTTCATTAAACCACTTTAAAAACACCGTTTGTTCAACAAAATAATATTTACAACTTAAAACACGTCCCAACAAGTGGACAAAAGTATGGTATCCGTTGCTAGACTCAAAACAACCCAGAATCCCGCTCCTAGCTCTTCAAGCTTCAGAAGCTCACCTAGTCCACCTGCGATCGGTACCTGCAGGAAAAGCAGTTAAGGGTGAGCGTTCGCTCACCACCACGGAAGACAGACTGACTACGGCATAATTAGCAGACAATGTCGGTAACACCAATAACAAAGTCAACACCGAGGAACACGGTCCCCAACCCAAGTACTCTGACTGAACATACACCCACTGTTACCTTCTTTGACCAACTCAACACTCTGACACGTAAAGTAGACCCGACACAACGATCACGACCTCTTACAAGGACTCAACAGAAAGCTACGCAACACCCAACAAGATCACAAAGGATCGCACACCAAACAAGATCACCAAGGATCGCAAACCAAACAAGATCACAAAGGATCGCAAACCAGCTGCTCAGTAACACCCCTCCAGAACGCTCGCAACTTACCAAGACTCTAACTCGTAAGCCAGCCAAAGAATGCTCGCAACTTACCGAGACTCTAACTCGTAAGCCAGCCAAAGGATGCTCGCAACTTACCGAGACTCTAACTCGTAAGCCAGCCAAAGGATGCTCGCAACTTACCGAGACTCTAACTCGTAAGCCAGCCAAAGAATGCTCACAAACCCAAACCACACACGCGCGACCAGGACCCCTTTATTGGCGGGCGGGCCCCCTACCCCGTTTGAACATGCAGACGCGTGTGCTCGTGGACCCCCGTTTCATGAAGCGGGCCCCCAACCTCAAGTAACCACAATCACAATCACAATCACAATCACAATCACAATCACAATCAAGTTCAACAACCAGTGACAACGCAGGTTCAACACTCACAGGCACTCATGGCCACCCAAGACACCAACAGAAAAACACGGACTCAACAGCCCCACAGACACTCACGGCCTACCAAGACACACCAACAGTAAAACACGGACTCAACAGCCCCACAGGCACTCACGGCCTCCCAAGACACACTGCCAATAAAGACACGGGTTCAACAACCCCACGGGCACTCATGGCCACCCAAAACTCGACAATAAAACACGCTTGCAACTTACCGAGACTCTAACTCGTAAGCCAGCCAAAGAATGCTCGCAACCCCCCCGAGACTCTAACTCGGTCAGGCCAGCCAAAACCCCAACAGTAAAGTACGGGCTCTCATGACCACCCAAAACACAAATAATAAAATGGGCTCTCATGGCCACCCAAAACACCAAATGAACAATCAACCTCCGGCTTAACCAAAGCCTCCAACAGTCCTAATATCAACAGTTTCTCAATCAACCTACGGGCATGGTCATATGCCTCTAGTACTCTTAATATCGATAAGTTCACAAACAATCTCCGGGCGTGGTCATATGCCTCCAGTAATTCTAATCACGCTAAGTTCTCTGCTCCACCGACACTACTAAGTGTCACATGCATTTCCAATATTCACTACGTTCCCGTATCATGCCTTTCTAATATTTGATAAACCTACTTAACCCACGACACCCCGGTGTCACATGCAATTCTACTGTTAAGTTTCCCTAGTCAGGGCCGAGATCCGGCTACTTTTCCCTACCTCGTGCGTGTTCTCCAAAAGTTCCCAAATAAGCCCCGGCGTGATCTTCGTCACTCGCCTAGCTTTCCTTGGCCCCGGTCCGCATCACGATCTAAAAGAACACAATTTTAAACGCTTTTAAGCTTGCAGGCATAATGCTGAATTTTAATAAACCTGACGCCCAAAAGTAACCCCGACAATGTCGATCACTCCTAAACTCCCCAATTACTCGACATTGTCGATATTGGACCCGAAAAGGCCCGATTCGCCCGATATGGCGAATCTGCCCGGGTTTTGTAAATGCCCTTCCGGGGCTCCAAAAATTTCCGTTTTCGTTTCTACGGTCTTAGAATAATTCAAGGGTCCCAAGGCACTCGACGGAATCGAATTCCGACTTCCGAGTCAATTAATTAGCGTTTAAAGTTTCTAAACCCGATAAATGCAACTTTTGCAATTTAAATCCAAATTTCGATTCGGTTATGGATAAATGGTCCGGGGAACGTTCTAAACCACCCGAACACAAAACCCGAGCACCCGAGCACGTGGGCCCCACACGGCCACAATGGCAAAATTCCCTTTTTTCCCTAAAACGTTCCTAACGAACCCCAAACCTCAACCATTCAATCTTTAAATCAATTCTAACCAAAACCCAACCATAATCAAACCGTTTAAAATCAAACCCTAAATTTCAAATGTACCAAAACGAGAAATCGGTTAGGTGCTCACCGTAGAGAATGACGGTGTGAGCTTGAATCTTCTATCGTTGAGACGATCCGCCGGTTGGATCGTCGGGAAATCACAAAAACGTCACACTTTCTCTTCTTTTTTTTCCTTTTCTCCTTCTCTTTCTTCTCTCCACTTTCTCTCTCTACTTCTTCTCTTTTTGAACTAAATGGCCGAGACTACATTTCTTTCCCCTTTTGTTTTGTTTTAAAAAAATCAATTCTAATACTTAAATATAAAACTAATACTAAAAGTAGTCTTCCTTGTCTTGTCCCACACCTAACACCACCACTTGCTTGACAAGTGGCAAGGTGGGTCCCACACCTTTTAAGGAGAATTTCTAGAAGATATTTTTCAATCAGATTCGCGAAAATCGGACGTTTCGGGCCCTGAACGGGCACTTTTTCCAAGAAATTACGAAACTTCGCGGGCTTCAAGGAAACGGCCCAACTAAGACCGCTGCGACGACGGCTAAGCTTTTTGGATCCAAAACGGTCCTCGAATGGACCAAAACGTCGCTCGGTTGACCTTTCCAACGAAAAGTCAACATTTCCCAAACTGACCAGAAAGTTCCCTGAGTCCCCCGGAACTCACTTTGGTCGATAACGGGGTCAACTTAAGTCCGGTATGACCCTCGGGGTCCAATTCCGGTGCAAATCAGTGTCTGCTCAAAATTTTTAAATTTTCCCGTTTTTCGCAAGTTTGACTGGTGTTGACCGGGAGTGGTTATTACACTAGCCGAGTCCCTAGAAACATTTTCTCCACCTCTGGTGGTTCCCCCGATCCTTTATCCATCCACGACATTGGTACCCTTCTCTGTGGGCACATCCACTCCACCACCTTCTCCCATACCCCGACGAGGACGTTTGGGAAGCCAAAGGTCGTTACTTCGGTCGCAAGTAACCCTGTGTGTACTCTTCCTCCACCGCCACATCCCCGCATCCTTTCACCAATCTCTCCCTACGTTCAGATTTCTCGGGTTGATCCATCTCCCCTCTTCAACGTGATCCGACGTGTGGGAAGGTTCCAATAGAGGACCTCCCAAGGACGGCGGTAGAGTCATTAGAGTTGGGGCGCTGTTTCCCCAACCGGGATAGAATCTTGCTCATCCCCTCGCCTCTCACTATGGGTCGTGGTCGGAAGGTGGCTCTTTCGCTGGATGAGCCCCCATCGTCTCCTGCTACTGCCTTACCGAAGTTGCAGGATCTCATGGCCGCGCCTCAAGAGGGGCTGTCGAGTTTCTCCATTGAGGATGAGGAGGAGGTTGAGGTCATGGTTCCATTCTCTCCGGCTGCTTCCACAATTATTTCCCGTCAGCAGTGGGGGCTGTTGGGGAAGCTGTGGACGGCTAAAACTCCTCGGAAGGACACCATTCTTTGGATCATTACCGCGTGGGGGCAGGAAGCAGATGTCCTCGTCTCCAAGGATCTCGGGTCGGGACTCTTCGACTTCTACTTTCGGTCGATGAAGGCATGCTCTTGGGTCTGGGTACTATGCCCTGGTGTTTCGATGGGTGACCCCTTTTTCTTGGTGATCTGAATCCGTGTGCCCGAGAGCTTCCAGCGTTGTACAAGATGCAACTTTGGGTTCACGCTCGGGGGCTACCACCGTTGGTCCAGACGAAAGCTACTGGAGAGGCAATCCGGAACGCTTTAGGGTCTTGTATTGAGGTACCCTTCTTTTAGTGGGGTATGTGATGGGGTGGCACTGTGCCGGTACACTATTGGCACCTCCTGGAGCGCCCTCTCAGGCGAAGTCCGGTACTACGATTCAAGGAGTTCCCAGATCACGTGAAGTTCGACCTCAGCTACACTAAGCTCCCAAATTTTTGCTTCAATTATGGGCGTTTGGGGTACGTTGTACGAGACTATGAGTTGGAGCTGTAGTGTACCCCGATGTATGACACCTCTCTGTTGGAGTTCCGTCGAGATAAGCAGGTGAAGCCGTACGCGACGGACTGGACTAAGTCACCACCGAGCGTACCACCTGGCTTAAGGAGTGTTTCCCCAAGCACTGTATCTTATCGTACAGAGGTTCAGGATTGCACCTAGCTCGTGAAGGTGGATCTCGACTGAAAAAATTTGGTGACTGCCCTGCTCTCTAGTGGTCGGGTCACTAAAGTTTCAGTGCCTATTTCACCTGGGCTTGGAGATATTGGAGGAACCGCTACCGGTGCAGTGAAGAGAACTGCGATTGCAGCTCCCCGGGATGATCAGGCGAGGGTTGGAAAACAGCCACACCAGGAGGAATGATAGGGCTCACATGCTTCAGGGACTGGTTCTGGGAGGGTCCCTTGGAGAAAGCTTTGCCTCCTACTACTGATGCAGTCCTTGGCTAGGTTTCTAAGCAAGACTTCCAGTACCGTTTTCTCATCGCTCACCTTTCCTTTCTGTCTATATGGCGGCCTATATAGCGTTTCTATACTGTTAGTTACGGTTCTATTACTTTAAATAACTACAAACAATATGTGTTTTATGTCTATTGTTTTTTAGTGGTTAGGGAACATGTTCGCTGACGATATATATATATATAGCAAAGCTATCAGGTGCAAACCTTATAACTTCGTCAGAACGTAGAACTTTCAATCTGGACCCTTGGATCATAGAATTACAGGCCCAGATTTAATGCATATCTTTTTAATATCTTTTTAATTAATGCATATCTTGTAATTGATTTCGTAATCAATCACCCCTCACCCCCTGAATTTCGATGGCCATCCGATTTGGGTAATTAATGGTTCAGATTGGTTCTACGCTCTGACCCGAAAATGGGTTTGTACTTGATAGCCCCTATATATATATATATAGTTGATTTCTATATTACTAAAGCTGCACAATTTAGTCAAAAACAAAAAGAAGAAGGAGAAAAAAAAAACTCAAAGTACCTGTGAAATTTTCGTATGGTCCTAGGAAAGATAATGAGACATGAAAAGAGAGTCCGAGTCTTTTCTTTTACTAGGAAAATGACAACAGAAAATGGAAGAAGCAGCCCATTCAATATGCTGCTGGCTAAGATAGATATAGTAAACCATATTGCAGCCTGTTCGATTGATAAATTATTGCAATTTTATGATGATTACGATACTGCCCTTGTGGACACTCCTATATAAGTCGGAGCCAAACATAGGAAATATATAAGTTGCACCCGTCCATATTCAAGGTCTTTGAACAGAAATATATTATCTCTCATTTGGTTAATTTTTCTTTTATCGTTTATATTTTTGTTTCATTTGCCAATAAGATTGAATATAGTCTGTTTTGCTACACAGCAAGAAACATGTGGAAGTTGAAGATAGCCGAAGGTAAAGACGATCCATGGTTGATGACCGTGAATAATCATGCTGGTCGACAACATTGGGAATTTTGTCCCGAGGCTGGAAGTCAAGAAGATCGAGCTGAAGTTGAAAGAGTTCGACAAGAATTCAGCAAAAACCGATTTCGAGTGAAGCAAAGCGCTGATCTCTTGATGAGGATGCAGGTAATACACCAACTTATCACCTTACCAATCCCTCTTGTAGCATTTCCTAATAAAATTGCATGTCGGTGTCACGATGTTTCAGTAGTTAAGTACGATCTGATGTTTATAACTCAACTCTACTTATTTTTGCAAACGAACAACAAAGTTTGAGTTAGAAAACGTATCGTACGAGGATGAAAATCAATAGGTTTCACCTCTTCTTATAACAAGGATGAAACTATCAAAATGTTCGAAGACGTAGGCTAATCTCTCAGTCTTTTTCTGCTCTTTCCTTGTATCTTTTTTCTTCCTCTTTTGTAATACTCCTTTGGAGTCTTTGTTTGAGTTGAATAGAATCGTTATTTTTGCTGATAAAAAAAACATATCAGACAATCATTCCTTAATATTGACTTGAAGGTCAATAGGGTATTTTATAATACTAATTATGAATAGTTTTTGAGTGCAATTAAATAGTGAGGGTGTCATTTTCAAAGGGCATTGGAGAAGAATTCATACACAAATGATGCTTTCGGCTCCATCGAGCATCGTTTTTGAAAAGGTTGCATTTAGAAGTATTTGAAAGGGATGCATGAGCTACACATGTTTGTTGTTAGGCATCATGAGGTTAACTTTATTGTATAATCTCATTCACATACTTCCAACTATACATCTAAGTTTTAAAGGTCTCCGGCCTTTCCTTTTTTTTTTTTAATCAGCCAAAAAATATTATAAACCACCTTTATATCAATTTATCCCACGTCCTTTCAAATCTATTAGTTTATATTTTATTTTTTTCCTTGTGAAAAATAATGAGTATGTGACTATAAAATAACAAATAAACTCAAAAAAATTGTCGGAGAAAATATATCATACTGTCGAAATTCCGACAAATTCATCAAAACAATTCGAAAATTTATTCCTTTTATTATTTTATCAAAACAAATTGAGAGAAAATTCCTACTACAATCGATCAATTTCACAAACTTACATTACAATTTAGTATATGCAAATTTTAGGTTCATACTCCGGATAAGGTTAAACTTGGTATAAATTATCAAATTTACCCAAAACTACATGACAAAAAAAACATTTTCTTAAAAGTTGAATTTAATTTGAAAATTTTAATTTTTTTTAATGAAAATTATAAAAAAAATTGAAAAAATATTTTACAATAACAATTTAATTTCAAGTTGTATTGAAATTTTCAATATTGAAAACCAATGATTCTCAATATTGAAAAAATATATATTTTTATGATAAAAAAATCCATATACAAATTACCATGAAATGGAATCATAAGTTCTAAATTAATTTTTAATTAATTAAATAAATAATAATTTATTCTAAATCCTCTTTCTTTTGGTCTGGCGAGCTTGGAAACCAGAATTACAAAGAAGAAAATCGAATCTAGAAAGAAATCTCTGAATCTGGCGAGCTTGAATATGATAATCTAACGAGGTCCCAAACGTTGTCGACCCCGAAAGTGAAGATTTACGGAAAAGAAGGCTTAACTTATAAACTTTAGGGTAAAATTGTTATTTTATTATATGCTTATGTGGGTACTTTAGTCATTTGATGTTAATTTTAACAAATTTTCAAATGGTACCGTTAAACAATTAATGAGGTAAAATCTATTGAGAACCATTCTTAAGTTGAGAATCGCGCGAACGAATACAAGTCATTTTTACCTAAAATTCAACATTCACCACCATGCCACTTAATTACATAAATACATAGTAGTTTTCATCCTCACTCACGCATACAAGGGAATAATTGTAACTCAAGCACCAAAGCTTCATTTTATTTCTTGATAAATTCATGAATTTTCTCATTTCCGTTTCGTTTGAACTCCGAATTGCTTCACCAGTGTTGAATGTATTTTGAAACATAGAAAAAAATCTACAATCAACATTTCATATCAAGATGATAGAACTAGTGTTTAGTGTTTATAAAAACACATGTAAAATGACTGATAAAAACATGTGATGAAGAGATAAAACACATGTAATGAGGTGATAAAAACATGTGATGAATTGATAGAAAAACACATGTAAAAATGTGATAAAAAAACAGGTAATTGCGTGACAAAACACCTGTACTACGATGATAAAAAAAGACATGCGATGAAGTGATCTAACACATGTAATGAGGTGATAACACATGTGATGAAGTAATAAAAGAACATGTACTGAGGTGATCAAAATCATATAATGGGGTGAAGAAACACATGTACTAAAGTGATAAAAATCATATAATATGGTGATTAAAACACATGCATTGAAATGATAAAAAAAAACATTTTATTTTGTCTATAATTTTATCTCCCATAATACATGTTTTTAGCCACATTGAACACTAGCTTTATCATTCTGATATGAAATATCTATCAGTGAGGATTTATCAACTCATAAACGTTGATTGTAAACTTATTTTGTTCGTCAAAATATAGTCTTTGGGAAAAGACAAATATTTACACAAGAACGAAGTCAATCGGAGTTCAAACGAAATCAGAATGAACAAGTTAGTTAATTTCTCAAAAAAAAAAAATGTTCCGATTTTACCAAAAAATTGTTATTTACCGAAATATGTCGTGTTTTATCTAAAAAAACCAACAAGCCAATATCTAAAAATGTTACATCTTATGCTTCCATTTATTAAATAAATAACTTGGATTGATTCTTACAGTTCTCAATAGATTTATCCTCTGATTACTAAATATTATATATCGGAAGGAATTAAAACTGATAGTTGTAAAATACATAACATATTGTGATTGTTGTAAATTGTAACTACCACTTTCATTTCTACACTGTACGTGAGACTATTTATCAACTGTATCATTTATCTATGGGAAAACGTTGTTTCCTAACTTTCCGTGACCTTTAATTATCACTTCCTAACCGAGGTCGACCAATCGAGACATTTTCTAACTTAAAAGGTCGCACAATTTACATGAACCAACATAAAGGTGGTAGTTTGTTACAAAAAGTAGCATAAAGATGGTATGTTTTTACAAGGAAAACCACTTTTTCATGCTTATTTAACACGTGCTTGGTATTTTTAATAAACGTGTACCACCTTTGTGTTAGGATCTGTCACAAAAGGTCGACCTCAATTAGAAACAGCAAATGACCTTTTTGATAGGTTAGGAATCGACGTTACCCCTTTATCTATGTCTCATGTATTGTATGAAAATTTGAAAGCTTTCGAAGGAGAAGACACGAAGTGGGTCAATTCCAGGTGCAGTTAAAGTGAGTGAAACAGAAGACATAACAGAGGAAGCATTGACATCTACACTGCGAAGAGCTGTTAGTTTTTATTCAACTCTTCAGGTCCACGACGGTCACTGGCCTGCTGAGTCTGCTGGCCCTATGTTTTTCCTTCCACCTCTCGTAAGTAATTAATCCATTTCCCTCCTCTGTTTCAAGTGTGATAGAGTATAATTATAATTTGTTGATAGTTGAGTTGGCCTTCTAATACGATATCAGAGCTTTGTACCTTACGAACACGGGTCTATAAATGTTGTAGGTGATGGCACTGTATGTCACGGGAGCAATCAATGATGTTCTATCAGCAGAGCACCAGAAGGAAGCTAAGCGTTACATATACAATCACCAGGTAAAACAACACACAGTCCTTGTTGGACTTGGTTGTTGTTTTCAAATAATATTTTGGAAATAAAATTTGATGTAGCTGTTTGGGGCAGAATGAGGATGGAGGTTGGGGGATGCACATACAAGGGCACAGCACAATGTTTGGCTCAGTACTCAACTACATTGCCCTGAGGTTGCTGGGAGAGGGACCTCAAGACATGGCTATGGCTAGAGCAAGGGTATGGATCCTTGACCATGGTGGCGCCGTAGCAACTCCATCTTGGGGGAAGTTTTGGCTTTCGGTATAATGTTTAATATATATGATGTTTGTTCTAGTAATTCAACAACAAAAACTTCATCATGAAGGTTTGTTTTTGTTTTTGTGAACAAAGCTAAGTCTAGGTTCCTTGTTATGTAGGTACTTGGACTGTATGAATGGTCAGGCTGCAACCCAGTGCCTCCTGAGTTCTGGCTTCTTCCTAAGATGAGTCCAATCCACCCAGGTTATACTCTATTTCATCTTTTATCCTAACCAAACTATATATTTCACTCAGTCATGAACTTTTCTCGCTCGTTATGAATTGTGTAGGCAAAATGTTGTCCTATTGTCGCTTGGTTTACATGCCAATGTCATACCTGTATGGGAAGAGGTTTGTAGGTCCAATTACAGAATTGATTTTGTCATTAAGGAAAGAGCTCTACACTGAATCTTACGAGGACATATACTGGAATCGGGCAAGAAATATAGTTGCAAAGGTTAGGAAATGGTTGTGTTTCGTACGTTTTAGGTACAAGGAATGAAACTTAGAGAATTATTGATCATGTTTTAGGAAGATTTGTATTATCCACATCCTCTAGTTCAAGATATGCTATGGGGATTTCTGCACCACGTTGCTGAACCGGTTCTTGCACGTTGGCCTTTCTCTGTGATTCGAGACAAGGCTCTGAAAAAGGCGATTCAGCATGTTCATTATGAAGACCAAAATAGTAGATACCTCTGCATTGGATGCGTCGAAAAGGTAACATTGATGTTCATATGATATCTAGTATGGTAAAACTAGAAAAACAAATTAAGCCATTACTTTTCTTTAGGTGTTGTGCCTAATTGCTTGTTGGGTTGAAGATCCGAATTCAGATGCATACAAGTATCATCTAGCTAGAATCCCCGACTACTTTTGGGTTGCTGAAGATGGATTGAAAATGCAGGCAAGCACCCATCCTTTCCCTTCAAATGTATTAGAAGAAAATGTAGTGACTAATTCACGCAATGCAGACTTTCGGAAGTCAAATGTGGGATGCAGCATTTGCTATTCAGGCCATTATCTCCAGTAACCTGGTTCAAGAATACAAAACAACTCTTCAAAAGGCACATGACTTTGTGAAAGATTCACAGGTTACATATCGGTACGAAACTCCTTTATATGATAGAAAGAATAAAGTTTTGGTAACTAAGTAAATCGCAGGTTCGAGAAAACCCATCCGGTGAATTCAGTGAAATGTACAGACACATGAACAAAGGCGCGTGGACATTTTCGACCCAAGATCATGGATGGCAAGTCTCTGATTGTACGGGAGAAGGACTCAAGGTAGTACCAAAACATGTCACTTCCATTTGAAATAAGTACAACATTTGTGATATCAGGTCTGACTTGTGTTCAACACAGGTTGCACTCATTTTCTCACAAATGTCAGCTGACCTTGTTGGGAAAAAGATGGAAACAGAATGTTTCTACAATGCTGTAAACGTTCTTCTCTCTCTGCAGGTAAGAATCCATCCTCATACTTGTACATGGACATATACATATATACATGTATTAGTTGTGGACTAAATGTATTTTTTAAGGGTTAAATGTAAAAAAACTACCCTAAAGTATTAATCACAAATAGAAAACTACCTTAAAGTATTGGTCGTTATTGGAGCATGTAAATGATCCGTGACCAATTCATAATGCATGTAAATGACCAAAACATAAGGTCTTTCATTTAACACGTTTAAACTTTGGGTAGCTTACTGTTCGTGAGAAATACTTAAGAGTAAATTTCTACATTTAACCATTCTTTGAATTCCAACAGAGTCCGAATGGAGGTTTTCCAGCCTGGGAGCCACAAAGAGCATTCAGCTGGTTAGAGGTATGTTACAATACTGTCTATATATCATCTTGGTATGCTTCTCTTAGTACTAATTTCATTTTATATTATCTTTGGATAGAAGTTCAATCCTACTGAGTTCTTTGAAGACACTCTGATTGAGCGAGAGTAAGATCTTTTGCTGTAAAACTTTGATAGATTAAGTTGCACATATAAACATTTCTTCCTAACATCGAGTCAGGTACGTAGAGTGCACTTCATCTGCAATTCAAGGTTTGTGTCTCTTCAAGAAACTCTACCCCAACTACAGAAGCAAGGAAATAGAAAATAGCATCTCGAGAGCCGTTAGCTACATCCAAGACACACAAAACCCTGATGGTTCATGGTAGTAGGACTCTCTATCACTCGATACTTATATCTAAATCTATGGATTATAAGTGGTGAATTATAAACAGGTATGGTTGCTGGGGGATCTGTTACACATATGGAACATGGTTTGCTGTAGAGGGATTAGTAGCTTGTGGAAGAAGCTACCATAACTGCCATGTCGTGCGCAGGGCTTGTGAATTCTTACTATCAAAGCAGCTACCTTGTGGAGGTTGGGGAGAGAGCTATCTTTCAAGCCAGAACAAGGTAATAACCACAATAAGTTCATCGTCATTTTGTCAAGCATATTTCTTACACCTTTGAAGGATAATAGGTGTATACAAATCTTGAAGGCGGCCGTGCACATTTGG
Source organism: Erodium maritimum (assembly GCA_963921825.1). Taxonomy (NCBI): domain Eukaryota; kingdom Viridiplantae; phylum Streptophyta; class Magnoliopsida; order Geraniales; family Geraniaceae; genus Erodium; species Erodium maritimum. The sequence continues at coordinate 39,066,990 of OY997596.1, forward strand.
TTCAAACAGCATGGGCTTTATTGTCCCTCATTGATGCAGGACAGGTGAGTGTGTAATCTAATCTCAACTTGAATATCATATTAGCATACACACATATGTAGCTCATTTTTCGAGTGTTGAGTATAGGCGGATGTAGATCGAATGCACATAGATCGGGGAGTGAAGGTATTGATCAATTCACAGATGGAAGATGGTGACTTTCCCCAGCAGGTGATTCTACATTTTACAAGCCATGATGTGCCACATTAGGTCTTATTAATAGTTAGTTACACTCTCATCTCATCGGCAGGAAATCTCAGGGGTGTTTATGAGGAACTGCACATTGAACTACTCATCATACCGAAATATATTCCCAATGTGGGCTCTTGGTGAATATCGTCGGCGTTTGTGTCTACATGAAGAAGTTAAAATTTGAGACAATATTGCCTTCAGACATGGCACTGATACTACTAGTTCTTCATATTGTAATTATATACTAAGTTCTTGTTGTCACGCCCCAATTTCAGTAAATCGAACTCAGGACACGAACGTTTAAAACAATAAATCATTTGAAACCTTTTTCATAAATCACTTTAAAATCACCCGCTGACATAAAAATAATCATTTACAACTTAAAGGTACGTCCCAACAAATGGACAAAAAGCAAGGTATACGTCGCTAGACTCAAAAGTAAACCCAGGATCCCAGTCCTAGCTCTTCAAGCTTCGGAAGCTCACCTATTCCAACCTGCGACCGGTACCTATAGGAAAAGCAGCTAGGGGTGACCGTTCGCTCACCACCACGGATAACAGGCTGACTACGGCATAATTAGCAGACAATGCCGGTAACACCAACAACAAACTCAACACCGGGGATCACTATCCCCAACCCAAATACTCCAACTGACACACACTCACGCGCTTTGCCGAACCACTTAGGTCAGGCGGTCGACCTGTCTCAGTAACCTCTCTCACTCAGGTAACCACAATCACAATCACAAGCAAGTTCAACAACCAGCAACAACACAGGTTCAACACTCACAGGCACTCATGGCCACCCAAGACACCAACAGTAAAACACGGACTCAACAGTCCCACGGGCACTCACGGCCTCCCACGACACACCAACAGTAACTCACGGGCTCAACAACCCCACGGCACTCAAGGCCACCCCAAACACACCAACAGTAACTCACGGGCTCAACAACCCCACGGCACTCATGGCCACCCAAAACACACCAACAGTAACTCACGGGCTCAACAACCCCACGACACTCATGGCCACCCAAAACACACCAACAGTAACTCACGGGCTCAACAACCCCACGGCACTCACGGCCACCCAAAACACACCAACAGTAACTCACGGGCTCAACAACCCCACGGCACTCACGGCCACCCAAAACACACCAACAGTAACTCACGGGCTCAACAACCCTACGGCACTCATGGCCACCCAAGACTCCAACAGTAAAACACGGGCTCTCATGGCCACCCAAGACACCAATACTAAAACACGGGCTCTCATGGCCACCCAAGACACCAATAATAAAACACGGGCTCTCATGGCCACCCAAGACACAACAGTAATACACAACAACCTCCGGCATAACCAATGCCTCCAACAGTGCTAATATCACGAGTTTCACAATCAACCTCCGGGCATGATCATATGCCTCCAGTACTCCTAATATTGATAAGTTCACAATCAACCTCCGGGCATGGTCATATGCCTCCAGTAATTCTAACATCGATAAGTTCTCTGCTCCTACGACACTACTAAGTGTCACATGCTTTTCTAAAGTTCGCTACGTTCCCGTATCATGCCTTTCTAATATTCGATAAACTTACTTAACCCACGACACCCCAGTGTCACATGCATTTCTACTGTTAACTTTCCCTAGTCAGGGCCGAGATCCGGCTACTTTTCCCTACCTCTTGAAGCGTGTCACAACCGATGCTCGCTCTCCGACAATGCTCCAAATTTCCCGCTTAGCCTCCTCTTTCCACGGTAGGCGACGCGGTCTACAATTATTACAATTTACACACTTTTTAAGTAAGCATGCGAAACCCGAATTTAAAGAATTAAACGCCCAAACTCAACCCCGACAATGTCGATCACTCCCAAACTTCCCAATTACTCGACATTGTCGATAAAGTGCTCGGAAAAGCCCGATTCGCCCGACATGGCGAATCTGCCCGGGTTTTGGAAACACCCTTCCGGGGCTCCGAAAATTCCCGTTTTCGTTTCTACGGTCTTAGAATAATTCAAGGGTTCCAACGCAATTGACGGAATCAATTTCCGACTTCCGAGCGATTTAATTCGCGTTTAAAGTTTCTAAACCCGAAATTCCAACTTTCACAATTTAATTCCAAATTTCGATCCGGGTGTGGATTAACGATTTAGAGAACGTCCTAAACCACCCGAACACGAAAACCCGATACCCGGGCATGTGGGCCCCACACGGCCACAATGGCAAAATTCCCTTTTTGCCCCAAAACGTTCCTAACGAACCTCAAACCTCAACCATTCATCTTTAAACCAATCTTAAACAAAACCCAACCTTAATCAAACCGTTAAAACTCAAACCCTAAAATTCAAACGTTCTGAAATGAAAATCGGTTAGGTTCTCACCGTAGTGAATGTCGATGTGAGCTCGATTCTTTTATCGTTGAGACGATCCACCGGTTTGATCGACGAGAAACGTCACAAATTCCCCCAACCTATTCTCTTTTTCTCTCTTCCTTCTCTCTTCTTTCTAACAGCACTTTCTCTCTCCAAGTCTTCTCTTTTTTTGAAATGAACGTGTATATAAACAACACCATTCCTTTTATTTTGTTTTAAAAACCAAAACTAATACTTAATTACAAACTTCCCCTCACATGTCTCATATTTTGTTTTGTTCAATAAACCTAACACCACCACATATTTGACATGTGTCAGATTCGCGAAATTCGGACGTTTCGGGCCCCGAACGGGCACTTTTTCCAAGAAATTACGAAACTTGACGGGCTATAAGGAAACGGCTCAACTAAGACCGCTGCGACGACGGCTAACCTTTTTGGATCCAAAAAGGTCCTCGAATGGACCAAAACGTCGCTCGGTTGACTTTTCAAGCGAAAAGTCAACATTTCCCAAATTGATCAGAAGGTTGCCCTGAGTCCCCCGGAACTCACTTGGGTCGATAACGGGGTCAACTTACGTCCGGTATGACCCTCGGAGTCAATTTCAGGTTTAATTAAGTGCCTGACCAAAAAATTTAAATTTTCCTGTTTTTCGCAGGTTTGACTGGCGTTGACCGGGAGTGGTACTACCCCACTCCGGCACACCCCCTCGGTGCAGGTACCATACCGGAATACAACTCCTCTTGGAACACACCTCAAGATAAGACTACGCACCGTAATGCCACAGATCAACCACACGGCTCACCGAGCCCAACAATCTTACCGCAAATACACGACACGTCGGTCTATCACTCACCCGACCATATCACAACCAATGAGTCACATCATATCAGTCACGGAACACTTTCCCACACATATCAACCACATGTTACACCGAATATAATATGCTTTGACTCTTAATCTTATCGACAATAAGTCACACAACATGCATCTCAAACAGATCTGGCATTTCAATCAGCACACAGCCTACGGCTCGACACGGCCATTCTACTAGCACGGCAATTTACCAGAATATTGAAAGCGGCTGAACTAGTGAATCACATCCTATATGTTACTAAGACTCGTCCGGTTATTTAATAATATAAACGATCGTTCCAGTTTTATTATTACCTAGCACGCATACTAGTAACTTTCCGTAATTAAACCGGTCTTCGCTACTTTCCCTACCTCAAGAAGAACCAACAGCTACGTCTCCTAGCTGCTGACGTCTGGGCCTACCTCTGAACTTCTCCACGATCAAGGTCAAAGCCTGGTTTTAACAAAAAAGGACGGTAATCAGTCCTGGTCCAGTCCGTAACAGTCCTCTAATTTTATCCTATAAGTCCGATGAATTTTTCCTCTTTAAAACCTTTAAATCCTTTAATTTAAATTAATTAAATTAATTAAAATATTAAATTATTCAGCCCGACCCGGTTCCGAGCCGGATCCGAAAACCGGGTCCGAATCCGACCCGGTCCAAACCCTGACCCGACCTGACCCAAGCCTGACCTGGACCCGGCCCCAGACCCGACCCAGACCCGAGTCCATACCCGACCTGTCGGACCTAGGCCTGGCCTGGCCGAGGCCCAGCCTGGACTTGTCCGACCCAAGGCCCGTCCTCAATCCTGGCCCAAGGCTCAAGACTGATTCTGTCTGGCCCAAGGCCAGACCCCGTCTTGTCCCGTCTGCTCGAGCACGGGAGAGACAGCTAGGGTTTTGACTCCGGCGACACTGACGGCGACAGGGAGCTCAGAGAAGGGAAGAGCTGGTCGGTGAGGAGGGATGTCAGGACTCCGGCAAGCTCGTGGTCGCGCCGTGAGTGGATGGAGACCAAACCAACGATCTCCGTCCCAGATCTGGCAAGGTCGAGGTTCACCGGCAACGTTTCCAGCCGAACTCGTCCCAAACCAGCTCGTTACGAGGGAGTTTTCAGGCGGTCAGTGTCGGGAAAGAGAGACACGAACCGTGCGGTTCTCCTCCGTCTCAGGCGCGACATAAATCGAGCTCGAGGAAGAAGAACAGAGCGAGGAGCTCGCGGCGTCGACGTCGAGTTCCAGTCTCCGGCGTGGCTCGATTTTCACGGAGGTGAGGTGATGGCGAGGTGGTGTTGTGGCTGCGAGAGGGAGAGAGGAGGTGGATCGAGAGAGAAAGAGAGAGAACGACGCTGGTTTCCTCGGGAATCGTGCGTGAGTTTTGGGGAAGAAGCACATTTCTTCTTAGGGTAGAGGAGAGCCCGAGTTGGGCTTGGGCCGGCTTGGCTTTGCGCTCGGGCTGGCTAACCGTCTGGGCCTGGTCTGGCTGTCCCACGTCTGCTCCTCTTTCTTTTTTTTCTTTTTTTTATTTTTCTTTTGCAGTCGAACCAAAATTTTAACCCACTTCCCAACCACGACGTTCCAACAAATAAAAATTAATGTGTCAAATATTTTAACCGAGGCGGTCGTCACAGTCTACCCCGCTTAAAAGAATTTCGTCCTCGAAATTTAAAACGAACGTACTCCACTTGACCCTGTCTCAGGGAACGTCCGAGTAAAACTCACAGTCCAATGTCACCCAACCACACGGAAATACATAAACCAATTAGTCGATACTGAAATCTTATGTTGGTAGAGACGTCGCACCGACACACGCAGTTTGGTCGAGATATCCCATACCGGAACCGTCCATCAATATAGGTATCATACCGGAACAATTCCCCCATGCACTTAAAACGGATCCAACAAACAGACACTTCTCCTCAACCACTCACTCCACTTAACCACGTATCGTGCACGCGACAAAACAAAAGAAGTCCACGTCCCGTTACTCGGACAACTCAGGTCCAACAAGGGTCAACGGTTAATCCTCAATTGTAAGGAAGAACAGAAGAATACGATGCCTGTGGGTTATGAGCCCACCCCGTTTCCGCTGCGCCTGATCTCATCGTCATTCGACCATCTACTCTGGCCGTTCTGGCTGCGTACTGGTATTTCTGCGGTCCTCTACCGCTCGGGTACTAAGCGCTGATGACAAACGAAGAATTCTTGACTCCTCACAAATCGGTCCTCTTAACTTTTCCTCTTACGTCTGACGCTAATCCGCACCGCCGCACTCTCATCAGCGTGCCCAAGAACACAGTTCTAAAATTCGTCCCAACAATCGCACCTGGCCATACTCGGGGCGCGAACTAAGAAGTAACGAATAAGCGACTTAAACGATGTAAACGTTCAAAAGCCGTTCCCATAACTAGCAGTAATAAAACCAAAACGAGTCAAATACAAGTCTTAAAATAGAAAGCACGTATCTAAAGCCAAAACAGAAGAAAAAACCCGGACTCTCGCTCGTCCCAAATTCCAAGATGTCCTCTAATCCAAAACGTGCTCGAAACCATGAGCGATCTCATGATCGGGATCCTGTCTCTCCGCTCGTGAATCGACGACAGCATACACCCGACCCTGCCGTGCCGGGGGTCCGCCTCTCGGAAGTGGTGGAAGTGACACTTGCTGTACTGCTCGTTGCCTCGGCGCTGGCGCGCTCGCTGCCGGCCGCGGAGCTCTCTGCGTCTAAGCCTGACGCTTTTGGAAATGAGGCGACAGCCCAGTCTGTGATTGTTGGGGTCGCGGGGCCGACATCTCCCCAACTCGATCAGGACACCTAGCCGCGAACTATCCAGGCCGTCCGCACTGATGACATAGCAGTGGCCCAACACTCTGCCTCCCATCAGGTCTGTCCCTCGGACAATCTCGAACCGTGTGGCCCTGCTGCCCACACCGAAAACATGCTCGCTCTGTCGGAATCGGTGCGACGGAAGCCATTGATCCGGCCTGTCGCATCCCTCTCAGCTGTGTCTAGGACTAGAATGATCCCGAGGTCCTCTGCCTCCTCGGATCACGGGCCTCAGATGGCCTTACGAAGTCGCTCGGCCTCTGCCTGATCTCCCGAACTCTAGCAGTCTCGCGGAAACGTCGTCCCACGGCCAGTGCCTGGTCCACCAGGTCTGAATATACCCGAGTCCTCATAACAGCGACTCGATCCACGATCGCGGGACAAAGACCTGCCTCAAACCGTCGGCAACGAAGAACCTCCGTCTGTACCATCTCTCGAGCGAAACGAGATAAGGAGGTGAATCTCTACTCGTACTCGGAGATCGACATACTCTCCTGGCGCAACTCCAGGAACTGCTGGTGCCTGTCATCCGATACTGACTGAGGGAAGTATTGCTCAAGGAAACGCTACCCAAACAGCGAGAAGTCATCCCCCACGCGCGCCTGCTCGCGCTGCCACCAATGATAAGCATCCCCCTCTAGCTAAAATGTTGCAAAAGACACTCTCCTGCTGCTATCCAATACTCCTGAAGTGTCTAAGTTGCGGGTCACCTGCTCCAGCCATCTCTCGGCTGCCTCGGGGTCTGGCTCCCCGGAAAACACTAGTGTGCCCAGCTTGCGAAAGTCTCACAGTGCCTGAGCAGTGTGACTGTCGATCTGGCTAGGCCCCATGGTCGCGACTGCAATGGCAGCAGGCACAGTCTCTGGTATCGGAGCTGTGGCCTCTCTCTGGGCAAAGGCTGCCACCAATCCCTGAACAGTGCGGGTCAGCTCCTCTAGAGCTGCCGTCTGGGCTTTCTTCGCCCTCTCGTGCCCTTCAGCGGGTGCATCCCTGGCACTAGTCGCCCCTCCCGACCCAGCGGTCGATGATCGTCCTCGGCCTCTAGCGGGCCATCTGCTGGTACCTTGCGGAACGTAACATCGGACCATGTCGAAAATCCTCTGCACATATAACGCACACGCTCAGATCCTTAAACCGAAAGGAGCAACACGCTTAGAATAGCCAACGTCCCACACAACCCACAACAGTAGTACTAGTACTAGTAGTAGTCACACAATAGCACTCAGCAGAGAAGTTCGCATACTAGTGTGTCACACATAACATATATACAAGCAACGGTTACACACAATTTCACACTCAGCAGCATATTCACATCCAAGTCACACAGGCCACCGTTTACACCACACCGCAATTCCACAATGTACAACATATACTTAGTTTCAATTTTCTTAACACGTCCTTTTTCTAACATAACATTCATGTTGACACCGCGTCGTTACAACCCGGTTCAGGCGTCCCCGAATTACGTTGTAACCACTTGGTATCCCCTCATTCACGTCCGGCTACAGTGGCCCCTATAGCCGAATCGTGATGGTACATACACTTCAGTTTCTATAGAAAATCGGGCATAACCCGTTAGTAGATTTAAATTTACCAACCGCTTAAGCGGGACATTCAATACCCACTTGTACACAACACTCAACCACAAATATAGCACACAACAATTTATTTTAGCTACACACCTCGGGTCTCGGTAATTTCACTCTTACCGCCCGGCCAAGTCAATATTTCAAATTCACCAATCAAACAACGGCCGACGAAGGTGGCAACCCACTTAACAATTATTCAACCAACACATCGTAAACAGCCCGAGCATAGCTCGTTAACCAACCTCGATCTCAACCGATCGGCATCATGGATCTACTAAGGTGTACAACAAACCGAGATTAAGGTACAAGTCAAGTAAAGTAAAACTTAAACAACACACTTTAACAATCGAGACTCTTGTCGTTTCGACTCTACGCATAGGATATTTCCGACTTGCGTCACCGAGCACTACGACTTTAACCACCTAACTCTACCCACCTAATTGACGTACGGTCCGAGGTTTTGAAAACAATTTCAAAATGAAACCAGGCTCTGATACCAAATTGTCACGCCCCAAATCCGGTTTTGACCGGACTCGAGACGCGAGCTTAAAATAAATAAATAAAATGACAAATTAAAAACAGGTAAATCTCAAAATATGATAATAAATCAAAACGGAATGGTTAACAGCTCATAAAACCAGTACACAAGGTTTAGTTCAAAAGCAACTGCACGTCTCTAGACCTACTAGACAAGACCCTCGCCAGCCCCCAAGCTCAGTTGTGTCCTGCTAGCACAAATCCCGCTCAACACCTGAAACACAACAAGGTAAGGGGTGAGCTTTTGCCTAGTAGAGAAACTAGTTAAGGTAATGAACATCAGCTCACCACCACGAGTAACCGTCCAATTAGGGCATACTAGTACAGCATAACTAACTGCCAATCCGGGGTTCATAGCCAACTTACAACACACTCAAACGACCACTTTCACAAAATAAAACATTAACCAAACAGCACACATATCGCACACAAAAGCAACCAGCACACGTCTCGTACCGCAGTCCCCGAACTCCATCATATCATACCGGGAAGTCATTGTATCATCTCGGATTGCCCCTCGGTCCAGAGGAGACACATGCGTCGAGGCTACCGGAAACATCCCTAAGGGAACACATATCATCGGTGCTCTCGGAAATGTCCTCAAAGGACCATTGATCATCGGGGTAGAAACACGACACGTAGTGCCCAATACGACCCGTAGGCCCAACACGACTCGTAGGCCCAATACAAACCGCAGGCCCAATCACGACCCGTAGGCCCAATACGACCTGTAGGCCCAACACGACATGTAGGCCCAACATGACTCGTAGGCCCAATACGACCCGTAGGCCCACCATGACCCGTAGGCCCAACACGACTCGTAGGCCCAATACAACCGTCGACCTAGTTGTCCTACACCGGCATACCCCCTCGATGTAGGCATCGTACCGGAATAACACACCGGGGGACCGCGCATACGTGGGACCACATCGTCGGGCTAGGTACTACCCCACACCGGCACACCCCCTCGGTGCAGGTACCATACCGGAATACAACTCCTCTTGGAACACACCTCAAGATAAAACTACGCATCGTAATGCCACAGATCAAACACGGCTCACTAAGCCCAACAATCTTATCGCAAATACACGACACGTCGGTCTATCACTCACCCGACCATATCAAAACCAATGAGTCACATCATATCAGTCATGGCACACTTGCCCACACATAGCAACCACATGTTACACCGAATATGTTACTAAGACTCGTCCGGTTATTTAATAATATAAACGATCGTTCCAGTTTTATTATTACCTAGCATGCATACTAGTAACTTTCCGTAATTAAACCAGTATTCGCTACTTTCCCTACTCAAGAAGAACCAACAGCTATGTCTCATAGCTGCTGACGTCCGGGCCTACCTCCGGTCTTCTCCACGATCGAGGTCAAAGCCTGGTTTTAACAAAAAAGGATGGTAATCAGTCCCGGTCCAGTCCGTAACAGTCCTCTAATTTTACCCAATAAGTTCGATGAATTTTTCCTCTTTAAAACCTTTAAATCCTTTAATTTAAATTAATTAAATTATTCACCCCGACCCGGTTCCGACCCAGATCCGAAAACCGGGCCCGAATCCGACTCGGTTCCGACCCGGTCCAGACCCAGACCCTGACCCGGACCCAGCCCCAGACTCGACCCAGACCCGATCCAGACCCGAGTCCAGACCCGACCTTTCGGACCTGGGCCTGGCCCGAGGCCCGACCTGGACTTGTCCGCTCCAAGGCCCGTCCTCAATCCTAGCCCAAGGCCCAAGACTGATTATGTATGGCCCAAGGCCCGACCCCGTCATGTCTTGTCTGCTCGAGCACGGGAGAGGCAGCTAGGGTTTTGACTCCGGCGACGCTGACGGCGGCAGGGAGCTAGGAGAAGGGAAGAGCTGGCCGGTGAGGAGGGACGCTAGGACTCCGGCGAGCTCGTGGTCGTGGCGTCAGTGGTTGGAGAGCGACCAACGCTCAATGTCCCAGATCTGGCGAGGTCGAGGTTCTTCAGCGACATTTCCGGTCGAACTCGTCCCAAACCATCTCGTCACGAGGGGGTTTTCAGGCGGTTGGTGTCAGGAAAGAGAGACACGAACCGTGCAGTTCTCCTCCTCTCAGGGGCGACGTAAATCGAGCTCGGGGAAGAAGAACGGAGCGAGGAGCTCGCGGGGTCGATGTCGAATTCCAGTCTCCGGCGTGGCTTGATTTGCACGGAGTTGAGGTGATGGCGAGGCGGTGTTGTGGCTGCGAGAGGGAGAGAGAAGGAGGTGGATCGAGAGAGAACGAGGGAGAGCGACGCTAGTTTCCTCGGGAAGCGTGCGTGAGTTTTGGGGAAGAAGCACAATGCTTCTTAGGGTAGAGGGGAGCCCGAATTGGGCTTAGGTCGGCTTGGCTTTGGGCTCGGGCTGGCTGACCGTCTGGGCCTGGTCTGGCTGGCCCAAGTCTGCTCCTCTTTCTTTTCTTTTTTTTCTTTATCTTTTGCAGTCGAACCAAAATCTTAACCCGCTTTCCAACCACGACGTTCCAACGAATTAAAATTAATGTCTCAAATATTTTAACCTAGGCGGTCTTCACAGAAGGGGTGGAGGTATCGTTTACGTCTTGGTAGTACCGACATAATAGGGTGGGTCCAAGTTCGTTTTATAATATGATAACATTGTCGATGATTGTTGCTCCGAACACAAAAAATAATAATACAAACATTCATTAAAACAAATAGCAGTTACACTAAACACTAAACTAAAACAAAGTATTATAATTTAAAATGAAGAAAACTATAGGTTCGTGAGTTTGTGATCAAGGCTACCTATCGTGGTTGAATAAAACTGCTATGACGCCATTCGGCAAGCCATGTTGTCCATTTCGAAATAATAATTGTACATCGCCTAGATGTGATCGACCTTGAGCTCTAATAACTGCAATTTGCAGACCGACAACTTGAGTCTCTTTCATCATTGTCTTTCTTATTCACCTTAAACTCACCTTCACCTTTTTCTGACCTTGGGGGAAGACTTCTCTATCGGATGTCATCGAGGACTCGGTTGGCGTGTTCAGCTCAGAGTCGATAGGAGTGCTCGACTCGTAGGAGCCTTTTTCGTCCAATCTTGTTCATTTGCTTGATTCACTTTAACCATCTTCTTTGATATCAGCTTGAGGTTGGGGCACGAGAGAAAAAAAAAACTTGTCCTTCGACTTTGTGTTATTTTTCACAATCTTCGAACAATCATTAGGATTGAAATCCAATCGCTTGAGGTCATTCATTTTGTATTTGATTTCCGCTTTCTCAATCAAATGGTCATCAGATTGGCCACTTTTGTACATGCTGGAAAGCTGAATGTAATGGCAATAGAACCTAGTGACCTTCTGGTTCATCTATTACTAGTGGTCCTTACAATTCTTCCATTCGCGTATCGGGTCGGGCGACTCCTCAACAACAGAAATTTATCGCAAACAAAAGTCTAGTATACCTCCGTCTTCTTCCCCTTTCCACCGAGTCTGTATACTAAGGCACTTACCTGCTAGCGACTACAGTATTCTCTAATCCCAACCTAGATTGATCTTCGATCGTACAACTTTACTACTTACGTTTCTTGTTCCCAAGTTGAGATGAACCGCTGCCAACACACCCATAGTGAGACAACTCATCCTACTTCTAAGCCATAGTTTGAGCAGTGGTTCATGTTCTTTTGCAACTCAATATACTTCTTCATCCTTAGGAGACTAACCCACTACCCAATCAATTTTAAGCCCCATTTATAGAGGAGAAAATAACCTAATAGCTTGTTGGCAGTATGAGTGTCAGTAAGTTATCGATGCTTTATTGATGCCTGCTCGAATCCATATCCCTCCACAAGTTTCTTCATTCTTGTGCATTTTATCTTCTCTTCAAAGAGAGATGACCTTTTTAGTTACCCTCGAGCTTTGGTTCTTGATTTTCTTTCCTTTGTAGCTAGAGGTTCGGTCAAATGAGCACAATCAAGGGCCCTTTACAATGTCTAGAATCCACATAAAGCAGCCTTCATAAAGGAACCTATTTTTTTTTATCAGCAAAAAAAGATATTAAATTAAACCTCCTTTGAGGTAAAAGAGGAGTTTCAAGTACATCCATGATGAAACCTAAGAAGTAATATTGTAACTTACAACCCAAGTAATCTATAACAGTTATGCTTCAACACCACATGTGGAGATGAGATGAATAACATTAGGATTGTGGATGACGTAGGAGTATTCTACCAATGTATACTGGATATTGCTCCTGAAATCCCCTTGAAACTGAAGTAGCAGAATTGAAGCTTCATCAATTAAGAGTTGTGATTGTTGACTTGTATTTGAAGCAAGTTTGATCTTTGTTGTTTTTGGGACTTCTGCTGCAATTGGACTTGGATGATATTGGTTGTGGCAAGCTTGTACTTGATGTATGATATTGAATTCTTCATCTATGTTGTGGTGATCCTGCTACAAGCTTCATCTGAGTAGTGTTGAGGGTGATTACTTGTCGCAGAAGGAATGTAGAAGTTTGAAGTTGAAGAGTCTACATAGAGTTTGAGACTGTTGCAAGCAAATGTCTTGACTTTTGAAGTTGTTGAAGAGTCTGTGTAATATGAGATTGGTCCAAGAAAGTGGAGACTTTGACATTGAAGATCTTGCAGTTGGAATGCTTTTATCAACTGAGACCACCTGGAACTGAAGGTAAGGCTGCAAAAAAAAAGGCTTGCTATAATCAGAAGATGGGATAAAGGAACAACAAGAACAGTGACCCTTGAACACACAAAAAAGCAAGGACTCAATACTAATATGAGACCTAACCACACACCTGGAAAAAAACAAGGGTGGAAGAGAGAGAACCCACACACAAAGAAGAAGCCGACAACAAAACAAAAGCCCCCAGAAAAGGACACCCTTACACAACACTCCTCTTCCTCAACCATCCTACTCCAAACCCTCCCAACCAAACCCCAAAGTGAAGTAACAATCAGGATCTCCAAGAACCACAAGATCTTGGAAAGGATACCCAGGAGTGATAGGAAAAACCATAGCCTTGATGAGAGAATTTAGCCCATTCCAAGCTATAGGCCTGATGAGTGATTTTTTGGAAGACTTGTTCTGCAGAGAATTGTTGATCTTTGAAAATTTTGGCATTTCTTGCTAGCCAAATTTGCCAGGCTGATATTAGTACAATATTCTTCCAAGATTTCTTAGCCTTTGAGATTAATAAGGAGGGCCAGGAGGATACTAGTTGTTTGAAGGTTGCAGGGATGGCTCCTGATATCCCCCACCACCCAAAGATCAATGTCCACACTTCTCAGGAGCTGGGACAGTGTAGGAGCACATGTGGTCCATCTTCCAGGTCAGCCTCACATCTAGGACAGGTGATACCTTGTAAGGAGAGTTGAAGACCTCTATAGTCTAAGAAGCATTTAGAAGGTATGACATCTAAGCAAGCCAGCCATCCAAAAGTTGCAATTTTTGGAGGGATCTCAGGTATCCAAAGATTATTTGTCCAAGAGGCATTGATGTCAGCAGCAGCACCTTGATTATCAAGAAATGTGTATAGCTTTTCTACTGTGAAACCTTTAGAATCTCAGGTCCAGATTAAGGAGTCCTCCTCAGATGATAAGTGCACTGAATTTAGGATATATCTGAGAGATATCCACTCATTGTCTGACCTTCCTCTAGGAGAGCATCTGAATTTTAGGTCCCATGTGTCCAATGACAAAGCCTCTGAAACAGCTAGTTTCTTGCCTTGAGATGAGTTGTATAATCTAGGAAATAAATGTTTGAAACTAAGATCTCCCCACCAAATATCAGTCCAGAAGTAGACTATATCCCCTCTTCCAACTTTCCAACTTAGTCCTTTTATTCCAAAGAGGTCTGAAAATCTAGGATCGTGATTTAGAGCTAGAATATGGGACGTGAAGCTAGCACTCCAAATTTCTTCAAAGGTTGAAAGGTCCCAATCAGTCTCCTTCCATCCATATTTACTGGAGATGACTAATTTCCACATAAATGATATTTCTAGAGCAAATCTCCACCACCATTTTGCAATGAGTGCAATGTTCATTAGGAACCTCCTTTGCCAGGATTTTTGAGGCCTAAACCTCCCTCAGCTTTGGATTTACATACTGTGTGCCAGCTCATCTTGCTAAAGCTTCTTGTTTGATCTTTTCCATGCCATAGGAACCTCCTTTGCCAGGAATTCATAGTCTTCAACACACCTTTTGGGGCCTTGATTATTGAAAAGAAGTAGAGTGGTAGGGCATTTAAAGTAGTCTTGATAAGAGTGATTCTGCCCCCAAATGATAATAATTTGGCTTTCCACAAACCAAGAGCAGCTCTGAACCTTACTATTATTGGCTCCCAAGTGGTGAGCCTTTTTGGATTGGCTCCAAGAGGGAATCCTAGATAGTTAAAGGGTAGGGAGCCTATTAAACATTCCAAAATTTTTAAGACTAGTGCTTCTTCTGCCTCATTTAAAATGAAGGTGATAACATTTTATTTTGAATAGTTAACTGATAGTCTTGATGCTAATTTGAACATTGTGAGAGCATACTTGAGGCACAAGTAACTGGTGGTGGATGCTTGGCTGAAGAAGATTGTATCATCTTCAAACTGCAGATGTGAGATCAATGGGCTTCTAGGTTTAAATTGAATACCTTCTATCAGTCTTGACTGCACACTTGAGTTGATAATCTGGTTAAGTCCCTCAGCAACAATAATAAAGATGAGTGGGGAGAGTGCACATCCTTGCCTTAATCCTCTTGTCTCTTGGAAATCTGGACTTGGAGACCTATTTATGAGCACTGAAACAAATGCTCTAAAGCAAGACATCATCCACATATTCCATAGAGATCCAAATCCCATTCTTGTTAAAATTTGCATTACAAATGTCTAACTGACTTTATCAAAGGCCTTTTCAAAGTCTGACTTAAAAATGATGGCCTTTTGTTTCGATTTTTTGAGGTAATGTACTACCTCAGAAGCAACCAAAATACCATAAAGGATTTGCCTTCCTGAGATGAAACCAGATTGTTGATCTCCTACTAAGTCACTGATCACTTCCTTGAGTCTTGAGGATAAAAGTTTGGAAAGGATCTTATAAGGCCCTCCTAAAACGCTTATGGGCCTGAAATCATCAAAGGTCAGAGGGGATGAGTTTTTTGGAATCAATGCTAAAAATGATGAGTTTAGCCCTTTTCCAATATGGCCTGATCTGAAGAAAAAAAAACTTGAACAAAATTCAGCAAATCCTACTTGATTATCTTCCAACATATCTGAAAGAATTTAAGTGTGAACCCATCTAGTCCAGGGGCTTTGTCTGCAGCACAAGCCATCACTACTTGATATACTTCCTCTTCAAGAAAAGATATTTCCAGCCATTGTTGTTGTTCAATAGATAGAGTCTGAAAAGATAGATTGGATAAATCTATGTCTGTGGTTGCTGAGGCTTTAAATCTGTTGGCAAAGTGTTGAGCTGCAGCCAATTTAATTTCTATAGGCTTGGAGAGAAGCTTATCATCAAGAAGGATGTGAGAGATTTTCTTATTTGCTTCCTGATAATTAGCCAGTCTGTGGAAGAATTTGGACCCCTTATCCCCTTCATGAATCCATTTTTTCATAGCCTTTTGACTCCACAGTTTGGATAGTGCTTTATACTTGTTGATCAAGGCTGGTTTTAGCTGTCCTCTAACTGAATTCTCTTGAGGAGTTAAAGACCTGCTTTCTACAGTCTTGTCTAAGATATCTATCTCAGATTCCAAGTAAGAGATTTGAGATTCAATCATACCAAAAACTTGGCTATTCCACACCTTAAGGTTAGCTCTGAGTAGCTTTAACTTCAACCATAGAACATAATGTGGCTGACCTGAGACTTGATAGGAGGACCAGAAGTCTTGAACTACTAGAATGAATCTTGAGTCTTCTGTCCAAATATTAAGGAACATGAAAGGCCTGGGACCCCAATCAATTATATTGTCAAAAAGAATCAGAGGCTTGTGATCTGAGATAGACCTTGGGAGGCAACATTGAGTAAGGGATTGATGCGGCATGAGAAAGTCCTAGCTGATTAAGCATCTATGAATTCTTGAGGCTCTTGATTGAGGACCAAAACAGGTAAATTTTCCTCCTTTTAATGGCAGGTCAATGAGGCCAAGATTGGCAATAAGCTGTTGTAGATTTAGCATATCTGAGCCACTCCTTCTTTGACTTGATCTTTCATCTACGGCTACTACAACATTGAAGTCACCTCCTAGAAGAATAAGCACATCTAAGTTTAGACTGAGGATCTCAACTTCAATTTCTTCCTATAATACTTTTCTCTTAGCTCTACTGGTGGAAGCGTAGATGTTCACAAAGCAACAAGGTTTGTTGAAAGCTATAACAGATCCAAACTAGATCAAAGCCCCTTTTAGAGGCTTAGAATTTGATAATATAAATTCCTTATTCTTCAAGATTGAAATTACCCCACCTAATTGTCCTTCTACATTGATGAAAAGTGAACTCCACCCTCTTTACAAACCACAAGAGCTAAGGAAGTTGTCTGGCATAATATCAAGCTTTGTTTCCTATAAAAAAAATAAAGCTTGGTCCTTCCTTGTAGACCAAGTTATTGACAGGTCTCCTCTTCTGAGTTGAGGAGATCCCTCTCACATTCCAGGAGAGGTATTTCATGAGAGATACAGTTGAAGAGAGAGGAACAAGGCATCTTGTCTTTGTTGATATCAGATTCAGTGTCTCTATCTACATCAACATAATCATCCTCAGAGTTACCTTCAATATCCACAGAGTCATTTTGAAAATCTTCCAGGGCCCTCAGTTGATTGTGAATTTCTTGATCAGGAGTTGTGGATTTCAATCCTATGGCTTTGCCAAAGCCCCAAGCTCTTTCTGCAGCTGATCTTTCATTGAGGAAGTTGATGGTGTTTGCTTTGTCAGAATGTGCAGATTTTGCTCCCTCTTTGACTCTAGGTCTTGGTTGGCTTTTTCTTCTTATATTTTAGCTTGAAAGAAGGTTTGGGAGTTGCCTTAGATAGGCCCAAGAAATCAGCAGTTTCAACAATCTGGGCAAGCTCTAAAGTGTTTAGAGTGAGAGTATCTGAGTTGAAAATTTCAGTAGAACCACTATTCAAAAATTCCAGCCCTTGTGGACCTAGTGAGAGGGTTTAGAGGGACAAACATCCCTTTGATGGTCAGTCTCTCTTTGATGTTGAGTTCGCAGAGATGAGGATAGTGAAATGGCTTGTTTTTGGGCCACACAAACATTAAATGCCCAACTGCATTTGTACTTTCTGATAATATGACAATGAGATTTGTATGGATGTGAACTAAATCCAGCTGGTGGCTCTTTGATCCTGGTGGAAATGCTTCTTTTGCACTAACTGAGGGTGTTAGGAGTTGCTAATAGCAGGGTGAGGTTATTATGGAGGCTGAGTTTGAATTTTTGTGGGTCCTAAATTTTGATCCTCTGTTGGACTAACTATCACTGTTGAGATTGTAGCTCTTACTGTAGAAATTCCTTGGCTGCAAACTGAAGGAGACTGAGTTTGCAGCTGAGTTTTGAAAGTATCTGGGATTATTAAATTTTGCAAATCACCAGAATTGAATAGCTTGGGAGAAGTTGTATCTTGTAAGTGAGGTTGTTGCTGAATTTCTTTATTAATAGTGTCAGAAGCAATCCCCAAAGAATTTTTCTCTTGAATGCATGGCAAGTGGATATTCTGAGCATTTCTTGGAGTTGGGAAGTCATTAATGTTCTGAAATAAATTGAGGTCTTCTATATCAACTCCTTGTGCCACTTCTAAAAATCTTTCTTCATCTTGAGAAGGATCACTCGAGCCCAATTGAGAAGAGGGTGAGGTCTCAGGATCCTGTTGCTCTTAAGGAGAGGCAAAAGGGTCTGAATAGGATGAGCTATATGAGGGATCAACTAGCATATCAAAGTCACTATCTGAGGAAATGAGAGATGTCAAGGTTGGGATCAAGGCACTATCCACAGAGGAAATCCATACGTTGAAGACTTTCTCTCCCAGGGTGATTCCAACTTCTTGAGATATAGTATTCAGCTTGAAAGAGTGAACTAGGACATAGGCAATATCAACATAGGAGCCTTTTTTAGAGATTGGAAGAGTGTAAACCAATTCCCCAATATCAGCAGTGGCTGCTTAGAATGTTTCCTTACACCATCCTTGGTATGGCATACCATGTATAGCAATCCAAGTAAAAATTCCTCTAGAGCCATGCAGATGTTGAAAACCAGGGATGAAAGATAACCAAGTATACAGCCATTGTCCATTGTCTCTCATCATTTCTTTGTCAAATTTCTCATCAGGGCAGTACACCAGAACAACCTTATTTCCCAAGGCCTTTAGCTGAATCTCACACACCCCTTGCAAAGTTATTTCCCTCATAATAGCTTCCACTGATAGATTTAGATGAGTAACTACAAGATGGCCCTTAAGGAGGATTTGTGCTTGTTTAGATACAATTGAACCTCTATGAGTAAAATCTGAGTAGCTTTTTCCTTCCTTGACAATGTGAGAATAGGAATTATATTCTTGTAATGCATGTTTTGGTTTTTTGTCCCAAGAATCAGTGAGAAAAAGCTTATGGTTGGAAAGAATTCGACCATTAAAATTTGCTATTGCCTCAAGAAGTGATTCTCTGCTCAAGAAGTAAACAAAACCAAACCATTTGCCTTTTGAGTTTGGCTTTTGAGTCACCATTGATTTGGAGTAGCCTTGGAGATTTCCAAAAGCATCTTCAAGCGAACCAATTGAGGAAAAGGTTGGGATATTGTAGACAAAGGAAAGATAGAGTTTGCTGTCAAGATTAGCTCTAGAATTGAGCCCCCATTTTCTTTTCGTGAAGGTAGTAGCAGGATGGACGTGCTCAAAGCTTGGAGGTGGGTACCCCATTGAGGAGGAGTCATGTTGATCAATCCTTTAATGTTGCTCTTGAATAGCAGAAACCACCAAGGATTTGAGAGTTCTTTCTTGTGGCCTTCCTTGTCTTTCTTCTGGCTGAATCTCATAATGTTTGTTCCTAGAAGCAAAAACTTGATTTTGTGCCTTTTTTTCTCTTGGAAAAGTGGGTATGCTTGTTGAGTCTTTGATGGTATGTTGGAGTAGAATCTGTATCAGATGTAACTGGCCTAAAATACTTATCATAGAACTTTTTTTTTTCCATCTATTAATGTTGTATGACCACCTGGAGAGTATTGCTGAGTTTTGTCAGAGGAAGAGGCAGAGTAATGGCTTGTACTTCTCCCCGTTTTTTTTATTCCTTTCTTAGTTGAAATGTCTGTAGGGTGTTTGCTTCCTCCACCATTGAGATCTTGTAGAGTTATTCTTTCCCCCAAATACCTAGATTGTGTTGTCATGATTTCACCCAAATGAGCTTGTTCAAAGCCAGCAAATAGAAAACAGGTGTTCTTGAGCTGTTTGCAAGATTAGATAGCTTCCTTAAAGAGCCTAGAGAGATGTAGTTGGAGTAGTAATGAAGTTGTTGATGTATTCTTCAATGAGTTTCTTGAGGTTGGAATAGTAAGTGTTGTGATGTTGTTCCTGAGCCTTCAATGACATCTGATAGAAAACAAGTGTTCTTGAGCTGTTAGTATGTCGGAAGAGATTCTTCAATGAGCCTTGAATGTTGTAGATGAATGAGGGTTGAAGATCTTGAAGTTTTCTTCCTTGAGCATGAAAACCTTCATGTTGAAATAGTGTCGGCTGTTGTTCCTGGACCTTTTCTTGATTTCCAACTCACCACACAACATTGTAGTTCTTTAACTTCCTGCAACAACAAAAAAACATTATGGCTTCTTATAAAGGAACCTGTCTTTGATCCTTTCCTTTTGCTATAGACACCACATAAGAGAAATTAAAATTCCTCTCCTTAACAGAACAATCAAATTTCTTTTGAATCTAAGCAGAATTTACAAAGGACTTTTCACCTTAACAGTTGGGTGCCTTAGGACCTCTTCATGTTGTTATCTATTGAACAACTTAGATCCTTCTTTTTGAAGCTAAACCATTATGATTTCTTTCCTTATATAGAAAGTTAGAAAAAAATATATGGTTTTTAACCCATAGGTACCCGTTGTTGATCCATGCTCGACATAAATGTTGTTTCTCCCAAATGCTTCATTTGAGCCACGACTTGATGGTGCTTGTTCCTCTCTTTGCGCGATCACTTGATTGCACCAACTCGATAATTTGGGTAAGATTACTTGGTTGGGACAAGCTGATGAGAGAGCGTAAAATATAGATTTACGATTAAAGTTGACTTTGATCAATCTAGATGTCTTGGAGGTCGTCGAGGAATTAATGCTAGGAGTCATCCACCGAATAAAATTAGTAGGAATATTGAGTGGAAAAGGGTAAAAGTATGAAGAGAAAAGATCAAAATTGGTGTAAAAAAATATGTGGAGAGGGTGAGTAATTATGTGGTGAAATCTGGAAATCCAGGTGGGTAGGGTTTAAATTCAGAGGGAACACGTGACTATAATACATTGGTGCACGGACTAACTGTTGGGGACGTGTGGAATCAATGCATTGGTGCGCTGACTATATGCCACTCTGCTCATTCTAGTGCATCGAAAGTTTCCTTCATCAGCTTAGCTCAGCATATAGCGCCAAACTGCCATACCTCGCCTATAGCGTCGTTTCTTACACCGAGCTCTTGTGTTGTGTGATATGCCAAAGTATCCACTACGTCAGTCCCCTCTACCAAGAATGCAGCGGTCCACTCTTAAACTTTGTTGCGTACGGCGCCCTACGTTACAATCATACGGGAAAAAAAATAATGTGACACAACTAGCTAGTCCCTTGGAATATTAATAAAAGTTCAAACTCACTTATAGTTTTTCTTAGCGAAAGCTACTTCTTATATTATTAATCAAAGAAAAGAGTCAGTACATAGACATGTCCCCCAAAAGGTCCATTTCCCACAAACCCTATGAAAAATTGTTAGTGCCACAAACCAGCTTTCTAAAAACATTAAAGAAACAAAAATCCGGTACTGTCGAGACCCACTCAAGATGGAGGGAACTCTTATCTTTGTGAGGAGTGTGATCGAACTTGATCTTAACAGTACCAAGGGGAGGATAGGCTTGTACCAGGGACCCTTCCCGGGTATGGACCCGAAGCCTAGAGTGGCTATCATTCCTCTTGGCGAGGCTGCTTTCCAACCCTCACATGATCGTCTCGTGATTCTCCAGCCACTCCTCTCATCATGGCCATCTTTGCAGATGGGACAATCCATGAAGTGTCGGTCGACCAACTCATCAAAGATTGACCTCTATCTCCCGAGTGTTCCAGCTTGGATCCCCAGTTCCATTCATCGTACCCCGTAGGTTAGGTACAGTTTTTGGGGCTAAAATTGGTTCCCTTCCCCAAGGTAAGGTTTCCCTAGAGACATTGTTTGGAATCAATGCCGAGAACCTGATGGTCTGGGCGATTTTGGCTTAGTCTCCTCGTCAGTGGCATAGTTCTGTCCCTTTGTATCAGATTTGTATTCCAAAAGAGAGGAATCAAAGCGAGGGACTCCTGGAAACTCCCGATCACACTCCCTAACTCTATGTCCAATATGGCCACACTTGAAACAAAAGTTAGACAGTTTGGTATAGGTCAAAGAAAGCCGAATTGGATCTTGTAATTTCTGAAACCTCAACTGTAGTAATCGGTGCAGCGAATGATCTAGAATGTGACAGAACCGCACCTTGACCGCCCTCCCCAACAGAAACCCCATTGGTAGTAGGGGACGTCCACACATTCTCCTAAGGTTGCCCTGTTCATATCCCTGGTAGCCTTCGTCCAAACTAAAGGTGGTAAGCCCTTGGCGTGGACCTAAAGTTGCAGTCGGTCCAACGTGGGAAGATCTCGTACCGGAGGGTCAATGCCTCCCAATACTAGAGGACGCCCATCGAAACACCAAGGTTCATTCCTTCAAACCCAATCCTAGGTCTCTTAGGTGTCGAAGTAGAATGCAAACACCCAAGGTTTGACGTCATTGACCACCAAGCCCGACGTCGATCGACCCCACAGCTTAGTAATAATTAGGAGCATAAAGTTCTTCCAAGGAAGGCGTACGGTCAAGAGTTTCCCAACCATGCTAAACCGTTGGCGATCTAGGACGGCATGGTCCACCAGCGTGAAAGGCACTACCACCTCCATGTCTTCCTCCTCCGTGACAGAACAGGTTGAGAGACCTTCATGGAGAGCAGCCCTGAGGGACAACAACAAGTGTAGTGTTTGTAGTCTAGAGGCAGCATGTCGACAAATGGAACTGGTGGAAAATTCTTGGGAATCACCAGGGTACCTTGTCGAGGCGGTTGCGGGAGGATTGGAGAAACATCGTGGATTGGTGGTGGGATGGTAATCGGAACACGCAAGGGCAGTCAGGCCATGTTCCTCATGGGTGCCGAAAATAGCTTGCTTGAAGAAGACGCTAGGGTTCCGACCTTCACATGTCGTCCCTTCTTAGTCTTTTTTGAGAGGGACAACGGAAAGGTTATCCCTAGGGCGAAGGGCACGATGGCAGTGGCCATCATAGGGGTATCATCGCTGGTGAACGGTGGTGGAGGCGGAGGCAGAGGTGTGTTGGATTGCTTCGTCTTCCTCTTCCTCCTTTGTTTAAAGAGGTTGATGACCTCGTGCGATGGACGTGGAGGTATGACCAAGCAGACCATCAGTGGCTCTTCCATTAGTGTAAGTGGAGGTACAGTGAAAAATCCAATTGGAGGACACGACGATGACACGACGACAGAAATGATAGGCGACATAACTAGGGTTTAGGGTAAAACTAAACAAAAATCTAGAGAGAGGCACACGACACTGCGTGACAAAATTCAAATAATTAGGCTTAACTGCCTTATAGTTTTTTTTTTCAACAAAGGGTGCAATATTATTGATATAAAGAGATTACATATGTGTGCCTCGAGGAATAGATTCCCCGAACACGAGAAAAAGGTCAGAATAGTTGAACAATGGTTCACTAACCTTTATCGTAACATAATCGACGTAAACGGTATTTTGATTCCTCACATGACAGAAGACGGAGAGAGGGAACGGGGGATCGGAGATCCTGAGGCACCTCAACGGTAAGAGTAAAGGGGGGAGGCAGGGCATCGTACAGGGACCCCTCCCAGGTCCAGTCCCTAATGCACGACGGACCACTCATTCCTCCTGGCGGGGGAGTTTCCCCGCCCTGAACTGTTCTTCCCTAAGGACACCAGTTGCTGACCGTTTCAGTGTGGTCTGGTTGTCCTCAGCTCTAGCTCTTCCAGGGACACCCTCCTCCAGTCCGTCCAAACCCGCCCGAGCCCTCCCGACCAGCTTGTCCTGGCGCAGTAACGGATCCTCCAACACCGGAGGGGCAGATGGTCGAAATGGCGGCTTACTAGCCGAGCCTTGATGTCTTGTTCGCATGGACATAAGGGGCCGAGGGCCCTTATCCAGGTTCAAATGACCCTGAGGGCCAAGAAAAGGCAGACGGACAGGTTCTCCCTAGTCTGTAGCGTACGCCTTGACCTTCGTATCTCGGTGGTATTCCAGCATAAATTCCCCGAACCGGGGGGGGGGCTCTAACCGCCCACGTACAATCCTTCAAAATATGGCCGAGACGACTATAGTTATAACAGAAGTTTGGAAGCTGTGTATACATGAGGTCAACATGGATTAGGTCCGGAAACTCCGGGAACCTTAGCACTAACCCTTTCCGTAGTGGCATTTCAAGGAGGTGCTAGAAGCGAATCTTAACAGTTCCTCCCAGCACATCCCACATTGGTCACATGAGTCATTCACACACATTCCCAATGTGTTTCCAATGGAGACACTTGTCTCCCTTATCTGAACCAGAGGTGGCAGCCCTCTAGCATGGACCCACAACTGCACCCGGTCCAGAGGAGGCAACTCCCGAGCACACGAGTCTAAATCTCCCAACAGCAGGAGCTTGCCATCAAAGCACCAGGGTTCATTGCTTCGAACCCACGACCAGGACTCGGATGATTGGAAATAGAAGCCGAACAAACCCGGCCCTTAGTCTTTAATCACTAGGCCATTTGCAGCTTTTCCTCATGCGTTTGTGATGATACGCAGAAGCGTGTCCTTCCGTGGAGGCTTAGGGGCTCAGAGACGTCCCAAGAAACCCCATTGCTGGTGAACGAGGGTCGTCGATGCTATCGCCCGAGAGGTCGGGACCGTGACCTCGTCTTCTTCCTCCTCCTCCAGGGAACAAGATGATAGTCCATCCTGCAGGCCTTCCAAGGATAATTAAAGGTCCGTCAACCGATCTTTCGAGGAAGAAGGAAGTTCAGTCGTAGCCAGGTGCCTCTCCATATCCCGCGTCATACCAGCGGGGTAATGAGGGCCGCGGGAATGATTGGTACCGTGCCCTAGTTAGGGAGACAGTGCCTTATTCCCAAGGCCATCACCGTGTCCTTGGCAGTTCCTCCATGGGGGCCTTCCCTTTCGTCGGGTCCCTCCGCAGTGGGGGGAGAGCACTAGGGTTGGCACCCGAAGCCTCATTTATGGGACTACGTACCTGGTCCCAAGTAATCTTAGGAACAGGTGCCCGCCCAGGAACAGGACCTAGGGGACCCTCAACCCTAGGCAGAACGGAGGTAATATCCGGCGGCGCCAAAATCCTAGGAACACCGCCGCCAAGCAGCGGTGCAAGAGCAAGGTCGTGGCATGCAGGGATGGTACTCACAGGGCCTGCCTGAATTTTAGGGTTCAGGGGAGCCATAGTGGGATCACGGCCCGATTTGTTAGGGTTCAGGAGAGCCGGAGTGGTACCATGGTTTATAGGGCATGGCTATCCTCTAGGGCCCAATGGAACCAAAGCGGGGCTTTCCGCGCAAGCCGGACCGCTAGAGTTTAGGGGGTAAGCCGAAAAGGCCCTTACTTGAGGAAGAAGGCACAGATGGTCAACGTAGAGGCCTCCCCCATTTTGGTTTCGTGATCGGAACTAGAGAGGTTGATCCCACCGAGAATGAGATCTCGTCCAAGTTCCCACCCTGAGGAGGAGGGCATGGCGGCAGCAGGACAGGCGATGTCGACGAAGGAGCCATGGGAGTAGGCTTTGGTTTTCGCCGACGACGGATCTTGTCTCCAAGACCCGCAGCGGGTTACGAAGTGCAAGATAGAGGAAGAGGGACAGCACCGATGGGAACAGCAGCGATTCCCAGAGACACAGCTGTAGCAAAGGACACAGTGGCGAGAGAAAAAGAGAAAAGCACTATAATATTGTACGGCTAGGTCTAGGAGAAAGCTCTCAAAGTTGAGAGAGTTTGACTAATTCTTAAAGTTGATTCCCTGTTGTTTGTAATGAATGTGACCTTTAATTGTAACTCCCTTATAGTTGGTTCTCTAAATTAAGGTTAAATCATCGTATTAGTTTGACCCAGTTGGAAACTACCTATATTTATTTTTAAATAACCTAATAATATATAGCTATAAGCATGGCACATTTTCTTAACTTTACAATAATATAAACCTGTTTTTTGTGAACTTGAACTAATTAATTCCATAAATACTATCGTGCAGGAAATAGTCAATCATTTGAATCTGCATGATAATTCATATTCACTAAAATTGACCCAAAACCACGATAACAGGTTGTCATGATTATTTTTATTATTTATAACATTTCGTTAGTTTGGAAACAAGTTGTTGAGATTTGGTTAAGACAAAAATCCAGCTGCTCATACAAAATGATAATATTTCTTCAACCTCAAATAGAAGAAAGGTTAACTTTTCATAATCCTTTTCTAGCTATTACTACTTTCATCCGATTGGTGTTATTTCTAAAGAACACCTAACTAGTTTTTATTTCTCTGAACCAGTATGCAAACTAAATATCCATTTTTGGTATAAAAAAAAACTTGAAACGAATAAGTTAAAGAAGTGTATTACTATCAATCAAATTTTACACAGTAAGACCAAAGACCCTGGGTTCCAGAATGGATACATCATAACGGATCGATTCTCTTGAACCTGTAAAAATAGCCTATTTTGGTTGGTAGACACAACCTAAGGACATCCATCATCTTACCGACAATTCAAATAACCTAAACCAAACAACTAAAACAGACCAGCAGAATAATATCCAACTAAAACAATTCAAATTGAAACTAAAATTGAATCCAAACTAAAACAGGAAAAACGAGTTGCTTCATTGCTCATCCCGGGACGGCCAAGAAACGTCGGTCCCAAGTCATGACGAGTAGGCACCGGCTCCCAACTCCACTGATTGTATCACTCCAAAATCTTCTTCAAGCGGCTCGTGCGGGTTTTCGGTTGGTAAAACTTTACCAAAACCAAGTCTCGACAAATCGATGCCAGAAACTGTTGAGATTGATTCTTTGATAGCCCTGAAGGTTTATTATAATCTCTTAGACTCAGTGTTACCTCAATTGACGACGATGAGGAGAGTAACCACCAGCGGCTTGCCTGATTGAAGCGTATATCCGACAAAGATAGAGGAAAATGACAAGGGCGACAACGACTGCGCTCGGACGGGGATAGGTTGCGATTTTTATACAGATGAAGACGACTGCTAAATGAGGAGCACAATATAAAAGAAAAGAGAAAGAGATAGCTCAACTGGCAGCCTCTATAGCCAAAGCCATAGAGGCTGCTAACAACAACTAGGAATTAGGGGTGTGTGGGTTTTTACAGAGCTAAATAAAATAATTATATTCTACTGTCTCCGTTGTTGATATACCATTTTTGGTCAATTAGTTGTGAATAAAATGTTACTGATATAGAAGGTCATGATATCTTAATTTTCTTTAATTTAATTTGAACATGTAAAGGTTAAGGGTTTATCTTAGTATCTTATATTCCTTATAAAAAAGCATTCTCTCTCTCTGGAGGTTCAAAAACCTTAGTTGCACCCCTTTCTTCTCTTATCTAGCCACCGCCACCGACAACCAGATCGGTCCTGACCAGGATGGTTACCGGTGGGGTTTGTTTTGGTAAAGCCTCCCCTTTGCTTGTCTCGAAGCTTCATGGCGAGAGATCCTCCGAACCCAACCGCCTCTGTAGCCGCGCCACCTATGACAGGGTTCCTCGCCAGCCTCTTCTGCCCTGCGTGTGGCCCTGCTCGTTACCAGTGCTTGTGGCCACTCCGACCTGGACGCCATCGACCGAGGGAAAAACCCATAATCCGCCTCTCTTCTTCTCACATCGCCGCCGACCACCACTCATCGCCATGATTTTCATCATCGTCGGTAGGTGGGCTTGGGATTCGGGGGGGGGGGGGAAGATAAAGGGGTGCAGTTCTCCACGACGTCCTAGCATATGGAGGAAGAAAGGAGGGCATCACCGTAGGTTTCTCCGCTTTGTCGCGTTCTATTTCACTAAGGACATGTATGGTTCATTAGATTGGTTAGTTTGATTTCGATTCATGTACTGTTTTAGGATTTGGTGTTTAGGTCGTTTAAATTTTTCGTTTCGTACTTTTGAGATGTCGATAAGGGGATGTCCTAAGTTAGTATCTGCGAGCAGAAGCAATATTTTTCCACGAGTCCATGATCGTCGGGTTTCCTGCGGGCGACCACGACACATATCTGGAATTCAGGGCTTGTACGCCTTACCTTGTATGGTTTATTTCTTGCATTAATGCACTTCCCCGATTACTCGTTTTAAAAAAAAGTTTTATTTTTTGTACTCTTCTTTTATCTTAAAACAGAAGATCAATCCATTTTATTTTTTTGATTATAAAAAATATATATATAAGGATATACATATATGATTTTTTATTAAAAATGTGTATATTTTATTTAAATAATAAAAAGTCATTACACTGTATACAGCCCTACAAATTCTCTTTACAAATAACTCTAAAACAACTGAACTGTTACAAAAGGTATTGGAAAAGTCATATAGGAAAGCTAAAATTAAACTATGACGAAACAGACTATGACTGCTCAAGGTATTTCTTAAACGCTACATACTCTGTACAGTGCGATCGAAACTACTTTGATCAGTTTCAAAGGGAGGCAGAGCTCTTACTAAGTGTCACGCCCCGAATCCGATATTGACCAGATCCGAGATGTGACCTAGTGAAATTAAATAAAAACAAATCTAGAAGGGATTTAAGTCTGAAAATGAGAGAATAATATAAATCAACAGAGTTCAAATCCTGAGTCCCAAGCTCAGTCAATATAAAATGAACAACACAATACGTCTCTAATAACAACAAGTAAACCCCGGGAATCCGCCAGCTCCCCAGCTCAGCGTGGCCCTCTAGTCCAAGGCATAGTTATCACCTGTAGAAAACACAGTAAAGAGGTGAGCTTGACGCTCAGTAGGGAAAACCACAAAAACTTCCTTAATTCGGATTTACCAGAACACCTTTCCACAATTTGAAATATTTTAAGAGAAACGATATAACAATACAACACTCCCTTGATATGACACTTCTAGGCCAACCATACCAACTTAACTCAACACCAACCATTTGACTAAGGCACACACCGAAGGGAACAATCCCAATAAGACACCCAATTACGTTTCCAAACTAACTTTTGACAAATAAAAGGAGAGGGCGACAACGAGAACATGTAACTCAAGTTAAACAACTTTCACTTTACTCGACCACAAACTATCCCAAAAATCCTCGTCCAAAGCCCCTTCACGACCGACTCACGGATAATCACAAAGACGACGCTTTAACTTACACGAAAGCCACACACAGGAACTTCATCATCAAACAATCAAAATCAAGTCATTCACGGTCACACACAACTCATAACAAGGAAAACACCCATAGCCACAACACAGCAATACTCAATCAATTCAAAGCAATCTCAAACACACAACTCATAACCATCGCACAATCTCGAGAGCAACTCGTTCGGCCCGACGCATCCGCACGCAACTTCCCCAACACAAAGTCGGGATAGGCGGTCGACCTCATCACGGAACACAGCGTTTTACCAATCGACGGAAGGCAGGGAAATTGCCTCTTCGCGGCCTCATCTCTCGTGGTGCTCAACACAACGTTTTACCGAATGTTATTCGGAAGGTAGGGAAACCACCTCTTCGCGGGACACAACGTTTTACCAACTCACGGTCGGAATGTAGGGAAACCACCTTTCTCATGTAACCAAAGTACCATAAACGCAACACTTTATCGATTACGCGCCGGAAGGTACGATACACCTGACGGAAGTACATCTCTCACACTTTACCGGCCGCGCATCAAAACAATCACAATCACACTCACAAACAGGATCACAATCACATTGTCAAACAGGATCACAATCGCATTCTCAATTTACTCCCGTAACCATCACGTACTTACCATCACTTACCGACACCACACTCGACGTGGTAACCCCACCGGCTTAACCGGTATCCAGTCCCCAACATCCCCACATTTCAAAATATCCGCTAAACAGGGAATAGCCACTCAATTCACTAATATGTATCACCAAGTTCAAATCTACTCGTTTTCATGTTCGTTATTTATTAACCGTTTCAACAACACAGAGTATACAATCCACACAATCAGCAAACAATCCTACATGCACGTCATGGCCTGATCCTACCAGCACAGCATACCAATACCTACGGCACGACATGGATCGTAGGTCGTTCGCATGTTAAAAGACTACCCTAGTCAATACCGTCCTATAGGCATACTAGTTATTTATCCAGTTATTAGGTTTCCCTATATGCATTCTAGTACAACCGTAAAAAGTAGGGTTTCGAGGTAATTCCCTACCTCTCAAGTCTCTATCTGGGTCGCCTAGCTGCTGACGTCCTGGCTAACTCCAGTCTTCTCCGTGCTCGGGGTAAAGGCCTGGGTTTAACAAAAAGGGACGGTTGTCAGTCCCGGTCCAATCCATAACGGTCCGCTAATTATTAATTAAGTCCAGTAGTTTGTTTGTCTAATGCCATTTAAAAGTCCGATAAGTCTCTGAATTTATCTGATTTTAATCCAATTAAATTAATTATTATTTTAATTAAACTGGTCTGACCCGGATCCGACCCGAGTCCGAAACCCGGACCCGAAACCGACCCGGATAAGACCCAGTCCAGCTTCAGATCCGGACCTGACCCGAGCCCGACCCTGACCCGGATCCAGATCAGGTCCAGGCCCAAGTCCAGTCAGGTTCGAAGGAGCTAGGGTTTTGGGTCTCTTGTCCGTCGACGACGGCGACGGTGTCAGGCGAGCAGGGAGGGTTTCTTGACGGCGGTGGAGGCGTCAGGAGTTTCCGGAATTCGTGGGGAAGGTCGCTGGCGCGAGGCTGGAGCTTCTCCGGCCAGATCTGACGCCGTGAGAGCTCGCCGGCGTAGAAAACTCAAGATCTGGAGCGCGCAACTCCGGAGAACCTCTCCACTCAACCCCGACCACCACTAGCTTGCGTGGGTGCGAAACTCGTGGAAAGAGAGGACGGAGAAGAGGAACGAGTCAGAAAAAAGGCTCACCGTCGAGAAATTTCTACAGTTTCAGGCGCGGCGAAAGGATTAGGGGCGGCGGCGCTGATTCGTAGCGTTTCGAGGAAGAAGAAGAAGAAGAAGAGAGAGGAAGAGGGTTTCTGGGTTTTCTGGCTCGGGCGTGACGATGGAGGGTCGGAGATGGAGGAGGATGTTCGGACGGTGACGTTGGAGCTCCGGCGAAGGGCGATGGGAGAAGAGGAAGCGAAGGCGAGCGTGAGAGGGTCGGGGAAGAAGGAGCGAGAGGGAAACGCGAGCCCTCGGTTCGCGTGTGTGGAAATGAATCTGAAGCGACGCGATTAGGGTTTTGGTCGTAAAGGGTTGGGTCGGTTCGTGGGCCGCGTGCGTGAGTGGCTGGGCCTGGTCTGGCTCGGCCCAGTGCCCGGGTCCGGCATGTCCCAGCTCTAACCATTTCCCTCTTTTTTTTTGAATTCTTTTCTTCTCTCTTTTTTTTAAACTCGGTCCAAAAATTTGATTCGTTCCCTCAACCAACGAAGTTCCAACAATGTTTTTAAAACATAAATTCTCCGGTCTTTACACTAAGGACCCCTCCTAGGGCCAGTCCCTAGAGCACTGAATCCCTTCCATTCCTCATGGCGGGGCTGCTTCCTCGCCCTCGTCTGGTCATCTCAGCATTCACCAATAGACCCACTCTTCAGCTCCAGCTCATGCTCCAGCTCCAACTCCCGTTTTAGCTCCAGCTCTCGCTCCAACTTTAACTCTATCTTTGTGGCCAGACAGGCCTGGGGTTTTGGGTTCCCGACTACTAGAGAGCTGGCCGGCCACCAAGTTCTTCCAGTTCGAGTACATCTTTCGGGCCTATATGTGATCCCGAGGATTTGTACCATTAGGTACAGTACTCATGGATACAATTGGGCCCCGTCACCGAGGCAAGGTGCCCTTAGGTGTAGTACTCAAGGATACATGTCTCTGAGACTCCTGATGACCCCAATCTGTTGCGTATGGCCTAGTGCACCAATCCCTCTAGAACTCCAGTATAGACAAGTCGAACCATGGGGTGCCAACCACCTCCTGGTCACATTCATGGATTACGCTTCCGATCAATCTACAATTAAAATGGAACGCAGGCAGCTTAATGTAGGTGAGCGAGACACGAACCGGGTCGGGAAACTCCCAAAAGCGTAACAGCTAATGACGGCGCAGGGGGCGCTCCACCAGGTGCCAGAACCTTACCTTCACCCTTCCTCCTAGTGGAGGCCCCATTGGTCACACAGTATAGCGACACACAGCCCTAGAGCATAGCCAATCGTCTCTCCCGTTGCACGGGTCCGTACCAATTGAGGGAGACCGTGATCTTGAACCCATAGTTGAAGGAGATCCAAAGCAAGGGGTTCCTTATCCATCGGGTTCAAATCCTCTAGCAGGAGTGGTCGCCCATCAAAGCTCCAAGATTCGTTTCCACGAACCCATGCACGAGCCTCCTCCGACTCGAAGTAGAACTCGAATACTCTGGGACCAATGTCCTTGATCACCGAGCCCTCAGCCGACTTCCCCAAAGATTTGATGATGATCTGGAGCAAAACCTCCTTTCGGGGAGGCTTGGATGCCCAAAGGTTTCCCATCATGGCAAACTGTTGGCGAGGCATAATAGAGGGGATCACCGGAGAGTATGGTATCAGAACCTTGACTTCCTCCTCCTCCTTCAATGAACATGACGAGAATCCGTCTTGGAGGATAGCCATACTAGATTTGAGGGAGGCCGACAGGACCTTCTCCCTTGAAGTAGAACCGACTTCCTTTGATTTGAAGATCCGGTGAGGATGAACCAAACTCGGTAGCGGAGTGAACAAGGCTGGAATCAATGGGATATGCTCCGCATTAGAGATTGAGATCCCATCGCACAGAGCCTCCAGTTCCTCCCTCCCTGGCTTGACCATGGGTGCTTTCCCACGAAGAGGGTCTCGACACCGTAGGGGCGACGAGACATCGGTGGGAGCATCCAATGGCGACGAGACACCGGTTTGAGCAGTCAGTGGGGGTGGGTTGAGGTTGAGTACAGTTGTGGACAACGTCACCCCCTTCAAACCTTCAACAAAGGTGATGGATGGTGGAGGATCCTAAGCCCTAATGTTTCTTGCAGAGGAAGCAACAATCGAAGCCTTAAGCGAACGGCCTCGTCTTGGTTTAATTATCGGAGCAGAGAACCCCATGACAAAGAGCTTCATAGGTCTATGGCTAGGGTTTCTCGGGAGAAACACTCGACGTAATGAAAAAGAATTCAGATATACATATATGATGAATGGAGGTAAGTATGTGTTATATTCCTTTTACGTATATATCCAGACACGGTTATCAAACCATATAGATTTTGGTTATGGTTTGATAACCATATAGATTTTGGTTAATGTAAAATTTACTTTTTTCTCTATGCTAGGGTTTGAGAGTCTAGTCGTCGTATCCTCCTCCATGGCTATGGTTATGGAAATTTCCATAGCTTATGCCATGGTTCTTCTTCTTTCTCCTTCCTCTTTTCACTTTCCCCTTAGATCCTGCGAATTTTTTCTCTGTTACGGCTTCTTTCGAGTCATCCCTAGCCACCGCGACGTTGGCCGCCTCCCGCCATCAACGGAGCATCTCCCGATATGTCTCGGTCTCTCCTCTGCCCCAGGGGTTACCGTCTCTACAGTCGCCGTCCCTAATGTTGTTGTTTTCGTCCTTAAAGCCGTCGTCGCCCCTGTTGTTGTCGCCACCTCGGATGTCGTCGCCGTCTCTGATGCCGCCGTCATCCCTAGAGGCGTCCCTGAAGTTGCAGCAGCCGGCGCATCCTCCTCCCTTGCCTTTACCGCCGCAACCGCCTCGTCCCCTTTCACGATTATGGCCTAGGCTAATCGGAAGGGTTTCAGTTATTTTGTTTGAGTTTGTCTTTGCAGGATCAATGCTTATCAAGTAAAAAATCAAGGACTTCTCCATCACCATTATTGTTGATGTCCCTCATGATCTCCGGCACCTCGTTCCTCCTCACCGTCTTCTCTCTTTGCCCAAGAAGCAGCACCTGCCCGTGGGGCATCAAATAACCGTCTGTGACGGTTCTGATATGAAAAAGCTCAGTGAACCACTGTTCATTCATACTAACCTTGCCGTGGTCGAGGGACATGTTCCTCGATACACAACAATATACTCGATTATCATTTTGAAGTAATGAAAATATGCTATTTTCACTGAAAAAAATATAGATTTTGGTTAAGTATCCTATAGAGAATATCATTAGTACGTGCTCTCATAAAGAAGAGAAAACCCCAAAATTCATATCTTTAGCTCAATTTGCGAACATCTCTTTTCCAAATATGGGCAACCCTAATTCTGCACACATCGACCTCCATTTCCAAAACCCGTTGGAGAAGAGCGTCGGACATGATTTTCCATGTCAAAGTCCGACGCTCATCAGACCTGACATATCAATTACTATAAAATAACTCTATTTTGCTCTATGTTTTCCGAGCTGGCTTTCAAAAAAAAATTACTTCTCAATAATACATCAAAGGAATCAGAGATTAAGAACATAATTCACAAGGAATCATGAATTAAAACTAACAATATGAGATCAAAATAAGAAAAATTACGGATTAAAATAACTTATTTAGATAGCACAAACTCAAACACACCTCACTCCTCACTAAAGACAGAAAATGAATTTTCATTTTTGATATACTGGATTTAGTGTAATCAGTATAAGCCATTAATTAGTAATTAGACAGCATGTTGAATAATGTGCTAGAGTCAACCATTGTTGCAGTCCATATATCTTTTTTTTTTTAAATTGTGAAAACCATTGAATTGCTGAGATCTACATTTGATTTATAATTGATTTTTGGAAGTTACGCAGGAATGCTTAAAATACGTTCCATGTGAAGAAGTATTCAACGACTGAATAATATATTAAATCTTAAATTAGTGTGGCCAATATGCAATAAACTAAGCAAGTAAAATCAAATCAAATCAAATGTGAACAAATAGGATATCATAGAAGTTGCTTCGTGTGTGATGCACTTCATTAAATCATAATAAACGTCCAATTCTACTTATTTTTTAATGTCAAGCTTGGTGGGTTCTGTGAATATTTTTTTTCCTTAGTTGTTGTGAGCTTGCTTAATTTGACTATGATATTGACTTGCGTATTCATTTCAAAATATACTCTCAACACTAAACTCCTAAAACTGATGTTGTGCATGGACTCTTTCCCCGGTTGGTCTCGATCGGTTTTTAACCATCATGGCTCCATATATTCAAGGGATAATCCAAACCAAAAGATGTTCGCATCTCGTACAAAAAGAGGAAATTCTTAGCCGCCATAGCTCCGCCCTTTCTCTCTCCACGTCGTCGCTGCTACCATCGTTTACGGCTCCATCCTCTCTCGCCCCATGCTGCCGCCACCATCTACGGATCAGCCCCCTCTCTCTCCACGTCGCCGCCATCGTCCACGAATCAGCCCTCTCTCTCTCCACGTCGTCGCCGCCACTCACGGATCCGCCCCCGCTCTCCTTACACCGCCGCCATCGTCAACGGTGTGCAAGCACCGATCTGGCCGACTGTGCACCGGCCCCAAGCTGCTCTCGGATAGGCTCAACCAAAGCCGAGCAACCATGTTGTCGCAACCGGAGCGTTCCCGGAGGGTCGCTTGATTTGGGATCCGGGAGGAGGGACATTAGGTCGGGATATGTATCCACGACACCCAAAGCCGGTCACCTAGAGACTAGATGACCCATTTTGGGTCGATCCGATGATGATCAATCTGCTTCTGCGTGAAGTATCGGTGAAGTCACATCCGGAGCATTGGGCGCATGCTCCGTCCTCCGTCCCACAATTAAACATTCCAACAACTCAAGCCGATGAGTTAGCAATACCATAATGTCCCACTACGACAGTGACGGGGTTCAGAACAAATGTCATCACAGGCTCTTTAGGTTACTATGTTCGTTATTCTGTTTTACTGTGGTTTTATGGTCACCTATACAAAAGCGATCACCAATACGGGTCCAAGTGGCAAGAATTCCTACGGGGATATCGGAAATATACTGAAACTCAGGGTCAGGGGGCCAAGTTATGTTTATGATTTTTGTCATGATTAATAAAATTTCTATGTTCACGTTTCAAAAAAAAACTATCATGGCTCCAATCAATTGTTTCTTTTTTTTTTTACTAAAAGGTGCAGTTTTCATTAATCGAGATTTGTAATAACAAATAACTAGTAAGTGCATCAGAGACTCTCTGACCACGAAGAACAAACACAAAACAATTAAGTTCGCTATTCTTTTCATAATAGAACCGCCCTTAACGGTATTGGATGGAGCGCCATAAAAACGACTTGAAACTAAAACTAGGCAAAATTAACTACGGTTCCAATTAATTGTTCAATTTGTAACCGTCTGTTTTTTCTCCCTTTTTTTTTTATTTTTGCATTCCCGACTTGAATAGATGCATCCATTCTGTATTTTTCATTTTATTTTATATTAATTTACTACTAATTCGATGGCGTGATCAGATTAAAATATTGTTGAAGTCTTCGACTCATAAAAATATGTTAACAAAAGTACAAATTAGGCATTGCTGATGAAACAAAATGGAATAGATAAAATAAAATAAAAAATAGTAATTTTTTATACAAATAGAACATTAAACCTAATCTAGTTGCTCCAGTTGGAGATGGATCCTAATCTAGTAATTTTTTATACAATAGTAATTTTTTTATACAAATAGCGCATTAAATCTAATCTATCCGTTAGGGTCAAGAATTCCGTCGTCGTTGGAGATTGCTCCGGTTGTTGGTTCCACTTAATTGTTCCAATTGTTGGTTCGCAGGGGCGGTGATGTTCATGGGGTATCTACTGGTAGTGATGGGTTTGCTCTTAAGCGGATTGATTTCATCTGAGATGGAGAGAGAGGCGATCCAAACGCTTGTTCCAAGGTCGTTGTTGACGGTGTCTGGACGAGGAAGTAAGGGAGGAAGCATACGGTCTGCAGGCCGGGATGGGGAAAGCCTTGGTTGGGGCGTCCTTCGGTTCAAGTACATGTGCGGTCTTGTTGGGCAAGTAGTCGATGATACCGGTTGTTGGCGTTGGCGGTTTAAAACGACGGCGACAAGGCTCGACCATGCACGGGTCAGTATCGTGGGCGGGGCTCGTACGGTCAGGACCACGAGTGCTTTGTTGGGACGTCGGTGGGACAGGCAGGCTTCATCATCGGTGGTTTTGGGTTTGGTAACCACCATCGGCCACAACAAGATGGATATGGCGCGAAGGGCCGCCATATGTGGCCAAATACCCATTGGAGAGGTTTAGAAAAAGACAGTTGGGGAGGCTGGAATTTGGTGTCCTCGAGGTGACGGTCTCATCGAGGAGCCTGAGTACCTATTGTTTGCGGCTAGGTTTGTGCCCCACCTTCATACTGAGGGTTGGGGTTGTGCGTGGTGCTAGAGACATCATGGAATAATATGATTTTCCAGAATCCGATAGCAAGGGGCGACATGCACTCTCGCCTCCCCCAATGAGTCATCGGGAGGTCGATGAGGGGTCTGTACGATCACCTCATCAACCATATGGTGGCATTGATTCCACCAAGTACTAGCGCAAAATTCTTCAATCAGATCGGGAACCAACATTTTTATGTTTCTAAAGGTCCTCATTATCATCGGAGGGTGGATGACATCAGCTGGCTCCTCCGGAGTATGCATAGTCCAATTGATCCATTTCAGTCCTTGGTTACATGGTTGCCTAGGTCGTCACTCTTAGGATTCAATATTCTACTAGAACACATTCTACAGTCGATTTGTGCCTTTTTGGAACATAGGGATCACTCAACCCTACTCAACGGTCTTCAGTCGCTATACTATTTTCCTCGACCGATATCAAAGCATTCTCCTGTTGACACCATTGAAGCACTTCGGTGAAAGAATACTTTTTCAATTTCGTATCTGTCCCACAATGTGTGAGATTTTTTTGCTCCTTTTTATTTATTCTAGTTGGTTTTTGTCTCCCCGGGGTGCCCAGTTTTAGGTTAGTACCTCCTAGGATTTCCTATTATTAATATATCTCTCTCGTTAGCTGCTCAAAAAATCACTAAACAAGCCAAAAGTCCATTATTGGTGATCGAGTCTGGTTTCCCCTCATGAAACCAAAGTGGAAGACGGTGTAGATTAGGGACCTATTTCCTCGCTGATAAGGGTTCATTGGTGATGGAGCAGTGAAGTGTGTTCGGCTGGGTATGTGAGCCCTATTATGTATGGCGGCGCCAATGAGCAACCATTAAAGAACATGGCCATTGTCTTCCTCGTCCTAGTATCTTTAGATCGACGTCAACGCCCGAGGAATCGTCGAAGATAGGAGATTTCATATCGAGAAGGGGAGGCGGTGTGAGGAAAATGTTAGAACAAGAGAATATACGGAGTTGCAGTAAGGCGTTGATATCGACTTTCCGTAAGGAATTTATGCCCTCACTATGTTGGGCATATCCTTCGGAATACAATACTGCTATATTATACTATAAACCTTTCTATGTACAAAGGTGAGATTGAAATTCTGAACAAAAAAGAATTGATATATATAGCAGATGACGTGGTTGTTCATAAGAGTCACAATTCTTCAATTGGTAGCAGTTAAGCAGTTACATAACTGTTAATGGATAATAAAATATTAATCCAAAAATGAAGAATCAGACACACATGCCCACGTGCCCCAAGTGCCCAAGTGTTATAGTCTTGATTAATATAATATAATAATACCCATGACAAATTTATCAATAACTTGATCACTTGGCACATACTCAATTTAATTAGAGTATGGACATATTGCTATATAAACACTTAAGTTTGATCTATATTTTATCAATGTGGCACCCACCACATTTACACAAACTAATAATGTTCCACCAGAAAGGTCGGGGTGATGAGAGGCAAGGGAAGGGATGTATCCCGTTAAGTGGATTCACGATCCCTACTACATCGGACATGTCATGGGATGGAGACGAATGTTCAAGCGAGGAGCGACAAGAATAAGTGGTTGGGGTGACAACGAGGACATGGGGGAGAATGGTGGTGGTTTTTGAAAATGGAAATGGTTTTGGCGGAAAAATTGAACCCTAGTAATCAATAGTTAAAAACAGAATATTATTATGTAGTTTGATTTTATTTATTTTTTGAGAGAAATGACAATATTATTAAATAAGCAAATTAATTAGGGATCCATCTGGCAATGGGACCCTTACAACTCCAAAAAGTATATAAACATAAACTGGAACATAAATACTAAGAAGTAAATAAGCAGAAACTGGAACATAAATACTGAGAAGTAAATGGTGCTCATATGCATAGAGGCGGTCGGAGGTTGAACTGTTGTAGCATCCGTGAATACCGAGACAGTATGCGCCAACCATAAAGTACTGGTCGAGCAGACCAGGTGATAACTGAACACTGGAGGACCGATGGCATCCCTGGTAAGTCAACGTGTGTCGTCCTCCCTTGAGTGATAAAAGTAGGGCTCCTGAACGCGGGATTGCTGACTCCGAAGTGGTAGGGAAGCATCCACTCGACTGTTGGCAGAACCAACGCCACCAAATTGCCAGGAAGGGTATACAGTCGACCAAACCCTTCCTGGGGTGCCAGGCACTCATTCCTGGAGGCGGGGGTGCTTCTAGTCCCCCGCCGCTGCATGTGATGACCCCTCTGAAGCCGTCGAGGTCTCTTCTTCCTCCGGTTCCATCTCCCTTTCCAGGCGTTTCTTCCCTGACAGTGATGGCGACATTTCCCGCGGGATCCAACCCACTGGAGCCTCTTCCTCCCTGACCCTCGAGTGCTTCTCCTTCAGTCTTTCTTCCTGGGACCTCTGAGGGGTGTGTGGCCTACCCGACAAAGATCCCCATTTCCACCAGCCTCTCAGGTAAGTCCAATTCGTACCCGGCGTCGCCTTCCCATGCTTCGCTCTTTCTAGGCCAGACCTTGGATCCGTCGGGGCCTTCAGCAAAGGGCCCCTTTTTCCCCCATCCACCAAATCTCGGGTAAACGACAAAAGGGCCTATTGCAATCCGACATCGGGAAGGCGGCGAAGCTCCCAAAGATGAGGGAGATTGAGGGCGGTGGCTGCTCTAGTGCGAGGTTTGTAAGCTCCTCTGAGGAGTTACAAGAGTTGAAGACTCGTTTTGCTGAGCAGCAAAACTAATTCGCGCAAGAAATGGAGGAACAGGGCATAGTGTTGGAGGAAAATCTTTTCGTACAAGCAGCACAACAAGCCAAGCTTCAAGAGCCATTCTTCACCTGGACAACCTCCCAACAAGCTGTTTTCCTTTCATCGGCGAACCCATCTCATTCATCTCGTCTTAAGCATCCCCATCTTCAGCCCCCCAATAGTAACACCATTCCTCAACATTTTCATCAAAACATTATTTATTTGATTGTGTATATTAACTGTTTAGTACTACTTTCTTTATTCATCGTGGTCTACTTTAGTTACAATAATGTGTTGTGTAGTTTTGAAACATTTTCGGTTTCCATGCAGTTTTTGGATTGTTATCACATGTACATGTATAGGTACATATAGGGTACAATGCACATTTGGGTGCAACATTTTCAAAACGTTTTTTTTGTTTTAGACTCAATTTGCACAATGTATACAATCCATCGTGAAAATTGGCAAGTTAAATGCTTCACCAACGGATAACAACTGTGGGTGAGGTATACATCTTCAACCTCGGATAACATCCGTCTGGCAGGATAAGTTCTTCACCAAAGGATAGCATCCGTATGGAAGGATAAGTTCTTCACCAAAGGATGGCATCCGTCTGGAAGGTTAAGTTCTTCACTAACGCATATCATCTGATTGGAAGGTTAAGTTCTTCACCCAAGGATGTTATCCATATGCCAGGTTCAGTTCCTCAGCAAAAGATCTCATCTGTGGCTAAAGGTTAGTCCTTACCGACGGATATTTTGGTTAGTTGGTCAAAATCCTGGTCTACAAGATCTCACCAACGGATCTTAGCCGACGGATACATCTGTCAACTATGCATTTGGCCGGCGGATAAGTTATCATAAGAAACGATAACATTCGTCTACTAATTACTAATCAACAGTAGTGTCTAGTGCCTCCTATCTGTCTATTAAGATTATGTTTTATGTAACTTA
Source organism: Erodium maritimum (assembly GCA_963921825.1). Lineage (NCBI taxonomy): Eukaryota > Viridiplantae > Streptophyta > Magnoliopsida > Geraniales > Geraniaceae > Erodium > Erodium maritimum. The sequence continues at coordinate 39,107,946 of OY997596.1, forward strand.
GAGTTCCGAATACACCTATATATAAACAGGCCCGAACCATATTTTGGAATTCAAAATTGTATTTGGCTAATCTTTGTAATTAACATACCGCGCCTTTAGTAAAAAGTATGTTAGGGATCAGTAATAACACGATTGAATCAAAATTATCTCAATTAACTCTAATAGTCTAACAAAAATAAAAGCAAAAATGATGACTTTAAATATAAGGGGAAACTCTTTGGCCCAACCTAATTTGACCTTTGTTTTTGTTGTTCTAACTGCGGTTGACCTTTCTTCACATTTCCCACCTCTGATCTTTCACATTTTACACGGACTATCAATTATTGTCCAAAATCACATAAATGTTAGTTTTTTTATGTGAAATCTCGAAAATTCCCTTCACTCTAACTATAATTTTCAAAAAATATTTTTTACCATTAACCCCATATTCTCATCCTCCCTTTATCTACTTCCCCGAATAACTTTTATTTTTAATTTTATTTACCATTTCAAAAACAAAATCAAACCTCCTCTAGCCATATTTATTATCTCCCACAAACTAAAGTAAAAAAAAAAGCACGATCTCCCCTCTATGTAAATCACGAAAAATTCTAGACAGACAAAAAAAAACATGATTTCTTCTCTCTGTAAATCACGCCTATGGAGCACGGGTTAGTCGCATCTCCTAGTTTCAGCTTCTTCTTCTCTATCCTTCGTCTTCTTTTTCTTCTTCTTCTCTGTCCACACATTTTTCTCTCCCCGACTTCTTATTTCAACCCACACCGAACATCAAACGAGAAGACAAAGACTTAAGGAAAAAGTGGCATTTACATAAATATTATACCTCGCGTGACCTATATGGGCTTGAAACACTAACGACATCATTATTTCCGACGTCAAATGATACTCTGTATGAATTATGAAAAAGTTACCGATGAGAAATGTAAGAAATGTCAACTACAGTTAAGACCGCGAAAACAAAAATCATACTCAGTCGTGACACATGGTTTTCGCCTTAATTTAATCATTGACTCGGGCGTCTACAAATAGACCCCCTAAAGAAAGCATTAGCTGAAACATAAGGAGAGAAAGCAAGATGGAACTAAACTTCTACCTCAACCTCCTTCTCCTCTTTGTCTCCTTGGTCACCCTCTCCCTCTTCGTTCTCTTCTACAAGCACCGGTCCCACTTCTCGGGCCCCAATCGTCCTCCCGGCCGCATCGGCCTCCCCATCATCGGCGAGAGCCTCCTCTTCCTCTCGGACGGATGGAAGGGGAAGCCGGAGAGATTCATCCTGGACCGCATGGCCAAGTACTCATCCCCGATCTTCAAGACGTCCCTCTTCGGAGAGGCGGCCACGGTCTTCACGGGGGCCGCCTGCAACAAGTTCCTCTTCTCCAACGAGAACAAGCTCGTGACGGCCTGGTGGCCCGACTCCGTCAACAAGATCTTCCCCACCTCCCTCCAGACCGACTCCAAACAGGAGGCCAAGAAGATGCGCAGCCTCCTCCCGCAGTTCCTCAAGCCCGAAGCCCTCCAGCGCTACATCGGCGTCATGGACACCATCGCGCAGCGCCACTTCGGCGCCGGCTGGGAGGGGAACGACGTCGTCACCGTGTACCCTCTGGCCAAGCAGTACACCTTCTGGCTGGCCTGCAAGATCTTCGTCAGCGTGGAGGAGCCGGCGGAGGTGGAGAGGCTGGGCCGGACCTTCGACCTGGTGGCCGCCGGGGTGTTCTGCGTCCCCGTGGACCTCCCCGGGACGCCCTTCCGGCGGGGGATCAACGCCGCCAATGCGATAAGGAAGGATCTGTCGGAGATCATAAGGAAGCGGAAGGTGGAGCTGGCGGAGGGGAAGGCCACGGGCACGCAGGACATCATGTCGCACATGCTGGTCACGTGCGACGAGGACGGCAAGTTCATGACCGAGGCCGACATCGCCGACAAGATCCTCGGACTGTTGATCGCTGGCCACGACACCGCGAGTGCTGCGTGCGCTTTTCTCGTCAAGTTCCTCGCTGAGCTCCCTCACGTGTATCAAGCTGTCTACCAAGGTAGTAGTCATTAATATTTACGTTACGTACTAATAGCACCAATAGTATCACCAGTGTTCTAAAAATTCCGATTAATCTCGTTTAGGCGTCTGCCTAGGCTTTATTTTCTTGTTGGCCGGTCTAATTAGTTCTTGATTAATTGAGTTAGCCCTAACCGCTGGACTAACGTCTAATGATTTTTAAAACATTGAGTATCAGCATGTTTAATTATGGTTATGTTTTAAATTACTTACAGAGCAAATGGAGATTGCAAACTCAAAAGGTGAGGGTGAGTTATTGAACTGGGAAGACTTGAAAAAGATGAAGTATTCGTGGAACGTGGCATGTGAAGTTATGAGACTTGTCCCTCCTCTCCAAGGTGCTTTCAGGGAAGTCATCAACGAATTCATCTTCAATGGTTACTCCATTCCCAAGGGCTGGAAGGTAATTTTCTAACACGGTTGACCTTACTTAAATGTAGATCTACCTATCTAGCTGATTACTAAATTAATTTTATTAAATTAATTAATGCAGGTGTATTGGAGTACACACTCGACACACAGAAGCCCGGAATGCTTCCCGGAGCCGGAGAAGTTTGATCCGACGAGGTTCGAAGGAGCGGGACCGGCGCCCTACACATTTGTGCCGTTCGGAGGAGGGCCTCGGATGTGCCCCGGGAAAGAGTACGCGAGGCTGGAAATATTGGTGTTCATCCACAACCTAGTGAAGAGGTTTAAATGGGAGAAAGTGATCCCCGACGAGGGCATGGTCGTGGATCCGTTGCCCACCCCTGCCAAGGGCCTTCCCATTCGCCTCTTTCCACACACCACTTAGTTCACGCCCCTTTTCCTAAATTATCTTCCGTTTTCTTACCACTTATTTCTCAGAGTTATCACAACTTTATATGTAACATGAAGAGAATATTTTTAATAATGCTGCGTCGCTTGTTCAATATTTTTGTGTAAAATTTCGTTTTCAAACTAAAGTGTACACAATGAGACAAGGTTGTGTTGTGTGGATTACTTGATATGGCAACAACATCCTTAGTAAGAACGTCTGTGTACAAAATAATCTCGAGATGTGTAGGGATCATGTAGTGAGATCATGTGGTGACTGGGATGGTTCGTGGAGGTGAACCCCTAAATTTAAGAGAACACTACATTGTAACTATCATGTATGGGGATCATGGTTTGTAGAGATGCTGAGTGGATGTTGACTGGATAATTAATTGTGTTTTTACTGAATTTATTAAATTCATATTCAAAACACTAAATACGAATAAAATTGATAAAATTAATTAATGAACTAAAATTAAAAAATAATTAATTAGTAAAATTAATTAATTAAAATGGATAATTAAACTTGACATTTCATTACTTCCCAAATAGTACATCAGACTACAATGTTTTTGGTACATCAAATTTATTAACTCATCTAACTACTCGGAGTAGTCGTTGTCGTTTGACCCTTGGTAAGTCCCTCGAAACCGATCCCATATGTTCTCAATAAGGTCTTATTGGAGTTGTCGGTGGGTCGCATCGTTTGTGACGTTGATTCGAGTACACACTCTTTCTTGGTAGGGCAAGGGGCCTCATTGATTCCATCGTTGAGGTGGTGTCCAACTAGGTATTTTCTGTTAGGTGGTTAGTATGATAAGAAAATCAGATACAAAATATTATAGAAATTGGAGAACAATACCAAATGATTTATGGAAAATAGAAGAATTGGAAAGGGGTTTAGTCGAGTCCAGGTAATCCTGTGTCCTTAAGACTCTTGACTGCCCTGTAATGGCAGCGGTCTCCCAGGATAAAACGACTAATCGTCAGCGAACTCGAAGCCGGTTGATCCGTCACCAAAACGAGAAAGAGAGAAAACTAATTGAGAGATGAATCTGATGTATTTTTGGTATATTTTTTCAAGTCTTGGAAAGAAGTATAAATAGGCTCTTGGGAAGGGCAAAAAGGGAAATACGTGGGGAGACAAATCCCATGATTTCAGCCCCCCAATTCATTGCCATAATCAGAATTGATTGTCAATTCAATTCTGACTTTATGACCTCATTCATGACTTAGAAAATTAAAAATAAATCAAGAAAAATTAATTTAATTGAATTAATCCATCAGATTTTTCTATTTACATCCAACAATCCCCCACAAAAATGTGATGGATAAAGAGATGTAAACGAGGAAGTGGTGACTTCACAAAGTCGATACCTGCATAGGATAGGTAGATGTTCATCCTTGAACCTTCCCTTGTGAAAGGATATTTACTCTGCTGACTGACTGGTAGACGCGATGTCCTTGAACTATTCTGTCGTTTATAAAGATGATAATACACCTCACACATATACCAACACAACCGGTTCGGTTCTCATTGGTGTGCCTGTTATGGTCATGAGCACTGCTTGGTTCTGCAAGAGTTTAAGATGACTAGCCCCATTAGTCACCCTTGAAGCGACCCCACTTCACTCTCACATAGGTGATTCATTTTCTCAACACTCTTGATGCACAATGAATCATTAAAAGCAATAAGTATCGTTCACTGCTTATCCTTTACACGTTACTGCGTTTGCATCACAGGAATAGACTTGGGGTTTGACCCCCACAGTGACTTCACAAGGTTTATGCAATTAGGTTGTCCCATTGAACCAAGATCTTGGGATCTCCAGTCAACTTGGTTGGGTTTTTCCTTCACATAACGCCTTATATGGGCTTTAGTCCCATTCCTTTGGATGCCTTTTTTTTTCTCAACTAGATCTTACTTTAACGTTTAAGTTAGCGGATCCGCGGTGTGATCCTTTGAAATATCAAAAGCCAATAACTTTCGTTTAAGATCAGTTGTTGTGTCAACTCAAGTTCTGTGTCTTATTAGTAGCTACTGAGTTATACTCGTATATCGTAGACACATATCTTAGTTGGTCGAAAATATTTCGTGTAGTGGGACCGACCCCCACATTTACAAGTAATTATACAAAAGGTTTTCCCTTTTTATAATTATCCAAAATTGAAATCATTCAACTTGGTCAAAGTACAAGAGTTGTTTGAATTAGGAATCCAAATTTAATCGTTCTAACGTGTTTCACAATGAAAACAGAAACCGATTAATTTGTCATTAATCGAACTAGTCTTATAAATCAATAACTTGTATCATAAAATCCTCAACATATTTTATGTCAATGTTTCTACATCATAGGAATGGACATGGGTTTAACCCCAATAGTGACCTTATAAGGATTATTCATTTAGGTTGGCCCATTGAACCTAGATCTTGGGATCTCCAGTCAACTAGGTTGGGTTTCGCTTCACATAACATTCTGATTATGACCTCATTCATGACTTAGAAAATTAAAAATAAATCAAGAAAAATTAATTTAGTTGAATTAATCCATCAGATTTTTCTATTTACATCCAACATTTTCGGAGGGGGTTCGAAATACAATTCTTCATCCCCTGCTTCCAAATCCACAAATCACGGGACGCTACCGGTTCCAGCATAATGGTTGGGTTCCGTGGTGGTCTTCTTGACCGAAAGCTCCTTACAATGCGACTGAGCAATTCTTCCACTACAAATGCATGCAATCAAGGCTGCCAATCATACCGAGGAACCCTCGGTTGTACCCCAAATCGAATAATCGATGCATGTCTTCCAGTGTTGGCTTCCGCTCATATACCTTCATGAACACCTCAATAACGGCCTTACAAAAACGTTTTATACATTTGAGTATAGTACTTACCCCCATACGTAGGTTTTCGTCCAAAAAATCGGCTGAACACGTATACGCTAGCATTCGGATCGCGGCGATGCATCTCTGGTGCGTCGATAACCCCAAACATCCATCGTGCGTAGTGCGAATTACGCACTACATCAACAAGTTGTCTGGTACATGATGTGTGGATGACCGTGAATACGATGTGAATGCTCTCAAGCAAAAGAAGAGAAGGATAATTAGTCATAACTACTTTTCAACGTTGATAAAAGTACTTTAAAAAAATTATGTATGGGATACTTCCAAAATAAATATATTTTAATGAGTTATAGTACCAGGAGGTAATATTTTAGATCTTTTTCTCTTTTGGGGGATGTTCATGATAGATAATATTGGTGTATTTTGAAACTTAGGTCAAATTAAATAAAAGTCCCTTAGATGTGATTACGATGTTTGGCAAAGATGCAATGCATTGAGATAGCGGCAAATGTCAATTAATTTGTTGCCAATATTCGATTGGCGTCTCATATTTGGCCGGCAACTTTAGAGGTGAAGTCCGGCTGGCTTCTGACTTGGCACCGTTAGACCACCCACATGAAGTTTGAGGAGATTAGTTTTTCATCAACATTTCCGTATCATCTAAGTTGCTCTCCGATTTCTATATTTTTGTAGTAGGATGTAAGTGATAGCTTGAATGATAATATAAAGGGGTAATTTTATCTCAAGTGTCTGAAATTTTCAGATTTTATTTATAATAATTTAGATATTTTTCGTATCATCTCGATACCCAAAACTTTCATTTATAATAGTTTATTTCTCTATTTTAACTTTCTATCCAAAAATAAAGTAATAAGAGAGTCTAAAAATCTATTCTAGGTCATCAAAAGGCACTTCTCCTCTCCCCCTTATCGCTTCTCTACCCTAGCATCTGTCGTCGTCCACTATGGCCGACACACCTCCACAGCCTTCCACCACCGAGACCACCTTCACCCCTTCGTTGTCGGAACATCCTATAACTAGTACAAGCCTAGCAGTAGGAGGGGATTCCTCCATGGAGCCTCGGCAAGCATCACCGCTGCCCACCACCGTGGCCATCTCCTCCCTCACGCTCTTGGCGCAATCATCGCAGGGAGCGATCTCAACCCCCCACCGACCTCCGACTCTCCGATACACCACTGCCTCATCATGGCCGAACCTCCAGTTTTCCACATGCAAGGTCGGACCAGACCACTTCTCTCCCGCGAGATCCTCCATGGTGGCGGGATATGCTCGACTCAACCATATCCACTGTGCTCGTCCCGGGATCTAATCGTGTGCTCTGTCCCATCCTTGGCTCCTCTTCAAGGTCCCAGACGCCAGTACCCGATTGGGAGGATGAGGATGATGTCTTGGAGGTTCCGATCGAAGCCATCTCTGTAGCGGTCGATGCCGTTATTAATTCTCGCTGATCGGGAAAGTGGTCGGGGAAAGCACATGCAACATCAAAGCCCCATGTGGGGTTATGATTAGTAACTGGCGGGTACAAGGGTTGGAGGTGGAACATGTAAAGACCGCCCCGGTCTAAAAGAATTAATTATTTTAAAACCATCGATTGAAACGTCGTGATTGGAAAACGGGGTGAGAAATTGGAACGAATGCAAAATAAGAAGAAAATCAAAAAAAAGAGGAGAGAAAGAGGCATTGGGCCAGCCAGGCTCAGGCCCAGTCAGAAAGACCGAGCCCAAGCCCACCACCGCGAGCGCGCGAGCCCGGGCCCAAGCCCACTCGGCTACCCAACCCTCGATCACTTTTCCCCCTTCGTCTTCGCGCAGCCGCACAACTCCCGAGATACGCTCCATCGCTCTCTCCTTCTCTCGATCTCCATCTCTTCCTCTTCTTCTCTCTCGCACCAGAAACCATCTCGCCCGCCGTGTCCGTCGTCTCCAAGTGCGAATCAACCCATCGTACACGGAAATGAGACGTCGCCGCCGAGAAAACCCCGCCTCGCTCTGGTTCGTCTTCTCCGGTTGCGAATCGCGCAGCGATGGCGACGGAGAACACGCACGGTTCATGCTTCCCTCGCCCGTTCCTCTTCTTCCCCGACCTCGCCTTGCCGGAATACCCTTCGAGACGAGCTCGATATGGACGGATTCAGCCGGAACGACGCCGGGAACCTCCGCCTTGGCCAGATCTGAGACAGATGAGGTCTCTGGTGCCGCGCCTGCGACCACCGTCCTCGTCCAGCTCAGGTCCGAGCTCCGCCGTCTTTCCCGAGCATCGCTGGGCGCGCCACGGGCTTCCTTGGTGTCGTCGCCGCCGTCAGGAACTGGCCGGAACCCTACCGTCGCCTCCCTCGTCTCCAGCTCAGACCGAGCCAGAACGGGCCTTGGGGCCAGGACAGGCTTTGGGTCGGACGGTCTTGGGCCAGAACTCGAGCCTCGGGCCAAATCCAGGCTGGGCCTTGGGCCAGGCCCAGGTCTATGGACTGGGTTCTGGACTCGGGCCTGGACCGGGTCTGACTCGGGTTCTGGACTGGGTCTGGGTCGGGTCTAGAGCCGGGTCCGGGTCGGTTCTAGGTCCGGTCGGGTCTGGGTTCGGGACCGGGTTGGATTTGGGTCTGGTTTTCGAATCCGGATCGGATTTGGGTCTGGTTTTCGGATCCAGGTCGGCAGATTAAATTAATAAATTAATTCATTTAAATAATTTAAAAATGGATATTTAAAGGACTAATTGGACAATCATAGGACTTTGGACTATACTGGGACTGATTAGCAACTTTACCTATTAACCTCAGACTTGGACTTCGCCCGTGAAGACCGGAGGTAAGCCCAAACATCAGCCGCTAGGAGACGTAGCTGTTGTGTTCATCTTGAGGTAGGGAAAGTAGCGGATACCGCTTTAATTACGAAAAGTTACTAGCATGCATGATTAGGAAATAATAATAACCGGAAAGGTCCTAGTTGGCATATAGGATGTGATTCACTAGAATAGTCGCTTTCAATTATTAAATGACCGGACGAGTCTTAATAACATGTAGGATGTGATTCACTTGAAAAAACGCTTTCAATATTTGGGAAATTGTCGTGCTGGTAGAATGGCTATGTCGAGCCTTAGGACTGTGTGTTGATTGATATGCATGATGCGTGTTATAACCGTTGTGTGAGAGTCTAAATAAGATTATATTCGGTGTAGCATGTGCGACTGTGTGTGGGCAAGTGTGTCGTGTTTGGTATGATGTGAACCATTGGTTGTGATATGGTCGGGTGAGTGATAGACCAATTTGTGTGTTTTGGTGTGTTGGCCCGGTTGGCATACCGAGGTCAACTATGGCTTTATGCTGCGTGTTATACCCTTATTGTGTGTTCCAAGAAAAGGCGTAACCGGAGTGGTACGTACACCGAAGGATAGTTCCGGTGTAGTGTATCGAGGCCAAGGATGGCGTGATCAGTACGATGTTCGACCGAGGTGTGTGCCGGTCCAGTACGTATGTTGAGTAAGGCCCGGGTCTGTGTGCTCGGAAGACATCAGACTGAGGGATTTCCGGTCCAGGATGTTACCCCCCTATGTCAGTGAGGGGAAGATATCGGGACTGATGATGTGTGGTCCAGTACGATATAAGTGGCTGTGTGCATTCAATGACGTTGGAAACTGTTGTACGATATCTGTGTGTGTCTCGCTGTGTGTTTTATACTTGTTGATTGGCTTGGTGCGCTTTTCTAAGTATGTTTATGACTTTGTGAAAGTGATCGGTAATTGGGAACTGCCCATAGGCTTTTTTTTATAGTTGTGCCTTACTAGTATGCTCTAATTGGACGGTTACTCGTGGTGATGAACTGAGGTCCAGAACCTCAACTACTTTTCCTACTGAGCGTAAGCTCACCCCCTTACTTTGTTGTGTTTCAGGTTTTGAGCGGGACCGGTACTAGCAGGATTCTCGGAGCTAGGGAGCTGACGACGGTTTAGCTAGTGTCTAGAGACGTACCGTTTCATTACTGTTGACTCTTTTATTGTTTTTACCGAGCTGTTGACTCGTGTGGATTTCGGAGTTTAAAATTACTATTTGATACCCTCGTTTTCATTTAATTTGCTTATTCACTTATTGTTTTAAGTTCGCGTCTCGGATCCGGTCAAAACCGGATTTGGGGCGTGACAGAACGACTCAGCAAGGAGATTGTGGCTTTCCATTTCCCCTCCACTATCGTTATGGAATCGATTCAGCACGGGGACCATGAGGCTTTGGTGGGTACCCGCTGCTCTTAGTCCAACTCCAGCCATGCATGCAGCCGAGTTCTATCCCTTTCCGGTACATAGAAATCGGGGTGACGGCCACAAATATCCCGGGTGATGCACAGAATGCACCTATCAGAGATCTCCTCGCTAACGATGTCAGAAATGAGGTAACTTCTGCGCTTGTCCCTGTCTAACGACGTTTAGATGATTATTTATAGATGCGAGTTAGTATTGATGTGGATATGCCATTGAGAAGACGTATCCGCCTCCAGTTCCCAAGACACTTGAATTCTTCCATAGTGGGCCTACAATATGAGAGGCTTCCGCGGTTTTGCACTCAGTATGGTATACTTACCCACCGGATTGAGGAATGCTCGAGCCATATGCCGGGAATTGGGCGTGAGGATTTTAGATATGACGACTCCATTCGGGTCCCTATGGGTTTTGATGTAGACCATCTTTTAAAGAAGGAATGGCAGGCACCGGTGGTGAGACGAGGGCCTTTGGTCACCACTTTCAATTCTTTGATCTTGTCCTATGCCTGAGTTAAGGCTCCGAGAGCAGGTCGGGAACAAGTATGGCTAGAAGCCAGACAGCCGGTGCAGCGTCGATAACGATGGGAAACTTGGCAAGAATCTCGAACCCGACCATGACTTGGAGGCTCGAACCTCCTCTAATCTGTATACCATCTCGCCTCTAGTCAGTCCTTGAGATCTGTCCAACGATAAGAGAGGCCGGAACTCGCCAAACGTTGCCTCTCAGGCAGGCACCGACCATACTGTTATAACAAAGAATCATCGCCGTAGAAAGAAGAAACATCGCCCGCAGAGAACCTCTAGTCATCAACATCGTCAATCAAGCCCCAATATCTCTCATCACATGAACGTCACACGGGGACACGACGCCGACGGCGGCCGCCCATAAGATTGGAACGTAACCAAGACGACAAAGCGCGTGCTTGTGAACGCATTCCTCTCCATCCAAGATTCCTTTTATAGGTCCAAGAGTGTTGGTACGCCTATGGGCTACGGGGGTCTTAGACTATAATCTGGAACCTATGGTCTCTAACGTTGAGCAATTTATTGTTTGTTACGAGCAGTTAAATTGAATAAAAATCCTATGTCTCCCATTTTCAAAAATAAAACTATACACGTTTTTCAAATAGTTACAATGAACTTCAAAATTCATTGTAGAGATAGTCTAACTTACCAAGAATTTCACATTACTGTTTTCCGTCCATTTTTGGACGGAAAATTCCATGTGAAACATGACTCGATTTTTTTTTAAAAAAATAGCATACTTACCCACATCCTATTTGTTTTCCTTTTTTTTCTCTTTACTCTATGTTTTCTTTTTGCTTTCTCTTCTATAAGATTATAATGATATTTTCGTAATTATGAAAGTCAGGTTTGAGATTAGGTTTATATTCTCAGGAGGGTGGTTTCTTCATTTCAACAACAAAATTAACAAGACTTTTTAACATAAAGTGTAACAGTGAAAATTTGTGGTAGTTACGTGTGCCAAAAAATCCGAAATCATGAAACTCGAATGAATCCGGATAGGTCCGTATGAAGTTGGACAAAATCCGGTCCAAAATTCGGATGATCCGGATCTAGGATACCAGATCCGCTACATATCGGGTAATATCCAGTCATGTAATATTTCAAATTAATTATATTTTAAATCAAGAATACCATAACTTATTAATATTTAAAGTCTAATATAACTTTTATAACATGAATTTAGTTTAGAAATTAACTGTAATTTAGAAATTTTTGTGATCGTAAATTTTAGTAAAATTGTCTTAATAGTTGTAAAATACATTCCATAATTTATATGAAGTAGATTTAGCGGAGTGTTGTTACACCATTAAGCATATCATTGAGTTCACTCAATGATCCTATCTTAATAGTTTTTCATCCGAATAGTTAAAAGAAATTGTTAATGTTTTTTCTTGTTTTAAATTTATAATAGAGAAAATGGGTTGTAATAGATATTTTCAGCTCTAAATAGTGAGCCCATTAAGGTCCAAAAATCCGGAAGCCCAAAAATCTGAAAATTTACAGGAAAATCCGCATCCCGCGCAAACGGATGAAAATATCTTCTTTATAGGTGGATAACGTTTCTTCCCTTAAAAATATGATATAAACAAATCGTTTATTGTTTGATATGATAAAAAAAATTGTTTTCATCAGAAGTCTTTTTTTTACTAAAAGGTGTGCATATATTATTAATTATAAAAAAGAGTCATTACACTGTATAGAGCCCCAGAAGGCCTGTTTAGAAAAAACTGAGACAGATGAACCGAAACAACCAGTGTTGAGAGAGCCATAGAGACAAACTCAAATGTAAACTACACTATGAAAAACCAATGATTGCTGCTCAAGGTATCGCATAAACGCTGCATACTTTGTAGAGTGCGACCGAACCTACTGTCATCAGCTTCAAAGGGAGGCAGAGCTCTTCCTAGGAACCCCTCCTAGGGCAAGTCCCTAGAGCACTGAATTCCTTTCATTCCTCCATGCGGGGTTGCTTCCCCGCCCTGTCCTGGTCGTCTCGGGGTTCTCCAACGGACCCCCTTTTCACTCCCCTAAATCCAGCTCCAGCTCCAACCACAACCCCAGCTCCAAGGCTAGGTCTATCTCTATGCCCAAGTAGGCTCGGGATATCGGGTATCCAACTACTAGAGAGCTGGCCGACCCAAAAAAATTTCCAGCCTGGGTGACGCCCCCAGGACTCGCACCGTTAGGTGTAGTAGCCACAGATATAATTGGACCCCTTCCTCGAGGCAAGGGGCCCTTAGGTGCAGAAGTCGAGGATACTGGTTTGGGGGACCCCTAACGGTCCCAGTCTATTGTATAGGTCTTTGTCTGATGATCCCTATGGAATTCCAGCATAGATGAGTCGTACCATGGGGTGGGCAGCACCTCTTGATTACACTCATTTACAACGTGGCCTATCAAAACATAGTTAAAACAAAACACAGGTAGTTTTGTATAAGTGAGTAAGACACGAACCAGGTCGGGGAATTCCCAAAATCGAAGGAGAAGCTGATGGCGTAGAGGATGCTCCACAAGGTGCCAAAACCGGACTTTCACCGTTACTCCCAAGCATGTACCCCATTGGTCACATGAGACATCAACACACAACCTCAGTACCGAGCCAATTGTCTCTCCCGTGGTTCTAGTGCAGACCAAAAGAAGAAGACCATGGCGTGTACCGATAATTGGATCTGATCCAGGGCGAGGGGCTCCTTAGCCATCATATCCAAATTACCAAATAGAAGTGGTCGCACATCGAAGCACCACAGTTCATTCCCTCGAACCCATGCACGAGCCTTCTCCGTCTCGAAGTAGAACCAGAAGACATCGGGTCCAATGTCCTTGATCACCAACCCTTCAGCCGACTTCCCCCGCGCCTTGGTGATGATCTTGAGGAGGACTCCTTCCGAGGGGATTGGAGGCCCACAGTTTTCCCATCATGGAAAATTGTTGGCGAGCTAGAACCAATTGACTCACCGGAGCATACGACACCACCATATCGACTTCCTCATCCTCCTCCTCTAACGAACAAGTCGATAGACCATCTTGGAGGTTAGTTAGCAGAGATTCCAGAGACACTAGAAGAGGTGGTGTCCTAGAGGAGGACTCGACCTCCGTGGCTTTTAAGACCCTGCAGCGGTGGACCATACCCGACAACGGAGTGAGCATCGCCAGAATCACAAGGATGCGATCTGCGTTGGGAATCACGACCCCCTCGCAAGGAGCCTCTAGTTCCACCCTCCCTAATTCATTCATGGGAGCTTTCCCTCGAAGATGGTCCCGGACGGCGGGGGCCTTCACAAACAGCGCAACACTGGTTGGGACAGGTTCCGACGGTGGCTGGATATTAGGGGCCATCATAGGAGGGCGGACTTGTCGAGGCTTCCACAAGGGCTATTGGCGGTTGAGGCTCATAAACACTAGCGTGACTTGCAGAAGAAGCAAGGGTTTGAGATTTGAATGGACGACCTCATTGTGGCTTACTCAGAGCAGTAGAGTATCCTGGTGAGAAGAGCACGATCGCAGAGGTCGGCGAAGGTGGGAGAGTCGTGGTGGAAAGGGAAAGAGGAACCGGAGCGATGGATCTCTGTTTGTCTTCGTTCTACGCCTCTGTTTTATGGGGGCACCAAACCGAAGCGGGGCAAGGTGGAGGCACAAGTGTTGAGGACTGCATTAGGACAGATGACGATGGGACAAGACCGACGGTGAGGACAACATTCTTATCGACGACAGTAACAAAGAACTCTATAAATAAATACTAGGATTTTCTCGAAAAGAGACTCCCGACATAAGAGATGAGAAAGGTTTTCGTCACAAGTTTATGCAATTATATGTTTTTCTTAATTTGATTTATTGAAGTGTGGATATGACTGTGCACGGTCGAGTATCCGGCCCGACCCGTACTTGTTTTAATCAGACCACATATCTATGTGTCGGATATGTTCAACTAAACATTCGACCGTCGGATTAGTATTTTGGGTTCAGATCCGTCCGCTCATATTTCGGCCGGATCGGGTCTGAACCCGAAAATCCGCAAATAATCCTTATAACCTATTATAATATTAAATTTAAGAACTCAACCAGTACTTGTTCCTTGGAGCCATATCCTTGTCCTCAAAACCCATGTTTAATACTCGCTGGTAAACATGGAGACGAAGGGGGAGGAAAAAGAATGAAGAAGATAAAGCAGTGTTGAGGTACGTATGAGACGAAATCGGAGGTGGCCGACACGAAACAAGAGAGCGACGAAGAGAGGGACACCGATGAGATGAAGAAGGGAGTTGTGGTCTTTCTCTATTTTTTTTGTTCGTGAGAAAATAAGTTATGAGAGAAAGAAGCTTCTACTTTGTTCGTGAGAGAGAAGACGATAAGGCTAAAGTTTGAAGGTTGTTTGTAGAGATAGAGATTTTGTGAAGGTGAGATTTGATTTGATGGTCAACGTATGGTTGAGAGAAAATAGATGCTAGTAAAGTGTATTAAATATACTTTAGTGAGATTGTGGGTTGGGAAAGAAAGCGGGCTTGGAAAGTGCGGGAATTAATGACAAAAGGGCCCAGAGGGCAGAGTTGCAAGAAGCCCAAGATGCTGATCGGGTGGGTCGGGTGATCCATGGGTCTCATACCCACGATTCGTGATCCGCCCAAAAATGATCGGATCCGTAGATTTGAATCCGTAATCCGATCCGTGGCATGCCGATATGTCTCATATGGGCTTCGGATCGGGTTTCGGGTAACGGTTTTTTTGAAACCCCTAAATGTAGAGACAAATATTTATTAGGGAAGTCCGACCCGCCTAAACAGGAAACTAGGAAAGAATTTCGACACGCTTAGGAAATAGGAAATTAGGAAATAGGAAATAACAAAGTAGGTAAGGAATGGGTCCGCGTTATATGTAGATGTGAGTGGAAGAGATGGTTCATTAGGGTTTTACAGAGCTTTGCAATGGAGAATTCTTCCTGCGATTCGATCATGAGCGAATCGAGTGCCACCGCAGACCCATTCAGGTTCGATGAACTACAGAAACGCCTCAGTTTGATTGAGAAATCCATGGACGCATCAACTCCCAAGCCGTCGACGATGCTTCAGGGTAAGGATTCCGCATCACCTCCCAAGCTCAGGGCCAAGCATCTCTGCCGGACAATGCGCGGCCGTGCCCTTGCGAAGCATCTCGAGTCTGTGGTTTCTGGTGTTCTCAAGCTGCGTACACAAGTTCACACCCTTTCTGAAGTACCCAATCTCGCGAATCGGGTTCGGGCGGCTCTGAAGCTCGCCCCAAACCCTGCCGATCTCGTCTACGATTGCAGTAAGCATCTGAAGGATGGTCAGACCTATGTTCTGTTCATGGAGCTGTTTCTCCGGATGATCGGCGACGGGGAGATTGAGATTGCTGCATCGACCAAGGAAGCAGCGCAAGCCAGAGCTTGGAGATGGAGGCACATATTTCCTGCTTGCGGAGGGTTTGATGATGATTATCGGATTGAAGCTCGGGCTTTCCTGTTGTTTCTGGCCACCTTTGGAATCCCAGCTGAATTTCCGAGTGACTATGTTATGAATCTCATCATTCTAAGTTATCCATGTGATATATCAGAGACCCTTCGAAAGTCCCAAGTCCTCCTTGGGGATGGACTCATTATCGCTTCTTTGTTAGCTCGAGATCCAGCTAGCCCCAAGCGAGAAGCTTTGTTGGCAGCCACAACTGGTCCAAGCATCTCATTCTCAACTTGAATAGTGTGCGCCGCTTCCTTGACCCAGCGAAAAATATCTAAGGACAACAAGAAGATGCTGACTGACGGCAACCATATCCATTACCTCTCTTGCACTCAAGGTCGCTTTGTTTACTTCACCAACAAGACCCTCAAGTGTGGATACCGATCCACCATAGACAGTAAGGAACCGGTGTTCCATCGGTTGAGAAAGGTTGTTTATCTCAACCAGAGTGGAGGAGATATTTTCTGCCACACTTACAATGGTCCTGAAAAGGTCCCTCAATATGATGCAAGACACGCTGCAAAAAGGCACAATATAAGATATAAGGCACACTGAAAAGACCATTTGGTCCCCACTGCAAAAAGGGGAGAGTATTGTCAGGGCCTTAAGTGTTCACGGGCTTGGAGAAGTGAGTGATGGGCTTTTGGCTTGCGGCCCAAGTAAAGGAGCGAGCCCCACTTACCGAAACATCATCGTATTAAGAAGAGAGCACGCCTTCTTAATGATTCTGATGCGCAAGTTGAGGAAGAGGACAAAGAGGACGTGCTCCAGCTCGTGTACAGAGGCGAACCATTCAGAAGAGGGCAGCGCAGAAAAGGGAGGGGACCATCGTAGATGTTCAGGTATTAGTATTGCAGTAGTTGTCACGCCCCAAATCCGGTTTTGACCGGACTCGAGACGTTTTCTAAGAAAAATAATGATAAAAATAATTTTAAAAGAAATAAACTCTAAAATGAGAAAAATAACGAGTTCCTCAAATAACCGTCAAATCAATAATTCCAACCATAAGAGTCGAAGCTCGAAACCACAATAAAATAGTTTAGTACAAAAGAGAAGTACGTCTCTAGACCATACTAGACTAAGACTCTCACTAGCTCCCAAGCTCCGAAAATTCCGCTAGATCAAATCCCGCTCAAAACCTGTAAAACTAGTAAAGTAGAGGGGTGAGCTTTTGCTCAGTAGGAAAAAGTAGTTAAGGCGATGATTTGTCCGCTCACTGCCACGAGTAATCGCCCAATTAGGGCATACTAGCAAGGCACAACAACTAACGACATCCACGGAATTTACATAATCCCAAACCACGCTCACAAGACTATAACCACACTTAATCACCTCACATACCCAATCATCAAGCAACAACACACAGTAGAACAACCACAAGTCCCGTACAACAGTCCCCTACGTCGCCGGCTTCCACAGCCCGCCTCAACCATATCGTACCGGACCTCACAGCATCGACCTAGATATCTTCCCGGACCACACAACATTGGGGTACAACTCACAATACATCATCCCGGACCACACATCATCGACCTATATGTCTTCCCGGACCACACAGCATCAGGGTACGAATCACACCATCCTCGGCCTAGATACCGTACACCAGAATACCCCCTCGATGTAGGTATCGTACCGGAAGCCTTAGCCCCAGGGGACCGCGTACGTGGGACACCACCCTCGGCCTAGATACTCTACACCGGAATACCCCCTCGATGTAAGTATCATACCGGAACACCTCGTCTCGGAACATAGCAAAAAGTCATAGTTCAACTAACAGCATACCAAACCAACAATCTTACCGAAACACATCGCATCGGTCTATCAATCACCTGATCAAATCACAACGCGTTAGTTCAAGTCATACCAAAACATATCATGCCTGGCATATCAAACTGAGCATACCATAACAGGGTCCTTAATTCAATAACGGATAAACCACATATCAAGCATTACAAGTCATCAATAACAACAACACAGTCAACACGCAATCCTACGGGCCCAACCGGGGACCCACATGTGAAACTACAGCACAACAATTCCCAAACCTACGGGAACGACATGACCCGCAAGTCATCCCTCATTTCACTCGTTCCTCACATCATACATGGACTTCTACAATTATATCATTCGATTGTAACCTATATGCATACTAGTAACTTTCCGCAATTAAACCGGTATTCGCTACTTTTCCCTACCTCGATCGCTATCCAAACGCTTAGTCAACAAGAGTCGCCTAGTAGCCTCCTCTGCCGTGCTCGGATCCAACGTCTAAGATCACAAAGAAATCCGAGAATTAATGCTAATTCAAAAGTGGTTTAACGAGAAAAAAGTACCCAAACTAATCCCCAATTGCTCAACTTGTCAAAATGGGCCCGGAAGGCCCATTTTGCCCGGAATCGGGAAAACGTCCCTCGGGACTCCGAAATTTTCCCTTTTTGTTTCTATCATTCCTAATTAAGTTTACTTGTTCCATCGCACTTGACGGAATCAAAATCCGAGGTCCAAGCGTTCTAAATTTGCAATTAAAGTTTCTAATCGTTTTTCCCGAAATTTCATGAATCACCTCCATAATTCGTTCCGGGTGCGAAATTATGGTACCGGGGTTCACCCAAGACCGTCCAAACATTAAACAACCACACCCTGGCCATGTGGGCCCCACGGCCACACATGGGCGTGGGTGGCCGGACCGGACCGGTCCGGTCCGGTCGCGGGTCCAAGTGTGGCCGACCATGGCCGGTCACGGTTCCAAGTGTAGCTGACCATGGCCGGTCACGGTTCCAAGTGTGACCGACCATGGCCGGTCATTCCCCTCTCCGGTGGCCGAATTCCGGCGATCGGCCGGAACTCCAGCGAACCTCCGGTCGCTGGAAAAATACCACCTTTCTCCCAACAAGCTCCTAACTAGTTTTAGATTCTCCACAACTCCATTGTTAAGCTTTAAAACTTCAAAATCCACCTAAAACATTCCAAAGTTTCAAGACCCAAGGTGGGTTTCATCAAAACCATAAAAAACTAATGAAACTTCATCAACAATCTCCACTTTCTCCATAACTTATCTAATTAAACATTAAGAACCTTAAATCTCTAAGACCCAAGTCCATTTCATGTCTTTTCCATAAAACCCATAAACCCAAAATTCATAAAAATGGGTTTTCAAAGTGTCCTCACCTTAAGAATGAAGAGGGGATGAGAATGAGAGTATTTTGGAGAAGATTAGTGTTGGAAATCACCCAAAGGAGCTCCATTTTCCTCCCTTTCTTCTTGCTCAAGCAATGGAGCTTCAATGGAGTTTTTTTCACTTTCTCTCTCTAGCAAGGGGGTTTCGGCCAAGGTGTAGAAATACTGAAATCTTTTGCTCCATGTGGTTTTATCCTAAAGGTGGAAATGTCCCTTTCGTCTTTTAGCCGCTCTCTCCCTCTTTTGTCCATAAGTGGGGACCAAATGGTCTTTTCTCACCTTTTTCTTCCCCTCCAATCCATCATGGACATGTGTCCATGTGGGGTCCACTTATACTCAAAATATCTCAGCTCAAATTAAATTAATTTGCTAATACTCCTAATTCGACCTAGTTTGATCCGGGTTTGACTATTTCGCAAAAGTAGTCATTTGAAAGGAAACGACCCAACTAAGCTAACCGTAACGACGCCTAAGCTTTTTGGGTCCCGGAAAGGTCCCGAATGACTCCCGGAGTCATCGGTTGACTTTTCCGGCAAAAAGTCAACTTTCGCCAAATTTCATCGGTTCGACCGGGGGCGGTTCTTACAATCTTCCCCCCTTAAAAGAATTTCGTCCGCGAAATTTAAAACTAGCGTACCTCAAGGGTCGAACAGGCTGGGGTACTTCTCGCGAACCTCATCCTCGCGCTCCCAGGTCGACTCTGCTCCATGGTGACGCCACTGCACCCATACCAGTCGGATAGTCTTGCCACGCAAGACCTGCTCACGCGTATCCAAAATCCTGATCGGCTGCTCCTCATACGAAACATCCTCAGCTACCTCGATGTGCGTCCACTCAATAACGTGGGAGGGGTCCGCAGTGTACTTCCGCAGTTGGGAAACGTGGTAGACGTTATGAACATTCCCAAGTTGCGGTGGCAATGCAAGACGGTAAGCGACGGCTCCCACTCTGCCCAAAACCTCAAAAGGTCTGATATACCGCGGGGCCAACTTGCCTCCGCCGCGGTTGAACCGCACTAGCCCCTTCTTCGGGCTCACCTTCAGGAATACATGATCACCAACAGTGAACTCGAGAGGTCGGCGCCGTCTATCAGCATAACTCTTCTGTCGGCTCTGCGCGTTCCTCAACCGCTCCCGAATCAGCGCAACCTTCTCGGTCGTCTCTCGGACAAGATCCGGACCAAGTAAACTCCTATCTCCCACCTCTGCCCAACACACGGGCGATCGGAACGGCCTACCATACAACGCCTCAAACGGTTCCATCCTAATACTGGCCTGGAAGCTGTTGTTGTAGGCGAACTCAGCCAACGGTAAGTGGTCCTCCCATGACCCTCGGAAGTCCAGCACGCATGCCCGTAGCATGTCCTCTAAAATCTGAATCGTGCGCTCTGACTGACCGTCCGTCTGTGGGTGATACGATGTACTGAGCAGAACCTCGGTCCCCAGTGCTCTCTGCAAACTCTCCCAAAACCTGGAGGTGAATCGAGGATCTCTGTCGGACACAACCGACACTGGAACCCCGTGAAGAGGGATAATCTCACGAACGTACAGACGGCTTAGAGCGTCAACCGTATCGGTCATCCTCATGGACAAGAAGTGCGCCGACTTGGTCAGTCGGTCGACCACTACCCAAACTGCATCGTGCCCTCTCGACGATCTCGGTAAGCCACACACGAAGTCCATCGTGATGTGCTCCCACTTCCACTGTGCGATCGACAATGGTTGTAATAAACCGACGGGGCGCTGATGCTCGGGCTTCACTTGTTGACAAATGAGGCATATCGAGACAAACTCTGCAACTGCTGTCCGCATCCCGCTCCACCAAAACTGCCGCCTGACATCCCGATACATCTTGGTGCCACCCGGGTGCACAACGAGACGCGAGTGATGAGACTCTCTCAACACGTCGTCTCTGCAATTGCGCGGCACAAACAGCCCTCCTCTGTACCGTAAACCCTGATCCGTACTCTACTCCCAGCCCTCAGCGTCAACACCGTTGGTAATCCTCTCCCGGATCTTTGTCACCTTGGCATCCTCGGTCTGCGCCTCCAGCACTCGAGCAACTAGTGTGGGCTGAGCCACCAGCGAACATATGGCCACGCCATCGGTGATCTCATCTAGCTCAAGCCTAAACGTGCTCAACTCCTCCATCATGTCCCACTCTCAAACTAATATACGAGCAAGGCAATTAATCGTCTTCCTACTCAGGGCATCGGCGACAACGTTCGCCTTGCCCGGATGGTAGAGTAGCTCGAAGTCGTACTCCTCAAGTAACTCCATCCATCACCTCTGGCGCACGTTCAAGTCTCGCTGGGAGAAGATATACTTGAGACTCTTGTGATCCGAGAACACCCGAAACCTCTCGCCATACAGGTAGTGTCGCCAGCTCTTCAGCGCGAAGACGACTGCAGCCAGCTCTCAGTCGTGGGTAGGGTAGTTGCGCTCATGTGTCTTCAACTGCCTGGAGCCATAAGCAACTACATTCCCTGACTGCATCAACACACAACACAGTCCCTCACCGGACGCATCACAATACACATCATATCCGATCCCGCGCTCTGGCACTATCAACACGGGTGCGGTAGTCAGAAGAGCCTTCAGCTCGGTAAAGGAGCGCTCACAAACCTCAGTCCACATGAACTCGGCTCCCTTGCGCGTCTGGGCAGTCATCGGCGCGGCAAGGCGTGAGAAATCCTTAAAGAACCGTCGATAGTATCCTGCCAAGCCTAGGAAGCTGCGGATCTCAAAGACGCTAGTGGGTCGTGCCCACTTCGAAACCGCTTCGACCTTCGCCGGGTCGACCAGAATACCCTCTCAAAACACAACATGCCTAAGGAACTTCACCTCGGTGAGCCAAAACTCGCACTTCTCCAAGTTGCCATACAACTGGTGAGTGCCCAATAAGGTCAGAACTGTCCTCAGGTGCTCCACATGCGCCTTCTCACTCGGCGAATAGATCAGAATATCATCTAC
The DNA here is from genome assembly GCA_963921825.1 of Erodium maritimum. Taxonomy (NCBI): domain Eukaryota; kingdom Viridiplantae; phylum Streptophyta; class Magnoliopsida; order Geraniales; family Geraniaceae; genus Erodium; species Erodium maritimum. The sequence goes on from OY997596.1 coordinate 39,130,050, forward strand.
GAATACCACGACGAACTGATCTAAGAAAGGTCGAAGATACCGTTCATCAGATTCATGAACGCTGTCGGCGCGTTCGTCAGTCCGAACGGCATCACCAGGAACTCGTAGTGTCCATACCGAGTCCGAAATGCGGTCTTCGCCACATCCTCCTCCCGAACTATCAACTGATAATATCCGGGTCGCAGATCAATCTTCGAGAAGCACTTCGCCCCTCTCAATTGATCGAACAAGTCATCGATCCTCGGCATCGTGTAGCGGTTCTTCACTGTGACCCGGTTCAACTTCTGGTAATCGATGCACATCCTCAACGCTCCACCCTTCTTCTTCACAAAGAGGGTGGGCGCTCCCCACGGTGAAGTGCTCGGGCGGATAAACCCCTTCTCCCGTAGCTCCTCGAGTTGTCGCTTCAACTCGACCAACTCGGCTGGTGCAAACCGGTACGGAGCCATGGATATCGGTGCCGTTCCTGGGATCATGTCAATCTTGAACTCAACCTCACGCACAGGCGGTAATCCTGACAACTCCTCCGGAAAGACCTCCGGGAACTCACACACCACACGCGGTAGCTCTCTGCTCTGCACGGTCGCCACCTCATCTCCCACGGTCAATGCTGATAGGAGAACCCCGCTCTTACTGCCCAGGACACAAGTGACGATCGTGTCGCCCGATACTACCGTCACCTTCCGCTGATAGTAGTCGATCGAAGCCCGGTACCTCGCAAGCCAGTCCATCCCCAAGATCACATCAAATGCCATCATGTTTAACACAAGAAACTCACCAAGAAAAGGGCAATCAGCTACTCTAATCTCACATGCACGACATACGCTACTCAGGACCACATCCCCCGTAACCGGGGTGTCAAGACATAAGGGTCGACTCAACGGCTCTACCCTCAACCCCAACATATCAGCGAATGTAGAAGAGATGAAAAAATGTGATGACCCAGTATCAAATAAGAAAGACGCCCAAGAGTTGTATAGCAAGCACGCACCCTGAGTGGTCTTATGACCGGAGTGACGTCCCTCAGCTCGAGAGTCGGCGAACGCATACAATCGGCCCTGCGATGGTCCTCCCCTCGGGGGTGGTGGAAATGCCACCTGCTGTGGAGCTCTCTGATGTTGTCTCGGCGCTGACGCGCTCGCTGCCTGCCGTGGAGCTCTCGGTGTCTGAGCCTGACGCTGATGGAACCGAGGCGACTGCCCAGTCTGCGACTGTTGAGGTCGCGGGGCTGACATCTCTCCAAACCGGTCGGGGCACCTAGCAGAGAAGTGTCCTGGCCGTCCGCACTGGTGGCACAACGGCGGCCCAGCACTCGACTTCCCCTCAAGTCTACCCGCTGGACGATCTGCTGGCCCACTACTCCTCGGACAGTCTCGAGACATTTGGCCCGACTGCCTGCACCGGAAACACGGCCGTCCTGACGAGGCAGGTCCAACGGATGCCACTGATCCGACCTGTCGCGTCCCGCTGTGTCTTGGGCCAGAAAGATCTCGAGGTCCTATGTCTCCTCGGATCACGGGCCTCATATGGCCTCAAGAAACTGATCGGTCTCGGCCTGCTCTCTCAGACTCTGGATATCTCTCGGAAGTGTCGCTCCACTACCAGTGCCTGATCCACTAGATCCGAGTACACTTGGGACCTCAGGGCGGTGACCCGATCCACAATCGCGGGGCGAAGCCCTCGCTCAAATCGTCTGCAGCGGTGAGCCTCCGTCGGCACCATCTCAAGGGCAAAGCGAGACAAGGAGGTGAACCTCGCCTCGTACTCAGATATCGTCATCCCCTCTTGACGCAGTTCCGGGAACTGTTGGTGCATGTTCTCCTGTGCTGACTGTGGGAAGTACTGCTCCAGGAACCGCTGTCCAAATTGCTGAAATCATCCCCGACTCGAGTCTGCTCGCGCTTCCACCAATGGTATGCATCGCCCTCCAACTGGAACGCGGCAAAGGATACTCTCGTGCGACCATCCAGGATTCCCGACGTATCCAAGTTGCGGGTAATCCGCTCCAGCCATCTCTCGGCTGCCTCGGGGTCTGGCTCCCCGGAAAAGACAGGTGTGCCCAGCTTGGGAAAGTCTCTCAGTGCCTGATATGTGTAGCTGTCAACCTGCCTAGGCCTCACGGTTGCGGCTGCAGTGGCAGCAGACACAGTCTCCGGTGTTGGGGCCGTAGCCTCTCTCTGGGCGATGACCGTCGCTAAGCCCTGAACAATACGAACCAACTCCTACAGTGTTGTCGCTTGGGCCGGCTCTGTGACCGGCAGAACCCTGGGAGGAAGTCCCGATGGTCCAGCATCAACTCTCTCGTGCCCTTCAGCGGGTGCACCTTGGGCACTTGTTGCCCCTGCCGACCCAATTGCAGGTGGCTGCCCCCGACCCCCAGCTGGCCGGCTCTTGGTGCCTTGTGGTACGTAGGTAGGCGTCATGTCGTGCTGCACAGATAAACACACATGTTCAGTTGTTAATTTCGCATAAAGCGACGCGCTTAAATAACTAGCGTTCACACACGTTTCATAAAAGTCGCACCCGAACCAATAATACACTTAGTCTTGGTATAGTCATACTAGTTTCACACAACCAGAGAAGCCCGCACGCTTGTGCACATGGTTGTAAAAATTGTCCTAGGCGGCGCCTAGTTGCCAAAAACTGGTAAAACGCCACGACCTGGACAGGTCGGGCGGACTAAAGCGGGAAGCCCGACTAATGACCGATTAATCGGGTCAGGCGGCATCTAGGCGGGCCGAGTAGCACCTAGGAAGGCCAGGCAGCCCATTTAAGCGGGCCCAACCACATGTTTTGCCTCACATGCTTAAAGGTCTTTGGTTTAAATTAAGCACTATTCCTTCCTCTCTTTTTATAACCAAAAGTCTGAGCTTGTTTTTTTTCATTTTACCGATGTGGGACTCTACTTTGTCAATAGTCTGGTTCCATCGTCTTTTACTTTTCAAATATACAAAGAAAACAATTCCTTCACAGTTCCATTCATTTTGTTTTTTTTTTGGATTGATCTATTCCGTGCACTCATATTTAGATCAACATCATTAATATTTATATTTAAATTTAAAAGAAGATATAAATATAATTGATCGCTATTAATCATTTAGAAGATTGCTCCCTTCAAGACTAACCTTGGAGCAAATTTCTGTGGTCTCCTCTTGTTCCTCCAAAAATATCAGCCTTTGTTTGGCTAGCTTGTCAGGGTGTTGTTCCCACAAAACTCTTTCTTGAGTCCAGGGGATTAAATCTGGCTTTTGATGATACTCTGTGCCCCTTCTGTGCTATGGACTTTGAGGAGATAAATCACTTGTTTTTGACTTGCAACAGAGTTTGGCTCATCTGGTCAGCAGTACTAAATTGGTGGGGGATCTCTACTGTTATGCCTGACAATTTTCTCAGTTTCTTTTATAGTTGGATGGAACTAGGACAGGCTTCCTCTTCAGAACAGTGGAGAGTTATTATTCTGGTCTCACTTTGGTTTATTTGGCTATCTAGGAATGATCTGGTATTCAACTGCTCATCAACAACTGCAGTGATCATTCTCCAAAAAATTCAAAGCTACTCCTTCAACATAGAATGGAGCCTCTTCAAAAAATCCAAGTCTTTCTCCTTTATTCAGTGGCACATGGCTCCTTCTCATTGTTTGGGAAAAAAGGTCTGAGTTCTTGTGTTTGGTGTCTGCCCTTATTTTTGGTTGGGTTGGGTTTTATGGGGTGTTTGGGTGGTCTATTTTGTTTTTCTTTGTAGTGGTGAGGTTAGGTCTCTTGCTGGGGCTCTTGTTTGGGTTTTCTGTACTTGTGTGGGGGTAGATAGGAGCTGCAGTGCTTGCTCTTCTCCTGTTTGGTTTTAGGCTGTGTGTGGGTTTTTTTCTGGTTTAGGTTTGAGTGGAGTGTTTTGCTCTGCCTTTGGTGACCCTTTTGTACCTGTTTGTTTGAGTGTTGACTGTCTTATATCAAGTTCATTGGAAGGCTTTGTTGCAGACAAGGTTATGCAGTTGGTTGGGTGCTGGTAGAGAGATAAATGAAGACTTCTCTAGTGTTGACATCTTGTGAGGGAGGAAAGTGTCAACTGGTGTAGTGTCCTAGCATTACTCATCAAGTTTTTGGCTGGTGTTTTGTGCCATACGATTGGTAACTGGTGTTTTGTGTTTGGATGTGCTGATTTTGTGGGAGTTTAGACAATTTTATGCCTCTGTGATACCCAGTGGGGGATCTCGGTTATTGCTTGTGACTCAAGCAAGGGGCAGGTTCGGTTATTGCTTGTGACTCAAGCAAGGGGTAGGTTTCAATTTTCAAATTGCTAAAGTATGGTTAGATTTCGTGTGGGGCAAGTAAAGCCTCTTAACTTGGTTGTATTAGGTTCGGGTTTGGGTTCCTTTGAGTGGCTATTGTAGTCACTTGGCCTTTTCTTCATTTTGAAGAATTGGTCTCTTAATAAAATATTGCTGATCAAAAAAAATATAATTGATCAAACAATTTTTAAAAGAAGAAAAAAAACATGTAATTGATCAATTATTTTGAAATAATTGATCAGATATTTCAAATATTAATTTGGTTGTTTATAATATAAATTGTAATTGTTCTATCAAAAAAAATAAATTGTAATTGTTAATTATTTTGTAATACTATATAATAATTGTTAATTGTTTTTTATAGTTGTTAATTGTTTTGTAATCTTAGAAAATATTATTTTTAAGTATATTAAAAATAATTTATTTTAAAATTTTGATCATACATGTCTAATATATGTTATCAATAATTAAAAAAAATGATAATAATAAAATCCGCCTAGGCTCCGCCTAAGCCCCGACTAGTCCCCGCCTAGCGCCTAGAGGTCCTCACTGCCCGACTAGCGCCTAGCGCCTTTTACAACCTTGCTTGTGCGTCACACAAGTCAAAACACAGCTCAACAATTGCAAACAAAAGTCACACAGTCCACAGTTCACATCACACAGCAACACCGCACAATACAACATCGCTTAGTTTCAAGGTTCTTAACACTTTCTCTTTCTAACATAACATTCCATGTTGACATCATGTCGTTACAACCCGGTTCAGGCGTCCCCGAATTACGTTGTAACCACTTGACGTCCCCCATCACGTTCGACTATAGTGGCGCCCCTGAGTCGGATCGTGATAGTACAAACACTTCTGTTTTTGCAGAAATTTGGGCATGGCCCGTTTGAAAATTCTACCAACCATCCGCTTACGCGGGACATTCAACTCACATCCTACACAAAGCACTCAACACAATCATATCACACAACGATCAGTGAACTCAAACATTGGCGCCAATCACAGTGATTTACCACAAGTACACAACACCAGACAAACATCTCACCAAGCCTGAGACTCTCTTCGTCTCGGTTCTACGCGTAGGACATTTCCGATTTGCGTCGACGACACACTGAACCCTAACGACTTAACTCTACCCACCTAGTTGACGTACGGTCCGAAGTTTTGAAAAAAAAATAGGCTCTGATACCAAATTGTCACGCCCCAAATCCGGTTTTGGCCGGACTCGAGATGTAAGCTAAGAAAAATAATGATAAAAATTTTTTTTAAAAGAAATAAACTCTAAAATGATAAAAATAACGAGTTGCTCAAATAACCGTTAAATCAATAATTCCAACCATAAGAGTCGAAGCTCGAAACCACAATAAAATAGTCTAGTACAAAAGAGAAGTACGTCTCTAGACCATACTAGACTAAGATTCTCGCTAGCTCCCAAGCTCCGAAAATCCCGCTAGATCAAATCCCGCTCAAAACCTGTAGAACAGTAAAGTAGAGGGGTGAGCTTTCGCTCAGTAGGAAAAAGTAGTTAAGGAGATGACTTTTCCGCTCACCGCCACGAGTAACCGTCCAATTAGGGCATACTAGCAAGGCACAACAACTAACGACATCCACGGAATTTACATAATCACAAACCACACTCACAAGACTATAATCACACTTAATCACCTCACATACCCAATCATTAAGCAACAACACACAGTAGAACAACCACAAGTCCCGTACAGCAGTTGTCACACCCAATTTCAGTAAACCGAACTCGGGACGCGAACGTTTTAAAAACAATAAAACAATGAAACCTGTTTTGGATAAACACTTTAAAATCTCCATTTAGTTAATCAAAATAATATTTACAACTTGAAAATACGTCCCAACACGTGGACAAAAGTACAAGGTATCCGTCACTAGACTCAAAAGACTGAACCCGGACTCCGCTCCTAGCTCCACAAGCTTCGAGAGCTCACCTAGTCCGTCCTGTGATCAGTACCTGTAGGAAAACCAGCTAGGGGTGAGCGTTCGCTCACCACCACAGATAACAGACTGACTACGGCATAATTAGCAGACAATGCCGGTAACACCAACAACAAACTCAACTCCGGGGATCACTGTCCCCAACTCAAGTACTCTGACTGACAAACACCCACGGTGACCTTCCTCGAACGACTCAACACACAAACATGTAAGTAGACCGACACAAAGATCACGACCTCTTCCAAGGACTCAAAAGAAACTACGCAACACCAAACAAGATCACAAAGGATCGCACACCAAACAAGATCACAAAAGATCGCATACCAGCTGCTCAGTAACCTCTCCCACTCACACGAACACGGATCAGGCTAGCCAAAACATGCTTACAACCTGTGATACTCAAACTCGAACCAGGCCAGCCAAAGAATGCTTGCAACCTATTGATACTCAAACTGTGTCAGGCCAGCCAAAGAATGCTTGCAACCTGTTGATACTCAAACTGTGTCAGGCCAGCCAAAGAATGCTTGCAACCTGTTGATACTCAAACTTGGTCAGGCCAGCCAACAAATGCTTGCAACCTACCGGGATTCGCAATCACAATCACAAGCAAGGTTCAACCAACAGTAACAAGACCAGTTCAACACTCCACAGGCACTCATGGCCACATAAGACACCAACAGCAAAACACGGACTCAACAACCCAAACCATTCACGGGCACTCACGGCCTCCCAAGACACACCAACAGTAACTCACGGGCTCAACAACCCCACGGCACTCACGGCCACTCAAGACACCAACAACGAAGCAACACGGGTTCAACAACCCAACGGCACTCACGGCCACCCACGGCACCAATACTAAAGTAACACGGGTTCAACAACCCAACGGCACTCACGGCCACCCAGGACACCAATACTAAAGTAACACGGGTTCAACAACCCAACGGGCCCTCATGGCCACCCAAGACACCAACGGTAAAGTACGGGTTCACAACCCCACGGGCACTCACGGCCACCCAAAACACCAATAATAATGCCACGGGCTCTCATGGCCACCCAAGAGTCGACAATAATAACACGGGCTCTCATGGCCACCCAAACTCAATAATAATAACACGGGCTCTCATGGCCACCCAAGACATCAACAATAATACACAAACAACCCCCGGCATAACCAATGCCTCCAACAGTCCTAATATCAACAGTTTCACAAACAACCTCCGGGCATGGTCATATGCCTCCAGTAAGTCTAATAACGCTAAGTTCTCAGCTCCTACGACACTACTAAGTGTCACATGCTTTTCCAATATTCGCTACGTTCCCGTATCATGCTTTTCTAATATTCAAAATAAACCTACTCAACCCACGACACCCCGGTGTCACATGCAATTCTACTGTTAACTTTCCCCAGTCAGGGCCGAGATCCGGCTACTTTTCCCTACCTCGTGCGTGTTCTCCCAAAAGCCAACCACGAGCTCCGGTGATGATCTCAGTCACTCACCCAGCTTTCCCTTGCCTCGGTCCGTGGCACGATCTAAAAGAACACAATTTAAAGGCACTTAACAACTCGCAGGAATAAACTGAAAACCATTAAACTCGATGCCCAAACTTAACCCCGACAATTTCGATCACTCCCAAACTTCCCAATTACTCGACATTGTCGATAAAGGACCCGTAAAGGCCCGATTAGCCCGACATGGCGAATCTGCCCGGGTTTTGTAAAAGGCCTTCCGGGGCTCCAAAAATTCCCGTTTTCGTTTCTACGGTCTTAGAATTATTCAAGGGTCCCAATGTACTTGACCGAATCGAATTCCGACTCCCGATTCAATTAATTACCGTTTAAAGTTTCTAAACCTGATAAATTACAACTTCTCGATTTTAATTCCAATTTTCGATTCGGTTAAGGATAAATGGTCCGGGAAACGTTTTAAACCACCCGAAACACAAAACCCGAGCACCCGAGCACGTGGGCCCCACCCAACCCACTTGGCCGAGAGCCCTAGGGTTCAAGGGGGGCTCGGCCACCATGGTGGTGGCTGGTCCCAGCTCCGGCCAGCCACCCCATGGCCGACCGGCCACCACCCACGGTGGCCGGAGCTCCTCCCGAGCCTCCGGTCACCGGAAAATGTCATCTTTCCCCTCCAAACACCTCCAAAACGTCTCCAACAATTACCCCAACATCAAAACCACCTTAAACTAATATTTTCACAAAAAACCTAACTTCCAAAATTAACAAAACGAAGATCGGGTTAGGTCTTACCAACGAGGAAGACGAGGGGAAGACGATTTCTCTTTGTCTTGAGACGATCCAAAGGCTTGAAACTCTCCAAACCCTAGCTTTACCTCTCTTCTCTCTTCTTCTTCTTCTCCTTCTCTCTCTAAACACTCTCTTCCTTTCTATTTCAAATAAACTAACTCATTTTCTATTTTTTTTTTCTTCTCTTTTAACCCCATGGCCGGCCACACCTCTTGTCCCATCTAGTTTCCCCACAAAACTAACACCACCACAATTAGGACAAGTGTCAAGGTGGGTCCCACACCTTTTGGAAAATATCTACTTGATATTTTCCAATCAGATTCGCGAAAATCGGACGTTTCGGGCCCCGAACGGGCACTTTTCCCAAGAAATTACGAAACTTGACGGGCTACAAGGAAACGGCTCAACTAAGACCGCTGCGACGACGGCTAAGCTTTTTGGATCCAAAACGGTCCTTGAATGGACCAAAACGTCGCTCGGTTGACTTTTCCAGTGAAAAGTCAACATTTCCCAAATTGATCAGAAAGTTGCCCTGAGTCCCCCGGAACTCACTTTGGTCGATAACGGGGTCAACTTAAGTCCGGTATGACCCTCGGGGTCCAATTCCTGTTCAATTCAGTGTCTGCTCAAAAAAAAATTAAATTTTCCTGTTTTTCGCAGGTTTGACTGGCGTTGACCGGGAGTGGTTATTAAAATCTACCCCCTTAAAGGAATTTCGTCCGCGAAATTTAAAACAACGCACTTCAGGAGTCGAACCGGTCGGGGTACTTCGCTCGAACCTAGTCCTCGCGTTCCCAAGTCGACTCGGCCTCGTGGTGTCGCCACAACACCAGCTCTAAGCGGATAACCTTTCCGCGCAGAACTTGATCTCGTGGATCCCTTTCCCACATCAGGTTCTCCTTACATGGGACATCACCCGTTACCTCGACATCTGCCCACTCAAAGACGTACTCAAAACCTCGAAAGGCCCGATACACCGCGGGGCTAACCCGCCTCCGCCGTAGTTGAAACGCATTAGTCCATCTTTCGGACTCACCTCCAGGGCTACATGACCACTGATTCCTGACTCGAGAGGTCGGCGCCATCAATCAGCATAACTCCTGCTGACTCTGTGCGGTCTTCAACCGCTCACGCTTTGGCACGACCAACTCAGCTGTCTCTCGGTCCAGTTCTAGACCCAGTAACCTCTTATTTCTCACTTCTGCCCAGCATACGGGCGATCGACACGGCCTATCACACAACGCTTCGAACGATGCCATCATGATACTGGCCTGAAAGCTGTTGCTATAGGCGAACTCGACCAATCGCTCACGAAACTCATCGTGACGTGCCCCCATTTCCACTGTGCAACCCCGCAGTGGCTGCAATAATCCAGCGGGACGCTGTTGTTCGGCTCTCACCTGCCGACGAGTGAGGCATCGCGATACTAACTCCGCGACCGCTCTCCGCATCCCGCTCCACTAGACATGCCACCTGATGTCGCGCTCCTCTTAGTACTACCACATGCACTGTCAGGCGTGAATACTGCGACTCTCGCAGCTCGTCGCCAATAACAGTCGCTATTGGCTCGGCACTTCGCCTGCCAATCCATTCCCAAGATTACGTTAAAGATCGTCATTTCGTAAGTGTCCTTCCCACGGACACACGTACCAGCTTAGTCGCTGTCGAACTTCACGGAACCTTGCGGTCTCTCTAAGACCTCGCTCCTCCACAGTTATCGTGTTTATCAACTCTGAACGTACCCGAATCCGCGGGGTGAGGACTCGATCCAGCATCAGGGCTCTTGAGCCCTCTCTCGAACCTCCAGTATCAGCTCGATTCTCTAACTTCGCAGGCGCGACAGCTCTAGTTAGCACCACCCCACCACCAACCGGCGTGTCCCGATGCAGGGGTGGACTCAACGGCTCTAAACTCAGCCTCAACCTCTCAGCACAACTCGACGAACAAGCGAGTGTGATATCCCGGCATCCAATGAAACTGACGCCCAAAATCGGAAGACGAACACCCACTCCATTAGTCACCCTGGTAAGGTCTAGTGTAACCCTCACACGGTCCTCTAGGCATTTACTTGTAACTTTCCGCAACCAAACCAGTGTTCGCTACTCGTCCCTTGCGGGAAAAGTAGTAAAGGGGATGAGCGTAATGCTCACCTCCACGAACACTCGTTCGATTATGGCATACTAGTAACGCACTAAAGACTTACCGATCTAGCCAGGGCAAACCACTACCTCAAAACCGGATGCCAAACGTCACACTGCTCACGCCAACAACACCTCAAGTACTCGCTTACGTAAGATAAACCTCGACACGGGAAGCACTTCCTCAATTCAGTAATCACTATTGTTCACAACCTCAATACCCCAAAGACCCGATCACGTAGGGAAACCTCAAACGGGAATCATGTTCTCAACTAAGCCCACACTGTTGTTCACAATATCGATACCCCAGTTACTCGATCGTGTAGGGAACCTCAAATAACCCACTCGCATGAAGGAAACCTCAATCACTCGTTCACGCGAGGGAAAACTCGAACACCCGTTTACATAGGGAAAACCTGGTTCGTATGACGCCGCAGCGCACCAACCCTAACCTCTCTCCATGGTGAGACTCTCACACCGGGGCACTGTACTACTACCGTACGCTATCGATGAGTACCGAACCCAAGACCTCATCCCTTGACACCGAGCCTATGGCCTCTACAACCCACGACCGCGAACACAAACACGTAAAACCAACGCTCAAACCGTACGAACGTGAACCGAGTCACACAACCACAACCTAAAAGTACAACGAAGCAACAACCACCAAAAGTTTGAAAACGGCTTACTGGACCGGGCCGGTACACGACCCCTGCCACGCCACTCTCCGGGCCGGTAACCTAGCCGGGCCTTGCCCCCTACCGGGCCGGAACCAAAAACCTGTCGGGCCCCTTACTGGGCCGGCGTCCAATACCAGCCGGGCCCCTTACCGGGCCGGCGCCAAATACCTGCCGGGCCCCTTACCGGGTCGGCGACCAATACCTTCCAGGCTCCTTACCGGGCCGGCGTTCAATACCTATCGGGCCCCTTACCGGCCCGGCAGCCAAAACCGGTCAATTCTACCTACCGGACCAAACCAGTGACCCCGATAATATAACGGTAATGATTTCACACTACTTACACCCGCTGTGTCTACCCTAGGGTATTCGTAACTTTCCCGGCTAATAGCGACCCGTACACAAGTACGTCGCAGACAACGACCACCAAACACATAACACAGTTACGTCAAATCCAGACCGACCTCAAACACAAGCCAACACGGTCGAGCAATAACAATACACGCCCACCGGGCCAACCAACATTGAACTGTGCCCACCGGGCCAAACACAATCAAACACACACGCCCACGGCGTCAAACAAAAATCAAAACACGCCCACCGGGCCAACCAACTTACACACACACCCACAGGGCCAATCAAAATCAAATACGCCCGCCGGGCCAACCAATATTAAAACTTTCTCCACTTCATTTTTAAAACCTCATACTTGACATCACGCAGTTACAACCCGGTCCAGGCGTCCCCGAACTACGTTGTACCGACTTGATATCAGCACCGTCACGTTCGACTACAGGAGCGCTCCTGAGTCGACCCGCGACAGCTTAAAAACGTTTCACGCAGCAACAACAATCAGCAAGCCAGCAAGAAAACACTGCACGTACACACAAACCCAACCAGGACTCATAACACTACGAGTCTACACTGACTCGACCCTCCCTACCTAATTGACAGACAGTCCGAGGTGTGAAACCTCGAGCTCTGATACCAAGCTGTCACACCCCAATTTCGGTAAACCGAATTCGGGACGCGAACGTTTTAAAAACAATAAAACAATGAAAACTATTTTGGATAAACACTTTAAAATCTCCATTTAATTAATCAAAATAATATTTACAACTTGAAAATACGTCCCAACACGTGGACAAAAGTACAAGGTATCCGTCACTAGACTCAAAAGACTGAACCCGGACTCCGCTCCTAGCTCCACAAGCTTCGAGAGCTCACCTAGTCCGTCCTGTGATCAGTACCTGTAGGAAAAGCAGCTAGGGGTGAGCGTTCGCTCACCACCACAGATAACAGACTGACTACGGCATAATTAGCAGACAATGCCGGTAACACCAACAACAAACTCAACTCCGGGGATCAATGTCCCCAACTCAAGTACTCTGACTGACAAACACCCACGGTGACCTTCCTCGAACGACTCAACACTCAAACATGTAAGTAGACCGAAAAAAAGATCACGACCTCTTCCAAGGACTCAAAAGAAACTACGCAACACCAAACAAGATCACAAAGAATTGCACACCAAACAAGATCACAAAGGATCGCACATCAAACAAGATCACAAAGGATCGCATACCAGCTGCTCAGTAACCTCTCCCACTCACACGAACACGGATCAGGCTAGCCAAAGAATGCTTACAACCTGTGATACTCAAACTCGAACCAGGACAGCCAAAGAATGCTTGCAACCTGTTGATACTCAAACTGTGTCAGGCCAGCCAAAGAATGCTTGCAACCTGTTGATACTCAAACTGTGTCAGGCCAGCCAAAGAATGCTTGCAACCTGTTGATACTCAAACTTGGTCAGGCCAGCCAACGAATGCTTGCAACCTACCGGGATTCGCAATCACAATCACAAGCAAGGTTCAACCAACAGTAACACGACCAGTTCAACACTCCACAGGCACTCATGGCCACATAAGACACCAACAGCAAAACACGGACTCAACAACCCAAACCATTCACGGGCACTCACGGCCTCCCAAGACACACCAACAGTAACTCACGGGCTCAACAACCCCACGGCACTCACGGCCACTCAAGACACCAACAACGAAGCAACACGGGTTCAACAACCCAACGGCACTCACGGTCACCCACGGCACCAATACTAAAGTAACACGGGTTCAACAACCCAACGGCACTCACGGCCACCCAGGACACCAATACTAAAGTAACACGGGTTCAACAACCCAACGGGCCCTCATGGCCACCCAAGACACCAACGGTAAAGTACGGGTTCACAACCCCACGGGCACTCACGGCCACCCAAAACACCAATAATAATGCCACGGGCTCTCATGGCCACCCAAGACTCGACAATAATAACACGGGCTCTCATGGCCACCCAAACTCAATAATAATAACACGGGCTCTCATGGCCACCCAAGACATCAACAATAATACACAAACAACCCCCGGCATAACCAATGCCTCCAACAGTCCTAATATCAACAGTTTCACAAACAACCTCCGGGCATGGTCATATGCCTCCAGTAAGTCTAATAACGCTAAGTTCTCAGCTCCTACGACACTACTAAGTGTCACATGCTTTTCCAATATTCGCTACGTTCCCGTATCATGCTTTTCTAATATTCAAAATAAACCTACTCAACCCACGACACCCCGGTGTCACATGCAATTCTACTGTTAACTTTCCCCAGTCAGGGCCGAGATCCGGCTACTTTTCCCTACCTCGTGCGTGTTCTCCCAAAAGCCAACCACGAGCTCCGGTGATGATCTCAGTCACTCACCCAGCTTTCCCTTGCCTCGGTCCGTGGCACGATCTAAAAGAACACAATTTAAAGGCACTTAACAACTCGCAGGAATAAAGTGAAAACCATTAAACTCGATGCCCAAACTTAACCCCGACAATGTCGATCACTCCCAAACTTCCCAATTACTCGACATTGTCGATAAAGGACCTGTAAAGGCCCGATTCGCCCGACATGGCGAATCTGTCCGGGTTTTGTAAAAGGCCTTCCGGGGCTCCAAAAATTCTCGTTTTCGTTTCTACGATCTTAGAATAATTCAAGGGTCCCAATGTACTTGACCGAATCGAATTCCGACTCCCGAGTCAATTAATTACCGTTTAAAGTTTCTAAACCCGATAAATTACAACTTCTCAAATTTAATTCCAATTTTCGATTCAGTTAAGGATAAATGGTCCGGGAAACGTTTTAAACCACCCGAAACACAAAACCCGAGCACCCGAGCACGTGGGCCCCACCCAACCCACTTGGCCGAGAGCCCTAGGGTTCAAGGGGGGCTCGGCCACCATGGTGGTGGCTGGTCCCAGCTCCGGCCAGCCACCCCATGGCCGACCGGCCACCACCCACGGTGGCCGGAGCTCCTCCCGAGCCTCCGGTCACCGGAAAATGTCATCTTTCCCCTCCAAACACCTCCAAAACGTCTCCAACAATTACCCCAACATCAAAACCACCTTAAACTAATATTTTTACAAAAAACCTAACTTCCAAAATTAACAAAACGAAGATCGGGTTAGGTCTTACCAACGAGGAAGACGAGGGGAAGACGATTTCTCTTTGTCTTGAGACGATCCAAAGGCTTGAAACTCTCCAAACCCTAGCTTTACCTCTCTTCTCTCTTCTTCTTCTTCTCCTTCTCTCTCTAAACACTCTCTTCCTTTCTATTTCAAATAAACTAACTCATTTTCTATTTTTTTCTTCTCTTTTAACCCCATGGCCGGCCACACCTCTTGTCCCATCTAGTTTCCCCACAAAACTAACACCACCAAAATTAGGACAAGTGTCAAGGTGGGTCCCACACCTTTTGTAAAATATCTGCTTGATATTTTCCAATCAGATTCGCGAAAATCGGACGTTTCGGGCCTCGAACGGGCACTTTTCCCAAGAAATTATGAAACTTGACGGGCTACAAGGAAACGGCTCAACTAAGACCGCTGCGACGACGGCTAAGCTTTTTGGATCCAAAACGGTCCTTGAATGGACCAAAACGTCGCTCGGTTGACTTTTCCAACGAAAAGTCAACATTTCCCAAATTGATCAGAAAGTTGCCCTGAGTCCCCTGGAACTCACTTTGGTCGATAACGGGGTCAACTTAAGTCCGGTATGACCCTCGGGGTCCAATTCCTATTCAATTCAGTGTCTGCTCAAAAAAATTTAAATTTTCCCGTTTTTCGCAGGTTTGACTGGCGTTGACCGGGAGTGGTTATTACAGCAGTCCCCTACATCATCGGCTTCTACAGCCCGGCTCAACCATATCGTATTGGACCACACAATATCGGCCTAGATATCCTCCCGGACCACACAGCATCGGGGTACAACTCACAATACATCATACCGAACCACACAGCATCGGCCTAGATGTCTTCCCAGACCACACATCTTCGGGGTATGAATCACACCATGCTCGGCCTAGATACCCGACACCAGAATACCCCCTCGATGTAGGTATCGTACCGGAACCCTTAGCCCCAGGGGACCGCGTACGTGGGATACCACCCTCGGCCTAGATACCCTACACCGGAATACCCCCTCGATGTAGGTATCGTACCGGAACACCTTGTCTCAGAACATAGCACAAAGTCATAGTTCAACTAACAGCATACCAAACCAACAATCTTACCAAAACACATCACATCGGTCTATCAATCACCCGATAATATCACAAGGCATTAGTTCACGCCATACCAAAACATATCATGCCTGACATATCAAACCGAGCATACCATAACAGGGTCCTCAATTCAATAACGGATAAACCACATATCAAGCATTACAAGTCATCAATCACAACAACACAGTCAACACGCAATCCTACGGGCCCAACCGAGGACCCACATGTGATACTACAGCACATCAATTCCAAAACCTACGGGCACGACATTAATGCTAATTCAAAAGCGGTTTAACGAGGAAAAAAGTACCCAAACTAATCCCCAATTGCTCAACTTGTCAAAATGGGCCCGGAAGGCCCATTTTTCCCGGAATCGGGAAAACGTCCCTCGGGACTCCGAAAATTTCCCTTTTTGTTTCTATCATTCCTAATTAAGTTTACTTGTTCCATCGCACTTGATGGAATCAAAATCCGAGGTCCGAGCGCTCTAAATTCGCAATTAAAGTTTTTAATCGCTTTTCCCGAAATTTCATGAATCAGTTCCATAATTTGTTCCGGGTGTGAAATTATGGTCCCGGGGTTCACCGAAGACCGTCCAAACAGTAAACAACCATACCCCGGCCATCTGGGCCCCACGGCCACACATGGTCGTGGGTGGCCGGACCGGATCGGGTCGGTCACGGGTCCAAGTACGGCCGACCATGGCCGGTCACGGTTCCAAGTGTGGCCGACCATGGCCAGTCATTCATCTCTCCGGTGGCCGAATTCCGGCGACCTGTCGGAGCTCCAGCGAACCTCCAATCGCCGGTAAAATACCTCCTTTCTCCCAACAAGCTCCTAACTAGTTTTAGATTCTCCACAACTCCATTGTTAAGCTCTAAAACTTCAAAATCCACCTCAAACACTCCAAAGTTTCAAGACTCAAGGTGGATTTCATCAAAACCACAAAAAACCAATGAAACTTCATCAACAATCTCCACTTTCTCCATAACTTATCTAATTAAACATTAAGAACCTTAAATCTCTAAGACCCAAGTCCATTTCATGTCTTTTCCATAAAACCCATAAACCCAAACTTCATAAAAATGAGTTTTCAAAGTGTCCTCACCTTAAGAATGAAGAGGGGATGAGAATGAGAGTATTTTGGAGAAGATTAGTGTTGGAAATCACCCAAAGGAGCTCCATTTTCCTCCACTTCTTCTTCTTCAAGCAATGGAGCTTCAATGGAGTTTTTTTCACTTTCTCTCTCTAGCAAGGGGGTTTCGGCCAAGGTGTAGAAATGCTGAAATTTTTTGCTCCATGTGGTCTTATCCTAAAGGTGGAAATGTCTCTTTCGTCCTTTAGCCTCTCTCTCTCTCTTTTGTCCATAAGTGGGGACCAAATGGTCTTTTCTCACCTTTTTCTTCCCCTCCAAGTCATCATGGACATGTGTCCATGTGGGGTCCACTTCTACCCAAAATATCTCAGCTCAAATTAAATTAATTTGCTAATACTCCTAATTCGACCTAGTTTGACCCGGGTTTGACTTTTTCGCAAAAGTATTCATTTGAAAGGAAACGACCAAACTAAGCTAACCGTAACGACGGCTAAGCTTTTTGGGTCCCAGAAAGGTCCTGAATGACTCCCGGAGTCATCGGTTGACTTTTTCGGCAGATTGTTAACTTTCGCCAAATTTCACCGGTTCGTCCGGGATCGACCGGGGGCGGTTCTTATAGTAGTTGTTGTTTAGGGTTTGTGGAGAAATTTGTAAAGACCCTTGGAGAAAAGGTCAAGATCGAGCTTGGAGCAAGCTCGGAGCATTCTCTGTAATTGTTATCCTTTCAGTTTATATCAAAGCAATTTTTAGTTATTAATTTGTCTTGTGAGTTTTTGAGCATCGTTACAGTTTCCGGGTCGTGAACCCTAACAACAAGATGAGCGTCTCCTACGACAACATCGACTCCGCCGCGCCTCCCTCCCCAACCAGCGAACCTTAGCCACTCTCCTCAAAACCCGTCTTCCCTTGGACGCCTGCAACGTGTTCGACGAATTGCCCCATGGCCGTGTCTTTATTTTGTAAATTAGTGAGGTAAGAAAATAATTTGAGATTTTTTATTTCAGTTATTTGATTCTGGATTTTGGACATTTTGCTTAAGTAATAGGGCATCTTGTTGATTCCAGATTTTGTGGAAAGCTCGAATGGGAGAGGAGGAGCTTGAAGGATTGGGGTTGGGATTATAAATTAGGGATTTGTGGTTGTAAATTAGGGGTTAGAGATTGTATATTTGGGTTGTATTGTAAATTATGGCCTCTGTATTGTGTAACTCGATTTTTTTCTCCATCTCATACCATAGAAATTCAACGAAGAAGATGAACTTCTTTGAAAATATGATATTGTTGATTTCAGTTATTTCTTGTTCATTGAACCAGTGGGTGGCGTTGATGGTCAGATCTGCATTTTTTTTGTTCATTGAACCAGTAGGTGGCGTTGATGGTCAGATATGCATTTTTTTGTTGAATTTAGTTGTTCATTGAACCAATGGGTGGCAAACACTGAAGAAGACAATTGATTATGAAAAAATAGAATTAAGAAAAAAATGAATGAATATAGGGTAAACTACAAATGCATACCCTGAAGTTACAACTTGTAACTAGAAACCCCTTCTGTTAGTTAAAATAACGAAAATACCCTCAGTGATTTTTTAAAATAAAACTGAAGAGATTTTCTAAATAAAAATGAAGTCATTTAATAAGTAAATATATATATATATATATATATATATATATATATATATATATAACAAAAGTGATTTTTAAATAATTTTTTAAAATAATTATTGAAGTGTAATTGAGGGTATTTTCGTCATTTTAGTTGACGGAAGGGGTTTCTAGTTACAAGTTGTAACTTCAGTTATGCATCAGTAGTTTTTGAACTTTAGGGTAAGTATTGGTTAAACGTGCCAACTTAAGGGTAGTCATTTGTAGTTTTCCCATGAATATATAGTTGTTCATTGTATTGTAGTAACGAAATTGAAAAAATAATTAATAAACAATTAGAACAAAGAATTAAAAATAAAGTTATAGGAAAAATGAAATAAAAAATGAATAAAGAAAAAATATTAATGAGTATATAGATTTATATATATGAAAATATATAGATTAATGATTATTTATAAAAATATAAAACAATTTAAATAAATAAATATTTTGAAAATAAATCATTTCTAAAAAAATTATTAAGAAATTAATAAAAAAAATAATCTTGATGGTAAATTTTGTAAATTTAAAGGATATAAGGTTAGTTTGGACATTTCAGAAGGTTTAGGTTTTTCTAAAACAATGACATGACATTAAAAATTTGATGGTTAGTAAGGGGTATTTTGGATATTTAACGTCCATTAGA